>OY728147.1:1028533596-1029783596 GCA_963277665.1 Viscum album
TCACACCATGTGATTGAATTATTAATTATATATTAAATTAATATTTGTGTTAAATTTTAAACTACAATATGTGTATAGTCATTACTTATAGTTTAATTTTCAGGAATTAGTTGGATCACATGTCATGTAATTTACATGTGTTAATGTTTCATTTATTGATAATAATTTCCTTGAAATTATGTGTCAAGACTTTCCTGATGGATTCCATGTTAATACATAGTACAAAGACCATTCCAGGTTGTTTGGAAGGGGACATACCATTACCTCCAAGTATAAATGTGTACTTTATTAATTTTAAATAAAAATAACTTATTTTATTTGTTTAAAATTATGGATAAATGGAATTTATAGGATTTTTTAGATGAAATTACAATAAAATTAATTAATTTATCAATCTAATAATTAATTGTATTAATTAAATTTGTTTTATCATAATTAATGAAAAATTTCAAGTGAATGCTATCTAGATTGAACATTTATATTCATTGAATGTGTGTGAATGATCTTGAGATTAGAACAGACAAGTGTATTTGAATGGTTTATTTAATTTATTATAATTAAATTAAATTATGATCTTATTAATATCTTATCCTCTTATTGTATAAGGTACAACATGTGTATTGTTTCTTTAATGTAAACCCATTAACCAATCATTTTGTTTCCATCGCTTTCATGTGAGTAATGCTTATGTAATAAAATGGTTTCCTTAGAGAGTGGATGTAGTTCATGTTCAGAGTTGAGATTAAACCAATATAGGGGACACATTGAAGGACATATGGGATGTTTCAATCACAAACGAAGTTGCAGTTCAAGATGATTTTACCTAGGGTTAACAATTAGTTTATGATCTTATAGATAAACAACCCATTTAAAAAGATCATGAAAATTCAATTTTTATAATTTTATTTCAATGAAGTTGAGTGGTTAATTACTTTATTAACTCTTTATCAAGATCATACTAATTATTGAATTAATAACCATAAAAAATTAAATTAATATAAATTGGAGTATGCATAAGTTTTTTCTATACATAGTTAACAACTTTAGTAAAATACAATCAATATTAACAAGTGTGTAATAAGATTAAATGGAAAATTTATGCTTAATGATTTAAAATAGCTCACTCAAATTATCAAGTCATTATCTCCTTCAATGGCTAACATTAAAAAAATACAACCATAAATATGAAGTTTTCGGGTACAGAGGTAGCACGATTGTTCCATCACCCAACTTTAATTTTTACCATGATTGATGATTATTATGGGATCAATACGATGATTAAAGCCAGTATCCACAAAATATAATCAAATATTTAGATAATAATGGAAGAGGACCAAACCCTTTAGGGAGGATCTTGCACATCATGTTTATAATTAATTTAATTAATTTCATAAAGAAAATGATATCTGGTTCTTCGGTAATTTCTATGTTGATAATGTCGGTGTTTCAGAATGACCCTTCCAAATTGTCTTTTTGCGCTTGCGAGGATCCAAAATAGAATCCCTCCAGAGGTGATCCACACATGATTTGATGGAATCTGATCGACACTACTCGTTATCTGAGTTCTGTCACGGTGAAGTGAGTGTCTTGTGTCAGTCATTCTTGATCGCATGTTCTTCAGTCTTGAAGAATGTATCTCATTGTTGATAGGAGGAAGAAGGGGATTCAAGAGAGAAATTGTTTGGATCAACAATTATCAATTCACCAAGCGTGTGGTGTGTTCTCTATGGCACAATAGACACACATGTCTATTTATATGCATGGAACTTCGGTTATAATTTTTAATTTCAAAACAGTAATTAAATACATTTATGAACTTATAGAAAACTCATGATAATAATAATAATACCACATCATTATTTAAGCTATGACAACTTTCACAAAATGGAATTATAAATAAAATTCCACATCCCAAAATAATAGCAGTGCCATTAATATTTTAACTTGTGAATACTAGTTAAATAATTATTTACCAACTTTCAAATAATTATTTTACTACAAGACCGACCTTGGTCCGCTCTAACTCCACTTCCATTTATTGAACACCTGATTAAATAAATAAATAAATTATTCTCTTAAATAGATATTATATTTAAAAACTAGTAAATAAATATTTATTAAATTTTCAATAAAATAAATAAATAAATTTAATTTAATTTATGTGATCTTTTTAACTTGAATAAAATTATTCCATGGTCTTGAGAACAATATTTATTTCAATAGTTAAATTCAAACATAATTTAACTGAGACCACCAAAAACACTTAGTGTGTGACCCTATAGGATTCTATTTCATTTTCATTAGGCAGGCTTTCCTAAATTCCAAGAGCATTTTCTAGAAATGGGACAAGGTACCCAAAATAAAGAATGTAAAGTCACAACAATGACATCCATATATGAATTCTCACTATGTAATATAATCCCATTGTCTAAAAATCTCATCAAGTAGGTTTCATGATAGTATCATCAAACCTTTATGCTTGATAAGTTGTTCTTTGACTATTTGAATTAAAATCGTCATTACACTATGGCCATGGAATTTTGCGCGACATTTATATTTCAATCAAAGGGACGAGATATCAACTTCCATAAATGGAAGGGACAAATGTTTCCTCGACTTATCCATTAATAACATGTCACTAATGACGTACCCAACATACCCTTCTTCTCGCCGTCATATAGTGCGATAGTTTTCATCAGTAAATCAAAGTACGTGAGTCGTGACACGTATTAATGATAATATTAAAGTCTAAATAACATTACACACACTCATATAGAAGAATATTCGATGACACGAAAACATGTAGAATTCCTACTGGCCGGTCTGTTCTCATAATATCCCGTCTTATTACCAAGTGCGAACTTCATAAGAGAAAGTCTCGTCTGCTTACAAGTACTCACAGCTGATATTATGTATACTATGTGTCCCATAATAGTATTTTATCCAACTATAAAACTATTTTTAAGAGTATTGTTATATAATTTCAAGGATATCATTATAGTTGGGAACTTCCATAACCTTCTAAATGAAACAAATACTCGAGAACATTATTACATCATATTCATGCATAAAAATTAAAAATATGTAATAAGATGTTTAATATTTTAATAAATTAACTATACATGTAATAAAAGTACAAATAGTTGGTTCTAGGACACCAACTCTTATAAAATCAAAGTGGTTGTCTGGAAGAAGTTAGTATATCAACCCTGTACTTTATTTAAGAACAATACATGATTTATTACAAAATATTACACATAATAAAAATCAGATGATCGAGAATTCTATTGTATTTAGGGACTAGGTACATTACATCACAACTTAAAATAAGGAATACATCATCATTATTAAGAACCTCCTAATCCTTTTCATAATTTTCCTTCATACTTAAAACTACTTTGGATAACCTGGGGACATACATACGAAAAGGGTGAGCTATAAATCCTAGTAAGAGAATAAACTACACACAACATTAATGAAGAAATAAATTTTTGAAAATATGCATTATGTGGGGTATAAAGGGGTAATAGTCATGAACAATGAGGCATTATATAGCATGATCACATAAAAGAAACATGGGAAATGTGGAAACAACTTAAAACACTACATCATAAACATATGTCAAGTATTAATTCTAGGATATCCTGATGAAAAAAGTATCATGATGGATTAGGGTGACCCCCTAATACATCTTATGATGTCTCATGAGACTAAAACATCACCCAATGCATCAAATATCAATATAATTATTTTCACATCTATCCCTTTGAATTCATTCTCTGGCTTAAGTGCACTATATAAATAATAAAACATGTATTCGTTTATCATCGTATTTAATTAAAAGATTAATTAGTGTGGAATAAATAAATGTAATTACCCATTAAAGATGTATAAGTTCATAATGGTTAACACCCTTGATAAAAAAATGGTATTGGTATTCCCTACACTTTTTTTGGCATGGAAAATCGTAGGGACATTTCGGCAACATAACGACGTTACCTAAAAATTCTTAAAATGGTTTTATGAGAGATAAAAAGGTATAACAGTATAAGAAATAAAATGGATAGTAATAGGGACATAAAAAAATATATTCCAATAATAGGAATTGGAAATATATGGAATAATATAATGAATAAATTTGAATAAAAGGTAGAAAGAAAAGAACCCTTACCTTGAGAGTGTGCCACCAAATACTTGGTAGGAGATTACTAAGAGCTTAGGGGAACCTTGGGAGGACTCTAGAGAAGGGTGGGTATATTAAGAACGTTATAGAATTATTTAGAGTATATAGAATTGGGATCTTGGTTGGGATTATATATTAAATGAGTGGGTAATTCTTTATCATTTTTCGAACATAGGTTTTGGAGTCTGTATAATAAAATAACAAAAAACAAGAAAAATAAATGTTTTTTCCCATGGTTTCTGAAAAAAGGGATTTTTTTCATTATTTTATAATTACAAGGGCCTATAATAATAAAATAATACCCTTGATGATGTGAAAGTGTGTTATACTCTTATTTTAAAAAATTAATATATATTAATGGTTTTGGAGGATTCATAAAGTCCTAATAAAATTAAACAAATAAATTTGGAATCACAATATATTAAAGGGAAATCATATATTTATTCTTTTATACCCCTTATGGTATTTATTAAATCAATTTTGGGTCATTATGATATCATAATATTCACAATATATTTATATAGTATTTAAATTTTTTCCGGAAAAATTCGGCTGTCTCACAAAATTAAAAAAAATTAACCATTGGATAATTTAGATGTTTGGATTCAAAAAATAATATTTATTTAAACCAAATAATTTTATAAATATGTGAATTTTTACTTTTAAAATAAAATCACCATTTATTTAAAAAGGATGGATTTTTTGACAGTAGTAGTTTTCGAACCCTTATAAAAATTACATTTGACTTCATAAAAATAATATGATAATTTATATTTAATTAAAATTATTTAATAATATTATTATTTTAAAATATTATTTATTTAAAAAATCCATTAATTTGTCAAAATAAATTCCTTAATTGAAATTTCATACTAATTAACGATACAAACATGTGTTTTATTGAATAAAAATCAAAATGTTTTTTAAAGTAATGATAAGAAGAAAATATGAACATTATTCTATTTAAAATAAAATATAATGATTCAAATTATTATGGTCTTGATACATATCACTATAATACACAATAAAAACCCCTAATGGAATGATGTGTGATGATGAGACTTTCATGGTGTGGTTCGACATACATGGTTTGGGTCGTGATCTCATTGAGCTTGAAATTCTCCCTTAAACAGTTTCACTCAGGATTAAGTTGTGGGATATAATATTTTTCGTGGTCAAGGGAAAAGCCTAGAGATTCTATCTCTCATTGTAATCTTTAATAAATGTGCAACATATGGTATGATCGTACTGGTTATGATTATCACTTCCTTTATCAGTGTTAATTCAATTTTTTAAAACCCAATATTTATACTAATCATGTGATCACTGTTCAATGTCTATATTGTCAATGATAATGATTATTAAGGGAATTTAAAATATCATAGTGTATAATAAACCAAAATAAGTTCATGTGTTTTCAATAACCTTAATACATAATAAAACATTTTATTTAAATCAAAATGTGATCTTTATTTATAAATGTTCGAGTTGTTATAATCTTCCCCCATTAAGAAAACTTTCCCTCAAAATTTTCATTTACCTAACTATAATAGGTCAGGGTAATTTTTTTCACTTCCTATAGTTCCCATGTCTCTTCTTAACAATTTTGGTTTATCCATAGCACTTTTACCATGTGAATTGTTGTGTTTCATATAACTTTGTCTCTATAATCTAAGATCTCCACCTACTGCTCTGCATAAGAAAGGTAATTCTCCAACGGTACCACATTAATATTGAGTACATGAAAGGGGAAAGGTATGTACTTACTCAATAAGGATACATGTAATACATCATATACTTGAGATATGTTAGGTGGTAATTCTGGTCAATAGGCCACCACTATGATGAGATCAAGGATCTTAAAGGTACTGATGTATCTTGGACTAAGATTTACTTTCTTCCCAAATATCATACATTTCTTCTGTGGAGATATGCAGAGAAATACCATGTTTGAAAAATCAAAATCCAGGTCTCATAAATGATTGTAATCATAGCTCTTATATTGAATCTGATTATCCTTGATGTTCTACTGAATGGTCTTACCCTTTTCTACAATTTCCCCGACCATTTCAGAACCTAGCAATTTTCATTACCAAATTTCAGCCCAACTTGCAGGTGTTCTACACCTCTTCCCTTAAAGGTCTTCATGGGGGATCATTTTTATTCTATATTAGAAACAGATATTTTATAATTCCATGACTAGTTGAATATGTCAATCCCATACTCCTTTGATATCAATTGATCATGGTTTCAACATGTCCTCTAGTGTCTAGATAGTCCGCTCAGATTGGACATCAGTTTTTGGGTGTTAATACATACTAAAGTTTAAATCAGTATTTAGATAATATTGAAGAATCTTCCAAAACATGGAGTAAATCTTGGGTCTCGATCAGATATAATTGATAGTGATGTTACATTAAGCCTCCACACTTCTCTAATGTATATCTTTTCATGTTGATCGGGTGAGAAGTCCTCTCAAACTGTAATTAGTTGATTAGTTTTTGTAAGATAATCCACCACAACCTATATAACATTATTACCACTTGATGTATTCAGGAGACTAGTGATAAATTTCACGGTGATGTTTTCCCATTTCCATGTTGGTCTGGATAATGGTTTCATCACCCCCTTAGATTTTATCCCTTCCTCCTTCACTTACTGACATACACGATATCTTGATGCATATTTTGTGATCTCCTTCTTCATATTGTCTCACGAATGGTGGTCTTGGAGATATTGATATATATTTGTGCTTCCTAGGTGGATAGAGAAGGTAAAAAAAATTTCATCATCCAACCACTAATTATTTAACTTAGTATTTGATTGTATATATTGTCATGACCCAAATCTCACAACTCCTTATTCAATAACATTAAAATTTGAGGATTTCCCTTTTCTTATATCTTCTAATTTATTTTGAATTCACACATCAACTCTTTGAGTATCATTTGTACTCTATGGAATTCTTAGTTGAGTAATCATTTGTGAAAGTATTTATGATGTTCCTTCCATTATAATTCCCATGTCTGTTTTTTAAAATCATATAATATCATATCCTTCTCAATTCACACCAATTATATAATTTCAAGATCCTTTATATATAGAGAAACTATCACATTATTCACTTTACCAGGATGATAGTGAATTGAGTAGTCATTATCCTTGATCAGCTCTAACCATATTCATTTGTACATATTCATCTATTTATTTGGGAATATATACTTAAGTATTTAGTTATCTATATATATTTCATACTTCTCCCCAAAGAGATAATTTTTTCATATTTTCAAATAAAAGATCATTGCAGCTAACTCCAGGTCATGAGTTGGGTAGTTATATTAATGAAATTTCAATTTCCTTGAGGAATAGTCTATCACTTTATCATTCCATATTAACACATAACCCAATCCCTTCTTCAAAGCACAGTTTAATACCATAAAAAGATCACCACTTTTGGGTAGAGTGAATACAATTGGAGTGATAAGAGTATTTTTCAACTCCATGAATCTATATTTACATGAATCATTCTACCAAACTTAACTCCCTTATTCATTAGATTTTTAGAGGGTTTGAAAATCATGAAAAAGTTATAAAAAATGATGATAATACCTAACTAATCCAAGGAAATAATGAATATCTATCATAGATTTTAGCCACATCCATCCTTCAATATCTTTTATCATTAAAGGGTCAATATATATCCCATTTCTTATGATAATGTTCCCTTAGAATGAATATTACTTCAACTAAAAATCATATTTTCTATAATTTTCATATATAATCTCCTTTCATATGGTCCTTAGCATAATTCTTAGATGATCCTCATTATTCTCCTTAGTTTTGGAGTATATTTGAATATAATGTACAATGCATACCAAAAATTTATTATGGTAGGATCTAAGGAATCTATTAATCAATTGGATTATTATTTCTAGAGAATTAGTGAGTTTGAATGGAATTACTATGAACTCATAGTTCATGTACCTTGTATAAAAATAGGTCTTAGGGATATCCCTGTTCTTCACCCCAACATAGTAATATCTCAACGGTTAATACATCTTGGAAAAGTATTGCACTCCATGAATCTGATCGAACTAACCATCTATCTGTGGTAGAGGATAATTTTTCTTTATCCTGATCATTTCGATCTCATGATAATCAATGAAAAGGCACATTGAACCATCCTTATTCTAGATAAAGAAGACTAGTACACCCCACGATGAAGCACTTGGATGTATGAACCCTTTATCTAGATCATTCTGTAGTTGTTTCTTCAGCTCCTCAAGTTCCACAACATTCATTCTATATGGATTTTTGGATAATGGTAATTACCTAGGTATAAGGTTGATTGAAAATTAAACCTCTCGTTTAGAGGAAGACCAATAAATTCTTTGGGAAACACATCAGCATATTCCATCACAACGGGAATTCCTTAATGGATGATATTTTTTATAGACTCGATCATTTAAGCTAGATACTCTTTCTTATTGGGAAATAATAACCATGCCTGAGATGTTGGCGATGAATAATATTTATCCTCATCCTGGAACTTGTATAGAATCATGGGTTGATTCATGATACATAGAGTGATTTCCTTATAGTATAAATTTATGTTGGTTCTATATAGGGAAAGCTAATCTATACCCTGAAATGAATCAAATTCCACCAATAGGAGTTTTACATGGTTATCTAGTAATTTCATCCCAAAAATTTTGACAGGGGAGGATTTATATACTTGGGATGCAATAATGCTCTATTTACCATTTTTAATAATAGTTCTATTACTATGATTTGTGGTGGTGTTTGAATAGTTCTACGCAACTTTTTTTATATGAAGGAATGCGTAGAACTGGAATCAAAAAGCACATTATCTATTCTTGAATAAATAACTAGAATACCTTTAATTACTTCATTGTTGGGATCCACTTCAATGGTTGTGATGAAAAAATCTACCCATGCTTCTTTAGAGGTTGTTGATTTTCTATAATATCCCTTGTATTAGTTCATTAGTTTGAAAAGTTCCTTGGTTGTTTGTTGTTGGAGAAATGAACAATGTGCTGAGGTTTCAAAAGAAAATTATTTTCCTCCATCAAATTAGTGGGGTTCTCTTATTAGTAACAAATATCCAGGTTCCCTTTATTCTCACACCTAAAGAATTTCCTTGTCCCTATTAGGCAATTTCCTGGGTGTTTTTTCCCACACCTTTGATAAGTGGGATAATGAAATTTATTGGAACTGTTATATTACTCCATAGGACTACTAGAATTAAACCCCACATGAAACTTTTTATCCCTATGATACCCTTGAGATTTTATGATCTCCATTTAGACTTTGAAGGAACATCAGAAAATTTCCTCAAAACTATAAATGTCCCAGATTGTGAGGTATTTTAGCAGACTAGGTTACCCAACAAAGAAGCGGTCAACCGTGAACTTTGGGGGGGGGAAATAAAAAATTAGAAGGTATATCATGAAAGTTTTGTGAAGTTTTCCTCATACAACCTGATTGATTCATTGAATTTTTTTATTAATGTAAATGAAATTCCTTTCCATTTTTTGTCACAATGTGCTCTGAAAATATTTATAGATTTTTTATGGAATTCTTTTCACCCATTGTTTCGATCTCTTCCTCAGGATTTGTATTATTGATCAATTTACAACACTTATCAGCTTCTACAACTATAAGAAATCAATAAAACATTCTATTTCTCATAAAATTTAAAAATGAAGAAGATATTCTCAATGGAGTTGATCCATTGTTCCAAGATTAAGGGATTAGATGATCCATTGAAAGTTAGAGGCCTTTTCCATATAAGGATATTAATTTTAGCTTGTTCTATCTTATGGTGATTTGAGAGATCATCATAAACTAAATTCTTATTCATAACCTAAGTCATATGAGAGAGTATCATTAAAAAGATCATGATTCCCACTCCAATTAGGTTAGGCTTCTCTTGGGGAAATAATCACATTACCCATCACATTGGTGGTTTACATGATTCCTCCTACTTCTAGATATTCTCTAGAATACATAGAAAATCATGGATGAATTTTTTAAACCTATTAAACAAATAAATTGTAATAAATTTAAATTATATAGATAAAATTTAATTTAATTTTATTCCTTAACTTATGAATTTACAGGATTCAATATATGTTGTCCTTGATCTATTTCCTAACATATATTCTTATTGGAATTTTTGTTAATTTAATAATGGTTTGTAAAGATATTATGAATTTATCAAATAATATCCTCTATTAGTGTCAAACCAGGTATGCATTAATGTACATTTTCATGAAATAGTTCCTAGTCGAGTCTATATCTATGTGGTGTTTTCGGGTTTTACCCTTAGGTACATCATTGCTAAAGCCACATCCACTTATAGCATCCTTAAATGGATGTATTTTATTGAAAAAACAAATACTCTATACTTAACATAATTTTAGTTTGATTTATTATAATGAGTCTTTTCCCTATGTGTTTCACAAGATCATTCTGATACTAATCCCAAAATAACTAATCTTTCTATTTTATACCAACTATAAAAAACCAACTCTTTATTTAACATTAATACATAACTTATTACATAAGATTACACATGATACAACCAAAAAGTTCTAGAATTTTAGTGTATTTGTAAATTAGGTACATTACATAACAACTTAAAATAAGGAATACACCATCTTTATTGAAAACATCCTTCACATGTTCATAATTTTCCTTCGTACTTAAAGCTACACGAGATAACCTAGGGAAATACATAAGAAAGAGGTGATTTATAAAGACCAGGAAGGGAATAAACATTTAATAACATGAATAAATTAATACTTGTTATACAATAGGAAAATAAATGGGGCATAAAAGTGGTGATAATCAGAAACATGAAAAATGAGGCATGATATGGCATGATAAAATGAAGGAAACATGTGAAATGTGGCTAAAACATAGAACACTGCATCATAAAACACAGGTGAATGCTAACTACCAAGAAATCATGATGTAAAAATTTATGAGATGGATTAGGTTTAGTATCTAATATATTTTATGGTGTATCATAAGACTAAAAAACTACCAAATTCATTGGATCTCTATATAATTTCGGGCACACCCATCACTTTCATTTAATTATCATTCTTAAGTTTTCCATATAGATCACACAACATGGATTCATTCATCATTATATTCTATTCCACAATCAAGGAGAGTATAATAAATATATGCATGTTCCAAATAAATAAGAAGATGTACATAAAGGATAATACCCTTGCTTAGAAAAGGGTATGATTATTCGCTACACATTTTTTTGGCATGGAAAAGCATGGTGAAATTTTGTCGGCATCAAAAAGTTTCTTAAAAATTCATAAAATTTGTTGAAGAGAGAAAAAGGGGAATATCATAATTTTTAAATCAAATGGAAAGTAGTTTTGACATGGTAACAAATATCTTCACAATAGGAATTTATATTTGAATGCATAATATAATGATTAAATTTGTATAAAAGTGTGAAATAAATGAACCCTTACCTTGAAAGTGTGACTCCAAATACTTGGGAGGAGATTCTTGAGAGAATGGGGGGACCTTTGGAGGACTATAGGGGGGTAGATTAAAGATTAAGGATGTGGTAAAATTATTTTGAGGGAAGATATATTGGATAATATGCGGGTTTATAAATTAAATGAGTGAGTAATTCTTTATCATTTCTCAAACATAGGTTTTGAACTGTATATAATAAAATATCCAAACCCATAAATATTCATATGGGTTTTCACCATGGTTTCTGAAAAAAAGGATTTTTTTAATTATTTTATAAGTACAAGGTCATAAATTAATAAAATAATACCCTTGATGTTGTGGAAGTGAGGCATACTCTTAAAAACGACTTTAAAACATTAATATATAGTAATTGTTTTGGAGGCTTCATAAAGTATTTATAAAATAAATAAAATTAAAATTAAATTAAATTATATTAAAGGTAAAGAAATTATTTGGTCGTGGATACCCTTTATAGTATTTATTACCTCACTTTTGGGTCATTATGGTGTCATAATATAAATCATATATTTATATAGTATTTAAATTTTACATGAAAATTCGACTGTCTGAGAAAATTATGAAAAATTCACCATTTTATAATTTCACTAATATGATAAAAAAATAATATTTATTTTAACCAAATTATTTTATAAATATTTGAGTTTTCACTTTTAAAATAAAATCGACATTTATTGAGAAATACAAGGTTTTTTGTTAATAATAGTTTTTGAACCTTATAAAAATTATATTTCACTTCATATAATTTATATGATCATTTATATTTAATAAAAATTATAAAATATTAATATTTTATTAAAATAGTATTTATTTTAAAAATCCATTAATTTATCAAAATAAAAGTCTTAAATTAAGTTGAATACTAATTAACAACACAATTTCTATTTTATTGTATAAAAATAAAAAACATTTATAAAGTAATGATAAGAAAAAACTATGAAAATTATTCAATTTAAAATAAAATATAAATATTCATATTATTATGGTATTGATACATGTCAATTTAATACACCAGTAAATTCACAACGGTTAAGGTTCATGATAGTGAGACTTTAATAGGGTGGTTCAACATACAAGGTTTGGGCTGTGATATTGATGAGATTGAACTTCTCCCATAAAATATATTTTTCATATATAAGTTATTAGATCTCAACATGGAATTGATCCAAGGAAAATCTCATATATTCTATCTCACTTAGAATATCTAATAAATAGGCTTTATATGGTATGGTCATACTACTTGAGGTCATAACTTCCTTTTATATGGCAATTTGATTTGATAAAACCCAATTTTTATACTAATCATGAGATCGCTATTCAATGAATGTATTATCAGTGGTTATGATTCTTAATAGTCTTTTAAATAAGATAGGATACAATAAAACCAAATAAGTGAGTGTTTTTTGTATAACCTTAATACAGAATAAGAAATTTAATTAAAATCAAAATTGTAATTTTATTTATAAATTTTTGGGTCATTATAGTGAGGGTACTTTCAATCGCTAGGTAGTTTTAATTGAGTCCATGAATTGACTAAAATTAGTTTACCTCAAGGGTTTACTTCCAAGATAGGAATTTCTGTAATCGAGAGGATTGTGTTGATGAAATCATGGTCTAGGATTTTAGAATTGGGGAGTCCACTCAATGAATCAAGGAGATAAAAGTTAATGTATTTGGAAAGTTATACCTCGTAAAATACATTTATTAACTTGTTAGGGAAAATTATAGGTTATGAGAAGGTACATGTGGATCATTTAAACTAGAATATCCAATGTGATGGGATGCTCTGAAACTAAGGCGAGGTTTATAGGGTTTTGATGAAATAGTTGGAGAATAATAAATAAAATTTATTATTTCATATTTTATGTTATCAATATATAAAAAAATTCTAATTTTAATTAATATAGAATATGGAAAGTGAAATCATCATACCATTATGATCATTTGGAAAAATATAGTTTTCTCACTAGCATATAATTCCATTGGTAGTAAAATTCTTTTACACTAAACTAAAATAAGAATATTTTATACTATGTGATGGAATTCTCTATACATGTTCAACCACCACAACAAGTAATAAAATTTGAGAATGATTCCTTGAGGTAGAACATGGGTATTCTCTGATTATCCTTTACATCGATATGTCAATTATTTCTAGATAAATGAAAATTTAACATGAAGAGATGGATGCATATACCATGAAATATTATCTATTATCTCTTTATAAATAGAGAATGAGGCTGTAGATAAATGAGATTGTCTCTATACTGTAATAGTTTAAAATAGAAGAGGATACATATATATTTATCTTTTATTCAATATATTGAAGTACAATGATCAATTATTAAAGATTTTTTCTCTATATGTATAAAAAATTATCCATTAATATCATGATATCATTATTAAATTCAAATATTGCCTCATTTATCATGATCATGAGATGAATAGTATGGAATAATGGATATTTAGAGTATGTTTTACTAGTGAGATAAGTATTGTGGAAAACCCAGTTCGATAACCCTTATTGTGATAAATATAAAAGGAAAGGTTAAAAATAGCCTAACTATTTTATAGTAACTGGTGTCTTTATAAGGACATTCAATAAGACAAAAATTTTATAGGTACTGTTAATAATAGGAATCTATTTTCTTTTAATGTAGATAGAAATGACAATTTTAAAATAATTGTAATGAATTGAAGAATAAAAAGACAGTCACATCTACCTCAAATATATTTAACATAGTATTTAATGTTTTAATCATTGTTATTGGGTATTTAATTCATTTTTATTTTATTAAGATAACCAAAGAAGCAATGAATGTTCTCCTTGCATCTTGGAATGGTTGATTACATTTTTATTAGTGAAAATCACATCAAAACATTACAAGAAGTAAAGTGTGTTCACCTAAGAGATAAGGAAGGGTGATTCCCGTGTTAACAATGTGAAGCACATTACTTTAAGAAGTAAGGTCAAATTATTCTAATGGATGAATAAGTATGATTTCTATACTAGTAGTGAGAATTTCATTAATTTTTATTTCTAAGGGGATTGATTCAAGTTAAACTATTATTTTTCATTAAGTGTTACCTATATATTTATCTCAGTGTTTTCATAGATACAACCATGAATTATATTATTTAGGTAATAAATTTTAGTGTGGTTTTTCATAATTATATAAAATAGTTTAGTAATTCTTGAATAATGGATATCCAACCAAGAAATCAAAGATGAAATATGAAATATAAGACACATACCCAATTTTGGAAAAAAATATAACTTTTTAAATTACAACTGATAACAGTTGAAAAGATTTTAACTTGAAGAGTGTTTAGAATCTTTAAGATAAAACATTAGGTATTATTATAAATTTACTTATGAAGTTTTAGAAAAAGAAAATTTTAAAACATAAATATTTTTTTAAATATTCAAGAGTTAGTTAAACTATATAGTGTGAAATATTCCAATTTGAAGCTATAGTTAATTCACATACTTCATTAAATTCATTTATGAAATTTTATGAATGATAGATGAGATTAAAAAATTAACTAGGACAAATATACAGGATCCTCTGGTATGGTAGGTTGAATAGAATCTTAGTCATGATTTTATTGATCCTTAAATCTAGATTGATAGTTCTTCCTAAAATTATATGACCTTATTCAAATCATAAGTATGGTGATAAAATATGGTCGATCAATGCATAATAAAAAATAGATTACAATTCTTCCATGATACCTTTGTAGATATGACTCGTAAGATAGAAGTGTAACAACAAACTATAAGAAAAATAAATTGACTATTGTATATAATATAAGTTATGATATATTGATAATCCATTATGTCATAGCCTAAGGTGTTCTAATGAGAAGCATTTTTAATGATTCTATAAACAAAAAATATACATCAAAGGGAACACAAATTGCATCTCATATAATTATATAATAGCAATTAAGGATATTAGAATTTCCAAAAATGAAAGGTATTAATCATTAAAACTATATCATTATGTGGTAAGGACATCTATTTTATGATAGTGGAAAAAGAATGGTTTTAGCAAAATCATGTATCTTGATTCACACGTTGGCGTAAGAACCAATTAATTCCAAATGTTATAGTGGGATTAATTATTCTAGATATGCATGGTATTTAAATTTTTTAAAACCCTAATTATGGTTTTATATTCAACATGGTTGGTGATATATATTATTCTTTATAAATAATGATTTATATAGAAATTAATAAGAGGAAAATTGGATATAATTGATATGTTCAATAAAAATTAATGATAGCTTCAACATACTAAAATCGATATATAAATTTTTGTAGTTTCTCTAGTTTATCTAAATCCATTGGTAGGTGTTTATGATAAAACATACATGGATGGTCATTTTCAGAAAAATAAAAAATATTTTATTAATGAATGTCATATAATATATAGTCATAGCCTATGATCATACTTTATCACAAATAATCATATGAAATTCCATTTTTTTTAGTTTTAATTGATTTTGTTTGATCATTTTGTTGTGTATTGGATATCATGACCTTGATACTTAAAAGGAAACCTTATGAGTTATGTATATATGACACAACCATAAAGGTTGATGACATCAAGAAATAATAATATGTTTCATAATTTTTTAATATCATTTTGAGTATATAATAAGAATAATGATCATATGAAATTCATTTGAAATTAATTTATTTCTATGTTTATATAAGTGGTTGTTGGGATCACCAGAAAAAAGGTTTGAAATTTTATAAGAAAAAAGTGAATAGTCTTATAGTTTAGGAAGACTAAAGTTAATTTTCCTAATATGAATTAAGTAGAAACCCATGTTCTTGGGAACTAGATCTACTACACTAGATCAATGGGGTCGCATAATCCAAGTTATCCTATATAGTTGACAAGATATTGAAAAATAAAAGATAGAATAATACACCTAAATTTTTCTAGTGTCACATGGTATTATTATGATGTATATACTACATATACCTAAGAGTAATTTGGAAATATTTCTCACATTCCATGATATTCACATTGGTTTGATCGTGCTTATATATGAAGCATAGAATAAAAATATCAAATTGTACTAGGATAACTAAATTGGATGTATGTAAAAACTATCTGAAGGTTCTTGGTAGATCAAAACTAGATGACTTCCTATAATTTAGAAAAATGGGAATACTAGTTTTTCAATGGATATAAAACTAGCCCTCTTTAGATTAGTTGATATATTATCATAATATTAGGTAATATATAAGGGTTAAGAATGTTTTATCCCATAGTTGACATATCTACAATAGATTGAGTATTTTGTGGGCTCTAGTGTGGTATAAAAATAATGATTAACAATACTTATTCTATATTTTAATGTTATACCTAGATATTAAAATTTAATCATATCATTATGAATTTTATCTATGGTATTATTGAAGATTTTAGGGATTAATTAGGAAAAAAGGACTATAATCAATGAAATCATCTCATGTTGGATTTTCTTAGAGAATTATAGACACATGGTAAGAAGATCAGCCATAGTTAGTGAGGTGGGGTCCACATATATAACTACATCTCTATAGTAGCATGTTTACCGTATGAGGATAACCTTTTGAATTGTTAGATGTTGGATCTAGTGAATGTGGGAGTCTGTTGGATTAAGTTCCCAATAAAAAACTACCATGCACATTATATCATAAAAATAGTTAGGTTTTTGAATATTTATAAATATCATTTGCCATGGAAATCATTATTTGATGTGAAATTTATGCGATAATGTTCAAAGGATGCCTATCACTCTAAAAGGCAATAACAGTTCCCCACTTTAATGAGATCTTGGAAGTGTTATGAAATTATTCAAAAATACATAATATATGGTTAGATGATATTATATAATGAGACATAGATGAAAAAATATATCAGGGGTAGGGTTCTCATATTAAATCTAGACTGCTTATCATTAAGTTTTATTCTTGGTAATCTCCATGTGAAGGAGGTTATGAGAACTTGACCCCTCAAGTAGGAAATAATATTTTATATCCATCACCATTTTTTTGGATTGTTTCTATTGAGGATCCCCAAACACGTACTCTCATATTCAACATTAAAATAAAATTCTTTAAACATAGTTTTTGACACTATGTGAGATCACATAAGATAGATATATATTTATTTTAAATTATGTATATGAAATAAATATTACATATCAAAATAAACCTACAACTCTAATAATGGAAGGTTTAGAGTCTTTGTGGGATATCCACTCAAGAAATTTAATTTATGATAATTATAAAAATTTCTCTATAATCTAACTACACTAGACCTAATTCTAGACTTCTCTTAAGTTAGACTAATATTCATAACACGAGGAAGAGAAACATAAGAAATGAGTGAGCTCAAATTCTCAATATGGGAAAAATATCAATATGTCGTTAGGGGTAATATTATAATAATATGAGAAAACCTTACTATGGTAGATATATATTATTAAAATAACAAGAAACAATAAGAGTTTCCCATAAATCATGATAAGATAATATGTAATCTCAAAATAACAATCATCTTCCATAGAAGAATAATGTGAGATAAACATAGAAACATGGAATAATAGATTGATATCATAAGTTAACAAAATCATAAATATATGGTAATAATATAAAAAAATGATATCATAATCATAAGTCAGGGATAACTACTAAGTATACATAATATAGTGTTGTAGGCTAATTACCTGTGCACCATACATGATGTCACAATAAATGAAAGCATTACCAAATTAATTATAGGGATATATAATTTTGGGCCCACCTATCACATCATAATAGGTACAAATATATGTGCACCACATGGGTAAATATGACCATAGATAATTCATAGGCATTATGAAAACCATGTGAAACAAATCGGTTTCATAATATTATCTCGAAGCAATACAAAAGGCTATATCATAATATTACCAAGAGAATAATGAATTAAATCATTTCATACATTCATGTTTAAAAAAATCAAAGTTTGTTAACAAGGATTTATAATGTGAAAAAATTCATGGTAAGGATTGGAAATACACGAATAAAAATACATACCCCTTAGGTGGTCATTTAAGAAATGAGTAAAGGATCTTTTAAGGGAAAAAAGAGATTACTATTTTAATTTTTAATAGAATAAATCATGTAGGTATTTTAAAAAAATAATAGGTGTTTAAAAAATCCATTTATGGATAGAAATAATTTATGGAGGTAATACTTAACATTAAATAATAAATTAAAAATCACCCTTAAATCTAGTTTAATTAAAAGAGATAGTTATGAATGGAGATTAAAAGACATATTATCCCCAAAAAAGAGTGGTAATGTAAACTAGATCTATATTCAAGGGATATATATATATATAATGGATTAAATAAATGAGTATAATATTAAGGAAAGTTTTTAAAAACAAAGATAATGTGTAACCCAAAGTAATATGTGTGGTGTTTAAGATCCCTTTTTATGTTTAAAAATACCTTTGTTGAACCCCATATTGTTCCAAAGGTTAATAATTTTTTTTAAATTTTTTTAATAATAATTATAAAGATAAAATGTGATAAAAAACTTTTGGGTTCCCAAATATAAAAGGAGTAAATTAGTAGGAATGGAAAATATGAACATGGAGGAGTAAAATTGATTAAAAATGATGAATATTAGTCCTAATAATCTTATAAAATTTATGAAGAAATAAACCAAAATATATATATTTTATTTAAATAAGTAATTTCACCAAATAATGAAATTGAGTTTCCATGTAGAATAGTGAAATAGAAGAATAACGGACCTTAGAAAAGAATAGTCAAGAAAGACAACTAAATATATAAATAGAAAGAAAATTGACTCAACAAACCAATTATTAATTAATTATATTTTTAATTGAAAACACATAAAGGTAAAACATGAGAAGTATTTTTAAATACCTTATATTTTAAAAAACATAATATAAAAATACATTTAAGGAAAATATTTACATAAAAAAAGGGAACACATGTTGAAAAAAATATATCAATAAAGAAAAATTGAGTTTTGGAAACCCTTACCCAGGGTCCGGATTCATTCTACTCATGAGATTAAACTATTGAAAACAATTAAGCTTATTAAAAAGGTAGTTAGAAAAATTTTCACAGGTATTTTATTTTTTAAAGTATACTTATTATAATATGTTTTTTGTTTTTTTAATAGTTTTATATTATGTTGGTTACTTAATGTATTTTTGTGGATTTATCTAAAAAATACTCGGTATATTGAACATGGTAAAATGTGTTTTAAAATACCTTCATAAAATAAAAAAAAATTGTTTGTATGTATTTTTTTTCAATTGTCATAAAATTTATACAGTTTCATAGGCTTTTCCAAAATGGACTCAAATCAATAAAGGTTCCTTGATAAGTTTTTTTAAGGTGGGAAAATTTATTATGAAATTTTATTTTTTATATCACTTATAAAATACCCAATATTATAATTAAATAATATTAATATTATCATAAATATATTTATTATAAATAAAAATTTATTTAAAAGTTATATTTGTTATGTGGTGATGGAAAGAAGATGTTTATGGATAGAGTAGTCTTCATGTATGCATGGTTACTTCTTCATTTTTGAATGATTTTAGAGGAAGGTAGAAAATTAAAATTCCATTGGTATAACATAATTTTATCATATTTATAGTAATTATGTTTTATTAATTTCAACTATTTAAAATATTTTATGTGGTATAAGAAGAAACAAAATAAGTGTGCTCAGTTGAAAACATTACCTCTCCCTTTAGAAGTTCTCCCTTGGGTAGCACTTTAAGGCTCCTTATCTTCGTCTTTTAGAAACAAAAAGACTTATAGTATATAGGTATAGAGTTCAAGAGATATTGGGGAAGGGTTTTTTACAATACATTACTTTATAATGAGTGGATAAATTTGGTAGAGGTGATCTCTTTTTATAGGTGAAATGAATGAAATTCATTTAAATATAACATTTAATATATAGAGAGCACATGTTTCACTTGTAATGTGGATCCAATGTATAAAATACTAGACTGATGGATGAGGTAATCTATATAATACCTCAAGAAACAATTAAAATAGATGTTTTATATGTGTTTTAATTTTTTTACTTTTTTACACATTTAGCGTTTTTGCTTTTTACCTTTGTAAATAATTTTAACCAATGTAATTTAATTTTAATTCTTAAAAATAAAATGAGAATTATTTAATCATTTGGAACATCTAATTATATATATGATATATAATTTATCAAATAAAATTTTTGTTTATGGAAAATTAATTTTAATAATAGTTCATATAACATGTAGAAACCCATTTTTAGAAAAAGTGTATTTTCAATCACAAATATTATGTTTTGGAAAAAATTATCAGTGTTATTTATTTGAATGAAATTAATTTTCTTATTATTAAACAAATAATATTTCTATAAAATTAAAATAAATCCAAAACAAAAAAAAACTTAATTAAAAGAGAAAGACTAAAAATAGTTTTTTTAAGAAATATATTACTTAATTTTAAAAATTCTTAACATGGGGTAGCTAATTTCATAATTATTTTCCAAATTTATTCATTTGACTAAAATTTTCATCATGATTTTTATAAGTGTTTATGTTATACTTTGTGATATATTCATAAAAACTATAAGTTTTGTAAAAAATTTATTTTTTACTATTCACAAAAAATCAATTATTTTAGAAAAACTAAAAAATTAATCCTAAGGTATTATTGTTATGATAAATCCAAAATTTCATCTGATTTGGTCTTATTTAAGTTCCATAATTTTGAATTCAACTTTTAAATGAACATATAGAATATGATGAAACATATTTTTAATAGGAAAAAATTGGATTTTAACTATTATAATTATTATTTTCTATTAATTAAAAATTAAATTTGTTTTAATATATATCAAGAATATATTTTATAATAAATATACAATAATTTAATTAATTTATTAAAATTAGAATACATAGATTCTAAATTGGATTTTTTTGGAAAAATACATTTTCTTTTTCATAAAATGATCTAATTTGTTTTTATACACACTAATTAAATTAGAATTAAAAGTAAATTTTTTATTTATTTATTTATTTCATAACAAAATTGCCAATATTTATACTTTTAATTAAATTTTTTACTTTGGAAAACTCATTTTTATCTTAAGAAATGTTTCACAATACGTTTTGTTTCTACATTTCATGAAAGGAAAGTTATTCAACACAATATTTAATTAAAGGAAAATATTTACAAAAATATCAAGGAAATAAATTTTTCTTCCCCTAAATATGCTGCATCGTTGAAAATTTAATTATTATTTACTAATGGTAATTGGTTATAGATATCTAAAAGATAAACATAACTCAAGGTATAATTTGAAATGAGGTGCCTACATTTGCATCTTAAGTGTTAATAAAAAACATGTCTTTTTCGGTCAAAATGTATACTAATTACTTAATAATTTTGGTGAAACCTGTTACTCTATAAACTCCTTTTACACACCCAAATAATCTTCAAGTTCCTTTCAGAAATTTCCCTGGGTTCCTCTTTCCACATTTTTGACATAAATATGTTTGATTATTTTTCACCAATTTCATCACATAAACATATTTGAGATGAAATCATTACCTGTATTGACATGTTTTGATAGTAAATGAAGTTCACTTTGTTAATCAGAATTATTAAAAGATGATTATGTATAATCATAAAATTTCTCACTCAAGATCTTATGCTATTAGGTTTCTTGCTGGGAAAATCTCTGTATTTTCCAGGACATCCATTGTTACGTTGGTTGTTTTGGGATTCATCCATTAATAAAATCAAATTGGGTTAATACAAGTTATAAATAATTAAGACCATACAATAATTATCATAAATTATCTGATGAAAATCTCAGCATTGAAGTGCATTACTATTTGAAACTGTCAAATTATCATCTAGTTTAATTTAATTCACTCTCAATTCAATTTTGGTTTCTTTAGGTTGAGTTATCTTATACTCCTTGACCTAATTTATTAACATGATATATCACTACTAATGGACCATAAATATAAT
Source organism: Viscum album (assembly GCA_963277665.1). Taxonomy (NCBI): domain Eukaryota; kingdom Viridiplantae; phylum Streptophyta; class Magnoliopsida; order Santalales; family Viscaceae; genus Viscum; species Viscum album. Next base: position 1,028,556,410 of record OY728147.1, read on the forward strand.
TTGATTGATCAAATATTATCCCGAACTAGTTTCTAGACAGGTGGGCAGTTTTACGTCTAGTCAACATACACAAAGTGAAGTTTGAGTTAATTCTCCACCAACCTTTTTTTAGGTTGATTACCCCTATGTGGATATATGCTTCAAAAGTCTCCACTTGATAGTATATAGATAGATAGACAATTTCTTAGAGAACCACATACTCAAAACTTTACCAAAATTCTCAGATTTTATCCAGTACTTTGATATATATCTACGGTCTTCATTAAAGTAATCTAATCATAATTCCAAAAAATAAAAAAAAAAATTATTAAAAAATAACTAAACCCTAATTTGATAGAAATTGAGGCACCCTATACCCACATTCATATGACTGATTCAAAATGAACATACATTACACATAGGATTTGACACCAAGTGATATGATTTAAGATAAACATATCATTATTTTACATCATTTCAATAAGACTAACATTTCATCTCATAATAAAAACTCAATCCAATGAATTAAAGGATTATTTTATTTGTGTACACTACAAGAAAACCGCCGTTTAGCGGCAGTTTTTTTGTGGCGGTTTTTAAAACCGATGCGAAACGCGTTTCGGGCCGCCATTTCGCGGCGGTTTCAAAAACCGCCGCGAAAAAACCGCCGCTAAACAGATTTTTTTTTAATTTTATTCGAGGATTAGCGGCGGTTTTTTTAAAAAACCTCCGAGAAATAGCAGCGGTTTCGGTAAAACCGTCGCAAAATGAAATGAAAAAATAAAAAAACACGAGAAACCCCGAAATCACTAAAACAACCATAACTTTTGATCCGGGCGTCCGTTGAAGTTGCACGACCAGTCAAATCGAAGCTCATGAAGAGATCTAGAGGCACATATAATCAAAAATGTGAGACGGTCTAAGGTGTGGACGATATTAGAGTTATGAGAAAGATAAAAAAAGTTCTTCAACTTCAAACGGCCATAACTTTCGCTCCGGGTGTCCGTTTGGGCTCTACCACATATCAAATCGAAGCCAGTGAAGAGAGATACACACTTGATCAACACAAGAAAGCTTTTGTCGTGTTTTTGACCCCAAAAACCGCTCCGAAGGCCTCCAAAACCCCATTTTCGTCACCGTTGTCCCGTTGAACTTGTCTTCAAACGGACCTAACTTTGGATCTGCGTGTTAGTTCGGCCTCCTCCACCTGCCAGATCATAGCTCATTCCATGAGCTTCAGTTTTACTAGTCGTGGCGCCCACATGAACTCCTAGATCATATGTTATGATATTTTTAGTGGGTATCGGGTTTGTTATGTTTTTCAATGCCTCTTTTCTAGCACCCGTTCCCTGTCAGCTTTTTTTTAAATGGTCGTAACATCCGATCCGCCTGTCCATTCGGACTCTTTCTCCTTTCAGGTCGAAGATCGTTTCAGGATCTTTGATTTGACAGGTTGCGGATCTAAAACGGACTCTCGGATCATAAGTTATCTCCGTTAATGTGAGTCCAATGTTTTTGTCTCTTTATGACCGTTTTGACGGGTTTTAACGGTTGCTCCATTTATTACTATTTATTTGGGTTTCCATGACTTTTAATCTTTATCAATGGTTTTTTGTGGGTTATTATGATGATTATGCTGAATTATTAAAGAGTTTTCGAGAGTTGTCACGAGTTTTCATGCGTACTCATTCTTTCTAATGCCTCATTCTTCATATGCTTTTTCATCCGTTTTCATGCGTTTTCATGATTTTTAATCCCTTATCACGTCTTTTCATACTTTTTCATGTGTTTCCTTTATTATTTATTATTTATTATTTATAATATACTTTAATTTATTTATTATCTATTATTTGTAACTGGTTATTTATTATTTATTATTTATATTTATTAATTATTTATGTTTATGTTTATTTATTATTTATTATTTATATTTATTTATTTGTTATTATTTATCAGTTATTATTTATAATTTATTATTTATTATTTATATCTATTTATTATTAATATTTATTTATTATTTACTATTTATATTTATTTATTATTTATTATTTATTATTTATTTATTATTTATTTATTATTTATTATTTATTATTTATTATTTATTATTTATTATTTATTTATTATTATTTATTTATTTTTTTTACTTTTATTTATATTTATTTATTAGTTATTATTTATTAGTTATTATTTATTATTTATTATTTATTATTTATTATTTATATTTATTTATTATTTATTATTTATTATTTATATTTATTTATTATTTATTATTTATTATTTATATTTATTTATTATTTATATTTATTTATTATTTATTATTCATTATTTATTATTTATATTTATTTATTATTTATTATTATTTATTTATTATTTATTATTTTTATTTATTTATTTAATATTTAATATTTAATATTTAATATTTAATATTTATTATTTAATATTTATTACTCATTATTGATTATTGATTATTGATTATTGATTATTGATTATTGATTATTTATATCTGTTATTTATTATTTATTATTTATTATTTATTATTTATATCTACTATGTATTTATTATTTAATATTTATTATTTAATATTTAATATTTAATATTTAATATTTATTATTTATCATTTATTATTTATTATTTATCTTTATTTATTATTTATTATTTATTATTTATATTCATATTTATTTATTATATATATTTATTTATTATTTATTATTTATATTTATTTATATTTATTTATATTTATTATTTATATTTATTTATTATTTTTTATTTTTTATTTTTTATATTTTATTTTTTATTTATATTTATTTATTATTTATTATTTATTATTTATTATTTATTATTTATATTTATTTATTATTTATTATTTATTATTTATTATTTATATTTATTTATTTAATATTTAATATTTAATATTTAATATTTATTATTCATTATTTATTATTTATTATTGATTATTGATTATTGATTATTGATTATTTATTATTCATTATTGATTATTGATTATTTATTATTTATTATTTATATCTATTATTTATTATTTATTATTTATTATTTTTATCTATTATGTATTTATTATTTATTATTTATTATTTATTATTTATTAGTTATTAGTTATTATTTATTATTTATTATTTATATTAATTTATTATTTATTATTTATTAGTTATTATTTATTATTTATATTTATTTATTAGTTATTATTTATTAGTTATTATTTATTATTTATTATTTATATTTATTTATTATTTATTATTTATTATTTATTATTTATATTTATTTATTATTTCTTATTTATTATTTATTATTTATATTTATTTATTATTTCTTATTTATTATTTATTATTTATTATTTATATTTATATTTATTTATTTAATAGTTAATATTTAATATTTAATATTTAATATTTAATATTTAATATTTATTATTTATTATATAATATTTATTATTCATTATTGATTATTTATTATTGATTATTGATTATAAATTATTGATTATTGATTATTGATTATTGATTATTTATTATTTATATCTATTCTTTATTATTTATTATTTATATCTATTATGTATGTATTATTTATTATTTATTATTTATATCTATTATGTATGTATTATTTATTATTTATTATTTATTATTTATTATTTATATTTATTTATTAGTTATTATTTATTAGTTATTATTTATTATTTATTATTTATTATTTATATGTATTTATTATTTATTATTTACTATTTACTATTTATTATTTATTATTTATTTATATTTAATTATTATTTTTTATTTATATTTATTTATTATTTATTATTTATTATTTATTATTTATTATTCCTTATTTGTTATTTATTATTTATTATTTATTATTTATTATTTATTATTTATATTTATTTATTTAATATTTAATATTTAATATTTAATATTTAATATTTAATATTTATTATTCATTATTGATTATTGATTATTGATTATTTATTATTGATTATTTATATCTATTATTTATTATTTATTATTTATTATTTATTATTTATTATTTATTATTTATTATTTATTTATTTATTATTTATATTTATATTTATTTATTATTTGTTATTTGTTATTTATTATTTATTATTTATTATGTGTTATTTATTATTTATTATTTATTATGTGTTATTTATTATTTATTATTTATTATTTATCATTTATTATTTATTATTTATTATTTATTTATATTTAATTATTATTTGTTATTTATATTTATTTATTGTATATTATTTATTATTTATTATTCCTTATTTATTATTTATTATTTATTATTTATTATTTATTATTTATTATTATCGAGTTTATATCTATTATTTATGTATTATTTGTTTTTTCAATTAATATATATAAGTATATTAAATTCTGTTTATTAACCACATGGCGAGCTTGCTGGAGTGGTAAAATCTTTGGAAAATATGCAAGAGGTTAGGGGTTCAAATCTCACCAAACGCAGAATTTCTTTATATTGCATGGGCATGCATGTGCATGTGCATGGGATGTGCATAAATAAATAAAATAAATACAAAATAAAATAAATAAAAAATAAATACGAAATAAAAAAATAAATAATAAATACGAAATTAAATAAATAAAATAATTACGAAATAAAATAAATAAAATAAATAAATATGAAAAATAAATAAATAAATAAATACGAAAAATAAATAAATAAAATAAATAAATAAATAAATAAATAAATAAATAAATAAATAAATAAATAAATACATAAATAAATATATAAAATAAATAGATAAATTAAATAAATAGATAAAATAAATAGATAAAATAAATAGATAAAATTTCGCGGCGGTTTAAACCGCCGCGAAACGAAAAAAAACCGCCGCTAAAGGCCTTTTTTGCCGTAATGGTACTAGATAACTAAGCAACTTATTTTACAATACTTGAGATTATTTCTCTATAATTGAACTACACTGGACCCCTTTCTATACATATCTTATGTTATAAGAACATGAGAGAAATATCTTATTTAGTGAACAAGAAATGATAAGTGTTTTCTATAAGTTATGATAAGAAGACATTTAATCATAAATGAACAAACATGGAACATAGAATTAGAGTATGAGATAAACTTGGAAACATGGGATAAGGTAATGATATCATAGGTTCATGGAATCATAAATTTTTTGGAACAAAATACAACATGACATCATAAGAATAAGGTGTGGCTCACTACCAAGACAACATAACATAGTGTTCTTGGCTAACTTCCCATGCACTATATATGGGATCTAATGAGATGAAATAATTTTTTTAGGGCATGGTAGGGATATATAATTCCATACCCAAACATCATATCATAGTATTTACATGCATATGTGCTAGAAATTAATAAAAGTAACCATACATAATGAATAAGCATGATAAATCCCATGATAAAGATGCAGGTTTTATAATCTTGTCTCAAAGCATAACCAAAAGATATATGATTTGATTCTCATGAGAAGATGGAATTAAATATTTTTGGAAATTCATATTTTTAAAAAGATAAGGTCCTGAACATGGAGTTATATTTTAGAAAAATTCACTATAAGGATAAAAAATGTAATTATAAATAAATGAACAACTTTGGGGATACTTTTGAAAATGAGTAAAGGATATTTTATAGAAGAAAAGACATTATTATTTTATTTTATATGAAAATTGAACTAGGAGTGTTTTCAATAATATAAATAGGGTTATCAAAAGATATTAATTGTTAAAAAATATTTTATTTTGGTGGTACTTGATATGAAATAAGAAATTGGGAATCCCCATTAAATTGAGTTTACTTAAAAGAGAGAATTGTGATGGAAACTTGAAAAATGTGTTATCCCCAACAAATAAAGGTGAAATAAAATGGGTATAAATATATACAGAATATATTTATAGAATATAGATGAAATAAATGAGATTAATATAGAAGAAAAGTGCAATGTACTTACCCTGGTTTACCATAAGAAGTAGCCATACTGTGTTGTTACATAACCTCAGGAGTTCCTATCCATAGGGAAAAGGCTATTGACCATAAGATATGGTCTAAGATATGATAGTGGGATGACTATAACCTCATATCAGAGTAGAAATAATAACATAAATAACTAAATATCATCCTCAATAATAAAAAAACAATATAGTATGAAGAATTAATTATTCTATAGAATCCATCATTAATAAATAATGAAACCCATCATACAATGATACCAAAAACCAACTTCCCACTTAAACGATAAGAAATATTAATAAAATAAATAACCAAAATATTATATGGATCTATAACATCGATGATAGATATTTCATCCCAATATCATTTTCCATTCAAGGTAACCTGATTGATCAAAACAATCATGAGCCTCTACCCTATCAAAACCATGGAATAGTGAAGGTTACTCAAGTACCCAAGTGTAACTACTTTTCAATTGAAGTGTGACTAGATAACTTAGTAGTGAACCACCAATATGGTCTCATATAAAAGAAATAAATGTAATGAATTTTGAAAGTGATACACTCTGTAGAATAAATAAATAACTGGAATTACATATGTAAATACAACCATCAATCTGAAAAGTATAATGTAATAAAAAAGTTTAAACATTCATACTTTGGATAATAATAGATGAATCTTTCTAAAATACCGTATCCATGCATATAAATATATGGACACACTAGATCTAAGGACTGAGTCCAATGTCCCGTAATTGTATAATAATAAAAATGACCCCACCAAATCATTAGAATCACATCAAGTCCCCCAATAGTATATATAAAATTATAATAATGGATACACTATATCCATGAGAACACATAAAGCTCCACAACAATTTATATATAATAATATTAATAAATGGGAAAACCAGATCCTCAGAATCACATCATGGTCCCCCAATAGTATATAAATAATTATTATAATGGGAACAAATAATCCTTGGAACCACATTAAGGTCCCCCAATAGTATATATATTATAATAATGATGGGAACACCAGATCATTGGAATCACATAAAAGCCCCCCAAAAATATACATAATAATAATAATGGGTACACTATATCACTTGAATCATATCAATGTCCCTCAATAGTATATATATATAATAATAATGGGAACACTAGATCCTTATATTCACATCAAGGTATCACAATAGTATATACTATAACAAAATTTAATCAGTTCTCTATATCAACAACCATTTAATAATTATATTTCAACAATAAACCATTTAATCAAATTTACTAATTAAGAATTCAATATTGAACTAATGTACCAGATCATAGGATGTATTCTAAGAATACTTTAAAAATAATTAAAACACCAAAATAAATTCACAGAAAACTCCCATAACTTAGATTTAATAGGAAAAAACAAGGAATATATTTAATTCATCTTCATTTATTCATTTTGGGATCATGTCATCTATCATGAAGGATCCAAGGAATCTAAAAATCCCATATGAAAAAATAGGACTAATATTCAAAATTCAAAATTCATCCCTACCCATAGGGTATACGAGAACATATTTATTTAAATATTTAAACATAAATATTAACTTTGTTCCTCTCATGGGGTTCACATAACATAAGTAAATAAGTTACAATTATACTTACGTCCATTAAGAAATGGAATATCCAGCCTGCGTACAATGGTCCACAATGGACCATGACACATTATACATTTCAAGAAAGAGGATTATAAAGAATCAAAATAAGTTCATTATTAATAAATTAGTTATTCTATTTAAGTATAAATCACCCATATTGTAAATTCCATATATCAAACATCATATGAGAAGCATAATTAACTTCATAAACTATAGGACTAATATTAGGGATTAACTACCTTAAACACTTGGAATTTCAAACCATCTAATTAGATTCCCAAGCCAAAGAGAAGAGTATCTAATAGGGTAATAAAGAGACCTAATCCATTGAAACCATGTTAAGAAATTCAAATTTAACAAACTTAAGATCAATATATCCAAGATAGAACACATGCCTTACAAAACCTAAAGAATTAAAATAATGACCAAGATATATTCAGCTTCAAACTTTCAACCACAAAAAGATCTTGAAGAAATAAATTTATAGACCACTATAACCCATATATATATATCCCCAAAAACCTTGATTTTAGGTTTCTTCTAAGAAAGTGAATGAGGATCCTAAATAATTATGGGGGAAATCATAGAAAGGTGAAATAAATCACTTACCACAATGATTCCTACACAAGGATCAATGAAGAACACACACACACGCACACACACACACACACACATATATATATATATTCAAATATCTAATCTCCCAGAAATGTATAAATAAAAACATGGCCTAGAGGGTCAGCACCACACTAGGAAATCACACTCCCTTGGTACAACTCTAAACTGCTGGAATTCAAATGCAGAAACTAGTGATACTACTCTTTTCTATCACTAAAGAATTGAGACAACGTTCAATCACACGCATCTATTCTGATATTTCATGATTTCTTCCATCAAATCCTCTCCAGACCACTGATTATTCCATGATAGGATTTTACCATACAACAAATTTCCATCCATGATGTTTCCCATCATTAGAATCACCCATCAAATGCATTTAACAGATCTAAATACCAATCAGTTTTGTCTCTATATCCCTCCACTTCAACCTTAGATAAAAGGTTGGTCAAAACCTCATAGTTATCTTCGTCTTGATTCCATATAAATTAAATGTGCTTCCACCATAAAATAAAAAGGCTCAAATTATTTTATTTCCCTAAAAATACATGATCAAGTCTTATAAAACATTCATCATATTTAATTTTATTCAATAGAAATAGAATCTAACTAACCATATCTAATTATATGAAAAAGAATCGGTCAGACCTCCACAAACCTATCTCTCTCAAAAAACAAGTCTTCAGCTATCGACATGCAATCACCCCACTCGACTTGACCCTTGAGGTATCATTAGCTTATTCAATTCTCACTCCAAATTCTAAAACTGACAGATACATAATTACCACAAGTGATCTCCCACCATCAATGATGACATCCATGCTTTCATTCTAAGCATTGTCACAGTGCCAATTTGAGTCATGCTTGGATTAGTTCAATTTATCTCTAGTCCAACACCAACACTCACCTCTATCCATCACACATATGAAGATCAAATTTTAAACTTACACACAACCATATTAGTGAGGATCATCTATAAAAAAATCCAAAGGCTGTATTGACTTTCCATTCACTAGCCTCATAATTTTAATTAAACATTATTCATGTGGGTTAAGCTCTTGAAATCAATATTATACTTACCTCTATAGAATTATATCCATTGTTGATCCTTTGAAAAAAAATCCAAATCACCGTGGACCAATATATATCCATTATAGAATATAAGGTTTTGATGTGGCCATACAACTCATAATCTAGTTCCAATATGAAATAGTAGTTACTCCTTGATTCTAGGTTAAAAAACATCATCATCAACAACAATTAAAAATTTATATGGTATGAGGGTCATTCCATTAAGAGGAAATGGTGGAGTCCCTATAATATGGGATTACTTATACCATTCCATAGAAAAACCTTATCAAGTTCAATCAATACACACATATCAGTGCTCTTAATCCACACTTATTCCCTATCAGCTTCGAAAAACACAACATCTACACCACCATCATCCTCATATTGGTGAAACTTTTTATCATATTAAATCCCTGATCCATTTATAGAGACAACCCTTATTCTAGGAAACTTTTCAATTTAACAAAATATCCCTTTGGGAAATAACTTCCCCAAGCATCTCACTATTCCCCCAGTCCTGAGACTATACATGACCACTCAACTATTTACAACCAAATTGGTATGGTGTATAAACAGAACGATCAATCTAAATCTCATACAAACATGATGATTATGATACAATACACCCTATCACATCAACGAAATCACCATACCATGAGGATCATGTTATTAAACCTATTAGTAAGTGAATGTTTCACTAACCATGCCCAATAGAATGTCAATCACATTTATTTTTAATAACTCTCAGAGAAACTCTTAAAAAATTAATCATTTCTCTTATTCCATGCTTTTAACTCGACCACCCGTTGATCTAGGCATCATTTAATTAATTCCAAGAATCAACCTATGATTTTAAAAAAATATTAAAGGTACATAAAATGTACATTGGGTAAGATATATTCTTGATCTTGAATTTTAATTCTATCATTCATATAGAGAAAACCAAATCCTAAAGTGCTCGTTATCCTAAAAAAATTATTGGCATAAGATGCATATGTTATATAACTAATATAATTCCACATGTATCATTTTTATCACTTGAAGAACCTATTCATTCTTTCCACCTGTAAGGAACTCACATCCACTTTCCAACCCTTCTCTTAGGTTTCCATTGCATATTATGTCTTAGAAACAACATGGAAGAACATATTACTTCCTAATCTTATCTCTCATCTCACTAAGCCCCCAAGCCAATCTGAATGAACTTGTTTCTCTCACCTAAATCTTGAGTCACACCACACATAGGTCATAGTTAATGGTTAAATTCTCTCTATTCCTTTATTTGACATGAAATGAAAAACTTATAGTCAAATTACCAACTTTAGGGACTTTTATAACATATACATATCTGGCATCACAATTTATTTTATAAACCTAATAATGGGACCGATTCTCATTGGGCATCTAAACAAGGGACTACCACTCATGAATTATTACGTTTTTTACCAGTACATATAAAAAAGCATCATCCTAGATGCTTTTTATCAATCAACAACATTACTATAGTCGCATGGTTCATTTATTTAGATTATAGTAAAAAAACAAAATTTACTCATAAGTAATTCACCACCAAGGAATGTAGTGCTTGAAAAAACCTACTAAGGGTATCTATGTGTCCGTATATTGAGGTTATGAATGTCCATTATCGTTGGGAACCTCAACATATAATCTAATGACCTATCATAAAAATAATGATCAGTGATAAAAATCAAAAGTAACCAAATGTTACTTGAGTCCTACATGTCAAATATGATGCATGTGACACCCCTTTCCAATGAACCAATAGTCAAAGGTCTTGTAACTAGCCACTACCCAATGGGATAAGAGCCAACAAGTCAATAATATATCATATTTCCAATCATCATGTTTGTTACACAAGGTGACATTAGTTAATTGTTCCTAACAAATTCAGAATATCAATCTCTAGCCTCTAGTAACCAAGATATCATACTGAGGAATATTTTTATGAAACATCGGTTTGAAATCCACCAAAATCTCTAAAACATGTCCATTTAACATATATAAACCCCTAAAATAGTAAGATAAGAAAATAAATCTTCTAAAAACACTTTTTAAAATCCATATCCTAGCTCACTATAATAATTAGCTGGACTCGGTCATTACGCCATCTTAGACATGCCTATCCATATAACAAAGTTTACTAACTATCAGTAACGATCTAAGATGTAATAGTGTGTATATTATACCCACATATCAGAGTAAAAATAATTACAAAAATAAAAAATATATCATCCTCAATAATAAATAAACAACATTGTAAGAAGATGAAATAAATACATAGAATCCCTTAATAATAAATAATGGAATTCAGCATATTGTTATACCGTAAATTGACCATCCACCAGATTGGTCACAAGTAAAAATAAAATAAATTAATAAAATAATCTGATGAACTAATACATCCCCTAGACTCACCTCATCCCGATATCTAGTCACATTCAATAAAACATGCTCGATCAATCAAATCCTAAGAATCTACCTAATCTGATCCAATGAACAATGAAGGTTTCCTAGGTACCAAAGTATAATGTCCACTTGAACAGGGTGTGAGTACGTAACTCAATAAGGAACCACTAATGTTTTCCCATATATAGACAAAAAATTTAGTGACATGATAAGGTGATACACTTAGTAGAATAAATAAACAATTTTAATTGCATAAATAATTACACCCATTGATCCTAAGAGTCAAAAACAACACTAGAGATTGACCATACCATATTTGGCCTCAACAACATGTCTCTATCCATACTAACAAAGCTATTTATATCAATATACAGGAACACAAGATCCATATACTAACTCTATGGTCCATAAAAAGTATAATAATAATAATAGAAAAACTAGATCCTTAAAATCACATCAAGGCCCCCCAACATTATATATACAATAGTAATAATGGGAAAAAATGATCCTTGGAATCAAATCAAAGCCCCTAAAAATTTATATGTAATAATAACAGTGGTCATAAAACATCCTTCAAATCAAATCAAGGTTCTCAAATTTTTTTATATGATAATAAAATTTGGTTCACTAGATCCTCAGAATCACATCAAGGTCCCCCACTGAAATATATATATATAACAATAATAATGGAAACACTAGATCCTTGGAATCACATCAAGGTTCCTGACATTATATATATACTAATAATAATGGGCACACTAGACACTCAAAACCACATCAAGGCCCCCTAAAATTAAATATATAATAATGAAAATGGGCACACCATATCCTTGGAATCCCATAAAGGTTCCCAAATAGTATATAATCATAATAATATTTAATCGATATGACACATCCATTTCTATTTACTAATAACATTTCATCAATAAAACATTTATTCAAATTCATTAATTATGAACAAAACATTCAACACATGTGTTAGATTTGATGATATGTTCTAAGCATACCTAGTAAATAAATTAATCATAAACTAAGAATTTTATTTGGGAAACTACTATAACATAGGGGGAAAATAAAAAATACAAAGGAACATATTTAGTTCATCTATATTCATTCATTTCAGGATCTTATCATGTACTATGAAATCTCTAAGGCACCTCAAAGTTACATAAGTCTAACTAGGAAAAATTATACAAATTCACAACTCATCCCTAAACTAGGGGTCTATAGGAACCTATTAGGAAAACCATATACACAGAAATATTAACTTAGTTCTTCTCATTGGTTTCACATAACAAAAGGAAATCAGTTCCAATTATACTTTCATTTATCGACGACCGCAATGTACAACTAGTGTACAAGGGTCCACTATAGCACTAATTACTCTGTATTATGAGTAAAATAATTTTAATTTATTAAAATTTGATTATTATTAATAAATTAGTAATTATATTTAAGGTTTCATCACCTAAAAAGGAGAGACCATACCATATAAAACCTCCTGATTTCACATAATGAATAATATTAATATGACTTCCAACATTCAACCCCAGAATTGATCTAGAATAAATGTATATTGATCACTCTAAAAAAATAAGTACACCTACAAAATACCATTATGAGGTTCCAAACATGAAATATAGGGTTATCTCAAAGAATAATAGTGAACATATCATAGAAATATGAATCAAATCACTTTCCACAAATATTACCATATAAGGATCTATGAATATTCCATATTTATATCTAAATGACTAATCTATTAGAAATGTTTGAAGGGAAATAGGGTTTATAGGGTTGAGATAAACCGATGTATTAGTACGGAAAAAGATAGGTAAACTGACACTCTAATCAGAATTATATGAATGGAAAAACATAGAAAATTAATGAATGAGATAATTTTTAGTGTGGGAAAACCAAGCCAATATGAATTAATAATATGCTCTTATTGATCAGACAATCCACCTTTAAGGGTAATGAAATCCAATATTGTTTAAGAAACATATTTGGCCATTTAAAAATGAGAAACTAGTGACACTAGGGTATGGAGGTTTCTACATGTCTATAGTAGCTTTGATCACACCATGTCCAAGAGCCTGAAAAACTGAATGACTATGACATAATGATTTTTTGGAGTTTTATACCCACTAGACCTTTCCCCAAAATGTGGTTAGTCCATTTTAGTTGTGTTCTATAGGTATAATCCCCATGTTCCATGCCCAAAACCACACCCAACCTATGAATTTTGATCTTATTGTTTTACATAGGCAATATCTAAGTGAAACATGGATTCCAATATGGAATAATCCTACCTGTAGTGCACTTGAAAATACCAAAATAGCTCATAATCTTCTTCTATGCTCTGATTCTAAAATTGAACTTTCACTGAATGAATATTTAATATTCCCTGTAAATTATATTGACTTTTCCTGAAACAGGGTGTTACAAAAAGGGATGAAAAAAGAGAATTTCTAACACAAAAGTAATGAGGGTGATTTGGAAGATCATTTTTTGTAAAATACCATTATTGTAACCCACATAATCCAAAAGTATAATAAAAATTTATTTAGAAAAGGGTTGAGGATAAATATGTGGTTCAACAGAAATAAAACATTTTTGTGTTCCCAAATAGGAATAAATAACCTTAACATGAAGGTAACATATGATCATAGAGGGGGTAAGACCATTAGAAAAGATGATTATTAATCTTGAAAATGTTGGATCTCTTATGAAAAAATCATCCAACATTATAGTTTTTAATTTAAATAAGTAATTTACACCAATGATGAAAATTATTTACCATGTAGAATATTAATTTGGTTAAATAAGTGAACTCATAAAATTATAGTCAAGAAAATTCACACAAAAGATAAATGGAAAGATAATTGAGTCAACATACCACTTATTAATTCACTATCATTTGATTAAAAAACCCATAAATCTAGAAAATGATATGGATTTGTAAATACCTTGTATTTAAAGATAATTATGATAAAAATAAATCCAAGGAAAATATTTACAACATAGAAGGGAATACTTTTTGAATATAAATAATATCGCAATGAGGCAAAATTGAGGCACAGTAACCCTTACCGCGAGTCATGATTCATTATATGTGTGTTACTCACACCTTGAAAAATCAAGGTATGTGTATTAAAAACATTATTAAAGACAACTTTATTTTATATTTATTTTTCCAAGGTCTATTGGTTATCATGTGTTATTTATTTGTTAAATATTTTTCACTTATGTTGATTATTTGAGGTGGTTGGTTGATTTTTCTAAAACTAACTTGGTATATTTACAGTAGTAAAATGTGTTGTAAATGTTGTAGAAGTTGGTTACCTAGAAAAATAATTAATAATACTTTATTATAACCATATCATGTATACAGTGAGTTATGCATGATTTATATTTACCATAATAGTATTGATATTTGTGTGTCTACTATTTACATGGTAATTTCGATAGATTACTTATAATGTCAAATGGTTATAGCATTTCCTAGGCTATAATGAGAGCCTATAGATACCAGCATAACAATATTAAACTTATGAAATTTGTTTCAGAAACAGCATGTTTATTAGAAATAGATAATATGTTACCATCGGTTTTTGGGGGCTTATAAGCATTGAGACATCTTCTCATTAATTTAGCACACGATGATCTCAAGTAGATGAGATATTGATGTCTGACTTGCCAATAGAAACACCGTATGTTTTAGGTGTCATTAGTAATATCTATATATAACCTCTGTAATGGTCTTATGAATTAATATTCTTATTAGTGTATTCTATTTGATTGTGTAGTTTTATGCAAGATAAAAATCATGCTATTTTATTTATGGTGAGGTAGCTTGCATTGGGTGAACCCTTGATGGTATGACATGGATTAAATAATCATGACACAACTTATCACTTATTAATGTAAGTGATATCTTGAGCTTAGTTAATGAGGATGATGGTTACTTCTCTAAATCCATCTAGTAAGGTAAATGAATAATAAATAAAGGATTATCACTTGATGTATACATCCTTCATTATGAGATATTGCAAGATAAAGAGATTATATAACACTATGTGTGTTCATATGAACTTTTCATTGCTATGACTATTAATTATCTACTTAGGGGAATTGAGGAGTTTCAAGACTATAATCCTGGTCTATTAATTATGCTAAATTCTATTTTAATAATTACTGAGACTGTCACACAATTAGTGTATTCAAAAGTATGAAAAATTATTTCAAATTGAAGTTTCAGACATGATAGGACCCACCATGGGGTCCGGGTGATGTCTAGGTTTTAAAGATCTCCCTGAAATAAATAAATTTATATTATTTAAGTTTATAATTATTTATGTTTAATTAATTTATTAAATTTATTCACAATATATTAAGGGAATACAAAGTAAAATATTAAATGAGAAAATATTATTTTAATATTCATGGTTAATTTAATATTTACAGGAAAAAAGATTCAAGTTAATAGTTTAATTTTATCATGTAATATAGTTTCTTATATTAAATGTAAGTGATAAAAATATAAATGAAATTTATGAAATGGTTATTTTGAAAGAGCTCATATTTTCTAATCCCTTAATTGATTTCTTCATGGGTTCACAGGGTTAGAGAAATTATCACCCAATAAATATTATCTTTTGGCTACACATTGTTGACGCTCCTTTTCGTCACATTGTCTAAAGGAATGGAAAGGTAAATGACTTAGCACAAATTTATTCAGCCTTTGAAGAAAACATCAAAAATCGACAAAGTCATGAACAAGGCTTCAAATGCACATGCACCGCGCAAGTTCCCTCACTGTCACGCAAGTATACTTTCGCGCCGCCTAATGGTCGCACAAGTGACTTGTGCGCCCTCTTTGAAAACCGCCCAGGGTCTTCTCCAGCCTATAAATACCCCCGGTGGGCCCCCCCCCATTTTAAGAGTAATTTTTCCAGAATTCAGATAGAGATCTATGCTCATATTCTGGATGCTTACCAGGATATTATAACAGCTTCAGCAGTATCTCAGGGAAAGACACATTAATCTATCCCTACCAGTAGAGTGACAAATCAACAGTTCAATCCGAAAAAGACACAAACATCTATTCCAGTCCAAGAGGGTTGTGGGGCGTATTCCCCTATATCATACGGACAACAAAGTCAGGCACATACACCTGATTTGAGTAGAGATTGTCAGACTAACCTGGCCATATCTCCTGATCAGGCACATACACCTGCTCAGAGTAGCCACTTTCATCAAAAAGTGGTTTCCAAGGTGAGTAAGAAGGAGTCTAAGAAGAAGACCCACCTAGCACACTCAAGAGATCAAGAACCAATCTGTAACAAGGCCTTTGTTCAATGCTGGAGTTATTGAAGCCCTCAGACAATTATCTGTTGGAATCCAAGATTCTACTCCCTCATTTCTGAATAGTGGGAACATTAATTCAGAATATCTTCAACAGAAACTTCCTCATGAAGGCTTGCTTCATGACATTTCTGTCGATCTTGAAGTTTCATCTTTAGATGAGAGCTACAATAACCCTATGTGTGGCCAGAAGACCAAGGAGAAAGAGATCTCATCTTTTGCTGTAACCCACCATGGTGGTCCTCCCCATAATGATGAATTTCACTACAAATGTCCTCTCCGCAGAAGTGATGCACATTGCCCAGAAAATGCTTTAGTGGACAATGTAGTGCCGAGAAAGACCTATTATCTTGAGGCACTTGCAAATGCGAAACCAGTCATGTCTGATGCTTCATCGATAGCAGGTGAAATACTTTCTCAACAAGAATATAGCCCAGGGGGTAGGTCGTTATCTGAACCACACCTAAGTCATGCATCTTCTAGTTTGATCAGTGATTTCTCTACTAATCTTGTTGAATCTGATTAAGCAACAAGGAAACACCAGCTCTAGACAAATCAGGTAGAAGAATCTTCATTGAATGATAAAGAGGAAATGATGAACACGAGAAAACAACTGGCGAAGGGTGAAGTGCCAGTCATGTTTTGGCCTCTATCTGACTCTCAGTATGACATTCCAGAGATGTTGACAGAAGAGAAATTCATGATATTCATCTTAACATATGGAAAAATCTTTGTCAGTTGAAAAAAAGTATTATCTTATGATGAATATGAAAATCATCTTAAGAAAATAGAAGGGTTACAACGTCAGATTGATTTGGCATCTCTATCAGTCTCTCGATATTCGAAGGCTGAAAAGCAGCAGAGAGACCTTCAACATTCATACCTTGGCGCACTAAGAATATTGCACCAGTTAATTTCCAATGCCCCATCTGGTATTCATGTTAGAGGATGTGTATTCATGGAGCAGTACATTTCACTATACATTCCAGTCAGCAAAGCCCACCGAAAATGGTCTCATGCAATGTTATTACCCATGGCCGGCCAGAGTCAAGGGGTTTTGTTTGTAATCCAAAACATTCTCAAGAACAGGCTTCAACTATTTCCTCTCAAAATCAAGAATATAGAGAACAAGTTGTTGAATTACTCCTGCATCAAGAAAACAAGAATATTGAACACGCCTCTCGTATAGAGCAAGCACATCATCAAGTGACAGAAGTGTCAAAAATCATCCAACGGTCTTTTGAACCGGGTGATAAAAGTGGATATCGATTGATGAATCCATCTAATTTCCAGACTAATGTCCGCAAGATCAAAAGAGATTTTAAGAAAGTCTCAGACATAGCATGTCAAGAGCCACCCCAGCTTGCTAGAATGGGGACTCTTTTAACTCAACTCTCGGAATCAACAAATATGATTCGAGGAGTTGAGAAAAGGCAGCAAGAACAACCCCAGTCCACCGGACTGGGGACTTTTTGAAATCATCAATCCCCTCCTCAGTGAAAGTCGGTCTTCTCTCGATTGGGGAAGAATACACAAGAGGAACGAAGAGCCAAATTATAAGGAGATTCTATCCAAATTACGGTTCGCCAAGAAGTTCCTTAGGGATCAAATCAACAAAAGGTAATGTCTCATCAGGGGAATGGAAGAAGACAATATCATAGAAATGCTTATAGAAGGGATATGATTCCTTATGCATCAATTAATGTCATTAATGCCATTGTTGTTAATCCTAAGAACATGATACTCACTCAGGGGACTCAGATGAAGAGGTTCCTACTCCAGAAGTTGTACGCACAAACACAAATGAAGAAGGTGTGCATACACAAAATCAAAGGATTACCCAGAATCTAGGTAATCCTTAAAGTAACCCACTTACCCCTATCCGAAAGGGAGATAACAAGGGGAAAGGAAAGAATCAAGTTACATACCCTTCCTCTTGAGAAGGACAATCACTCTCACTAGAGAAAATATTTGCACAACAAGAGGAAGAAATGAAGGAATTGAGGAGGATGAATGCAGAATTACTTAAAGGTAGTCTTCCTCCTAAACGTGATGGAGTCAGTCAGCCAAGGGAGTTTGTTGCAGTTACTGAGATGGATCAAGAATATCCTCCTCTATCAGTACACCCTCACAGTTCTTATTCTATGGGTCAAGTGCAACAACAATTGGCGGTGCCACCATCAGTTGCAGTACCAGCCATCACATCTGTAGAAGCTCCAGTTATTGCACCTGCTCAAGTACAAGTTCAACCGGATGTTTCTAAAAAGTTAATAACTACCATTGATTTATTAACAGCTTGGTTAGAGACTATGGAAGGGAAGCGTGCACGGGTTCAACCATAAAATAGAGCTTACCCTGAATGGGTAGATTCAATCCTTCCCCCATCAAGTTTTGAGAACCCTGTATTCCCTATTTTCAATGGATCAGGCGATCCTGAAAAACATTTGAAGCATTACGTGTCTTGTTTTGATCCTATGATGGGAACTACGGAACAAAAAGAAGCAGTGAAACTCAAATTCTTCGTGCGAACCTTGCAAGGACCAGATTTTGTTTGGTACACAAGCTTGCAATCTCAGTCAATTAACGGGTGGGAAGATCTTCGCCAAAATTCCTACTTTAGTTCAGCTCAACGTTGCCAAAGATAATAGTTTTTGATATTACAAACTGTAAGAAAAGGGAGAATGAAAGGGTCTCAGATTTCATTGCTCGCTGGAAGGGATTAACATATTCCCTAATCTTAACACTCCCACAAGAAAAACTGTTTCCAATATGTGTGGAAAATCTGTGTGACGAATTACGTACGTCGTTGATCCCTGTGAAATATACAGGAGGGTTTCGAGACCTTACTTAAATCTCTCAACAGATTGAAGAATCTCTTATAAAGACTAAGGATAAGGCTCATATAATTCCATCAGCTCTAGGAAGGAGAATGGATAAAGCAGAGAATGCCACAGTTATGCTTAAACAAGCACCTGTACCTGATTCTACTTCAAAACCTTCATCTTCTCGAAGGGATCCACCTTCTGAGCGCCAACAACAAAGGCCATTTCATCAAGACGATCAAAGAGATCAAAGATGAAAACAATTTGAGAATATGAAGAGAAAAAAATACTCTTTCCAAAATGAACAGGTTCTTGGTTACTACATTTAGGCTCTGGAAAATAATTTGGTTCAGTTTCCAAGGCCCAAAAGGCCAAACAAGGAAGGAGATGAAGACCGTCCCAATTATTTCCCCTTTCATCAAATGTTGGGGCATCCCATCTACGAGTGTTTTTTCTTCAAAGACCTCCTGCAAAAGATGGTCGACTTGGGACAAGTCAAATTAAAAGGTTCTTCAGCTCAGGTAGCATGTGTTACTACTACAGTTCCAGAGGAGGAAGGCGAGTGGAAAGAAGTTAAGAACAAAAATGGAAAACAATATGATGATTGTATGGTCACAAATAAGATCAACCGAACTCATGATATTTTGCAAACGTAATTGAAGAAACCAATTGCACCTTTTTCCATGAATGCCGCAGAAAAAACATCTTCATCAGAGGGAAAATCCTCAATGAAACGTCATGATTCAAAGAAAGGAAAAGAATTAGAAGAATATGAGTATGTGTCAAAGACAAAGTTGTCTTTGACTCTGGCAGACTTCATGCCATCTACTTCAAATTCATGGGCACCGCCCCACCAAACGACATAGCCTAAATAGGCTAATCAGGCAGAGTCTTCATCAGATGAAGAGTTGACTTTAGGTTCTATTAATATGATTCAATTAACAGATCCATATGCCAGTCACAGTTTCGATTTTGATGAGGCCAAATTCCTTATATCAAATAGAGGAATCATAAGAAGTTCTAAAGTCTCAGGATACTGGGGAAGACATGGATTTTTCAAGGGCTACTATTCCAATTCTACCCCTTCTAGAACCGTGTATGCGGCAGAAACTCGTGGTAGATCCCTTCAACGAGCTCAACAAGAGCAATAAAGTTCTTCCACACAAGGAAGACTTAGCCCTATCACAATTATTCTGGAAGATCGGTTGAAGGTTCCATCTTCTTCCTCTTAGCAAGTAAATAGACCTAATCAGTCTAATCTTCCAAAGCCAGGAGTATTACCAACTCCTATCCTGGTACAAGATGCATCAAATTCCAAGGCATTAACTTTTAAGGCACCTGAAAAACGACATGTTCCTGTTGGGAAATGAAGACCTTTGGATCAAAAGTATGATATATTGAAACACCTGGCCCAAGTACCGGCCATGTTATCAATTCTGGATTCCTTGAATTTATCAAAGGATCTTTAGGAGGCACTCATTGAGGCTTTGTCAAGTCCTCAGGAGTTTGAAATTGAAATTGCTACAGCTGAAGTCTACCATTTAGTGAATAATCCTGTAGAATGCCATGCAGTAATATCTTTTACTGATGAAGATGAAGATGATGTCTTGCATGTACATATTAGAACTTTGTACTTATCTATCAAGGTCAATGGCATAGACATCTGACGAGTTTTCATTGATAATGGTTCAAGAGTCAACCTCATGCCCATTTGTACACTTCGTCGATTGGGCCTCATGGAATCTGATTTATCTCCTTCTAATTTGATGTTACAAGGATATTATAAAAATGAACAAGAAACAATGGATGAGATTACACTTAGAACTCAGTTTGGAGATCTTGTGTCCAATTTAGATTTCATGGTTGTTGATCAAGACTCAACCTTCAACATCTTTCTTGGAAGACCCTAGCTACATCGGCATGCGGATATCCCTTCGTCATACCATCAATGTCTCAATTTTTGTTTCGATGGTCATGTTGGGACATTATATGGTGATAAGGCCCCGTTCAAGACATGTAAATCTCAATACATTGAGGCAGAATTCTACCACATGAAGGGAAAGGAGGAATCCACAACAAAAGAGATTACCAAAGTTAATGCTCCGTATGGTTTGGAAACTATTCCTATAAACCCATTATCACATGTGAGTACAGATTATGTGTTGCCTATCAGTCAAATTGACAGGATATACCCAAATAAAAATAATCTTATGGAAAGATCCATAATGTCAATTATGGCAATCGATTTAGACAACATGGGAGAAATTGGTGATCCACCAAGCAATGATGAAAGCTCAAATGGAGATGTATTCATTTCATCTGCTGAAATCTAGCAAGTCTATACTTCGCCAATCAGGGTAGGGAAAGTTATAGCAATTTTAGAGGTAAATGATGATGTTTACTCTCAATCCATCATATCTTATTAATTACCCAAGGAATACCCTTCATCATCAATCAGGTCGGAAATGGAAGCTTCTTCTTCAAGATGTCAAATTTTTACATCTATTTTGATCATGAAAATTCTACTCCATCATCTACTATGCAAGTGGAAACAGAGGTTGTGAAACATATTGAAGAAGAAGTGGAAGATATCAGGGATGCTCCTCCAACATTTGAAGAGGGTATCTCTACCAATGTGGATGAACTCAGAGAAATCAGTCTGGGTACAAAAGAAGATCCACTCCCCACTTTAATCAGTACGGCCATGTCTCTTGAAGAGAAAGAGTTGTATATTTCCTTTTTAAATAAAAATCGAGATATATTTGCTTGGAACTATATAGAGATTCCAGGGCTTGATCCTGATATTTCCACTCATCATTTCGGTTTGCTGGAAGAACATCGAGGATTCAAATAAGCTGCTAGAAGAACACACCCAACCTATGCTTCCAAAATTGAGGTTGAAGTGGATAAGCTCATCAAAGATAACTTCGTCAGAGAAGTTCAATATCTCAAGTTGTTGGATAATATTGTCCCAGTGAAGAAGAAGAATGGTCAAATTAGAGTTTTCATTGATTTCAGAGATCTTAATCGGCATTGTCCTTAGGATGATTTTCCAGTTCCGATTACAAAACTCTTGATTGATGCGACATCTGGCTATGAAGCGCTTTCCTTCATGGATGGATATTCTGGATATAATCAAATCTGGATGGCTCCAGAAGATGAAGAATCTACAACCTTCAGAGCCCCTCAGGGTGTGTTTTTCTATCGGGTAATGCTTTTCGGCCTAAAGAATACAAACACAACATATCAGAGTGCCATGCATCGTGTCTTCAAACCCTTTCTGGGAAAGTTTGTTGAATGTTATGCAGACAATTTGGTGGTCAAATCCAAAAAACGTTCTATTCACTTGGCTGATTTAGAAGTCATATTCCGCAAGCTTAGACAATATAATTTGAAGACAAACCCCTTAAAATGTGCTTTTGGGGTAACCTCGGGGAAATTTCTTGTCTTCTTCGTATGCCATCGTGGTATCGAGGTTGATCCTAAGAAGAAAAAGTCAATCCTTGGCATGTCACCTCTTTGAAATTTAATATAATTGAGAGGACTTCAAGGACAGTTATCCTATATTCGGCGTTTCATCGCCAATTTGGCAGGCAAAAGCTTACCCTTCACCAAATTGATGAAGAAGGGAGTCACTTACCAGTGGATAGAAGAATGTCAGGAAGAATTCGATATTCTCAAGAAATATCTCTTGAGTCCACCGGTACTTATGCCACCTGATGAAGGAAGACCACTTATCCTCTATGTGATAGCTCTAGAGAAATCATTGGGTGCCTTTCTTTCTCAGAAGAATGATGCTGGGAATGAAAACAACCTCTACTATCTCAGTCGTACTATGATTGAAGTAGAAACCTGATATTCAAGTATTGAGAAGTGCTGCCTGGCATTAATCTTTGCAGTTCAGAAGTTGAGACACTACCTGCAACATCATCAGGTCCAATTGGTATCTCGTAATAATCCGTTCAAATTCATCCCTAGTCGTCCAATGCTTATATGACATCTGGCAAGGTGGGCAGTTATCTTGCAGCAATTTGATATTCAATATGTGTCTTAAAAGGCGATAAAGGGCCAAGCTCTGGTTGATTTCCTTGCTGAACACCCTTTGGTGGAAGACACATCTTCAGATATTGAACTCCCTGATGAGGAAGTTTTCACTATTCAAGAAAGCCTCAAACACGGGAAATGTACATTGATGGTGCTTCCAGAAGTCCAACAGGGAGGAAAATGGAAAATCCTAAATTCAAAAAAGTTGTCTTAGGGATTGTACTCATTTCTCTAGAAAAGGAAGTGTTACCCTATTTCTTATTATTGTGGGAAGGTGGTACAAATAATGAAGCAGAATACCAAACTCTCATTACAGGATTGGAGTTGGCGCTTCAAGCACAAGTGAATCACTTAAAGGTGAAAGGTGATTCAGACCTATTAATAAAACAAGTCAATGGGGATTATGCAATCAAAAAAGAATAACTAATCCCTTTGTATGATTACATCAGAGAGTTAATGGCGGAGTTTCCTTCGGAACCGACATTTTCTTATGTCCCAAGATCACAAAATGCCTAAGCTGATGCACTGGCTAATATAGCCATATCTCTGGTAGATCTAAATCGGGATGAGACAACCATCAGTATTGCCCACCGTCATACAATTTCACCTTATGTTTGAGCCAGAACAGAGGAAATAAATGAAATTAGTCCCATCTCTGAACCATATGGTCACACTATGGGAAGGATGACACATATCAGGGAATACCTTCAAAATAGAATACTTCCACCTGATAGAGCTAGGAAAAAACAAATCCGGAGATGTGTGGTCAACTTTATTCTTTATGATGGCCTAGATCACTTAGAGAAAATTCTCTACAAGTGTGGTTTTGATGGAGTTCTCTTCAGATGCATTGATGGTGAAGAGACAATGGCTGTCATGAAAGAAGTGCATGCATGAGTCTGTGGTGCCCACCAGTCTGGACATAGAATGTATGATCAGATTCTAAGGCTTGGATACTTTTGGCCTTCAATGATACAATATTGTATTGATTTCACAAAGAAGTTTCATTCATGCCAAGTACATGCCAACTTCATTCATCAACCTCTAGAGTTACTTTATACAGCTAAATACTCGTGTCCATTTTCTACATGGGGAATGGATGTGGTGGGACCTTACCCATCACCTATGGCCAAGCAGTTTAAGTATATTTTTACTTCTACTAATTTCTTTTCCAAATGGGCAGAGGCAGTACCTCTCAAGGAAGTCAGTTCTAAAAGCATTGTTAGCTTCATCAAGTTTAACACCATTACTAGATTTGGTGTCCCTCATACCATATTGATGGACAATGGCACCAACTTCTATTCATCCGAGGTGAAGATGTTGTATCAAGAATAAAACATCAAATCCAATCATTCAACTCGGTATCATGCAGCGGCCAATGGACAGATTGAAGCATTCAACAAGACTCTATCAAATATATTGCAAAAGATAGTGGATAAAGATAAAAAGTCATGGCCAGATAAACCCTTTCATGATTTATGGACTTATCAGACCACCACCCGCACTACAATGCAGTCAACTCCATATTCACTGGTATATGGAACAGAAGCAGTATTTCCCATTAAAGCTCAATTACCTTCGCTCAGAGTAGCCATTTGTGATCAATCATCTACAGATGAACAATCTCAAAAGCTATTGGATGAATTGGAATGGTTATATGAGAAAATATTGTGCAATCTGCATGACTTGGAAGTCTATCAGAATCGAATAACACGAGCCTTCAACAAAAAAGTTCATCTTCGTTCATTAGTTCAGGGAGAATTGGTATTAGTTCTCAGAACTCCAATGATACTAGGAAAGAAACCTCCCAAGCTTGAGCCAAAATGGTAAGGACCTTATTCAATACCTAAGGTCTATTCCAATGGATCTTATTCTTTAATCACAATGGATGGAGAATTCATTACTACTCCAAACAATGCCAGATTTCTGAAGAAGTATTTTTTATAAACACAAAATACATCATCCATAGTCCATACATATGACCTTAAACTATTTGTATTACTTTCATCCCACATGACATTAATCTGTGAAAAAGTTCCCTAATTCGTCCGACATGACGTTAAACTTTTTCCCCTTCATCATATTTTCTATATGATGTTAAACTATACAGCAATGGTCCATACATATGACCTAATACTATTTGTACTTTTGTCCTACATGACATTAAACTGTACTTTTTCCCTGCTACAAGACACTAAACTGTACAGCACCAATAGTCCTAATTGTAAGACTTTAAACTGCATAGTCAATTTATATGTCCTAGACAACATTAAACTGTGCATCGTTAAGGTTGATGTTACCTCTTGTTTCTCACACCGAGTATGACTCACGTGAGCTTAGAGAAAATTTCAACCATAACACCCTTTCCGGGCCGCTAACCATGCGTAAGTCCCAACATCATTTTTTAGGTCATTGTCCCCAAGAACAACTTGATCATTAATTCATTATTTAATTGAACTACACAGACTTTGATCCTTGCCTTCCAGGCTGGGTATGTAGGCAACCTCCCAAGGTTCAAGCCCAAAACCAATCTCTTCAAATCAGTTCACCTCCATCTCATATGATGTTGATTCGTGAAACCATCCCTAGAATCAATATCTTTAAATTGGTTCACTTTCGTCCTTGCTATATAACGTTAAACTGTACAACATTTTTTTCCTATATGACAATAAACTATAATATTCTTTGATACCCTCACCTGAGAGGGAATCATTATTTACATTTATTTTTTAATCATGTTTCATTCCAAGACTACGTACATACATGGCAATGCCTGAACCTTTTATCTTGTGTTAATACATCATTGCACTAAAGTCCCTTTTCACCCTTCACATGTACGAACCAAATTTGTACAGAGGGTATTTCTAGAACTACGTGGGATTGATTCCCATCCTTATGGGATACATAGGAACGTTTGAGTGTCCCTCAAATCCATCCCCATGTCTTTTGGGCCTAACCCCAAATTCCACTTTCAGTCCCTTGGCTGAAAAGTCCCCATGAAAACACACAATGTGTATTTCTTATAAATGGTCCAAGCTCTATGACCCTAAACTAAGATCTCCTATATTTTCATCCTGCACAACGTTAAACTGTAGTTCAAGAACTACGTATGGCTTGATTCCCATCCTTATGGGATACGTAGTGAAGTCCAACATTTCAATTCAGGACCCAGCCACAACATGATTATGGTTAGCATTGATTTGTGTATCACTGTATGCATTGGACAATACATATCTTTATGTTTCATCATCCTAACCTTCAATATTTTCATATCTTCATAACCCTTTTCTTGACTTTTAGTCACAAAAATGTCCAATTTCTGAGAATTCTTTTTCCTGACTATGCAGCACGTGCCCTTAGGCGGCCTTGCATAAATAGTCTACATAACAGATTTTTCATCCAAAAGATACTATTATTTGACTATGCAGCCAATGCCCTTAGGTGGCCCTACACAATTCAACCTCCTAACAGGTTTTCCAGATACTGGTAACTTCATTCTTGGGAAGAAAGCCTCTTTTGTTCTTATTGGTCTTATAAAAAATATATAAGGATCCGTAAAAAATAGTCAGTCTTAACATATTTATTTCATGTTCTTTTTCATGATCTGAAAGTATTCAAGTCTATGGTTTATATGTCTCTTCCCTACGTTTGGGTCAGACCTTCGTAGGAGTGACATTCATCCAGTTCTTGGATAATATTATTTGGAAATATCTCCTCTATATTCAAGTACCTCTCTCTATACAAAAAACTCTATGCTTTGGAAATTTTGAATCCTCATAAACTTTCACTGGCTTTTTAGCAGTAGAAAAGTAAATTTCTAAGAGTTCTTTTGTCTGACTATGCAGCACGTGCCCTTAGGCGGCCTTGCATAAGTAGTCTACATAACAGACTTGTTAGCCAAAAGATACTATTATTTGACTATGCAGTCAATGCTCTTAGGTGGCCTTGCATAATTCAACCCCCTAATGGGTTTGTTAAATAATAGTAACTTCATTCTTGGGAACTACTTCTTCTAATGACTTTTAGCTGTTTTTCATATCATTCCTTATATTCAAATTTTCTTAAGTTGTAGTTTATATATTTTCCCTCATACTTGAGTATGGTAATATGTTTTCAGATAAATTGTCAAGGAATTGAGTCAATTTTAATCCATTTTAGTCATAGCTATTAGACCTTACACATTAGCCCTCCTATAGTCTAACATGCATGACTTTAAACTACCATATTTCTTGTTTCTTCTTACCTTAGAGTCAAATCCTCTTTTCTCTCCGGATCCAACTCGGAGGGGGGACTTTTGTTGATGATCCTTTTCGTCACATTTTCTAAAGGAATGGAAAGGGAAATGACTTAGCACAAATTTATTCAGCCTTTGAAGAAAACATCAAAAATTGACAAAGGCATGAACAAGGCTTCAAATGCACATGCACCGCGCAAGTTCCCTCACTGTCGCACAAGTATACTTGTGCACTGCCTAATGGTCGGGCAAGTGACTTGCGCGCCCTCTTTGAAAACCGCCCAGGGTCTTCTCCAGCCTATAAATACCCCCGGTGGGCCCCCCATTTTAAGAGGAATTTTCCAGAATTCAGATAGAGAACTTTGAATGCCCAAGGCTCTTCTTCAAGTCTTTTGAACACTTCTAAGGTAATTCTTTACCTTGAATCGAAGGTCTAAACAAGAGGAATAAGGTCTAAGTGTTAAAATTCACTAACACTTGCACACCTAAGTTTTTTTACCCTTAAGGGAAATGGACACACTTGGGCGCTTCCTTACCTATTCATTGAAACTTGTGCGCCACTCTTCTGTAAGTACCTCAGGATGATTCTAAAGGCTTAAGTCAAGAATCGCCCAAGTATTACTCTACTAGGAAAGGATCACGCAAGTAACGCGCCCTTCTATTTTTGGGTGCCCTTCCAACCCATTTCACCTTTCTTATAACATTCCATATCTCATATTCAAGATTTAGTCTTCAAGACACTCTTCAAAGCCATTTATGGCATGTTTTCTTGATTGACTTCCTTATCTGAAAGGAGCTCTGTGGAACATCTCTCAAAACTTAGTGATTTTCACATCTTAATGTCACTAAAGTTAGAGAGTTCATTCATTCAACCTCATCCTTTAAGATGAGAGAATCCTTAACCTGGGCCTCCTTTTCATGAGTAAGACCCAGTCCAAATCCTTATTAATTTGGGCATCTTCCTTAGGAGTAAGCCCCAAATCTTTATAAATTGGGCCTCCTTTTCAGAAATAAGCCCCAGTCATAATTCCCCAAATATAGGCATCCTCCTCAAGGGTAAGCCCCAAACCTTAAATCCTTTAACCTGGGTTTCCTTTTCAGGAATAAGCCTCAGTCTCAAATATGGGCTTCCTCTTTATGAGTAAGCCCCAAGTCCATTAATTTTCAAATCCCTTTAACCTGGGATTCCTCCTTAGGAATAAGCCCCAGTCTTATTTTCTCTTAACCAGTCATAATTCCTTTTGACCTGGGCTTCCTTCTCAAGAGTAAAACCCAATCATAAGTCCCCTCCAAACTTGGGCTTCTTCCTTAGGAGTAATCCCCAATATTAGAGTATCCAAATCTCCATGAAGCACATATAACTTTATGGACCCTGTTCATGGATTTATTCCCTGAAGTAAATCTTAATCCTCATCTATTTGGGAAGTCATACATACATAATCCCCACATCATTTCATGGAACAATTTTCTGGTTTCACCAATACCTCTTGTTTCTCACACCGATCATGACTCACGTGATCTTAGAGTGTAAAAGTAATCATGAAATCTTTCTTTGAGCCATCAATCATGAATAAGAATTATACTCCCTTACTCTAACTACGTGGGTTCTGATTTCTTTTCCAAAACAAAGGATATGTAGGTAGCCCATCAGTGGGTACGATCCCAACTATGAAATAATCAATGTCCTTATGAATGACAATAAACTTCAAGTTCCCCAATGAGTAGCTTTAAAACCAGTATGGTCATCATAATGACCAGGAGACTTTTATTTATCAAAGGATACCATTGACTAAGAATCTCTAACAAATACAGATGATTCTTTATTGATGAAGAACCTCGAATGCATATAAAAGATTCTATAAATTTCCTACATATCAATCATTGATTGTTAGATCTAAAGAAAAGCTCATTTTATACTTGGTAATGTAATAAGGATTCACGAACATAACTTAAATCTATAAAGAAAGTCCCGGAGTAGACAATAATTCCCCTCAAAAAGGTGTAATGAGTCCGACCTCCCATCCTCTCGGCCAATGAAAATTATTAAGCCTCATCAATCCACAACTAATGAGTGCCTACCTTTGGAAAGTAGGTCCAAATGGACATGGAATCATTGGATGTTTCCGGTTCTACGAACAAACCCGTTAGAAACCAATTGGAATGTTTGAAACTTTAATCAACGAGGTCATCCCCAATTCCAAAGGAAACACACATAATGTGTTTATTATATATTCAAAGGGTTATTGTTAAATAAAATTTTCAAATATATTACAAATAAAATTAATACCTTTCATACAGGATCATGAAAGAGTCCAAAACACTGCATGTTAATAATTTATATATATATATATATATATAATGTCACATGTTATATGTGAGTGTAAATATATATATTTACATGAGTTATGTTAATATTAAAAATTAAAAAAAAATATCTTTGTAACAAAATGATATATATATATTGACATGTATATACATATATTTATATATATATATATACTTATTGTTTTATCTATATAAATCAAATTTTTATATTTATATATATAATATGAAAATATATTTATAAAAAAAATTCAAACTAACAGAGAGAACATGTCTTAAAAAACATTGATGAAAAAATATGTTTTAAAATTTAGATGTTTAAAAAAGAGAAAATCATTTTAAATGAAAGTAAAAAAGAAATAAATGTTAAAATATGGTAATAAAATTAAATTACATAAAATTCAGAAAATAAAAATAAAAACTCAGTGTATAATTTTTGAGAATTTAAAATGTTTGAATTAAATTTAGTGGGCAGTTGTGTGAGGAAATAATGAAATAGAGATGAGTGAGTTTTTGAAATAAAGATTGGTATTCTAACTGATAGGAGAGATAATGTTAGAATTTAAGAGTGAAAATGGGTAAAATAAATGAAAAATTGGTTTTTTGTAAATTAAATGTGAATTTATAATTAAAATGAATGGAATTAATTATAAAAATTATTGTGAAAATTAGATAAATAAAATACCAAAATATCCCAACTCCTCTTTGACTATATATCCCTAAATACTAATCAGATTAATTCATTGTTGGTACTTTTGGATTCATATTGATGAGTAGAAGGTAATATCATTGTTTATTTCCATAAGCATCTAGGTTCTTTTTTCATATTTAATTAAATCTATTTTTTTTGTTTAAATTGTTAAATGTGGGGAGTAAAACAATTATATCTTCATTTTAAATTGATTTTTTGGTAGATTAAATTTTTGTTACATGTTATATGATCAATCAGAACCATTCTACATTTCATAATTATTTTAGGTTGTTAGGGTTTTACCCATAGCTTCATTTTGGGACTTGCTAATACTGTTTCTTATCCTAGTTAGGTCATCGAATCAAGGAAGGAGATCTGTGAATTCAAAAGGACCACAGAACACCCTGAGATGGGAGGGGTGAATCCGGGTATCAACTTCTTATTTTTAATGTTTTAGATCTTGTTCCCAGGTTGGTAAAAACTTGTTAAATCTGTTAAACAAATTAAATTATTGACATGACACAACACTTTTACTTGGTTCACCGAAAAGGGATACGTCCAAGGAGAATATGACGATAGTGTGTCGGTCATACCTAAATCCACTTATCTTTACTAGTTTTAGGATTACAAGATTTGGTCACAATCACTATGTTCTAGGAACACTGCCTTTACAAAGGTTCAAGGATATCTAACTCTGTCCATCGGATCACTTCCCTCGACTCCCCCTAGCATAATGCCTTGAGATAAGTCAATCCCAGTTTATCGACATGAGGGTCTATTCAATATATTTGCATCTATTTATTCATCTCTATTCAACATGAGATACTGCTTACATCGAATTCCTGAATTGAGGCACTTGAAACCACTGATCACACAAATTATATAATCCAAAGACTGTCAGAAGCATAACACCACACTTGAGTGCAATACCTCAACTGGTATGCAAGATTTGAGAATTGTCCTGAAATATGACTTTTTCCCAACCCCTAATTTCCGTGCAACCCTTATATTTTGTGAAATAACACCGAAGGGTTAAATTAGTCTTTTTAGACTAAAGTAACACCTTTCTCACAAGATTAACTTTCTTCCAATATTTCTTGTGCCAATCTTTCGCGCTGTAGAGATGCCAGATTTTTGTTGGAAAATTCTGAAGTCTTTCTTGGGGGTAGCCACATATATATAGAACTCTATATACCCTATGCGTAATATCCTGATGCATCTTCATCGATGCACATAATATTATTTCCAAGCGTGGAAAACTTGATTTGACATCGCATTAGGCACGTAAGATTCTTTTACGAAACACCATCTTTCACACACATCCATGTCTTGCGTGCACTTTTTTCTTTGCCATATTTTGATGCACTGATCCCAAAACAATAATTGCACACAAGTTTTTAAACACCCTTCAATATTGCACAAAACTCCCTTTTCCAAACACACAATTATCCATTTCCCTATTTTCAGGCCCAAAAATTTGGAAAACACTTGGAAACGACGCTGTCTTCAATATTGTTGTCCGCTTGAACTGTATGAACCCCTTACTAGAAAACATTATAAACTTCCAATAAGGATTTACAATAAACACAAACCAAACTCTATTTATTTCATATAATGGTCCTGGTTCTAACAATCTCCCCCATTTGTTTTGTTCGCAATCACCAGATAAATTTAATAGAGCACAATCCACAGGAAAAACCTGAAACACAATAATCAACTCAGCCAATAATCTAAGTCTACGTGAGCAATTCGTGGTGTAAAAAATAAGAGGGTAAGTGTGAATTGGTATCCCATGTTTTGGAATTCTTAAATACACTACCTGAGAAATTCCTTTTCTATACCAAAGAAGCATTAAAAGTTCATTACATGTATATGTCTTGAATCCATAATTTATTAGTTTCTCCCCCATTGAAAATAACCCCAAATTACAGTAAAATTTCATTAAACAACTCAAAAAAACCATGGATAGTATCTCCCCCATAAACCTGCATCACATCCACATACATATTAAAAAAAGTTAATATAACTAGGGAGGGTGGAATTTCATAACCTCCTTATGCACTGGGAGGTGGATGAACACTAAGGTTCGACATATGTTTCTCAAACACAACCGCTAACAGTGGCTTGGTCAGGATATCTACCACTTACTCATCCGTTCCCACATGATTAATTTTAGTCACACCTTGTTCATCTTTTTCCTTATTAAAGTGATATCTGATTTCAATATGTTTTATATGAGAATTATGAACATGATTCTTCATAAGATCAATTGTTCTCTTGTTATAATAGTAAATGATCATTGGTTGTTTCACCTCATCACCAATATCTGTCAGTTGTTGCTTCATCCATAGTAGTTGAGTTCATTCCTTTGTAGCAAAGATATACTCAGCTTCAGCAGTACTAAGATAAGTACTTTCTTGATTCTTTATCGACTACCCAACACATTTCTTCACAACATAGAATGCTCCACCACTGGTGGACTTTCTGTCCACTATATCTCCATCCCAATCAACATCAGAAAATGATGATAATTCACTATCCCTTCCTGCAACAATGTATAGCCCATAATTATGTATATCTTGAATGTACCTCCTGATTCTTTTTACTACTGTCATAATTTATTCATTCAGATTACTCTCAAATCATTCCTCTAAGAAAGATATAAAGACAATATTAGTCCGTGTTACCGTTAGGTATAATAAGCTTCCAATAACACACCTATACATGGTGGGATCTACAGAGGTCCCATTCTCATGATTTCCATGTTTTTTTCAAACTAAAACCAGAGTATAAATTAGTTTGGAGTCATGCATATTAAATCTCTTCAGCAACACTCTTGAAAAAATTTCCTAAGAAAAGAAGGTGTAATTATACTTTTGAGTCACCTAAAACCCCATGAAATATAGGAGCTCCCCAATAATAGACATTTCAAATTATGATTTCATGTGACTGGGAAATTCATCCACTGATTTTTGCCTACTTCCACCAAATATAATTCCATCAATGTAAACCATAACCATGAATTGATCTTTTGGATAATTCTCCACATATATATTGTGATATAATGCTCTTATTTTGAATTCTAGATTCTGGAGATATGAATCCAGCCAGGAATACCATGCTCATGGTGTCTGATACAAACCATAGAGAGCCTTCTTTAGTTTACAAACCTTTTTTTCATCAGTACTAAGAATAAAACCCACTGGTTGTTCGATGTAGACTTCTTCTTGCAGAACACCATTCAAGAACACTGTCTTGAAATACATTTGATATACTTTATTTCCTCTTTGGATTTCCTTGGAAAGAAAATTCTTAATGAAGTCCAATATAGCCACTAGAGAAAGGTTTATTCAACATTGACACCTAAAATCTATGAATATCCTTTTTATACCAGTCATTCCTTGTCTCTGATAACACTTACATGCTCATAAAACTTTTTATTTAAAATCCAATTCGTACCAATCACATTGTGGCCATTAGGACTCTTGACTAGATTCCATGTCTGATTCTTGTCAATATGATCTAACTTTTCATTCATGGAATTCACCCATGATTCATTATTTGTATATTTTTCAAGTGAAGATGGTTCCACAACTAACAGAAATGTAGATTGTGTATTATTACTCATTCTCCATGTTTTTGGGGGTGCAGTACAATACCCTATAATTTTGGATTGATTAATTTCTTCTCTTCTATTCCTTCTTCTAGATTCAACCGCATTCTCTCTAGCCAAGGTTTCCTCTTTAGATTCTTCTTCAGAGTCAACATCATGATACGATTTCTGAGTGTTTCATATACATTCCTCTATTTCTGTATTGGAATTTACTCCACGTTCACCTTCTTTCTCATTTTCTATCACATAAACATATGAAATACTTGAATCATTTGTGGTTTTATTTTCAAAATTATTAACATCACTGCTTTCCACAATCATTCCTTAGCACTGAAACACTTAGTATCCAAGGAATATTCTTTCATCTACACTGTTCCTATACTTCCCTTGATTTAATTCTTTTTTTTTCTGATTAATCATTTACTTCCAGAATCATGAAATTACTTCAAAGAGGGCTTCCTTCCATGCCACAATTCATATGGTGTCTTCGTCTCACCCATATAAATACCTATTCGATTTTGAATATGCTCTGAAGCTTAAACGACTTCTTTCCAGTAATGTCATGGAATACGAATTTCACTCAGCATATTTATTTCCATGTTGTTCACCTGTTAATTCCTACACTCAAAAACTCCATTTTTCTATTGAGTTATCATAGTAGCTACCTCATATTGTATCCCTTTTTTCTCCAAGTAATTTTAAATTTCAATGGACATGTACTCCCCTCCATTTTCAGATCGAAAAAATTTTATTGTTCGTCCAATATTTTTCTCAGCGATTCGCTGATATGTTTTCATGGAGTCAAGCACTTGTCATTTCATATGTATAACCATTACACATGACATTATACTATAATCATCTATGAAAAATATGAAGTACCTTTCTCCATGAGTTTTGAAAACATTTATCGGCTCACATACATCTGTATGGATGAGATCAAGAAGATGAGATGCCCTATTTTTTTGGACGATATGAACTGTAAACCAACTTCCCTTGAATTCAAGGATCACAAGGCTTTTCACGTTCATGCTTCAGGTTGGGAATGTCTATGAAAATATTCAATTTTGATATTTTTTCCATGTATTATGGATTGATGTTCCCCAATCTCTAATTCCACATGTTATTTTCTTTCTCAATAGTCATGTAGAAAATGTTCTCTTTACTGTCAACTTGATATAGGTTTCCTTCTGTTCTATATACCTTTATAAGTGAATTTCCAGTACTTCCCCTGATAGTGCAACCTTTCTAATTAAAAGTAGCTTTTAGTCCTGAGTCATAGAGTTAACTCATGATGAGAAGATTATGAAATAGTCCCTCTATATAAAGGACTTTAGCTTTCTTTAGCTCTGCATTATCTAGTTCAGTACTTCCACTGCCTTTGATTTTAAAAGCTTCATAATTACCAAACCGTATTGTTCTATCAAACCTCCTCTTGACATCCATTAATAGGCCTAAATTACCTATCATATGAGATAAACAATAAATATCTAGAATCCATGTGATATTGCATTTTGTATCTTTGAGGGATACCTCTACAAGGATTGATTTCTCAATTTTCTTGTTTTATTTCCATGAGATATTGGATTTATTGTAGAATAACATTGGACTTTCAATTCTTCTTCTGTGTACATGGATTCTTCAAAGTCGAAATATTCTTCTAGAGGAGCAAATGTGTTTGTAAGAGAAACATTGTCTTGTTGATGAGCTTTGACTTGTTTCGGATTCTGGTACGAGGTGTTCGTGCCCCACATATACCTGTAATCAACGTCCTTGTGACTAAAGTTAGAACAATGAAAAAAATATCCATATAAATTTTTTCTTCTAATAGGATTAGGATATGAATTTTTTCTCATTTTTTGAACTCCCATATCTTCTCCATTAAAATAGCTTCTTGCCTCTTCAAAATAAGACATGGTATGGCCTAGATATCCATAGAACTGACACTTCGTGAGTGGAAATGTCTTCTCACTTCTGTTTATCTACATTCCTTCTTCCATGGGATAATATTTTGAGTGCCTCTTATTCTCAGAGGCTCGAGGATAGTTTTCTATTATTATTTTAGATTGAATTGGGGGTTTCGTTTTCATCACTTTTGGTGACTTTTCTATATGACCCACTTTCATCTTGCCTCTATTATGGTCAGATTTATTTGCAACACTTAATGATTCAACCTCACAACAGATTCGAATATTTCCCATGTAAGTGGGTCTTGGATGATTTAAAATATTTTCAACTCTATTAGATCCACGTTTTGATCTTTTTAACAGATCAACATATAAGAACCTTTAAAACTTTATTTTCTTCCTTGATTCTTTTGAAATTGATTCACTTTCAAGTTTACTCCTAAGAGTAACACCTTCCTCTATAAGATCCTCAGGAGTCTTGGAATTTTCTTCAAGTCTGGAGGTGAGGTCATTCATGGCCTTTTCTTGCTCTTCAATTCTTAGCTTCATATCCACTACATCATCATTTATTTCAAGGATTTTAGATTGTACTTTCATAAATTATTCCAATCATTCAATTTCAGATTTGAGAAGATCAACATATTCAGATGATTCTTCTACAATTTAT
Organism: Viscum album; assembly: GCA_963277665.1. Taxonomy (NCBI): domain Eukaryota; kingdom Viridiplantae; phylum Streptophyta; class Magnoliopsida; order Santalales; family Viscaceae; genus Viscum; species Viscum album. Next base: position 1,028,593,781 of record OY728147.1, read on the forward strand.
TTCCACTTATTTCAACTCTTACATTTAATATTAATATTACTAACAACATCATCAAGTTGAAAATCAGGATTAGAACTTGTTTTCAACTGATTTTCTCCACCATTATATTTTGATTTTTCAACAGAGTCCATCATGGAAGCAAGGTTTCCAATTTTAAATTATTATTATTCTTCTTCACATAATTCATTATCATCAACTTCCTATTCATAGAAAAGACTTTTCTTAGGTAAGTTCATTCTAGATTTGTAGTGTACCTTTTTTAAAAACTTTTTTTGAGGCTTCTCAATGTTTTCAGCTTCCCTATATTCATCATCAATCTTTATTAACCACTGAGATGAAATGTGCCTAACTTTTCCACAACGATAGCAAGATAGAGGTAACTTCCCTTTTAATTTCCCTTCCCCCTTATGAAAATTATTGGAAATAAGAGAATTCATTTTCATCATCATATTCACCACTACTATCTTTTGAAATTTTCAGTTTCTACATGGATTTGAATGCCATTTCCTTGCTCACTCGAGTCATAGCATCTTCTGGTTTGACTCTCATTTTATATGCCACCAGGCTACTCAGAAGATCTTTGAGAAAATGTTTAGAAAGATATATTTCGCCAATTAATGATACATTTGCATTGTACAGGGGTTGATGTCTTCTCAGTATTTTCTTTACAATGTCAACGTCTTTGATTTCTTCGTCCAGACCCCAAAATTGATCCAACAACTTCAGTAATTTGATTGTAGAAGGAGTCTGCATTCTCTTCAAGATGATTCTTCAGATCATAAAAACTGTTGTGTAAGACTTGTAGTTTCACCTCTTTCACTTTTCTATCTCCTTAATAAGCATTTTCAAGTTTATCCTATATGTTCTCTGCAGAGGTTAAACACATCACCTTTAGATAGATTTGATCAAAGAGGGCTACAGTGAGAGCATTTTGTGCTTTAGCATCTGCATCATGAGTTTTCCTATTTGCATCCGTCATAGCCAACCCTGTTAAATCAGTAACTTGTATACCTTGAACAGTGAAAAATAGGACCTCTATTCCATTGAATCCTATATGAGATCTCATTATATTCTTCCAAATTTTAAAATTACAACCATCAAAGAGGTGGAGTCCTCTAGTATTGGCCGAATTCTCCCTGATGATATAAGACATATCATACAACAGTAACCTGCCTCTGATACCATTTAAAGGACCCCAAAACACACTGAGAGGGGAGGGGTGAATTAGGGTGTCAACATATTCTTTTTAAACTTCTAGATCTTATTCTCACATTGGTAGGAACTTGTTAAATCTGTCAAACAAATTAAAATAGGGATATGACATAACACTTTTACTTGGTTCACTTTAAAGGGCTACGTATAAGGAGTATATGCCGACAATGTATTAGTTGTACATAAATCCACTAATCATTACAAGTTTGAGGATTATAATGTTCGGACACAGTCACTCTATGCCGGGCACACTGCCTTTACAAAGGTTCAAGGATATCTCACTGCATCCCTTAGATAACTTCCCTTGAATCCCCTTTGCACATTGCCTTGAGAGAAGTAAAAATTAGTTTATTAACATGAGGGTATACTGAATAGATTTACATTTAAGTCTTTATCTATGTTCCACATGAGACACTTCTTCCATCAATGTAATAAATTTATGCACTTGAAACCACTGATCACATAGATCAAATAATCAGAATCCTTTCGGAAGCATAACACCACACTTGTGTGCAATACCTCTACTTGTGCATAAGAATTGGGAATTGTCACGAAAGATGAATTTCATGCAACCCCTAATTTCCATGAAACCCATATCTTTCCCAAAACTACACCAAAGGGTTCACTTGGTCTTTTCAGATGAAAGGAACCCCTTGAACGCAAGATTAACTTTCTTCCAATCTTTCATGCGTAAATCTTTCGCATGGAAGAGCAGCCGGATTTTCATTGGAAAATTATTAAGTCTTCTCAGGGGGTAGATACATATTTTATAACTTTTAATACCATGTTCACAACATCCCCTCACACCTTCTTCGGTGCGCACAAGATTATTTATGAGCATGCAAAAACCCTTTTGACGTCGCATTGGGCACGTAACATTATTTCACGCAACACCATATTTCGTGCACATCCATGTCTTGCATGCACTTTTTTCCTTTGACATATTTTGATACACTAATCCCAAAACAAATCCATGAATTAATGTTTACAATCACTCTTTAATCTTGTGTGCAACTCCCTTTTCCAAACACACAATTCTCCATTTCCTGATTTTCAGGCCAAAAAATTTGGAAAACATTGGGAAACAACGACACCTTTAACACTGTTTTCTACTTGAACTTTATGATACCCTTCCTGGAAAACATTCTAAACATCCAATAAGGATTAACAGAAAAAAAACCAAAATCAATTTCTTTCATAGAATGGTTGTAGTTTGAACAACTTCTACTTTTATATTCTGTGAAAGTGTGGAATTATCAAGATTTAGTTTCTTTATTTAAATGGATGTGATTTACCATAATCATATAAGAATATGAAATGAAAATAATCTCATGAAGTAAATTTGTGATAATTCATAAATTATAAAAGGTATGTATAAATTATATGTGTTTTAATTTTTTTATTAAATTTTTTATTCTAGAAACGTTATTTGGACCAATAAATTAGGAGGTCTATTGTTTCTTATGAAAATATTAAAAATTCATGAAAAAAATTAATGAGTTTATATTATATCAAGAAATAGAATCTTAATTCATGTATAAACAATTAATTTGGTTATATTTTCCATAATCAAATTATAGATAATATTTTTTTCTTTAAATGATTCTAATAATATTATAATCTATAATTTTACATGTTGTATGAGGTTTATTAAATACTACTGATAAGAATTTCAAGGTCTAAATTCAAAAAATTATCACATGTAGTGGATGATAATATTTCATAATCTTTAATATTATTATAAGAAATAGGAAATAAGTATTTTTTTCAATGTTGTAGAATAATGAAAATTATTATATAAAATTATTCAGTAGAGAGAAAAGGATAATCACGTGATTTTTTCTAATTATTATTTGATGACATCAAAATTATAACATGCGTTGTATATTGAATTCATAAATAATTATTGATGAGAATTATGTAAATAATTATGGATATTAAGTAATTTAGTTGAATATTGTTTCTTGAAAATATATTTTTAGTCTTTTATTAAGAATAATATTTCATGTGTCAAATTATTGTCCTTGCTTAATAATTTTTTACATATTATAACTAAATGATTTTTTTTGAACTATAAGTATTATCCCTTGTGGAAACACTAATATTCATATTTGAATATTGTGGTATATGGGATTGTGTGCTTTTTAAATGTATATATTTTATTGCAACATAGATTATCTAGATAGTGTGATATATATATTTATGATTTTTTAACATATTGGTTAAGCTCGGTTTTGGCATGTTTAATTTAATGAAAATGGTTAAAGAATGTAAATCTGGTAATTTTCATTGGATTTGGATTTTAAGAGGCATGTTGGAATAATTATCATTGATGTTGATAATATATTTGAAAGAGAAACTTAGGGAGGAATTATAAATTAAATAAATAATTTTAAGACTTGGAAAATTAAGAAGGCTAATACAATTGAGATTAATTGATTAATTAATTATAGTTTTGAAAAATAAAAGATTACTTAAATCGTTTCTTTTGTGAAGAGAGAGCCCAGTTTTTTTGGCAAAGAATGGGTTTTTTTCCATAGTTTCTATGAGATTTTGTGTGGAATAATAAAATGAATTAGTATTAATTCTATATGAATTTAGATCACTTATGTGGTTGAATGTTAAACTTGTATGGTTGGAATGATTGGTGGGTATTCTTAAGGTCGTGATAGAGGCACTGGTTGCTAGTTATGATAATGATTTTGGCATAAGGTGAAGGATGTTTTATTAAATTTAGTGGTGCTGGGTATGGCACTAGGATTGATTGAATGGGTTGAAGATGGGATTTTCTGTTGATGTGATCAAAGATGTATGATTTCTTAATAATGATCTTATTGATTAATTAGATGATGGAAATTTGTTATTTATATAATCAATTTCCAACTGTAGGAAGCAATTTGATGCTATGTAGTGAGATTACATCATTTATATAGTATCTTGGACTATGTGCTAGAGTACCCAAATGATTACTAAATTAATAAATTAATTAATGAAAGAATGAGGTTTGTTCATGTTTCTTGATTTTAATAATGTCATACTTGAAGAAGAAATAAATGAAATAATAGTTCCATTGACACATGGTTTAGAATATTTTAGATTTCACTCATGGAAATTATAATGGAAATAATAAATTAAAGATCAATTTATTAATTAATTAAATTGAATCTTGATGCTTGTGTGGTTATAGTATATCTGTTCCTTAGCCATAGAAGCTAGGTATATTAGTGATGCTAATTACAATAGATATTATGACTAGGTTAATAAACATAGTGTGGCTGTGAGATATATTTTAACCTGTATGTTTTTTTTTTTGATTTCATATACTACCCCACACACACCAGTAAGGGGAACTAACACCTATTTGACTATGGGGGATGTTTTTTATAACATCCTGATGGTAGGATGGATAGAAAACTCTATCCCTATGGCCATAATATCTTCTCTTTGAAGTATTAGATTCTAACATGAATGATGGTTAGCTTCCTCTAAGATGTGTGTAGAGGGATGTGATGATTTTTTTTAATTTCACCCACATGAATCACTTGATATAGTATCCAAAGGATTTTCATAGGTATGACTAGTATGGTATGTGATAAATTAAGGTACTTTACATAGTGTCTAGGAATTTATGGCTTTAGGTATAATAACTGATGTGTGAAACACAACATTTGATTCATGGTGGCTCTTAGAAACTACTCATTTACAATATATAGATTCACCAATGGTATGATTTGGTGATATAATGAACAAGGTTCATGTTTTTATACATAACCCAGGTGTCTTCGGGATAGATTATTTTTTAGATGGATTTATTAGGAACTGTAATGTTAACCAGGGAGTAAGTGGTTACATGATATCCTCTTTTTATTATTATTTTATATGATCTCTTTTATGAAATACTTGGTGAATGATATCCATTGTGTTTGTGGGAAAATAACTTTAAACCTATTTTTCCATTGTGTTCATTTCATTTATGTAATCATTGGGATTTAGTATGGTTCATTCACATTTTTTCTAAGAGGTTGTAGGGAGGATCATTCTGAGTATACATTTTAAATTCCCCAATATATATATAAAATAATTTTAAGTCAATAGAAGATGGTTTGTGATGGGCCTAGACTTTCCTAGTTCAAGGAATTGTTTAGTATCTCTTTATTCTTCAAGGTTCCTTCCAAAGTTTTCTTTTGGTGTTTTCATTAACTTTCAGTTATTTCAGTTTGGTATGATATTACATGTATGTACTTAGGATCTCATCACCTTTATTATGAACATGATTTGTTTGGTGGTTATTATATATTATATCTAGATTCTAAAATCATAGAGGGTAATGCCTCCCATCCATGTGTATGTTATACCCTCGATATTTATCTCCAATCCCTAGAATATTAGAGGCGGGGCTTGGGAATCATTATCTCCCTTATCTCATTACCATCCTAGGAGGTGTACCTTGGGGGGGGATGGGGTTGTGAAAGAGTGGTACCAAAGGATATGGTTCATATATAGGATAAAGATGAGAGTTTGGCCCTAGTGGGGATGCATGGGTTGGTAGGAAAATATTGGCGATGAGACATAGTATATTCTGCAAATAAGGGAGACATGTTACTATTTATTACTATAATTTAAGGAGGAGGATCTCATTCAAGGATCTATTTAAATCATGAATTTAAAGACCTCTCTCCCATCTCCCCCATATGATAATGAGTGAATCATTTGATCCAAGACTTTGATCCAATAGTTTCTTCACAGATTCAAGGATAAACATAGCAATGATATTTAGGATGTTGAAGGATTATTTATAGATTCACGATATTAGCCGAATATTAATGATTTAAATTAATATATATTTTCTAATTTTTGTGGATAACCTAGAGGGATATGACCTTGGTTTCTTCGAGCAATGATCAATGATAATGAGTAGTTTTTAAACATTCCTTAAAACTGATCAAGTTAATTTTTTGATTTATTTTTTTCTTAATTTCATCACATGATATCCTTGAATTTTGTATTGGTCTATATGAAAAACTGATATTTCATGAATTTTTTAAAAAAAAATTCAATAATTTTTGAAGTATTTTAGTGAATAATTCCAATTAATGTGATTGTTTTATGAATTTACTATTATTTTTTAATCTAAAAATTAAATTAACTTAAATTATCCTTTTTAGTGAATTATATTATTAAGAATTAATTAATATTTTTTAATAGTTATTTTGTATGTGTTTGAAACTTTACACTTATTTTGAATGATTATCCAGTGTTTAATAATAAATATATCCCAAGGGATAAGTTATAAGTCTTGCCTTAAAGAGAGGTCGGCCGACCAATTGAGACAATAGGAAAGCCTGCTAAAAGTGAACGGCGGTATGTGGAATTAGTTGTTTTGGGAGAGTGGATTATGGGGGGACAAACCCACATGGAATAATAGTGGGCCTGAAAGACCACATGGGCCACCTGTGTGAGGCCTGCATGAACGCATGCATGTGTTTTCTAGGACTCCACCCTGGTGTAGGTATCTTTGGGAATAACCGTGTTCTCTAGATTATAATTAAGTGCAACCTATATTTATGGTTTTGATGTGGGACAATATTAATTAAGTAACACTTCATCCATTAAGAATACTTCTCATCATTCCCTTGTATAACTAGTGCAACTATCCTCCACAACCTACCGCGCCTTTATCGACCTCAGTTTCCATTGAAACTCTTAAAATCTCCCATTTACTCTCCCATGGAAACTCGATCTTGAGATAGAGAACCAAAAATGAGTCTTGGGACCACAACTGATCTCCACCTATGACTTGGGAGATCACCATGGAGATGAATATGACCATTATGAAGGCCGAATGGGAATTAATGAATCCACCAAGAAGAATATCACCTCCCACTTCCATGCCTACCACATCAACCAATATATATATATTAATGAAATACTGCTACCATTCAGCATGTGTTTCCCCGCTAGAACTTTCCACATTCTCTGCTATGTGGAATTAATCCTTTCTAAATGGAAACACCTGATATCCTTTGGTGTTTTGAAACCTCATCACCACGGGTCACATATGGTTTTAAAATAAATGAGATACAAGTGTACCTTTTAATGATATCATGTCTCCAAGAATATTTGAAGGAGAAGGAGGATGATACCCACATCCTTGCTACCTATAAAAGGAAGAGATCACCGCTTCCTAAATGGGTTTGACAGTATAAGGGAGGTCCCCCTCATCCAAGGATGCTACAAAATTCTGTCTTCTTTGTTTATTTATTTCATGATTTTGATTTTAATTTATTTTATTTTTTAATTTTATTTACTTTTCTTTTATAAAAATAGAAATTCATTCATGCTTATTTTTTTCAATGTGTTTATTCCACATAACTTATTCTTCTCATTGTTCTACTTATTTTCATTTTTATTTCTCATATTTTTTACTTTTAAAATTATATCCTTATACTAAATATTTTTCTTTTATTATTTCATTTTCTTTTATTCTTTTCTTGCATCTATATTTACCTCATAGTCTTCTATTTTTATTTTTTTATTTCATGTTTTTAACATTTTTATTATTATCTCGTTTATTTTTATTTTTATTATTATTCTTCTCTTCTTTCTATCCACCAAGTGATCCCTCACCCTCAACAATGAGGGGCTAACCCAAAACATGTAATAGGGGATGTTAAGGTGTTATTGAATTATTGATTAAAGTTTATTTTATGTTTATGGTAGATATGAGTAGTATACATGGGCATGGATATTTTCCCCCTTGACATGCAACTGAAATCTATTTTTTTATTTTTTTTATTTGGTCCCTCTATTCATTGGTTATCTCTTCACACAATAGAGTTGATCCAATCAATAGATGAAACAAAATTTGATTCATCTATTTCCAAGAAGACGGAAAACCCTGACTAAGGTGTATCATCAACCTTGATTACAGGTGTATATGGAATTTATAATGCTTAAGGCCTCCAAGATTTCATAATTTTTACATAAAGGTTAACAATTCCCGATGATATTTCATGGTTGTATTATCAAACTAAATTTATATAAATAAAAGAGAATAAGGATTTAACCCAAAACCGAAACTAATACCATATTATTTCTTTTTAATCAAATTCTTTTTAGCATTGCTTGTTATTTTAGTTTAAATTTTCATATTTCACTACATTTCAATATTTTTACAATGTGATAAAAAACCAAAAAAAATCATTTATTAGTGTTTTCAAAAAATAATAATAATAAAATGAGTAGTTTAGGTGAATTTTATTATGTTGGATAACTACTAAGAAACCTACTCAAGTGAGATGAACCTACTCGTCCTCTATGCTACAATTGGAAAGAAACATTATAAATTTTATTTTTACACACTCCATGATTGTTGTGCATTCAGTATGCTTGACCTGAGAGAAAATGTAGTTACAATGATTCAATGATAAAAATTTTAAATCTCTATCACAACTGCATCCACTACATGGAAAAATACCTTTAATTGGCATCAATGAAAATTTGTGATGGTTTCATCAAAAGGAAAATTAAATGTTCATTAAATTTGAGTAGAGTCTATCGTCATGGTCCCATCAGACCAAGACGAGATTTTATTTAATCTTTGACGGAAAAATTCTGGTCATCTGAAGATTTAATTTAGATTGAAGTTGGTGTTCTTTCTAGTTTAAAATTTAGGAATATATATATATATATATCTGTGTGTGTGTGTGTGTCTGTAAATTTTAATAGGATGCAGTGGTTTGTGGGGCTTTTATGGTGAACCCCATTTTCCATTAGGAATTCATTGACTAGAGTAATAATTTCCATATAGAGTAAATTCCACACCTTTGTGTAAATAAATAAATGAGTTTAATTTTTTCAAAATCATAATAACATAAGCTTTGGAAAAAAGATAAAGAAAAATTGACTAGAAAAGGGGGATGAGACACCAGATTACCCACCCCAAAAAGGGAAAAAGTTGTTGGAGGAGACCTTCAATGCTGTGGGGAAATAGTAAAAAAAGAAAAAAAGGGGAAATAGGTTGCATACCTTATTCTGAAAAAATAATAGTTGATCGAGGTGGCACATCCACTGCCACATGGAAAATAAAATTCCCTAAAAATATGTGCCTTTATTTTTCAAACCCGCACCAATTTGTGGGAGTAGTTAAAAAACATTTTTTTGTTTTCATATTTATTTCACACCCTTTCCTATTCCACTGAGAACAACACCAAGCACTGTACGAGGCAACTTCTTCTAGATAAACCAATAAACTCATAGGGTTGGGTGCTTTCTGACCAGCCAAATCCCCCTTCAGACCTAAATATTGTCCAAAATCACATTTTAAATACTTTTGTACCAAATAAGGGTACATAATTTTTTTAAAAAATTTCCCAAAATAAAGAATAATTTGTTGGAATACACTAAAATTTTATTATGACCATACAATTATTATTTTATGAATTTAAATTAGATATTTTTTTAATTAATTTAAAATTATTTCAAGTAGAATTTATTTAAAAATTAATTTTATCTTGTGTTTATATTACCTTTTGACCGATATTGAGAATAAAACCACCAATGTATGTCTAGAATTTAATTAATTATTATAATTTCATGTTAATTATGTAGTAATTACATTATTTTTGACGGTCTCTACATCATCTTTCCCTTATTTTTTATATATGAGGGCCCACATGTCCATCATTACATTTATGCATGTATTTTTCACTTTCCCGAGAGTGTGTGTATATATATATGTATTTCAAGAATAGTATAATACATATAACACACTGATATGAGGCAGTATTCTTGACAATACATGGATACATTGGACGGGGGTGTGAGATGCGGTACGAGTCATACATGACTCATGTTTTTTACCAATATGGTTAGAGTTGATCCATTCAGAGTTAATAGATCAACCAATACCAAATGATGAATACTAGTCAAAATTTTTATTTAATTTATGGTTGGTTTATTATTGTCATTTGTATATTCTTGTTTATATGATCACATAAAATAATAAACTAAAATTACAATATAGAATTAAAGAAAGATTCTATGAATTTTTTATTTAATTCACTGTTAAGATGTGAGTGTGATCACTATGTGAGGGAATATCAAATAGATTTTTTTACTTCATTGATAAATAATAAAAACCTTAAAATAATTATATTAATAATTAACACATAAATTCATTTGAATTTGAACAAAACTGGGTGTACAAGTTGGTCGTCAACCCTAGTTTTGGCTGCCTACTAGTTCTGTGGATTTCTTATGAATTTTATGGGTCTATATAACTATAGATGATAGAAAATAAGTATCCATAACATATTTGTCTCCACATTATAGTTATTAAGTTGAGTAAATCAAGTTTTCTATTTCTAGAATATGGGAGTTGACTCAATAGTTTAAGGAGTCGTGAGTTAAGGTGGTTGGATAGTCAAACACCTACCTATAAACTATTTTATTAGTGAAATATCCATAAATTAGACTGCGATGAAAGGTTATAGGGATCATGTCCACTAGAATACTCAAGAAACTGGGTATTATGAATGTAGTAGTGACTGCTACTAGAGTTTTTTTAAAATATGTAGAGACATTTGATGATTTAAATAATTATTTATGTTTAACTACTAATCAATATAAATTACTAATATTATAATATTTTATTTTTTATAATAATAAAAATTAATACCAAAATCTTATTGTGATTAATATCATACAATGAACATGTCCTCATCAATGTGAATTTACAAGAGATTTATTTGTTCTTGTACAAAGTAACATGATATAGGAAATTCTATGTGTTAGAGTCCCCAATACTAGTTGAGCTACCTTAGGAAGTGAGGGTGTGAATGCTGCTTACATGAGACTAATACTTGATGAATTTTATGTTTAAACATAATTATATCATCAATGTATAATGAGTTGTGGAAAAAAAATTGGGATATGGATGATTTCACATGTTGCATAAACTCTGAGAAGCATGGAGGGAGAACATAAAGCGATAATTTAATGAGATGATGACTACACTAAATATGTGTAAATTGAAAGATGGGTCATGATCTTTCAATATATACCATTTTAATATATTTACCACCAAATTAATACTATTTTTATAGGATTAAAAAATAAATAGTAAATGGATAAAATGCTTCATAGCCTTTTGGGTAATGTTCATTAAGAAAAAAACCTGAAGAAATAATAATCATTTGTTCTTATAGTGAAAAATTTGAAATAAAAGACAAAAAATGCTATTAATAATTGTGCTTTAAATGTCACTTTCATGATTTCCTTCAATGAAAAGAGGATTATCATTATATATGAGGCTATTTGTTTCACATGTCATGAGATAAGTCTATGGAAGATAGAATGAAATAAATTGAATTAGAAGTATAGAAAGGCTTCCACTGAGTATATATTCATCATTTCATGTGATGTTTTTTTCTTAATTGATGGGTATTAAATACAATATTCATATCACATATATGTATTTAAATATGGTAACCAAGTCAACAAAGAATCATTACAACAATTAAGGTGAATTATCTATGTGGTTCGGAAAGGGATATTCATAAGTCAGTAGTGATAAGTACACATACTCTAATTATAGATATTAATGATTCTTGTTAAAATTTATATAGTATTACCAAAAAAAATTTCTCACGTGCCCTTTAGAAATATGTAGACATTAATCCAAATTTGGAATGAATGTATTTTGTGGTGTATCATACTCAAAAAATGGCTCAGTAATTATTGAATCATTTAAAATTACTGAAAAATATAAAATGAATGACTCGATTATTCCTATTTGTGTTAAGATAATTATTTGTTTATTAAAACTAATTATTTTTCAAGAACATACCCAATATTAATTTTAGACTCTATATTTAAATACCTTAGGTATTATCAACAAATTTAATTGTATTTTTTATAGAGAAGCCATTAGAAATAATGGAAATACACAATATTTTCAGAATTTTCTTAGCTAGAGAGTGTGAACTATTCCAAGATTAAGTTATAGGCAAATACATATAATTCATAAGGTTCCATTTTGAGAATTAGAGAATGTAATTATGAATTATGAAATTTTCATGGTTATAAGATATAAGTTTCTTTGATCCCATGTTCCAAAGAATATCTGATCAAGCATTCCTTTATCGTGAAGTTTGAGGTATATTTATTCATAAACTCACATTTCCTTATACCCATAAAATCTATGATGATAGAAAAGAGGATAAATGATGAGTATGAAATGTAAATATTGGTTAATAAAATTTATTGTGGAGTAATTAATAAAAACACATTTCCTTACACACATTTGAGTTATGACGTAAGTAAAAAGAGCATCAATGTTAAGATTCATATTAATTGTAGATACTCTATTATTTTCAGACATTCTTAAAAACAATGGAATTATACCATAACCATCAGCTAATTATTTTGAAAAATGGAAATCATATGAGTTATAATATGAAATAAAACCATCATTACATAATAAAACATGCTTATATGCAGATAGTTTGTTAAGTATATAAAAAACATGTATCAAGAAAAACAAAAAGTGAATTTATATTAATATCCTAATGTTACTAAATGATATTAAATAAATGGTTATGATATAATAAATTATATTCATGTTATCTAATATATTTCTATAAATGGTTATATAACTCTATTTGAGATAATAGGAGAAATATTGACTTAGATTTATTCAATGCCAATGATGCACAATTGGTTGGAATTGGAACGAGTTCCACAAGAACTTGTGGACAAGGACTATTTGAGAGACTCATATTGCATATGAAGGATAAAACCATAGTAGTGGTTTTTAATTCACTATGGATTGTTATATATTATTCATTGAGAATAATGGATCCAATAAGGAATTAGTAATTGGAAAAAATATATGATCAAAAAATTTATTTGAATTTGGGAAATAGATTCTATGTACCAAAACCAATTTTGTATTTTGATAGTTTCATCAATTGTTGTGAATAAATTTATGGGTAGTCAAGAGATACTATACATTATTGGTACCAATAAGGTTTGATTGGTTATACCTATTCATCTTGACTAAATTCATTAGAATTATAATTTTCATATCTACTTTCAATGATCATTATATTAGTAAATGGATTTCAAGATAAAATTTTATTGGAAATCTTTTATACGATACAACCATCAGGATTTGGTGATACCATAAAATTTCAATAAGTGAGTAAAGTTTTGAAAATATAGTTTTGGATTTATGTAAGAAATAATATCATAGAATATTCATTTAGAAATAATTTTTCCCATGTGTCTATAAGAGGTTAGTAAAATCTCCACTTTTTTCTATATAAAATATGTTGAAAACATATGAAAAAGGTTGTTTAGTCTTACACTTAGTTAAGACTATATTGAAAGTAACTCTCTAAAAATTTACTTAATTTATCAACCAAAGATATAGGGAATGATATCAAATGATGTTGATATAATAGGGTTCTTAAACCTAGTGAAAGTGTATATGATGATAAGGTATTAAATAATAAAAATTCGAACAATTATAGAGATAAATTTTTCCAATGTCACATGGAAAAAATATCTAGGAAGACATGTATATGATATATGAAGATAGTAATATGGTGGGAATAATTACATATGATTTTATGATGGAACAATCACATATTTCATTCTATGTTCTAGATGTGGTATTGAAAACACATAATTTGTGGTAAGAAATATTAGGTTAATCTAAGAGAATTACATTAGATGAAGTCCAAATTATTTGATTTTACATAAGATAGTACATGAGTTCTGTTCCTGGTACTTGGAGTGAAAGGGAAACTAGTTATAATGGGACAAAAACTATTCTTCCTTTATATAAACATTATATAATATCCCATTTAAGATAAGGTAATGAGCAAGAGAAGATCGCTCATCCTAGTGGGATCCCCATTTAAAAATACCGAATACATTGAAGATTATGATGTTGTTGAAGAATTAGTGTAAAATAAGAAATTATTTGTTCTAGTTATTGGAATAATAACTAGAAAGTAATGCTTTATAACAATATCAGTTATGATAATCTGACTTTTGGTAATATCCAGGAGGTCATTTTTCGATAGTGGAATAAAGAAAAATATTGGTTGATATAATCTCTTAAGGAGTTTTAATCAAGGAGGATAATTCACATATAGAAAAATATCCATGTAGTAGAGACATGGAAGACCCAAAAACAAAATCCATAACTAATCAAAATCATGAACTTATTATGTGAGAGATAACAAGAATCATTAGTAAGTTGAATCTAGTGTAAGTATAAGTGTTGTAAAAGTGGGTTCCCTGAACCAACCTAAATAGTATGTTTTTATTACCGTATCATGTATTCAATGAGTTATTCAAGATGTATACTTACCATAATAGTATTAATATACCTATATCCACTATTTACATAGAAATAACCTAATATTATTTATCATACAAGAAGGTTATAATTGTTCCCATGCTATAATTTGAACCTAGAGATACCATGAAAGCTATCATAAACAAATTTTCTATAACTTCCTGACATTAAACAAGGAAAATATTATTTAATTTTTAGTCTAATTACTTAAAGATACCCAAGGAACATGATCAAATGATCTGTTGCAGGTCCAGAACATCAAATAATTTTTTTAATAGTTGCGCGAGACTTGTGAAAAATAATACAATATGCCCTAGTGCAAGTTTTGTGTTAAAAATAATTAAAAGGATTAAAATAAATAAAAAAATATAAAGGAATAAAAAAAATTAAAATGAAATAAAAATACATATTAAAAAAAAGTAGTAAGAAGATAAGTGAAAGTAATTAGAAAACAGGATTAACCCATTTTTATCATTAGTTTTTATTTCTTTTCTCCATTTCCTTTTATTTTTTTATTTTAATTTTATTTTCCTTATTTTTTTATCCTCCATTTTTTTTTATTTCCTATGTTCTCCCCTTATCCTCTCGTCTTTTGGATCACTCCCCCGCATCCCCAAGTGGTGCACTACCCACCTTATTCAATTCAGAAGCCTACCGCACATCCGATTATTCTCCATTCTCAGCACCATTAGAAGAGATGATAATCTCTCATTAAGGATTATCATCCACACCAATTATTTTTTGTATTCATCCTCTCTCAATCCCACAATATTCCATGTAATATTTTTACTCAATGTTGGGGTTTTTGTTAAATCCTTTAATTTATTCTATTTTAGGTCAAATCAATGGTTTTCACGTGATGTGTGGTATTCTATGACTATGAGGTAAGGCGCCTATGTTTATTCCCATAATTTGGTTTCTTTGTTCAATTATCACTATTGTGCCTGTCATTGGTGGCTACCTATGAATCCCAAATATTTCCTATTAATTTAATTAAACTTTTTTCCTTGATCCATGTAAACTTTATTTAAGGTGAACCTATTCCTAGGTTGTTTTTATGCCATTAGACACCCATTTGGGTGAGCCAATAAAAATTTCCTAATTACCTTTGGCCTTGAATATTTGAATTATCATTTACATGTGCATGTGGGATAATTTGGAATGAAGTTTTTAATTGAATAAATTATTTTGGATGAACCATATACAATGAATTTGGTTTTCCTTTTAATTTTCTCACCCAAATAATTATTGTTATAAGTCTTATCATGAATTGATATTATTCTATGTCGTTTCTTCTCCTTATAGTGATAAAGTGCCATTTTTTTAACATTGTATTATTATTATTATCTATGACTATTATGTATGAATAATTTTTAAGTAAGTGCCATTAAATGGTCAATAAAAGGGGGTTAAATATGAATTATTTATTTGAGAGAGATATATATATTACTCTCTTATTGTTTTTAAATGATATTAGGCCAGAGAGAAAATTTGGGTCCCATATTAAGAACCCACATTTGGACCTTCCATGGTCAATAGGTTACCACACAACTCATTGTGAAAGTAATGTTTTAGGCTTGCCAAGAAATGGATTTCCCTAGGATTTTTATTATACTATTTGGTGATAATAGTTCCCTAATAGGAAACTGAGGACAAAACCATTATCTACGAGGCTACCCTCAGTCCCATACATGTGATACTTTGGACTATCTCATAGTTACCATACCACAAGAGAAACTTGGAATTTTGAAAGGAACACCTTGGATGGGTTCATGGAATTTGATATAATTTAGTGGATATATCGTAGGAATACCTTAGGGAAGGGATCAAAATCCACCTAAGAAGTTGTAAATATTTTATATAAATTCTTGAGATGTTTTTATTGATAGTGAATTGAATTTATTTATGCTTTGTGATACCTATCTTGTGAATTTAGTGTGTCTGGTGTTGACATATGGATTAGACCCACAACCAAAGCACAATATTAGAGGTTTGCCTTTTTTCTTGGGTATGTCATGTTACTTAGGCCTTTCTTCAGACACACACATACACACACACACACACGCAGACAAACACACACTCTCTCTCTATCTCACACACATGCATACACACATATATATTATTCTTACCTGGTACCTCATTTGGACTTCCGGTTAAGGCCGAAACAGGTGGTATAGGGTAGAAGTCTTCTTAAGAACCTGAACCAAATAAAAAATTTGTTTTTCTATTTAATTAAATTTATTTCATTTATTATATATGGTGTACTACAATTTCTCTATATAATGAAATGAAATAGTTTAGACATCGTGTTTACTAACCTACTAAGATTATATCTCAAATCCTTATTGAGTGATGTTTGGTACTTGAGTAGACTTTATGTTTTCAAGTATGGATACAGGGAAGCGTGCCACTCATGATGCTAGACTGATTTACTATTTTGGATAGAGCTTGGGGGAAGAGGACCAATACTATTCTCAAGATTCAGTGTCAATGTTTTTGGTCTTTTTGAATGTTTTTGTTAGAAAGAAATCTATTCCTGTACCCCTTACCCTTTCAGTTTGATTTATTTACTTTTGGAATCATACATTGACTTCATCATGGTATTTGTTATGACTATTCAGATTCCACAATTATTATTTATTCTGTTGGGTAAATTATTTGCTTCTTTTCCTCTCTGCATTTCACTATACTTCTTCTACTTGTTCATATATTATTTACTGATATGTAATACCTTATCCTATGAGGTCATAGTCTCCCCATAGACTTACCCAAGGCCCTTAATTCTAGTCAGCATCCTTTGGAATTTGGAGAGATGCGTTTGAGGTGTTGTGGCTTACCATCTTGGGGCCCAATTTAGTGGTACTCTGGGTGGGATGATATAAAGTGGTATCAATGGAGGAATTTTTTCGTTTTGTTTTACTATTACAGTTTTACAAGAGACTAGGATATCCGAAATTTGAATTTACCATGTTCTTGTATATAGATAACCCATGTTTAGGGGACCCCCAAATTTCCTTGGTTGGGGATTTCAGTTATTAATTGTACCATTTATTTTATATGTAACTTCATCGTCAGGTGACACACTTGTTTTATGTTGTTACTCATATTGGTGTTATTGAGATGATGATTTTTACTATTTCAACCCATTTAAATGAGGAAATTTCATTTTACATGCATCATATTAGGTATCATAGGGTTTAAAATTACATGCATATTTCCATGAAATGTCAACTTTCAACAAGAATTTTCCGGTTTAAATGTGAGTGTTGTTGTGTTTAGTTGTAATATCATACAATACTTGTTTTTTTAAATATAAAGTGCGTATATTTCTTAGTGATCCCTATAAGACCTATTCTCTTTCTATTTACTTCAGGCTCTTGGAGTGGGAAATATTTTGTGTAAAACTCTAAGACAGGATATGTACCTACCCTCTTTAATTGTTTTCCTAACCTACTATGCCATGTTTAGGGAGTCCTTGCACCTACCCTTTTCTTACTGCTCCATTATTATTTACCTCATCTTCTATAGAATATTTTCTAAGGTGTAAATTTGGAAATGGTATAATAATGCCTCCACAACATCTTCCAGTCATACGCTAGGAGAGTATCCAAGAGAACATGTTGGAGGTGGTGGTTCTGGAACATCCTGTAGTACCAACTGTAGTGCCTCCTATAGTTTCTCTTGTGGTACCTCCTCTTCACATTCAATTGGGTGATGATTCCCAGTTCAAGGATAATCTTCTTAGGTTTATACAACTAGTTCAGTGTGTTCTTAGGGCTTCCCCAACTATGGTAGAGCTCACTAGGGACTTTTTGTTATAGCATCCTCATACTTCTTTTGGGGATGGAGGTCCCAATGTGATAGAGTCATGAATAGAAGCTATTAAATCCATCTTCTACCATCTGGAGATGCTTCCATAGCTAAGGATAAAACTTTAGTTCCTTATGCTTCGTCACTCCACCATGATTTATTGGGTTACCATTTCTTAGGAAGAACAACCCTGAGACATGGTTTGTACAGATTTATAGAAAAATTTATATGATAACTTCTTTCTGATGTGTATGAGATCAGATCATGCCATAGAGTTCTTACTTATTCAGTAAGGCTCTATAATAGTGTAAGAGTATTCTACTAATTTCACTAAGGTCAAGGATTTTACTCCATCTCTAATCAGAGACACACATACGATTGCGATGCACTTTGGGGATGGACATGGATATTCTATCTCCTCACAGGTGAACATATTTCATTTTTCGACCAATATAGAGGTCATGAATCAACACTAAGTATAAAATGAAATCTTAGATATGCTGATCCTATGAGTCTTGGTGGTTCAATTCGGAGATATGGTAATGGTTTTTAAGGTAGTAAGAAGAGCTATTTCGAGGGATAATGTGGGGGAAATTCTAGCCAAATGACACATACTGATAAAACTATCATATTTACAATGTACAGAATGATCAACCCCAATAAACCCCAATGCATGAGGAACCTGATAGAGTGCCGAGCATGTGGAAAGATGGGTCACCTTCAACGTTTCTTCCATTTTTTTCATTAGAATCCAGAGGAATAGGATCTGTGCTAGTTACTCTATCAGGTATGAGATCTGCGGCTCCACATATGGTTGGGAGTTTATTTTCCACTGCCCAATTAGGTTGAGGTAGTGTAGGTCATGGCAAAGGAAACCATGTTCCAAAACACTAACATCAGCAGAGTGTTCCTGCTCATGCAACTTAGGTGGAATCTCACGGATGAGGTTCAGGCCATATGTATGCAGTGCATCGGTCACTATGAGAGAAGTGTCCAGGGCCCTTTACTGATAAAGTTACTATCCTTGTGCCCTATACTTTTTTTTATTCCTTGTTTGATATTGGTGCTTCACAATATATTATATCTGCTATGACTTTTGAGTGTTTGGGTCTTTCCATCGATTAATTTTGTAGTGCTATGTCTCTAAAAACTTTTTGGGGGTTAGAAAAGATGGAATACACTAGTTCCAGAAGATCCCCTTGATATAGTAGTGTGCCATTTCATCTAGAACTTCTTTTCCCTTGAGATGAACATATTTGATGTCATTCTCAGTATGAACTAGATTGTTATTTATCATGACCAAGTGGATTGATATCACCATCGAGGGACTTTACAAACACCCATGGGAAGTGCCTATATACAAAAGGGATAATGTGATATCTTGGATGATCAAGTTGGAATTAAGAGTTATGGGCTAGGCAGAGTGAAAGCTCATCCAGCAGGTCTATTGATGAGAAATCAAGGAATGCAGTTAGTGGAATTCCCTCCCATTGTGGATTATTTTAGGGATGCATTCTCTGAAGATTTATCTAGCTTACCTTTTGTGAGGTAAGTTGAGTTCAGTATCAAGGTAGTTTTAGGTGCGGCACTAGTGTCTATACCTCCATATTGGATGGCACCAATAGAGCTATAGGAATATAAGAAGTAGCCTGAAGATCTCGAGGATAAGGTTTTTATCAATACTAGCACATCACTATGGGGTTCACCAGTACTTTTTGACAAAAAAAAAGATGGTACCCTCAGACTATCTGTGGATTACCACTTACTCAAACAGCTTACGATAAAGAATCACTATTTTTTTCCTTGTATAGATGACTTATTCAACCAGTTATAAATAGATACCATTTTCTAAAAGATTGATCTGAGAACAGAAAATCATCAGGTGCATGTACGGACATTAGATATACCATGCATATATTTTTGAAGTTGGTACAAATTGTATGAGTTTATGGTTATTCCATTCATTCTGATGAACACACTATCAGTTTTCAAGATTATGATATATCAGGTTTTCCACCTGTACCTTGATTAATTGGTTGTAGTATTTATAGATGACAACTTGGTGTATTTTCTCTCCATACACGACCATGAAACCCATCTTGAGATCATTCTAAGTACACTAAGAGAGAACCATCTATATGCAAATCTCAGTAAATGAAACTTTTGGATCAATACAGTTCACTTCTTGGGTGATATCATATTTGAGGTAAGTGTATCAGTTGATTGAAAAAAGTGAGCATAACAGTTTCCTGGGAGCAGCCCAAGAATGTTTTTGACATACGTAGCTTCTTGTGGATTTCTGACTTGTACAGATATTTCATCTAGGATTTCTCCCACTTAGTATTGCCTCTTATGACTATGACTATGAAGGGTGTGAAGTTCATCTAGTTATAATTTTTTGAGAAATATTTTAAGGAGTTTAAGGGAAGACTCATGTCAGCTCCAATCCTCATTATTCCAAAGCTGGATAGAAGTTATACTATTTATTTTTATGGTTCCGGAGTAATACTGGGTTTAGTTTTGATGCAGGGTGATCGAGTCATTGACTATGGATCCCGCCAATGGAGTCCTCATGGACATAACTATCCTATGAAAAACCTAGAATTATCATATGTAGTTCGTGATCTATGCTATTGAAGACACTACTTGTTGGGAGGGAGGTTTGTTTTCTACACAAATCATAAAATATATAAATATATCTCCACACAACATGACTAAAATTTGAGACAACACAGGAGGGTTGAATACTAATAGTTATTCAACTTTGATCTTGCTTATACCCCTGGTAAGGGTAATGCCTTGGATGATTCTTTGAACCTCAAAACGTGGATACAAGCCGTCCAAAAAGCTAGTAGTGAGTGGAAGATGATGACTTTGTTTTCTATGATGAATCTAGATGATCAAGAGATATACGGAAAAAAAGTCCTAGGAAATATTTTTGCGACATCCCCTCTTCTAAAGAAGGTCCTCATGCAACAATTATCTGATCCAGAGGTTCTCTTTTTGAGAGAAAGAATCATAATAGAGAACTCACCTCTTGGTTAGGTTGTTGATAGCTATGAAAATCTACTCTAATATGGCTGTGCATGTGTCCATTCTAATATTAAGGAAGAGATAATGAAGAAATATCATGCTTATATTTGGTTAGTCCATCCTAGACTTACCAAGATGTATAAATATATGTGTTGTTAGTATTGGTGTAATAGTATGTAGAAGCAAAAATACAGGTTTTATTACCTGTTGACCCTATGGTCAGTAGGTGAAAGAAGATAACTAGAGTCCTTCTGAACTTCTATAGCCTTTTTCCATCCTTGAGTGGAAATGGAATGATGTCACGATGGATTCAATTACAGGATTGCTGGGATCTCCTCGAGGTAGCGATGCAGTGTGGGTGATCATCGATTGGTTAACCAAATTCACACAATTCCTACCTATTAGAGAGAGAGTATCTATTGATGAGTTGGGAGAGATATATATTCCTAAGATAGAATGACTTCATGTCATGCCACGTTATATCATGTTAGCCGGAGACACCCATTTAACAACACAATTCTTGCAAGGATTGTAGAAGGAACAGTGTTCACATGTTCTTTTGAGTACTACATATCACCACAAATAGATGGGTTGTCTGAGTAGACCATACAGGT
Source organism: Viscum album (assembly GCA_963277665.1). Classification (NCBI taxonomy): domain Eukaryota; kingdom Viridiplantae; phylum Streptophyta; class Magnoliopsida; order Santalales; family Viscaceae; genus Viscum; species Viscum album. Next base: position 1,028,615,822 of record OY728147.1, read on the forward strand.
GTTAGATGATATGTTGCATTCCTATATCCTTGATTTGGGAGGTTTTGGAAAAAATATTCCCCTATTTGAGTTTTCCTATAATAGCAGCTATCAGGAAATAATTTAAATGGCTCCATATAAGGCCCTCGATGGTAGACCATGCTGCTCACCTCTATACTAGCTCGAAGCAGGAAAGGAAATTATTTTGAGTCCTCATATAATTTAGGAGACTTCTGAGAATGTACAAAAAATTTAGAAGCATATGGCTACAACTAACTACAAACAGAAGTCTTATACCAATCGTTATCACAGCCCCCATGAGTTTGAGGTGGGACATTGGGTCTTTCTTCATGTTTCACAGAGGTTGGTTCATATGTGAATTAGGAGGAAAGGGAACTTATTGTCGAGATATTTTGGGACATTGGAGATAGGTGAGAGAGTTGGGCCGATAAACTATTAGTTGTCGTCACCTTAGAGGTATCATTCCATGCATGATGTATTCAATGTATCTCAGCTTCAATAATATCATCTAATTATGTCTCATTCATTTACCCCTGATGACATAGAGAATTAAGTGGATGCATACTTTTAGGAGCATCTGATTCTTATCATTGATCATAGCATGATGGTTCTCCAAGGTTGGACTATTCCACTAGTTTGAGTTCTATGGAAAAAGATATGCATTCGAGGTGAGACTTGGGGGTGGGAGATAAATGTTCATGCATAGTGTCCAGAACACTTCACAAACAACATTCCACTACCCACGGAAGGGAAACTCAAGGATGAGTTGTCTTAAGGAGGGGAGTTGCTAACTTTACGACATTAATCAAGGTATTGTCCATTTAAATTTTAATGAAATTTCTTAAAGAGACCCATGGCACATGAATGCATGGTCTGTTGTTGGTCCCAAGTAGCAAATAATTTTTTTTATGGTTGCATGAGATTTATGAAAAATAATACACAGTTCCCTAGTGCATGTTTCATATTAAAAGTAAATAAAATTATTAAAAGAAATAAAAGAAATTTAAAGGAATGAAAAGAAATAAAAACGGAATAAAAATAAATAATAAAATAAAAATAAGTTAGAATTAAATTGAAAATAATTAAAAATAGGATGAACCCAATATTGTTATTATTTATTTCTTTTCTTCTTCACTTTTGTTTTATTTTTATTTATTCTTTTTTTTTCTCTTTCATTTTTCATTTTTTTTCTCTTCTCTCTTTACTTTCCTTTATTTTTTTCCCTCTCTTCTCTCTCTCTCCTATCCTCCTATGCATCGTTCCCCCTCCTCTCCAAATGTTGTGTCATCTCCCTTATCCTCTTTGGAAGTCGGCTACACCTCATATTCTTATTATTTTTTAATGCTTACAGATGAATATTTATGCTCTTAGTAAGGCTTATCATCCATACCAATTAGTTTTTGGGTTTTATCCTCCCTCCTTTTCTTAATCTTATGTTGTAGGTTTTTACCCGAAATTGGGGTTTTTGTTAAATCCTCTGATTTCTTCCATTTTAGGTCAAGTAGAATGTTGTCATAGGACATGGGATATACTAAGACTAAAAGATAATGTGTTTATATTCTTTCCCAAATTTTTGTATCTGCATTCAGTTCGCACCATTGTGCCGCTCATTGGTTTCTACTGATGAATCCCAAATAATGAATATTAATTTAGATAAACTATTTCACCTTGATCATTGTGACCATTGTTTAAGGATAACCCCTTACTAGGTTGTTTCCATGCTATTTCAAACCCCTTTGGGTGTTCTGAAAATATTGTACTAATTAGATTTGGCCTTGAATATTTAAATTATCATTTTTGTGAACATGTAGGATAATTTGGGAAAAATTTTTAAATTAAAAAAATTGTTAAGGATAAACCATAAACCATGAATTTGGTTTTCCTTTGGAATTGTTTTCTTAAATAATTATTGTTATAAGTCTTATCATGTATTGATATTATTAAATGTCATTTCCTATACTAAAACTGATAAACTTCTAGTTTGGTTTAATATTTTGTTATTATTATTAGTTGTGACTATTAAGATTGAATAATTTGCAATCAAGTGGTATTATATGGTTAATAAAAGGGCCTGAAATCATGAATTATTTCTCTCTGATATATATATACATATATATATATATATGACTATATTTTTGTTTTTAAATGAAATAAGTCTATGGAGAGAATGTGGGTGCCGTATTAGAAACCCAAATTTGGACTCTCCATTCTCGATAGGTTACCACACAACGTACCAAGAAAGTTGTGTTTTAGGGTCTCCAGGAAAGGGCTTTCCCCGAGATTTTTATTATACTATTGGGTGATATCGGTTCCCTAAGGGGAAACAAAGGATGAACCCATTAGAAACATGGATACTCTAGGACTTGAATGATATTTGGATCCTTATGCGTGATACCTGAGAAAGAATCATAGTTACCATACCACTAGAAATGCATGAAATTTTGAAAGGATCACCATGGACAGGATCATGGAATTGTATATAATTGAATGGATGTACCGTAGTGATACATTAGGGAGGGGATCAGACTCATCCTCTAAAATTTTCAATTTTTAATATAAAATCTTTAGTTGTTTAATTGATACTGCATAGAGTCTCCTTATACTTTGTGATACCTATCTTGTTCCTTTAGTGCGCTTGGTGATGACATATGGATTAGATCCCAGGAGAAGCACAATCTTGGGGGTATTAAATTTTCTTTGGTATATCATATTAATTGGGCCTTGATATATATTCTTCTTACCAAGTATCTCATTCAGAAATCCAGCTTAGGCCAAAGCATGTGGAATGGGATAAGTGTCTACTTAAGAACCCAGACCAAGTTATAGTTATTTTTTGTGTTTATTTAAGTTACTTGAATTTATTATATATGGAATACTTATATTTGTCAATAGAACCAAATAGAAAGGTTTAGAAACAATGGGTGTTGACCTAATGAGATTATATCTCATACACTGATCAGATACTGTTTGGTACCCAAGTAGACTTTATATTCATAGGTATGAATATAGGGAAGTGTTTCACTCCTGATGCTTGATTTCTTTGCTATTTTGGATGGAGGTTAGGGGTGGAGTACTGAGTCTATGCTCGAGATTCCATATTATAGTTTTTAGTATTTTTTTCTGTTTTTGTGAGAATTCTTTCTATGATTGTACCCCATTCCCTTGTACTTTTATTTATTTACTTTTTGACATCATACATTGACATCATCAATGTATGTGTTAAGACTATTCATCTTATGTAGTTATTGTTTATTCTGTTGGGTAATTTATATTCTTCTGTTATAGCCATCTTTTTCACTATGTTTCTGACACGTGTCGATATATTATTTACCAATGTGTAATATGTTATACTCAGATGGAAAGTCTCTCAAAAAACTTACCCAATTCCCTCGCTTCTAGTGGTCATCCATTGGTGTTTAGGGATATTCATTTGAGGTCTTAAGGCTCACCATATCGAGTCCCGGATTTTTGGTACTCAGGGCGGGATGCTTCATGTCCTATGATCCAAAAACATCATGATGGCTGGACATAGATGATGTTTGACCATAAGGTTATGGGGGATCATAATCATTTTGAATTCTTCTCTTAAAATTTTCACTTGGTTATTAAATATGGAAATGATAATGATGAATGATCAACCAATAGGGACACCATATATTTTATTTGTCAATGGTAGTTCCATTCTATGAATATGGTCAATGGTCTCTTTACTTGATATTTTTGTTAGTGTATTCTATTTTATCACGTACATTAATGTAAGATTAAAACCAATAAATTTAGTTCATGGTGATGTATGTTGAATTGGGTGTTCAATTAATGGCATGACATTGATTGAATTATCAAGACATAAATTTTCTTTTCTGAAAGGAAGTGATATTTCAAGCCTAGTCGGCCTGGATGGTAGTAAATTCACTAAATAAATGGCCATGGTAGAAGAATGAAATTTTATATAATACATTAAATGAATAATAAAGCGATAAAATATGATAAAATCATATAGGTATCCTGAATTATGAGATATGATGAGATAGAAGGTCTATATTACATGGAATGTGTTCATTAGAGGTTGTTGTTACTATGGATATTCATTTTATCCCTTGGGGACTTGATCAATTGCTCATATATGCTATTAGTTTGTGAATTGAATTGAATACTATCGAGATTAAGGCCTAGGTGGTAACACGCTTAGTGAATTTATAGGTATAAGCTATTATTATGAATAAAAGTTTAGGATGTAGTGGTCCATACCATGAGATTCAAGTGTAATTCGAGATTTAATTATCTCCATGAAATAATTAAATCCATATTATTGAAGTTATGGAAAATTGGTATTGAATTTATTTAGTAAATGTATTCACATGATATTATGTGAATATATAGGAAAATATTTAACGAACAAATATTATTTTAATATTCAAGGTTTGTTTAATATTTTAGGGAACAATGAGTTGATTTAATGTCTTTATTTTATTATGTAATATATTTTATAATATAACATGTAATTGATAGAAAAATAAATGATTTTTATAACATGGTTAGTTGTCTATAAAATTATTTTATGGATTATTTAGTGGGTAATAAATATTCGAGTTTCATGGATCCATTTATGGGTATTTTGTTCCTCACTATATTAGGAGGAGGAGACCCTCGTTTAGGGTACTATTCCCTAATTGAATTCAATAGTCTCCCTCTCATCTCTCTAAAATTTTAGAGAGAGAATAATATGATCTAAGCCTTTGATCCAACATCTTATTTATGGATCAAAGGATCGATATAACATTGATCATAGAAACATCAAAGGATTCATTGGATCTATAATCTAGGTCATGGATATTGATAACCGACATCCACAAAGACTCTAAAAGCACATATGGATGACTTAGAGGTATATAAACTAGTTTCCATTGAGAACTTGTCACAAAACATGAGTGGTTATCGAACGATACTTCACTTTGACCAATTTGTTTTTTGATTTATCTAGTCACACTTAAATTATTTACATGATATCCTAATATTTTATACCAAAATATCCATCATTGGAGACAATGTAGTTACATTGATCTAGTGAAAAAATTTCTAATTTATTTTCTATTTTCTTCTATAATGTGCCCTGGTACCTTCAAAAAATTTCTTAATAATATCCAAAATTGTATAGGTTTATGTATTTTATTATTAAATTTATAAAAAATTTATACAGTTTATTTGGATTTAAAACAATGGAATCAAATTAATAATGGTGTATTGATATATTCAATTAATGTGGAAAAATTTACTATGAATGTTTATTGTTAATATAACTTATAAAATCTATAAAATTATTATTATATGATATTAATAGTATCATAAATTTTATATTTATTACTTAAATAAATTTTTAAATTCATCCATGTTTGGTGATGATGGAAAATAGAACACACCTTTCATTGAGGTGGTAGTCTAGATGAATAAATGATGATGTCTTTATTTTTCAAAATGGTTTTAGAGGTTGGTAGAAAATAGATATTGCACTTTTATATGAAAATATTAATATATTAATAGTAATTATATTATTATATTTTCCAAGATATAATATTTTTTAAGGTCTAGAAGAAGAAATGAAATAAGAGAGCTCAATTGTGAACAATACCTCTACCTTTGGATATTTTCCCTTGGGTAACACATTGAGGCTCATTAGCTTGGATTTTTGAATGAAAATGGCTTCTATGAGATATAGAGAGAGAGTATGGTAGAGTGTTTTATATTTATGGCCAATATGATTCTTATAATGAGTGGATAAATGGAGTAGAGGTGAGATCCCTTTATAGGTAAAGAGAATGACATTCTTGTAAATATTGATTTTAAAATAAACAGAGTATATGATTTACATATCAATTGGAGAAAAAATAGATAATAATGGATTGAGGTATGAGGTAAGGACAATAATACCTAAAAAATTCATTTCAACACATGTTTTATGTATATTTTTAATCATTTTAATATTATATTTTTCACTTTAACCATTTTTGGTTTTTACCTTTCGAATTAATTTTTACCTACATTGTTTACTTTTAATGGAAAAAAATATAATGAGCCGTATTCAAAAATTTAAATATCTTGATTCGCAATATTAAATAACTTCTATTAAACAATGTTTCTCTGTATAAGAAAAATTAATTTTAACATTATATTAAATAACGCATAGAGATCCATTTTTAGAGAATGTGTATTCTAAGCATAAATGTTATGTTTTGAGAAAAAATAACAATATTGTTAATTTTATTGAAATTAATTGATTTATTGTTAAAAAATAGGATATATGTGGATTCCAAATAAATAAAAAAAAACCGAATTTCAACTATAAAAAACAATATTAAAAGTTAAAGATAAAAAAATAGTGTTTATTAAGAAACATATTTCTTAATTTAAAAAGAGTTATACATGGTTTTTATAAATTAAAAATATTATTTTTAAATGAAAAATTTATTGAAAATTTTTATCAAGAATTTTTTATAAAGTTTTATGTTATAATTTCAACTTAATATACTAATAAAAATTTTTGTTTTAGTAAAAACTATATTTTCACTATTCACCTAAAAATTAATTATTTTTGAAAAACCCAAAAAATCAATCCTATTCTAATATTATTATGATAAATTAAAAATTGAAGTTAATTTTTTCATATTCAAATTCTAAGAATAATGAATTTGTGTTTTATATAACACCCCGACCCCAGTTACCCAGAGTCGGTGCATTATTACATAACATTGACATGATCACAAAAGATCAAGTCTCGAAAGACCGATTAGTTTAGTAGCCTTAAAAACACTAGATACATTCATAAATGTTACATTACATCATAAAGTGAAAAACTAAAATAACATAGTTTCCATAGTCCACAGTCATATCCTCTTCAGACTATCCCTACAGGCCAGTCATTAAATATTTCTTCACATCTTGGGAAAAATAAAACAAAGAAAGGGGTGAGCTCAGATGCTCAGAAAGGATAACAATATAGATAAAACTTTCATAAATAAACATAAATATTTAAGGCAATGTATAACTAAAAAAAGCCTTTTAAACTTGAACTTCAGAATAATATGTAAAAAATAGAATGAAATAATTCCATTTACTTATTCATATAGATATTCTACTAGTCGAGTAATCACATGCAATATCAATAACCACTTTCATAATGATGGAATACATAATGCCAGACTTTCATAACCACGTAGGCAAGGCCTCATGCCAAGACTACAAATAAGATTTTGTAAAGTCCATGTTCCAAGACACTAGTTTGTCTAATGAGACCTACCGATGCATCGAGGAGCTATAGCGGGCTCCACCCGTCACATATTAAGTCCAATGCATTCCTCATATGAACAGGTTTAAACAAAACATAAACATTCGTATTAAAACTAGCATACGAAATGTCAATACATTCTCCATAAACCATGAATGGTATAAAAATAACACATCCATAGTCAAACATTTCACAAAACCTTCAATACAATATGGATGTTTTGTGTCATAATAAATAAACTTCAAATAATCATAAAATCCATCAATGGATGTTGACGTAGATGAAATCGAAACTATTTGAGAGAAATATATATTTTATTGAAATCATTTAAAAGCCACATAATTATAAAATAAAAAAATTTACGTTGAAAATATTCTTATAATCCTGTAAGGGGAGATTCTAAGATTTTATAATGGCGGAAAATATCCGCACCTACCGTATATGTTAAAAAAAGACATTATTACCTTAATTTTGTCGAAAAGGTTAAAAAGGAACATGTTTGGAAAGCGATGGAAAGATTACTTTATAAACATATTATAAAAAGTCAACAAGGGTATAAATGAATTTAAACCATAGTCTATAAAATAGTAAGAATTATTTGAAATACATTTTTAAGAAAAATGGATGTGGATGATAAAGAGGTCCCAGTAGATAATTACGTATAAACAACCTTGGATAATGAAGAGATTGTGAAATAAACCCTTACCTTGTAATTTTCCTTGGTTGAGGTTAGGTTAACCTCCTGTATGTTGGTGAAATAATTGTTATTAAATTATACAATAATAATATACATTAATATGATATCGTATATGATCTTTTAACATTTATTTGTTAATAACATCTTAGTATTATCGTTGTTTCGGGTGTTAAATTACTCGTTTTATTTTATATGTTTTTTTACATAAGTCATGTTTGTTATGGATAGGTTTTATCTTATTCATACCCATATCAAGTCCTTAAAAATTATTTTTAATCATTAAATGAGAATTAGTCTTGAATGGATATGATGAGGAATGAATCTCATCTCGTTCGTGGAGACCGTAGTCCGTACGTAAGCACGAGCGACAATATCATTATTTTGATATGAAAATAATATATAATTGGATGGTATATAAGATATAAAGAATCATTATCATGTTATATTTATTATTTACATGAATTACACATCATTATTATACCCATCCAAACAATAATGTTTTGAATAACAATTACACCACGACGTGGAGACGGTAAGTCGTACGTACGCACGTATGGTGACATGTCATTCAAAGGATGTATAGAATAATGAATATGGTTTTACCATATTTATAATAACATCATAGTATATATAATATACTGGAGTTATTATTTTATAATGGTAATAACAAAGAAAGAAGAAGTTGAAGAAGAAAGGAACTTGAAAGAGGGTGGGGAAAACATTACCTCTTAATCGGGTTCTTCATTTTGATTTGATAAAAAAGGCTCTTTAGGTTGTCTTTATGAATAACGGAATGCCTCTAGGATTAAGGGATGATATTTTAGAGGGTATTTGGGTAGAGTTTGGAGGAGCCCAAAGGATTTTAATGTGTTAATTAGTGAGAAGGGGGAGTTCACTTTTATAAGAGGGGTGAGGGGCACCTTAGGAAAAGCTGGAAATATTATTTTATAATAAATTCATATTCAGTTTCTAATGGCTCAAAAGTGGATTATTTAAATTTTATGGTGGGTATGTGTCTAAATCCTTTCAACCAATAGGTTTTAAACAGGTTTGGGTCACTTTATTAACCTTATCTTTTAGTTTTAACTCTTAATTAATTAGTTTGACACTTACCATGTCTCTTTGTATTTTTATATTATATAGTCAATAAACATACTATAAACTTCGAAGAGACCCCAAAGTGGTCCATTAATGATACAACTATTATGATATAAGTCCTTTGGCTGGACCTTATATTTTTATGAATAGAATATAAATTAATAATATAATATTTGTTTTAAAAACTCTTTTACGTCAATTTTGACACTATTGGGTATTTTGTTTTTGATATTTTTATAACAGTATTATTATTTCGAACAAAATTTATATAACCAATAATAATATGTCATATTATCCTATAAAATTATTTCAATTCATAAAAAGTCTCAAATTACATTTATTTTTATATTTATAATGTCAATTATTTTAATATTTCATTAATTTGGTAATTACTACATCACCATTGTGTCATAAATAAATTAAATTATTTAATGTATAAAAATTATAAATAAAATACCACTATTTAGGAAATATATTTATCTTTCTAAGTAATATTTAAAATCAAATTTATGTTATGTATAACCTTATATTAAAAATGTTTTAGTAATTAAACGTGGATTTTAACTCTTTTAACTCTTTTTTGAATTAAATAATAATTAATGTAATAATCTAATCCAAGTGGATATAAATGGTAATATTTTATTCCTAAGGATTGTTTTGGTCTAGATAAACTTTTACAATATAATTAGGATATGTGTTAGGGTGATATTAATATAAATTTTACCCTTAATTACCCTATTTACTTTTAACCGTGGTAAATAAAAGTAAAAAGTTACTATTCATAAAAAAATTATTATTATCTCATTGAACCAAATTTTACTCCTTGATATTAACCGTGTCTCTCAGATTTTAGAAATTCCACTCACAGAAGTGGTAAAATTAAGTTTTATGTAAATTTCCAAATTTTCCAAGGAGGTGGGTAAAAGATGGTGAAAAGTTCAATACAATTTTTATATATCTAAAATTATTCTGAACTAACTCCAATGAATTACATTGAACTTAAATAGGTATTATGTATCTATTTTGACCTTAATAAAATTTAAATAAAATAAATAATTATTTATATAAAAATTCAGTTTTAAACTATAACTCAATGGTTTTTCACTATTCATCAAAAATTGAAAGTTTTCAGAAAAATACCAAAATTTCACCCTAGGAAAATTTTGATATTCCAAATCCAAAAATGAAGTCCATTTTGAAAGATAAAATTTATAAAATTTCAAAAAGTGGGTATTACTATACATAATTTCTACTTTGATTGGTTATGGTGTGTGTTAGAACTCAAAGTTGCGTACAACACACTAATATATTATTCAAAGAGAAGCGTACTGTGGAATCTTGGGGTGTTACATTTTAAATGGAAATATAAATTTTATTTAAATTTTTTTTCATAAGCAAATAACATTTTAGATTTTAATTTTAATTTTTCAAATTTTTTTATCAATAACTGATTAAATTTTTTAATATATTTCAAAAATAAATTTTATCATCATTAGACCAAAAAATATTTGTTTTATTAAAATAAAATGATAATAGAATGATAAAATTGGGTATTTAGCTGCACTTATTGAATTAACATTAAAATTGAACATTATTTTTATTATAATATTTAATAATTAATTTACACCTATTTATACCCTTCAATTAAAAAGAATATTCTAAGCAATTATATTTATATTTAAAAAGTGATTTGGTTCATTTTTTGGGTGTTTTATGTGAAGGATGCTATTCAACATAGTATTTAATTAAAAGAAAAATATATACTTAATTATTTAGGTGTTACATTAATAAACCTTTAACATCAATTATATTATTAATTCATATAATGTGTTATGTAATTTTATGTAATTATGAAAACCCTGAAAACATATTCTTATAGAATGGTAGGATACATCTAGTGCATCACGTGTGATAGTGCATTAATTAAAAATGGGAGAAATAATTTTTCCCTTTTATATTTTAATGGAAGTTGATATCTTTGTACCTTTTATGGAAATAAAATTTACTTATTAGGTCCATGAAAATGTATTTCTTTTATGAGTTATTTTATGGGAAGAAAATGAAAGATATATCAAGTACATAGTTTAATTGCACCAGTATGAAGATTACTTAATTAGAGATATCGAGACAAAGGTATTATATTACACAACATTTATTTTTATGCATTTATTATCATTAAGACATTTAAAATATTTCTCATTGGGTTTCTTGACATGTTTGGATTCTAAACATGGACATTAAATGTAATAAACAAAGTCCACTAAGAAAGGAGCCTAGAGGGTCACACACTATGTGTGTCTAGAACCTCTGTTAAATTCCATATGAATTTCACATATTGAAAAAATATTATTCCAATATTTTTTTTACTAATTATCCAAGTTAATCACTCAAATTTAACCACCATTTATTCAACTGTATTTTATGTTAGTTGAATATTAAATAAATATTTATTTTCTAGGTAATTATTTATTTAAATACACATTGATAATATATTTTTATTATGTTTTATTCATAAGGTAATAATCACACAAATATTTAAAGAATACATATTGAAAATATTAGTGAATATAATATTTTTTAATTTATTGGCGGATAATGGAGTAATATTTATTTATTTATATAAATATCCATTATTCAGGGTTTGATAGATACCGAGGAGGAAGTGAGCTGAGTTAAGTACTCGATGAGAGAAGAAAAATTAAATATTATTCAAATAAATATTGGATTATTTATTTCAGAAATTTAAAATTTATTTTATATACGTGTTTAGTGTATGTCAGGTAAATAATAATAATTTTATATTTTTAAACATGGATTTCATCAGAGATTTAGGAAAAATAAGGTATAGAGTTTAATTATTATTTTTCTAATCCTAGAATTATATAAACCTGATTTCGCCATTTCTAAATTTAATCATCGTTATTAACAATGAAAATATATAGAGAATTATCTCAAGACCTAGAGATCTATACTCTAAGAATGATCTCATGAATCTGGATAAATCCTCCTCTACCAACCTCTTAAGACTAGGGAGATCAAGACGAGATTCTTATGGAGATCAACAATAAATAACGCAAGCACCAGAGTCTTCCATGATAACACTAAATGATTTATATGGTGACCATTGAAGGTTCATGAATCACATTTGGATCACTTATAGTGGGGTTTTATCCCTGAATCCTCACACCAACTTGATGTTACACTAAGAAGTGTTAAACTAATTCATTTATAAAGAAGGATGTTCAACATTAGGAATTAATTTATTGAAAAAAATTAATTATAAATATTATGTGATGATCATACATTTTTTTCTTACATCTATGTCAACTAGTATTAGAATTAATTTTAGTTTTCATAAAAGTCTTCATTATCTACATATTATATTATTAATTAATTAATTTTTTTGAGCTTTCTACTACCTAATAGGTGTTTCCCCTATACCAGAAACCTCCATGTTGTACCAAAGAGGTCGAATAATAATTAATAATTATTTACTAATAATCGATTATGGATATGTTTTTAATATTAATATTAATTTATATATTATTCATTCATTAAATTAAAAAATAAAAATATTATCTTTTTCTTCTTCATTATCACTCATATTATCATTATTATGTTAGAAATACATGAAGAAAATTTGAAGAATCCATCAAAAGGATGTATAGGTTCTGGACAGAAAACAAAATACTTCTCGATGTATAGACCATTGGTAGATTCTATGTACTAGTGTACACCATACCAAGATGAACCATGATAAACCTATGTTGACATGTAGTAAATACACACAAACTATAGTAAATGAACACCATGTGTTAACCAAACTAGGCTGGAACACAGTTTGTCTTACTAAATGCTTTGTAACTGGATGAAATGTTATGTAGTCCACCTGTTTTCATAGTGGAAAACATGGGGTCCAATCCGTGTCATGTATTTACTACATGACATGATGAATGAGGAACCATTATACATCGAAGACACTCAATGTGTAACCGATGTACACATCATGTATTTCAAAAATCTTGATGAACAAAAAACATTCCCAATCCCTTATCTTGTATTGAAGACCCTCGTATAAGACATTACCCAATGTGTATCCCTAATAGATTCCATGTAACCCACATTACCATGCGTGATTAATTTGATGCGGAAAAAAAGGAATGATATAATCAATCATAATCTATATGTGTATTCATGTCATTTATTGACAATACATACCATGTTATATGATTATTAATTATATATTGAATTAATTTTCATGTTAAATTCCGAAGTTCATGATGTGTATGGTATTTACTTGTAGTATACTCCACATGTGTTAATAACATTACATTCCTTGTAGTTTATATGTGTAAATGTTTTATTTATTAACAACCCACCACTTTTTAAATATTATTCCATTTACACTAGATTCTATGTGAATACACAGTACATGGAACATGTGAGGTATTTTTGAATGGTACTTGTAGTTTCCTCTAATTACACATATTCTCCATGTTAATTTTAAAATAAATTTATTTAATTTTCCTTAAATTATGGATGATTGGAATTTCCGGGATGGTTTGGATAGAAATAAGATGAATTGAATTTATTTATTAATTTTATAGTTAATTGGATTTGTTTTAGGGATTTTATCTTAATCAAATTATGAATTTAAGTGATAGATATATTTATTGAAAATGTATATTAATTAAATGTGTTATATAATTAAGGGATTATTAAAGTACAATATATGTGAATAGTTTCTATTAATTATTATTATTAAATTAAATAATGGTCTGCATGTTATCCCCTACTCTTATTATGTAAGGGTCTTTGTGCCTGAAATTTATTTTATATAAACACATAACAAATCCTTTAGTTCCCCTTAGAATTGTGTGAGTAATTATCATGTAATGAATGGAAATCCCAAGCGAGTAGAGGCAGTTAAATTTTATATCTGAGAAGAAAACAATCGAGTAGGTACATTGGTGTAAAAATGTGATGTTATAAGAAAAATCCAAGTTATAGTTCAAGGCTTTTTCCCTGGGGTTGAGGGTTTTTTTATCATCTAATATATAAACTAACCACTAACAAATATAATGGTCATAATATTTTAATTATTCTATTTATTCCAATTTACATGGTTAATTTCTCTATGAATAATTTTTCATGATCACATAAATTAATGAATTAACAAGTCTGGAATATAGAAATAAAATAAATTGTATTATGTTTAAATTTAATCTTAACTTGTTTAATCACATTATTAAAATCCAATTAATATTAAAAAGTGTGTAATATGATGAAATTATAAATTCAAGCATAATGATTTAAAATATAAAAAAAATATTAAATCATTATTAGATTCAATGTATAATGTAATAATACAAAAATTGTTCAATGTTCTTGTATGTATAATGTCTAGGTGATTTCAATTATCATGGAGTTTTAACTAAGGTTTTAGGTTGACTTAAATTAGTTTAAATATTGGGTGGACTTCCAAATAATTACTTTGTGTAATTGAGATTGAAGTATTGAGGAAATCCCAGTATTAGATTTCAAGATTAGAGAGTCCTATCAAGGGATCAAAGAGTATTGTGTTAATATAGTTAGAAAGTTACGACTACCTAAAATTATTCATAGGACTTTTCAGGCCAAATTATTAGTTATTAAAATGGATATATGGATCCTTGACCCTATAATAACCAATTTTAATAAATATTCTAAACTTAATGGTGTGAGCTATTTGGTTTTTGATAAAATAATTATAGACTCATAAATAAAATTTATTAGGTCATATCTTTTTATACTAAAGATAAAAACCAAAATACGCCTTTAATTAATATGAAACATGAAAAAATAAATCATTATAACAACATGATCATTTGGATAATGATCTTTTCATTACCATCACTTAAGTCCAAGGGATGTTCATTTTTCATATACTAAACTATAGTAAGAAATTTTATTACAGCGTGTTTTAATCTCTTGGAACTGATTATCCACCACATCAAGAAAGTGAAGATGTGAATGATGCCTACAGATTGTAAATGAGTATGATTCTACTATTTATTACATCAAGATATCAGATATATCTAGAGAATTGATAATTCAATATAAGGACATTAGTGCCTATAAAATAATACATAATGTCATATCTCTTTAGAAGTAGAAGGATATTCTTTAGATAAATTTGATTCTCACTACACTATACTAGTGTAAATTGGAATGGGTGTTTAACTATTGATAATATATCCAATATACTGAAGTACATTGATATGTTAGAAAATTTTGAACTTCCATAGAGATAAGATATTATCCATTAATCTCACATTTTTATCCATATATTCCAAGATATCCTTATTCATCTAGATTATAAGATTATAAGTATGTGTGAATGATTCAGGAATAGTTACTCATGTTTCCATGAGATATAAGGGTTATGTATAACTCGTTTCAATAAAACTTATGGTAAAAATCCTAAAAGTAAAGGTTGAAAATCATGTAACTATTTTTTTATAAATGGTTTCTTTAAAACATATTCAAAAAAGATAAATGTTTTAAATGTTTTTTAAAGAATATGAAGCTATTTTCCTCTCATGTGGATGATAAATATAACTTTGAAATAATTTTAATAAATTAAAGAAGATATATAATGATGTGTCTAATTAAAATATATTCATCATTTTCTGTAAATTTTTATCACAATTTTCGGTTATTTAATACATTAATATTTTAATACAAGAACCAAATTGTAAGGTGTGTTCCCATAGTGGAATGGAAATGGTGATTCATAATCTAGTAGCTAGAAACATGTACAAACATTACAGGACATAACTTGTATTCATGCATGAGTTGAGGAAGGGTGATTAATATATTAAAAATGAGAAACACATGACTTCAAGATGTAAATTTGAATTCTACTAGAGGATGATTAAGATGATTTATATATAAGTAATGATAATTCATAACATATGATTTCTAAGGGGATTGGTTAAACTTATTTTTGAATAATGAGACATTATTTTTTTTTATGGAAAATATATTGTTATTGTTTTTCATAATTGACTAATATTCAACAAATTATTCAATAACATACATACAACTAAGAAATAAAGGATTAAATATGAAATATAATACTCATATATAGTTGTATAAAACCGAATTTTCTATCAATTATAACTTATAACAATTGTAAATTTTATCCCCTAAAGAGTGTTTAGAATCTTTAAGAAAAAACACTATGTATACTGATAAACCTACTTATAAATTTTTAGAAAAAAAACCTTTAGAAATTAAGGTAAACTGACAAGATTATTAAATTATTCCATCTACATAATGAAGACTATTCCTAGAAGAATTCAAAGGTAATTTCATATAATTAATTTAATTCATTTGATACATTTTTCAAATTATAGATGACTGTAATGAATGCACTGGGTATGAGTTAACCCATAAATTACATACATAAATATTACTCCACATTAGATTAAATTCAATACATACCATTGATTAAAATTACCAAAAATGATAAAGTTTAAGTATATTTGGATACTATATACATAATAATCCTATTTCGTTAAATATCTTCGAGATCTCCCCCAAGAATTGTATCAAATTGTACACTTCATAGAAATTCCCTTATTATAACCTTTCTTCACATCCCAAGGAAAAGGAAACATAGGAAAGGTTGAGCTCAAATTCTTAGTAAGGGTAAACATAGTAGAGATAAATAAATGATATTAAGTGTTCATAAAATAAACATAATATTTTGAAAACAAGATCATTACTTATGATAGTGATACTCAATCGGTCAAATTTCAGAATTCATGAGTCAAGGAATAAAGATGTTTTTATAACAAAAACACAAACCATAATAGTGTGAAATCATCCATAACAAAACTTGATCCATTAGAACATTTCATAAGCATAATACATATGTTTTTGGCATACACATAATAATATAACATTTCCATTTAGTCAAGGTTCACTTAAAATATGATGATAGAGAAAAAATTCTTATTTAGAACTGGTTTCAATCCTGATTACATAATTTACATAGTCGTAGTTCACTTAAAAGACTATTGTATTGGACATAGTCCCTTACTAAAATTTTCTCACTCCCCATTACTATCCATATTATCTCATAATATATCAATCTTTACCCAATGCATTGATGTGATATATTATTACGAGCCCACCCATAACATAACTAAATCCATACATATATGTTCTAAAAGATCATAAAAAAATTCATTATTTCTTAATAGAATAAAACATGTAAACTAAATGAGTTTCATAAACATTTCATCATTTTATTATAGTATAACCCATTTAAAAGAAATAGGTTTCATAAATATTTCATTATTACTTAATAAAACCATCAAAAAATAGGTTCCTCATAATCATCCTTAGATCATAATTAATATAAATCATTTAGATAAATTAATTAGATTGTGTCATAAGATTATATCCCCAGTGAATCATAATAATCCATAAAGGATTTTGACAAAAATGAAAAATTAGTTTAAAAGGGTATTTGAATATTCATATGAAAATATTTAATATATAATTTTCCTTCAGTATCTCTAAAAAATTATAAAATATTTGTAATTTTTTTTAAATTAAACATGGAAAAAATAAATGAATATTCAAATTATAGAATAGTTTTGATATCGGTTGTATCCCTTCATTCGATAAAAGTTATAACAAAAGTTTTTTGTAAACTTTTGGTAAAAATGGAAACGTACCTTTTTAAAAAAATTAGATGAAGATTAGATTTATAACATTGAAAATAAATCCAAATATGTTTGAAAATTTATTTAATAATTATTTTTTCATAATAAATAATATTCTTGAAAGCATTTTAATGAACATTTATGTGTATGAAAAAGTTTTCTGACCAAAGTAGAAATGAGGTTGATTTTTATTTAAAATATTTTCTTGATAATTTAAAGTACCAATGAGTAAAAAAAGGCAATATTACATGAAAATTATATAAATTAAATTAGTATAAAAAAATATATGGGTTTTAATGGTTAATATATATATAATTTTACACAATATAAATTTAGCATAGACAATCCGAAAAAAATGATATTGTAAAATAAACCATTTCTTAGGTCTCATATAACATTGTATAGATTGAATAATATTAATAATAAATATATATTTATTAAAAATTTATTATATAAAAATATTCACATAAATACGGTTATATTTAAACCTATTACAATTCCAAATTTTCATTTTTAAAACAAAACATCATTAAAATGAACATTCGGGTGAAAACTAGTCTATTTTTCATGCAGGTTTCGGTTCAACGATTCCAGTCCTTGCACCATGGTCATGGTTGAATCATCAATAAAATATATCTATATATAATTTCATAATTATCATATTTATTCATTATATATACCTTTATTTTCGTTTATATATAGTGGTGATGAAAACTGATATACATCCCTTCGTGAAGATGCTAGTTCATACATTCGCATGAGTGATGTTTCCAATTTTCGATATATAGAGCGAATGATAAGTATACAATAATTAAAATTAAATTAATATTAATTATATCATTAATATATTTTATATTCATTAAATTTTCCCTTATGAACATCAATGTATATATGAAATCAAAAATGAATCACATTACTTTGTGGAGGTGGTTTTCTACAAGTACGCACGAGTGAAATTATCATTTTCCAATGGATAGGAAAAAGATATAAAATAACTATAAAATTAACATAAAAATATAAAATTATAGTAAATATACATATTTTGTCATTTTAATGTGGTTATAGAATATTTTTATGATGTTTAAGAAGAAATAAATATGAAAAATATCTGTAATAACATATACATCTTATTCTAGTATCCTCCTTTTAAAGGGACCTGAAGGATTCTTGGATGGGTCATTTAAAATGAACATCAACTCAATGCCATTGATAAATATTTTATTATATTATTTGGTTATAATATCATTTATATAATGGTTTCAAGTGGTGCAGAGAATACATGAGAGGGGGTGCCATTCTATATGTGAGAGGAGTGACACTCTTGTAAATAAAAAAAAAACTTAACCAACAATATTGTAACATTTAAGTAAAAGTGGAACCAAAGAAACAAAAAATGGAATATAATATATTTTTGTGTCTAAATCCTCTTAAAAAATATAATTTACTCAATTTTTTAGGATATTTAAACCCATATATCTTTATTTTTAACCCGTTTCAACCCTTCTAACCTTTACCATAGGAATAATATTTTACCATGATTAATATTCATAATAAAGAAATTAAATTAAATTCATTAATAATTTTTGTAAAATTATTCAAAATATGTAAATAATTTTATCAGATTAAATTTTTATAATTGGAAAAAGGTCATTTTAAAATAAGTTCATAAAATTTAGTGAAAAACGGTTTAAAAAAATGCACTTTAAGCATAAAAATGAATTCCTTCATATTACTAGAATAGTAAAAAGAATTAGATAAATGTTACAACAATTTATTGAATATATTATGGATTAGTTTAAATAAAATACTTGAAAAATAGTGGTTAATCTAATTTATTATTATTAAAAATACATTGCAAGTATAAAAACATTTTTTTAGAAAAAAATCTATTTTTCACTTTCAAAAGATTTTATTTTCATATATAAAAAATTAATAACTAATGACTTCATTATCTACATATGTTGAAAATAAATTTTCATAGTTTATTTACTCCTATAATTACTTCCAGTATAATGAGGAATCTATAATAGGTATATTTAAAAATAATATTTTCTTAGTATCTCATGGCTATGTTAAACTTGATATTGCATGTAAAGAAAGATATCGAAGGCCCAAAAATTATATGAAGATAAATATATCCTAAAATATTAGGGTTTTAAATTCTTCTGCCTTTTAAAAATTTTACCCTAAAAATTCCATCCTTGTAATAAAAACAATTGATGATACTTCTACCTCATCACATCCTCGGGTTTCAACACAAATTTCTCAAATTTATGGTTTCAATAGAAAAATTTAACAAGGTCAGTGGTTTTTTTATGAAATAAATATATATTAAATCTATAATCTCCATTGGTTGTTCCTCATAAGAGCTATCATTCTCTAATGACATGACCGCTGAGTTTGGTATATATATAGGATCAGGTATGTGATTTATCTGGAGAGATATATAGAATTCATCATGAAATTGAGAGAGATTCTATGGAACCACCATGTGATAAGAAATCATCCTAATAAGATCAATAATTTCAAAGGATAATATATATATTGGTCTTATATTTTCTATCTTTCTAAATCTCAAATCCTTCTTCCAAGGAAATATTCATAAGAATATTTTATCATTAACTTCAAACTTGATATCTTTTCAATGATTGTCATTATAACAATTTTTTTACTATGTTTTGAATTGACATTTAAATTAATAGATCTAAACATATATTGAATTTAATTATCTAGACAATGTCTCAATATATTTCTTCTATAGGAAATTTAGGTAATTCTTAGATCCATATCACATATAATAGAATTTTATTCTCTATATAAACTTGCCACTTTCATAATGTATATCATGTAAATATGATTATAAGATTAATATTCATTGATTGTAATGAAATTAGATAATATCAAAATATGATTGACTAAAAAAAATATAATTATGGAATTTATATGCATTGGGGATATTGATGATTAAATAAATGGTGATGTTTTCCTGTTCCCATTTTCGTATGGGTAACTATTGTGACATCCCCTTAAATTATGTTTCTTAGCATTTACATTCTGACATAACAGGCATCAATATACATACTCTAGAATATATATTTTTATGTTCCCCCCACAATTAATCATTCATATATCTATATTAATTCATACTTATAGGATGGATAGAGAATGATAAACTATGAGTTTTAAATAGAAACCCCTTAAAATATGGTATTGGTGAGACACATAATCAATTCCCCATCCTTACCATTCCATAGAAATCATTTTTGATCTCAAAAATATTCCTCACCTTCTTATGTTGTTTGATATCTTCCTTTTGTGACTCTATAATTCTTACATGGATAGATGGTTGAACGTTCTTTGGAGAAAGATAAGATCTATCCCATTTCCTCATGATACAAAGATCCTTCTTCGAAGAATCTACAAGTATTGGATCACATTAAATCCTCATCATGGTGAAACATTCATAGTATTTCTAAGCCAAAGCATTAGAAACTGTGTTCACCTTCTCAAGGCTGTAAAGTATTGGGCTGTCATAGTATTTAATGAACTATGACCATATCCTTTATCATATATTCAAATTTTTTTATATTAATATATTATTCATGTTTTTATGTTATTTATATAATATCTTTCAAAATATAGATATTTCCTCCTTATTTTTATTTAAAAAACTATTGTGAACTCTATGTCACGAGTCAGGTAATTTTAATCACGAATTTATAATTGATTTATAGAATAAAAAAATTAAAATATCATTATATAAGAGGGAACATCCTTTTCCCTTCATTGATGTATCACCATAGGTCAAAATCCCTTTTACGCTATAGGTTATTGTGAGTATAGGTTCCCTAGAAAAACTAATGTTTATTTATTTAAAAATATAATTACATTGATTAGTCTAAATTAACATGGATTCTTTCTATCTCATGTTTGTTATTGAATTTGAATACCATGAGAAATCCCTAAAAAATAATCACTAGTATCCATACAACCTAGGAAAACTATGGATCTAGATCACCATGGTTGGTTTGGGAAATTGTTTAATAACCTTTTTATCGGAAGGATCTAGGTATATATCATCACTTGAGATTATATTACATAAGAATTAAAATTTCTATAACCAGAATTCAATCATACAGAATTTAGAATAAAAATTATTCTTCCTCACGGTATTTAACACAAACATCAATTAATACTCTTGCTCTTACTTGGTATTTGAATATATAAAATATAATTATTAAATACTACATTTAACTAATCAAGGTAATATCTAATGACTCTATTCATTATATCTATGAATATTAGATGGTCATTGGTAAGTCCAAAAGGCATCACTATAAATACATAATGACCATACCTCATATAGAAGGCAATCTTGGGTATATAATCCTTGTTGGACCTAATTTAATTATATCCAGATCAAATGTCAATCTTGGAAATGTATTTTTCTCCTCATAATTGATCAGAAATATCATCAATATGGGGTAGATGATACTTTATCTTAATAGTGATCTTGTTAAGTTCTAAATAATCAATATAAAGATGGACTAACCAATATTTCTTCTCAATAAAAGTAACATGTTTACCCAATGGTGATTAACTATGGAATATAAATCCCATATCAAAATTCCCCTATATTTTCTATTTGAATTACTGAAACTCACTCAACACCATTCAATATGGAGACTTTAAAATAGGTGTAGCACCACACATGCATTCTATTGAAATCTAAAAATCCAGATTCAGGGTCATAGTAGGAAATTACTTAGGAAATACATTAACATAATTGAGAATAATATTAATATCTTCAATCTTGAGTTTCTACCTAAACATTTGAGGTTAATACCTTTATTAATAGGTATTAAGACCCATATGATAGTAGTGATTTCCATTGAAAGTTCATATTCATCATGAAACCTATTGAAAATGATAAGTTGAATAAAAATATAAAATATGAATTCCCATCCGCAGAAATTGATATGGGATATATATAAATAAATCCAATCCATTCAAAAAAATAACATCTAATTAAACTATTGGGAGAATCATAAAATTTGTTGGAAACACATTCCAAAAAATTATTTTGGATATGGGATATAGGCCCAAGATGCGATCATCAAACCATTATGAGTTTACACTAATAATTAAACATCTAATTAATTAGGTGGTGATGTGAAACACATATAAAATCTATCAGATATTAAAGTGTGGGTAGATCTAGAATAAAATAGGACATTTTCAATTCTAGACTGGATGAAAGTGTACATTTTACCACTTCATTTTTGTTACCAACTTTATCTATTTTTAGTAAAAGATATTTCCCATTATCTCTTAGATTAAGTGGGTTCTGATTAAAATTCTCATTAATAACCATAAAATTCATTAATTTATTAGAATAAGGTCTATACTCTTTATAATTATAGCATTAGAGTGCGGGTGGCACCTTATGTTGAGATTTATCTTCATTCCCTTAATTAACTAGAATATTTAAATAAATGTACCATTCTTTTTATTAATGTATTTATTTCCAAAACATAAAGCATTTACCAAACCTTATAATGAAATTTTCTGCATACTTTCTTCCACACTCATGACTTGAATGAAGATTAATATTCTTTACATTATAGGTTTTATTATTAGAATTTTCTCAAAATAATGACTTTCTATTCTTGTCCCTAGATTGATGATAACATTTAGATTTGGAAATATCCATTTCTAAATTGAGAAAACACCAAATTATTTCTTCATATCTATCAAATTATATTGTATACATTTCCTTTCAAATACTTGATCTCACTCTAGTAAATAATCGTCCAACTTTTAATTCTGGATCATTGATAAAACAATAATCATACCTTACATGTGTGGTGAAATTTTACACATAGGTAATAATGGATTACTTATCCTTATACTTTAGTTTAATAAATTCCATCTCAATATTATGGAGAAGAGTTTGAGGAAAATAATTATTGAAAATACCATATTAAAATCTTCTTATTCTGTGGAGTCAATTTCATCTTCTTACTTTTTATTCTTGAGAAGAATCCACCATCGATAAAATTGACCTTCCAAATGATAAAAATACAAAATAAAATTATTTTTCTTCTAGAATGAGAGAATAGTTAATATCATTTCAAAATAATTTATGCTTTGATCAGTAATAAGTGGATCAGAGGAACCACTAAAGGAAGGTGGATGTTACATCATAAAAGTCTCAATAATGAGTTGTTCTTTCCTTTTTTGGTTGGAAGTACAACAAGATTAATGTTACCATTCAAATCATGAGAGAGATGGGTCTGAATAACCACATGATTTTTTTACCCCATATCCCATTTCTTTTGGATTCTCTTGAGAATGGTCATTTCATTATCTACCAAGTAAATTTCTCACATGATTCCTCATGAACACAACCATTATCATAACCAAAAATATTAGTGTGAGTATAAAACATCAATAATCATATTAAAAAATTATATTATTTTTAAAATCATTATTATAATGTACTAAATTATGATTCCCTTCAACCCATGAAATCTTAAGTTCAACTCATATCATTATGGAAGATTTTATGTTTTCATAGATTCTATCATCTCATTCAATATAATGGTTTATTAAGATAATCTGAATTAACAAAAGCATATCACATGGGTGTGTCAGGATAGGCGTACTATCTTAGGAAAAATTATTATACACTGATTTAAAGTCATGTTTATACTCAACCAGTGTTTTTTAGCATGCTTTCCCCTATGATAATTTTTTCCCCAACCACTTCCAATTTCTAGTATATAGAAAATGATGTCATTTCTTGGATACTATATAATCTATACCTTACAAAATTTTCAGGATGTTATACTAGACTTATAAAATAATGGATATTTAATTTTTTAATTATGGATTCTAGAGGTGATTTCGAGGAGACTTAATGAGGTCCAGTGGTGGTTAGTGGTGTAGTAGGGCTTCTGTAGGAAATACATGTCACTTATTGGTTACCCAATATTAAATAGTGGTTAAAATCATGTGTTTCAATCTTCTTCAAAATGTTTAAATTTGATAAGGGGGAGTTATGAAAAAATTCAAATTTTGAAAATTCCATTCATGAATTATAATTAATTGATGTCCAAGATGACATGATTTTTTTTGTTAAAGTTGACATTTTAGACAACCTGAGGATTACACACTGTTTAATGTTCACATGAATTGAAACTAGAAAATTATAGGTTATCATATAACCCTTACCTCAAAATTTACATTTATAAGAATGATCCCTCCCTATCTTATATTTGAAGATCTCTAGGTACCTTAGGAGGATCTTCTACCCCCTTCCTTATGCTTCAATCTATTGGTTCCAGGGGGTTTTGGTTGATGATACGCAATGATTTATTTCTCGTTCCCCATGGTTTTCTCTTTTTGTTTTCTTAGGGAGTCACCAATATGGTCTTTTTTGGGTTCGTGTGTGATTTGCGCTGGGTTTTGATGATCCTTGGATGTAGTGTAGGTTTATTCATGATCTCATATTGCAGTTGTGATATTTGGTCTTTTCTTATTCACTCTACAATGTGGTTCATGTTTGAAAATTTTTCTTAAGGTAGGTAATCCATCATTTCTATTTCTTATATATTATACAGCATGGTTTTACTCTTTTTTATTTTTGGAGATGGTTTTATTGATGTAATCAAAGAAAAATAACTGAATATTTGAAATTTAAGGGGGGAAGGGGAATGATTCTCATGCTTTTACAACTTTTATATTTTTGTTATTTGATTGACTATATGGGCTTTATGCACCACTAAAAATTGTGTCCATTGGGGGAATTTTTTTTCACTAGATTATTTTTGTAGTGACTGCTATGTTTGATGTGATTTTTTGATATCACCCTAAAATATAAACTGTATAACCACTTATAACTGGTTGATAAAATGGATTCCCTTAGATTTTGGTTGTGTGATAGCACCCATAAAATAAAGTCAAATGTGATAAAACACCTTTCTTGAATATTTAAAATGGTATTTGATGTTAATGATGTGTTTCCATGATTGTGGGGTGATTGTTTTTTGTTTTGATGTGATGTCTGGCTATTGGGTTAGATGTGAATATGCTTTTGGGGTGACATAGTGGTGGTTGTTTAGCTATGCTTTTTGGGGTGGTGAGGTGGTGGGTTTTTGGTCATGATTGGGGGGTAAGGTGGTGGTTGTTTGGCCATTCTCTTGTGTATTCAAGGTGAAGGTTATTTGGTAGTGCTTTTGGATGGTGAGGTGGTGTTTGGTTGGTTGTGATTTTTGGGTGGTGAGGCAATGGTGTGATGTAGATGATGAATTTCTTGTCATGTATGGTTGCATTGTGCTGAAGGCCTAATTAGTAATGTAATAATTATCTAATAAGGATTGAAATGGTTGGGGTTTGATTTCGTTAATGGAATGGAAATGATTAATTAACAAATATATGATGGGATATGTGACTAATTGTAGACGATGCTTAATAATTAATAGAATGTGTTATAAAATGTAATTGGTTGGAAATGTGATATGTGGCTTATATCTAATGTGGTGTTATATATTTAGAAGTGGCATAAAAAGTGTTAATGGTGTGAGTTACTTACTGTTTGGTTGCGAACCCATAGGTTGGGATTGTGTGTGGATATATTTATAAACATGAATATTCCTTGTAATTTCTATATGCACCTCACCCACATCGATCACTATGTGCTAACACTAATATATTTACATGGGGGTGTTTTTACCAACATAACTATGATGAGGATGGATTGATAACCACTCATTATTTCCCAGTCCCTCTACTAAGTGAGAATATATGAACAATCTATGATGGTTAGAGGATTTTTAGTTTACTATGAGATGGCCCAGCTGTTTTCAGTGAACATGTAATGTGACCATGCAATGGGGTAGTGGACTAGGTGTTTTCGTGCGAGATGTTATGTGATCATGTTTTGGGGAAGTGACCCAGGTGTTTTTGAGTGAGATGTGATATGACCATTCTGTAAGGTAGTGACCTAAGTGTCTATGGGAATATTTGGGGTGAACATGTTGTGGGGTGGTGGTATATGTTATTTGGAAGAGACGGGAGAGCTAGGAAATGTGATGTTGGGGAGTGAGAGGGACAAATCAGTGGGAAAGTAGTGCAGGATATCCTTTATCAATATTCTTCTTATTTTGTTATTATACTTGGCTTAATTTATTTGGTGGGATTGCCTTATTGACGTTGGGAAGGATAGTTGACATATTTAGGTGCCGTTGGTTTTTATGTTTACTCACTCATGCATTAGTATGCTTTTTTCACATTTTCATGATAGAATTTGGTTTTCCCATAGAAAATACTTATATGATCACACTAAGTATATAAAATAATTTTTTGGTTTCCATGAGGATTACATTGACCGTTCTATACATTACTATATTTGATATTTGGATAGTTATTGTGTCACTGCTTTATCAATACTTTTCTGTATTCTACATTTGTAGACATTAATATGTATCAAATTTATTTATGCGTGCATTGTGGGATGATTTTGGTTTTCTATTATTTATTAGAGTTTCTTTTAGATGATTAATATTATCTTATAATCCTATAATATTGTATTCCATATTTCCTCCCATTTCATAAGTTTTTTTTTAACTTTGGTGCTAGTCGCCAACATGGGGCCTAATGCAGGTGGGACTTGGGGTGGTCATTATTTCTCTCCCTTCATTATAGTATCTTTAGGGGGAGGTGGTCATGAAGGGGTGGCATTTGAGGTGATGGTTAATGGAGAGTGTTTTAGATGTGGAGATAGAGGGTTAGATGGGGGAGCGTGAGATTAATTTTAGTTTGATGCAGGACCCGATGGTATACTAGATACCTTTGGCTATCATTTAGATGTAAAGAACTGTGCATCAGTGGTGTGAGATGTATTTAGGAGAGAGGAAGGAGGTAGATGTTTCAAGGGTCGAATTTTAGAAGGAGTTCTAGGTAGCGTTCATATCATTAAACAGTGAAGGAAGGAAAGTGAAAGGAGATTATTTCTCTTCATTAGTGAAGTACGATTGTGTGGGAGTTGGGGATCAATTTCAAAGAACTTATGCATTTTTACTAAGATATTTTTCTAGATGAGTATTCTCAGGCTATATGTTTGGAGGAGGCACAACATCTTTCTTTCTAGTATACAGTTACTCCTTTTACATTGACAATGTATTTGGAGGTCCAGAAGAAGGAATAGGCAATTGAATAGATAAACTTGTGAGAATGTTTCTATAAGAGGGTAACTTGCTTGGTTCCTCGAGGTGCATAGTCTTCAATTGAAGGTCTCAAGCAGTAGGACCTTTGAGGTTTCAACCAACAGGGAGTTGACCATAGTAGCCTCTTTTCCTGCCTTTAGTGGCTAGTGGTTTCAGTGATTTTCATAAGGAATTCAGGCCAGTGTGTTTTTGATATGGGATTCACAGCCATTTCCAGAATCAGTGCTCGATGGTTTCTTGATATTTGTTTGGTGGAGGTGGATAGGTTCATTATTGACTTCAATAGAAGTTTCTAGTGAGACCATTTTTGCTGAAGGGGCACAAGGCATATGCTCTGTTGATGGGAGATAGAGAGGGAATAAGATGGAATAAGGAAATTCATCTTGTTTATAGACCTCTATCTAATCATGTTTGTGGAAGTGGTCATCAGCAGAGAGGCATAGGAGTTGGGTGTGGTCAGTTGCATGAAGTCGAGGTGGCTTTTCCAGAGGGTTGTGGGATTTTTATGGGGAGAATCAATTTTTTTAGTACCCATGTTTGTGAATTGTCTTATTCATGAGCTTCACACTCCTTTTCTGCACCTGATACAATCTATGCTTTGGGAGTAGACTAAGAGAGGCATGTTAGGACTGTGGTGTTTACTATGCTATTTGGAGGCCAAATTGGATTGTTTTATGAGTTTTGAGTGTGTATACTGACGATGGGGATATATCAATCCCATGGGGATATTTTATTTTTATTTATGAAACCATAAAATGTTATCCTCAAAATCGATTGAGTGTATTATATATGTTATATTGTAGGATCAAAATAATGATGTAGATGCTCAATATACAAGAGGGGGGTGAATTTTATACTTTAAAAATTCGTTTGTAACCTTTAATGTTGGTTAAAACTTTCTATTATTTAACAATGTCAAACTAGGTAAATTCACAAGACCTTTTAGTTATACAAACTTGCTAGATTCGGGAAATATGGTTCTAGAAATGAAACTTAAGAAAAGTTTAAAAGGAAAAAGATTCTAGCTAAATGTGTATAGAATCTTACTAATCAGAGTATACAAGTATAAGAAAATATAAGATAGTTACACTTTCCTTAATAATCAAAATTCAGCAGAAAAAAAACTTGAAACAATACATGTAACAAGTAATAAATCTTTTAAACCAAAGAGTAGGGTATCCAAAAACCATGGTTAAAGGTCACTTGATTTATAATTTCAAGAAAGTCTGTCTTACCCATGATAGTGTAATCCCTCGATAAGAATATTAGAGTCTGTCTTATTATCCCTGCAAGCCCTCGAATATCAAGGTAGTCGGCACCTATGTCATCCTTATCATAAAAGTCCTCAAAATTTAAGGTAGTTGGCACCTCTGACTTCCAAACTCCAGAATCCATTGATTGTACACAACAAAAATTAGAGTCTCATGAAGCAATCTGAACAAGATGTTCAGTACACACAATGTATGAGAGTCTCTATCTCTAGAAATCACTTCAGTAGCATGTAATCTCTGGAGTTGTAGAAAAGGCATCCATGTTTTTTTGAGCTCATTCAAATGAGCTCATATTTAAAGGAATTTTCTCAACGGTCGGCTCCCTCCTCCAACGGTCATATTTTTCCTTGAATCTGGGAGGGACTTATACACGTGTCACTCAAACAAAGGTTGGTTAGAAATTGAATTCATGACACGATTTCATAACTATAAAATGAGTCGGAAAAATATGTTTCCTCAACCAAATGTTTTTTGGATTCTAAGGAAAAAATAAAGTTTGGAGTCTAAGTGGAAAACATTCAGAGTCTATATTACATGTATATTTAGATTTCGTTTTTCAATGAATTTGGAACTTGAATTCTTCAGAATTTGGAGTCTGAATCCTAAAGAATTAAAAGTCTGAATTATAAGGAATTCTGAGTCAGAATTCTAAGGAATTTGGAGTCTGAATTCTAATGAATTCAGAGTCTATAATATAAGGAATTAGGAGTCTGAATTTCATAGAATTCGAAGTCTGAATTTTAATGAATTCGGAGACTAAAATTTACAGAATTTGGAGTCTGAATTTTTACGAATTTGGAGTCTGACCTTCAAAGAATTAGGAGTCTGAATTTAAGAGAATTTATAATCTGAATTTCAAAGAATTTGGAGTCTGAATTTCAGAGAATTCAGAATCTGAATTTTGATCCTAAAAACATATTACTCTATATCCAAGTATTTATAGAATTCTGAGTTTTTAGATGTGAAACTGAATTTTACACTTAGGGATAAAAAGGTTTAGATTTAGAGAGAGTAAAATATGAACAATTAAAAATAGGTAAGGATAAATTTTTTGGGGGAAGGAAAATTTTCTTTATTAAGTAAAAACATCATGGAAATTAAAATCTCCTTAAGATAAAGTGTTTGTGATTTTCAAAACAGCGAGGAATGGAAATTTCATAAAAAAACTTATTGAATCAAAAATATCCCCCATTTTGGAAAGCATAAACATCCTTACTAAAAAGAATATAAGGACTTTGAAATTTTTATGATCATGAAAAATAAACTTATCTCCCTTTAATTATGGATCATAATGAATATGGCTAACACCCCATTAAGCTTTAAAATCCCTAAGGATCATATTGTTGATTTCTTAAATGCGATTTTACTTTTTCTTGCATAAGAAAATATTCACGATAAATAATCCCCCTTGGATGAACTCCCCCTTATATAGGGAAATTTATTCTTTACTTAGTATTATTTTTGACATTCCTTTCTCCCCCTTTTTGATTTTAAAAAAGGAATAAAGGGAATGGAAAAGAAAACATGGTACCTGAAATATTATTACTAAACAACCAAAAATATGAAGTAAAACAAGAATTTCATTAAGATTGAATGAATTTTTACAATAGGAAAATAAAGAAAAGATCAGATTTGGAATGAAATTATCCCTTATTTTCTTTTAGCATCTTCTTCTTCACAATAGTCTTAAGCTTTTTGATTTCCTTCTGATCATCTTCCATGCGCTTGATTAGCTGATCTTGATCTTCACTTTTCTTTTTTGAAGCTTTAATTTTTTCTTGCCGATCCTTAAGCATATCAATCTGAGTCTTCAAGGCTTCTTCTTGTTTAGAATGTTTTTCCTAAAGATCTAATTTAAGATCTCTTTCCCTCTTCTAACTTTGAGCAACTGAATACAATTTATTATTCAGATCTTTTACTTCTTGCTACCAAGTAGTTTCTTCAAGAGATATCTTTTCATCAAAAGGCTTGGTGAGATTTTTGATCTTAGAATCCTCGATTTTAAAAGCATCCTTGATATTATGTTAATAGTCATCGAGAATTATCATCTCTTCAATAGTTCTACTTGACCAACTAGTCATATTCTTGTAAGATATTTTATGTGGTTTATAAATAATGAAAAAAGTTTTAAAATCAGCCTGAAGTTTGACACACTTATCCATCACCATGGATACTAAATCTGTTTTCTGATTTAATGAATGTTGAAGCATTTTGAACCTTGAATCTATGGTTGGAAATATCAGAATAGTACCAACCATCTTCTTCAATGACTGAAAAATAAATTTATGGCCAAGAGAAGATGATTCTGAATTCGAATGTTTTGATGATGATGATTCTTTCTCAAGTACATCAGCTTTCCTCTTTGATGAACCACCATCATCTTTCTTACTAACCAAAGACTTGGTAGAAGTATCTTCCATCACCTACTCACCCTTATCTTTTTTTAAATGATCTGATCATCTTTTGGTGATTCATGCTCACTATCTGATAGATCAACAATTTTATCTTCATAAAAATTTTCTGTCTCAGATTTTGCCTAAGGTTATCTTTGAGGAATAATATAATGATTACTAATTTCTTCCTTTAATTTCTTATTGAATTCTTGTTGATTCATGTAATCATATCTAGGTGTATCAAGATTAAAAGATTTGAATTCATAATTTTGGATGGACAACTTCTCAGAAGGACTTTCCTTCTCATGATAATCGTCCTCTTGTCATATCAATTCATCAGTGTCACCACTTCCTTCTTCTTTTTCTTCGATCACTTCTTGTTCTACTTATTCATCAACTTACTCTTCCACTTATATTTCTAATTCTTATTCTTTTTAATCTTTTTTATGTGGTTATGGAATCCCCAACTTCTTTCCCAGATTCTCTGGAAGTAATTCTTTGAAAAATGATTCTGGTACCAGAATATTCTCAGAGGATTTTTCAGCAGCCAGGAGAAGATATTGAACGATTTTAGCTTCAGAAAATTTCTTTTTCTGTTTCTTCCCTTTCTCATGTTTCTCAAGATCTTCCACAACTTTATTCTTTAGAGCATTTTCCTCATCAGGATCCTAGCAAAACTTAGGCTCTTATTATTTTTAGTTTTTCTTGTCTTCTCTCTACTTAGAAACTACTGCATCAGGATACGCTTTTTACTTCTTCTGCTTTGGAGGTGCAGACTGAATTTCCATGGAAACAGAAAATTTTTATATCTCTTGAATTTCCTTCACTTTCCTCTTCCTTCCCCCTTTCATAGAGGTTTTAGATAAAACATATTTCTTTGATAAATCTTGAACATCTTCATTTGATAAATCATAAAACACTCCGAATTCACAAGAAAATCCAATTTTCATTCTCCTTAGAGTGTCATCGATTAGCAACATTACCCTGAAATTTCTTGACTTTGATTTGTAGGAAATTTTCTATGATTCTAAAAAAGAAATAAGGATCTTTGATAGGATTTATAGATTCAAGATAATCTGGGACTTCAGATTCCCGTTCTTGATATTGTCAATTATATCCAAAATATACTTAACTAGATTCAGTTTCAAGAGGTTCACCAAGAAAAAAAAATATATCACTTTTCTTAAGATTATCTTTATCACCTTTCCTCAAAATGATAAAGCCTTAAACCCAATGTTCTTGAATTCAAAAATTTGTAGAAAGATGATGAATATTCAAAGTCTTAACTCCAACCAAAACAAGGAACTCTATGGCCTTTTCCTTATCAAAACTTCTTATATCATTAGGTAACTCAGGGGAACAAAATTCAGATTCTACTTCGTAAGGTACTCCAATAAAACTGGCTGCCTTACAATAAGAAAGATAATAAGTCTTACCATAACTCTTGAAAGAAAATTTTCCTTAGCCTCCTTGACTGAAAAAAGATATAGATTCATAAAACTCCACTAGAAACACTGGAATCATCAGATCCTCTACCATGGGTTTCAATATAGCTATATTATCCCATCCATTTAACTTTATGTTCTTTGAGATGATTTAATCACACTTACTAAAGAAGTCAGGGTCTACCAACCTTTCATGATAAATCTTCCATTTATAGATTTCCTTTATAGTTGACATTTCTTTCTGAGGAGAGGCTTTTTAGACATTCGGAACTAAGGAAGACCTAAGAATTTTGGAATGGTCTTAAGTAGGAAGGGTAGAGCTTCAACACACAAGAGCTTGGGGTTCAATGTGGGACAACCGTCGGGGGGTCTTTTATTTAGGAAATTGAAGCGAAGGTTCACCTTCCCTGATTGATCAAATGGTTAAAAGCTTCTTGAGAAGATCTTATCAATTATATGATAGCAGAAGAAGGATTTTGATAGATTCTGATCTTTGGACGTTTTTAAGAAAAACATTCAGATTTAAGGAAAAGTGAATCTGAGAAAGTTAAATACCAACAAGTAAAAAAAGATTATGAAGTTTTAGTAAAAGAAACATACCTTTTGGATTTCTAGGAATATTATTCAAATTTAGGGAAAATCCTTCTTTAAAAACATTAGATTCCAAAAAATTTAATTATGAAAAAAAAATTAGACTATGAAAATTTTTGTTACAAAAATTATGACAACAAAAAATTTTAACTAACAAGAAATTGTATTCCCACTATGAAAAATATTTTGTTACTCTAAGGAGATAGGTTTCAAGAATAAGTTAATATGGAAGATTACATTACGGTTATCATTACTAACATCTGTTTTATGTTTTCAAAACTATCAGAGGTTAATGATTTTGTGAAAATATCAGCAAGTTGATCTTGCATTCTGATAAATTGAAGAATGATATCTCCTTTTTTTGTGTGATCCATAAGCAAGTGATGTCTAATATATATGTGTTTCACATAAGAGTGATGTGAATGGTTTTTTCTTAAGGCAATGACACTAGTATTATCACACAAAATTGGTGTTTTGGTAAAAATCATACCATAGTCTGTGAGTGTGTGTTGCATCCACAATACTTGAGCATAACAACTTCCAACTGATACATATTCAGCTTCAGCAGTGGAAAGTGCTACTGAGTGTTGATTTTTTCATGAACAAGAAACTAATGAATCTCTTAAGAAATGAAATTTTTGGGATGTACCTTTCTTATCCATTCTACATCCACAAAATCCAGTATCCAAAAAACTTTTTAAAACAAAATAATTTCCAAAAATATAAAAGAGTCCTATATCCATGGTTTCCTTTAGAAAACAATTCTTTTCACTGACATTAAATGAGATTACTTAGGATTAGATAGATATGTTACACATAAGAATACCAAAAACATTAAGCCTGGATGACTAGTTGTCAAGTATAGTAGACTTCCTATCATACCATTAAAAGTTGTTTGATTTACTAGTTTCCCAACTTCATCAAGATCAAGTGAATTTGAGGTACGAATAGGAGTAATTATACTCTCAGTGTTATCATATCCATACTTTTTAAAAATATCTTTAATATACTTTTGTTGGGATATATATATTCCTTCTAGTTTCTGAGAAATTTGAAAACCAAGGGAAAATGTTAACTCACCCATCATACTCATTTCAAACTCAGATTTCATTAGATCAACAAAGGAATCAGTTAATTATTACTGAGTTGAACCAAATATAATATCATCAACATAAATTTGAACAATCAAAACATTTTTCTTATCTTTTTTTTATAAAAAGGGTTGGATCAGAATATCCCTTAACATAATTTTTTTGATATAAAAATCTTTTAAGTCTATCATACCAAGATATTGAGGATTGTTTAAGTCCATATAATTCTTTGGTAAGTTTGAAAACATGTTCAAGAAGTTTTGTATCTACAAAAGTAAAAGGTTTTTCAACAAAAACTTCCTCTTGAACATAACCATTATGGAAAGTACATTTACCATCCATTTGAAAATTTTGGAATTTAAATAATTCTACAAAGGAAAGTAAAATATGAATATATTCAAGTTTGGCTACTGGAGCATATGTTTCTTCGTAGTCTATTCCTTCTTGTTTATTATAGCCTTTAGCAACCAATCTAGCTTTATTTCTTACTAGGATTCCATTTTCATCACACTTATTTCTTAAGACCCATTTTACTTCAATAATAGAATTTTCCTAAGGTCTTTCAACCAATTTCCAAACTTTATTCCTTTCAAATTCATTTACCTCATCTTGCATATATTTTATCCAATCATCATCACCTAAAACTTCATCAATGATTTTTTGTTCTAATTTGGAAAGGAAAGCAAGATGTTCTATTTCATTTCTTAAGGAACTTCTAGTCCTTACAGGTTGATTTACATCGCCAATGATACTATCACTGGGATGATTCTTATGAAACAACTGATTTGGGTTTTGTAAAACCAATTCATCAATGTATGGTAGGAATCCTTCTGTGGTAAATGCTTTAGAAAATTTTTATTGAACATTTTCTTTATAAGAAGGATCATCTATCAAGGGTTGATAATCAGTTTTTGAAAACACATCGGAAGATCAAAGTTGAGGATGTTTAAAAACAAAAGGACCAGTTTCATCAAATTTAACATGTACTATTTCTTCAATAGTACAAGTATTTTTTATAGAAAACTCTATATTCCTTAGAAGTTGTAGAGTATCCTATGAAAATTCCTCAATCATATTTTGGTGTGAATTTGTATATATTATCTTTAGTATTCAGAATGAATACCTTGAAACCAAAAACCTTGAAGTAGGAATGTCTAGGTTTCTACCATTCC
The DNA here is from genome assembly GCA_963277665.1 of Viscum album. Taxonomy (NCBI): domain Eukaryota; kingdom Viridiplantae; phylum Streptophyta; class Magnoliopsida; order Santalales; family Viscaceae; genus Viscum; species Viscum album. Next base: position 1,028,651,808 of record OY728147.1, read on the forward strand.
ATAACTCATAAGGAGTTTTATTAAGAAATTTTTTAATCAAAACATGATTTATAGTACAACAAGCAGTACTTAGAGCTTTATCCAAAAAATTATTGGCTACCGAATATTCAATCAACATGGTTCTTGTTATCTCTTGAATAATTCTATTTCTTCTTTCAACAACTCCATTTTATTGAGGTGTTCTTGGTGTTGAGAAGTTATGAGTAATTACTATCCTACTACAAAAAGTTTCAAAATCATAATTTTGAAATTCTCCTCCATGATCACTATTAATAGTTTTCAAAGGATAGTTTTTCTCATTTTTACCTAGTGATCTAAAAAATTTGAAATAAGAAATAGCTTCAGATTTCTTTGGTAGAAAATAGACCCATGTAAATCTAGTTTAATAATCAACTAAGAAAAATATGTAATAGTTTTCTCCAAAGCTTCCAGTTTGCGTTGGACCAAAAAGATCCATATGCACTAACTATAATGCATCAGTGGTTGAGACTTCACTGATTGATTTAAAAGTTGATTTATGTTTCTTGACATATTGATGAGGATTATAAACTTTTGAGGAATCAAATCTATGATCTGGTAGATCCTTAACTATTATTTTCATAGATATTTTTCATAGGTTCCTAAGGTTACAATATCTTAACCTTATATGCCGTAACTAATAATGATCTATTATTGCACTAAGACAAGGTATATCTTGGCTCCTAAGGTCTTCTATGTTTAGTGTGTAAACATTCTCTTGCCTATGGTCAGAAAGAAAAAACTCTTCCTTGGAATTGTGTAGTAAACACTTGTCATTCCTGAAATTCACAAAGTAACCTTCATCACATAATTGACTTATGCTAATAAGTTTGTGCTTAAGACCATTAACAAATAAAACATTTGAAATCAAAGTATTTTAAAGAAGAACAATGTTACCTATACCAATAATTTCTCCCTGAGTAATATCTCTGAAAGTTACTTTTCCCCCTTTTGTCTTGATAATCTTTTCAATGAGGTTTTTATTACCAAAAATATTTCAAGAACATCCACTATCCATGTACCATGTATTGTTGTATGTACTTTCTTTACTTTCCTAAAAATAAGTCTGTCAGACTTTCGGAACCAAAAATTTCTTGGATCCATAAACATGAGATAGAAAAAATTTAGGAATCCAAATTTTCTTTGAGAAATATGCTTTATGAGATCCTAAAGACTGAGTTTTGTTTAAGGAACAATTTTTTTCCCAATGCCCACCACACTGAAATTTAGTGCAGAATGGAGAACTTTGAGGAACTAAATAATTGTTTCTAAACAATGGGTTTGAATGAGTATAACCAAATCCAAAATTATTCCTTAGAGTTCAAATTTGGGAATAAATCTTATCAAAGTTTACCTTACCTTAGGTAAACATTGACCAACACGTCTTTAAGGAAAATATTCATGCCTTTAGCTTAATAATGAATTTTTTATCCTAAAAAACATTATTTTTAGCACTAGAGTTAGTCTCGAAAACATTTTTATTAGAAATTACTTTTTCTATATCCTTATAAAGTTTATCCTTCTCTGAATTAACATCCTAAAGGGTTTTTAAAATACTTTCAAAATCATAAATTTTATTATCAAGATCCTTTGAAAGATCTGATACTTCCTTATTAGGAAGTGAAATCCAAGAATTTTCCTTATTAAGATTTTTCTTAACTTTAAAATTTTCATTCCCAAGGAGCTTAACAAACCTAGAGTCTTCTTCATAAATAGGTAAAGTATTATCTTTATCAGAAAAAGATTCTTCATCTAAGGATTCATAATATTTAATATCACTATAATTTACGTTCAAGGATACATTGGTTATGGATTCAACATTTTGTGCCTTATCCATTAAACAATGATTTTCAATAGGTATCTTGGCTAATAGACCAAGATTCTTTTATCCAGAAGATTCATACTCTGAAGATTCTTCAGAAGAGTCACCACCACTGGGATTCCAGGTGTCATTGACTTTCGGAACTTTCTTAGATTTTTCCTTGTAGTACTTTTTTCTATTCTTCTTAGAATTCTTTTTTTTTCTATCTTTTCTCTTAATCATGGAATAATCAGGCCTTATATGGCCTTCTCTTTTGTATTCATAGCATGTGACTTCCGAGTCTTTCTTGTCCTTTCTTTCATTTTTCTTGTATCTAGATTGAAATATCTTTTATCCAACAATCTTGTTAATCCTTTGGGAAATATTGGATAACTCATTTTCTAAAGATTCACTTCCACTAGATTCAAATTGAATAACAATTCTCTTAGATTTGGATCTTGTAACTCTTTTAGGAGTCCCGAATTTCATATTATTTGAAGTAGTTGTAAAAGAAAAACTTCCATTTCCATTCTTATTATTATTTAGATCAGTATATCTTTTCATTCATGTCTCATGTTGAAGAAGAGTTCCAAAAATCTCATCAAGAGTATTCTGCGAGGCTTTCCTATTTTCATCAATAACTGTTCTTTTTTACTCCCACTCATTATAAATGATATCTATAATCTTGTCCACAAGTGCCTTATCATCTAATAATTTTTCAACCATGAATTGTAAACTATTAACAATGGTCATAAACCTCCGTTGTACCATGCACACTGGTTCTCCATAAGAAAATCATAAACCATGATACTCAGCTCTAAGCATAGATCTCCTAGTTTTGATAACTTTGGAAGTTCCAAAGTGAGTTACATCAAGATTCTTCAAATACAATTTTCAGCTTCACAAGATGAAATATGACTATATATATTCATGGTCATGGAAAACAACAAAGTATTGTGTACCTTATGGTTAAGTTGATATTCTGACATTTCTGGATTAATAAATGTTATGAATTCATTATTAGGAATCTTGTAATCTCCAGTAAGAATTAAAAAGTTGTCCACTCCAGTATTAATAAAAAATTTCCTCATACGATCTCTCCAATATTCATAATCACTCCCATATAATATAGGCGGTCTAGTAGGATTAATATTTTCAATAGAACCAACATTCATTTCTGCCATATCAAAGAAAATATCTTTCCACGGAATCTTGTTAGTAATAAAAGTTTGTAAACAAGGGTAAAAATCCTAAGCATGAAAAAATATAGAAAATTAAAACCGAGCAAGAAAACTTATATGTGAATATAATTATTCTAGAAATCACCTCTGATACCAATTTTAAGATCAAAATAATGATGTAGATTCTCCGTATACATGTGGGTGAATTGTATAATTTTAAAAAAAATTGGAACCATTAAAGTTGGTTAATACTTTCTATTGTTTAAAAAAGTTAAACAAGATAAATTCACAAGACCTCTTAGTTCTACAAACATGATAGATTTCGGGTAAATGGTTCTAGAAATGATACTTAAGAAAATTTTACAAGGAAAAAGATTCTACCTTAAAGCATATAGAATCTTACTAATTAGAGTATACAATTATAATAATGTATAAGATAGTTGTACTTTCTTTAATAATCAAAATGTAGCAGAAAAAAACTTGAAATAATACAAGTAAAAAGTAAGAAATCTTTTGACCCAATGAGTTTGGTATCCAACAACCTTGGATAAAGGTCCCTTGATTTATACTTTCAAGAAAGTCTGTCTTACCCACTCCAGGGTAAGCTCTCGATACGAATATTAGAGTCTGTCTTGCTATCCCCCCAAGCCCTCAAACTTCATGGTAATCAGCACCTCTGTATTCCTTATAAAGGAATTCCTCAATCCTTAACGTAGTCAACACCTCTGTCTTCCAATAACTGGAATCCCTCGATTGTACACTATAACAATTTGAGTCGCACGAAAAAATCTAAACAAGATGTTTAGTATACACAAAGTATGGGATTCTCTCTCTAGAAATCACTTTAGCCACATGTGATCTGTAGAGTTGTAGAATAGTCATCCAAGGTTTTTTTGAGTTCGATCAAATAAGATCCCATTTATAGGCATTTTCCCAATGGTCGGCTCCCTCCTCCAACTGTCATATTTTTTGTTGAATCTCTTAGGGACTTGTACACGTGTCACTCAAACAATGGTTGATTAGAAACCGAATGCATGACACCATTTCATAACAATAACATCAGTAGGTAAAATATGGTTGATCAATCAATTTTTTTTTCGGAGTCTAGGGAAAAAATAATGTTTGGAGTCTAAGTGGAAAAAATTTAGAGTTTATATTACATGGATATTTGGATTCTGTTTTTCAAGGAATTCGGAAACTAAATTATAAGGAATTTGGAGTCTGAATTCTAAGGAATTTGGTGTCTGAATTCTAAGGAATTTGGAATCTGAATCCTAAGGAATTTGGAGTCTAAATTATAAGTTTTTTAGACTATGAATTCTATGGAATTTGGAGTCTGAATTATAAGGAATTTGTAGTCTCAATTTCAGAGAAGTCAGTGTCTGAATTTCATAGATTTTGGAGTCTGAATTTCAGATAATTTAGAGTCTTAATTTTATAGAATTCAGAGTCTGAATTTCAGAGAATTCAGAATCTGAATTTTACAGAATTCAGAATCTGAATTTCATAGAATTTGGAGCATGAACTTGAGAGAATTCAGAATCTGAATTTGGATCCTAAAAACAGAATACTCTATATCTAATTATTTATATAATTCCAAGGTTTTAGATGTGAAACAGAATTTTACACTTAGGAATAAAAAGAGTTATATTTAGAGAAACTGAAATATAAACAATGAATAATAGGTAAGGATAAATTTTCATTGGGAAAGGAAAATTTTCCTTATTAAGGAAAAACTTCAAGGAAATAAAATTTCCCTTAAGATAGAGTGTTTTTGATTTTCAAAACATAGAGGAATGGAAAATGCATAAGGAAACCTTATTTAGTCAACATCTAAAATCTACTACTTCCTGAGGAGAGTTATTTTCTCATATGTGGATAGCCAAAATGTATTTTCTATTGGAGATTAGGGTTTTTAAGTGGATAGTCAGTGTGTAAAGAACCATATTTATTTGAGGATTATGTTGTATATGGAATCAATAGAGGCTATGATGGTGAAAAATGCCACGATTTTTGGGGGAATTTTTATATTTTTTTACCATGGAGGTTGTGAAGCTTTTCCCTCAATGTGATGTTGAGTTTGGGATAGGCTTAAAACCTAGTGCTTCTTTTATATAAATGGATTCTTATTAGATGGAAACTTATGGGTTATGAGAGTTGAGGATATAAATTGATGATCTGATGAAGATTGTTTTAATATATCCTAGTGTTTCACTGTGGTGTGTTTCAATGTTTTTCTTTATAAATGAATATGGTAGTCTATGGTTTTTTATAGACTAATGGAAGTTGAATTAGGTGAAGACCAAGAACCATTACCCTTTCCAAGGATAGAAAATCTTTTTCACCAGCTGAGAGGGGAAAGTTGGTTTTTTAAGATTGATTTGCAGTCTGTATATCACAAGATGATGTTGAAGGAGGGCCATATCAAGAATAATTCTTGAAGATGTATGTATAGTCACATCATGTTTGTGGTCATGCCATTTGGTGATACAAATAAACTAACCAAGTTCATGGGTATTATGAAATCTATGTTATGTGGGTTCCTAGATAGGTTTATCATTGTATTCATCGATGATATCTTTGTATACTCATAGTCATAGTAGGATCAACATGATAATATCATAGTTTTTTTTAGGTCTTTTGACACCATCATCATTATGGGATGCTTTCAATGTGTGAGTTATATATACAAGATGTGTAGTTCCTTGGACATGTGATGTCTCTAAAGGGTGTGGTTGTAGACCCACTGAAGGTCACCGTAGTTTTTTCTTGGGAATCACCCAAAAACATGGTAGAGGATCATAGATTCCTTGGTATCATAGGCTATTATTAGATTTTTTACCCAATTTATCTTGATTTTTGGCACAATTGGCATCATTGATTATGAATTACGTGGATTTTATGTAGACTAATCAGTTCCAGGTAGTGTTTGGTAACCTAAAGCTTAAGTTGGTTAGTTCCCTAGTGCTTCTATTACCTTAGGAGGGTGTGATGTTTGAGGTGTTTTTTGATGTTTACTTTATTGTATTATAATGTTTGTTGATGTATCAGAGGGTAGCGATATCTTTTAGGCCTAGTAATTTATGTCCTCATAGGCATAAATATGCCCCCATGATATGGAGCATGAATAAGTTGTTATTTCATTGATTTTTTTTGGGGAGTTACCTCATCATGGATGACTTTGTGGCCTTTATAGATCACAAGAGATTGAGTTATGTATTTTCTTATCATGATCTAAATTTGAGATGATGAAGGTGGGGGAGTTTCTTCAGGATTATAATTTTGAGATTTATTACTCCTCAGAAAAATCAAATGTTGTGACTGTTTCTTTGATAATGTATTCATGGAAGGATGTTGTTTAAGAGTATGTGGATTCTTGGGGGGTTATGGTGGAGTTGGTAGCCTTTAATTTAGATTCATGGTTGTATAATGGTATCATATATTTGTTTTAGATAATGGTTTATTCTTATATGATGATGTAGGTGGAGGAGTCTCAGTGGGGAGACATAGATGAATAGGTGATTCATGATCATGTTGTAAATAGTGATGCTCTAGTGGGATGGTCAGAGGATGGTAAAAATAATTTTTAGTTTTGGGAAAAAAAAATTATGATAGAGACGTATGATGGAGTTATTCATGAGTATCGTAGATCACCTTTGGCAATACACATAAGAGTATTCAATATGTATAATATATTGTGGATATAGTTTTTGTGGCCCAAGATAAAATTGGTGATGTAGAAGTTCATAGTGAAGTGTTTGGTTTTCCAGTAGGTAAAGGCCTAACATTGTGTTCCTGTCAATTTTTTTCAGCCTCTAGATGTTCCCGAGTAGAAATGGGGTGAAATATCGATGGATTTCATCATAGGGTTACCTTGAGTTGTGTGGTTTCATGGATTTCAAAGGTCCATTATCTTGGAAGTGAGAGATGTAGATTTATGGAAAGTACCTAGATCTATTTTGAGTCTCATGATTTCTTTTTTTATGATGTGATTTTTGGATCTAGTTGTTTTATGAGATGTAATACTTACCTTAATGTATTCTGTGTGATAAAGTTACAAAATATAAAAATGGGAGGACCTGATTCCTAATTGAGTTGAATTATACTATGATTTTCTTAAATCCATGTAGCCAAGTTAGTGTTTAAGAACTATATAAAGAAGGATCAGCTTGTTCATGAGAGGATGATAGAAGTGTAGGATCGAAAAAATTCTTATTCCAACTATAGGAGGATTCCACTAGAGTTTGATGTTGGGGACCACATGCTCTTTCTTTTTTCCCCCGGATGTGGGTAGTATATATTTTGTAAGATGATTAAGCTTTCTCCCATGTATGTTTGACCCTTTAAGGTGATAGGGTGAGTTAGTGAGGTTTCACATCATTTGGTGTTTCCACCATGGCTGGAGAGGATCAATGATGACTTCGACATCTCTTAGATTTAGTGTTATCTTCATGATTAATCCCATATCATTGATTGAGGAGAGTTGGATATAATGTATGATGTGATGTTCATGGATCTAGTAGATATCCAAGATCATCTGGAAAAGTTTCTTAATGGACTGACCATTACTTTGGTTCATATGCTTTGGAGGAAAGGTGTCCTAGAGGAGAGTACTTGGGAGTGAGAGATGTAGATTCATGGAAAGTACCTAGATCTATTTTGAGTCTCACATTTTCTTTTTTTATGATGTTATTTTTGGATCTAGTTGTTTTATGATATGTAATACTTCCCTTCATGTATGTTGTGTGATAAAGTTACAATATATAAAAAAGGGAGGACCTAATTCATAATTTAGTTGAATTATACTATGATTATATTAAATCCATGTAGCCAAGTTAGTTTTTCCTAGTGTGGATAGTATATTTATAGGGAGTATGAAATTCCCTAACTCTAATATTTTAAGAATTAAAATTTTTTAGTTGTGATGATTATTAATTTTGACTGTATAGAGGTTGTATGATTATGGTGATGTGGATGTGTGGTGATGAAGTTGTGTGATCTATTTTCTATATTTTTGATTTTCCATCTTTGGCTGTTGGTAGAATTTAATGTTTGATAAGATCCTTCAGTTGTATCTCATGGGGTAGTTTATTGGACCCCTTTACTTGTAGACTTGGTTTTTCATTATTGAGGGAAGGACTCATCTGAGTGGTATATAATGTAATAAAAAATTCCTTCTTAGCATATTAATTTTTCAGTTTTGTGTGTTGGAGGTGTTTTAGGGGATACTTGAGGAGGTCTCATGGTGGTTTGAGGTGAAAAAGTGTGGTTGTAGAAAATACACATTTTGTATTGTTTATACGATCTGAAATGGTTGTTCATGGATTGTGCAACTAGCTATTTCATAGATTTTAAATTTATAAGGGGGAATTTGTGAAGAAAATTCATGTTGTGGAAATGAAATTTAGGACATGTAATTAAATAAATTCTTCTGAGACCTAATTTTTTGTGAAAGTTGAAATTTTAGAAAACTCATGGATCAAACACCGTATAATGTATACATGATGTTAAACTAAAAGATTCCAAGTTATTTTATTAATGTTTCATATGAATCTCTTTTCATTCATCCAGTCCACCCCCTCTCTTTTTAGAAGATCCCTTAGTACCTTTGGAAATTCTTCTATCCCCCTTCTACCCGCTTTGATCCATTGGTTCTAATGGATTTTGGATGATGATCCTTAGTGAGATGTTAATCCTTTCTCCATGGGTTTCTCTTGTTCTTTTATTGGGGATTCCATGTTGTGATGTTGTTTTGGTTTGGGGTGTGAGTTGGTCTAATTTTAATGATCCTTGGATGCAGTGTAGGTTGACCCTGGATCTTGTGGTGCAATTGATATTTTTAGGTGTGTCTTTTTTGCATTGTGGTGTGCAACAAGTTAGAAAATATTCTTCGTGGTATGGAATACATATTTTTCATTTTTATGTATCTTGTGGGAGGGGTTTACTCTTGTTTATATTTGGTAGATGCTTTTTCTGGCTTAATCATAGATAAATTACTAGCTAATTGAAATTTAATAGGGAAAATTGGAATGATTCAAATGCTTTAACAACTCTAATATTATTGTGATATTATGGATTATACGGTTTGGATTCCCTAATAAAAATTGTGGCCGTTGGGGTATTTTTTTAACTATTTGATTTTTTCTAATGATTTTTTCAATTTTTTTTGATTTGTTGTTGTCACCTGGTATTGGGAATTAGATAACCACTTATATTTTGTTAATAAAATGGTTTCCCATGGATTATGACTTGTGTAATAAAACTTATAAAAAATGAATTGTGTTAAAATCCCATTTATTAAAACTATAAAATGGTATTTGATTTTTTTGATTTGTGACCATGCTTATAAGGAAGTGATGATTGGTTGTGATGTTATGTGAAGAAAATTGGTGATATGTGTCCATTCTTTTGGGGTAGGGAGGTTGTAGTTATTTGGTTTTGATTATGGGGCAATGATGTTGCGATTATTTGGATGGGATTTTGGGGTGGTGAAGTGTTTTCTTTGGATGTACGCTTTGGGTGGAGAGGTGGTGTTTGTTTTGATGTGTTTTGGAATTTCATGTTGGTGGTTGGTTGGGTATGGTTTTTCCATGGTGAGGACATGGTGTTATGGAGATTATTAATTTCTTGCGATGTATGGTTACATTGAGCTAAATGCATGGGTAGGGATGGAATAATTATTTAATAATTATTGATATGGGTGGGGTTTTTTTGACTAATGGGATGGAAATAATTAATGAATAGATAAATGATGTGTTATCTAGTTAAATATGGATGGTGATTAACAATTAAATGAATGGGTTGGATATTGTGATTGGTTGGAAATGTGAAATGTGTCTTGTGGATTGTATTATGCTATTTATTTAGAGGTGGCTGTGAAAGTGGTAATACTGTGATTTTTTTAGTGTTTGGTTATGAACCTATAGGTTGGGATTATGTGTGCCTATATCTATATACTTTTATATTTTTTGTGATTTCAATATGAACCCCACCACGTCGAGCACTATGTTCCTAAACCCTTATATTCACACATGAGATGTTTTTCCCAACTCCTTATCTATGAGGGTGGATGGATGTCTACCCGATCTTCCCTATTATCTATTCTAAGTGAGTATATATGCATAAGATGTGATAGTTGAAGGATTATTAGTGCACTAGGTTATGAAATATATGTTTTAAGAAGAGATGTTATGTGATCGTAATGTGGGGGAGGGAGTGGTAGAGGTGTTTTTTGTTGAGATGTGATATGATTGTGATATGGTGCAGTGGCCTAGGTGTATATGGGTGAGATGTTTTATAACCAAGCTATGGGGTAATGACCAAGGTGTTTGTGGGTGTGATGTGGAGTTAACAGGTTGTGGGGTGGTGGTATATATCAATTTAAAGATATGGGAGATGGAGTATGTACAAAATTTGGGTGTGAGAGATGAAAATTAGTGGGAATTTTTTGCGGTGAACCCTTTATCGATATTCTTCATAATAAGTTATTTTACCTTGCATTCATTATACGGTCAGTGTAACCTATTTAGGTTTTGTTGGTTCTTCTATTTACCTACTAGTGTATTAGTATGCTTCTTCCACATGTGCATGTGAGAATTATATTTTCATTCTAAGTATACTTGTTTTCTCACCACATATATATATATATATATTGATTTTTCAATTTCTAGGAGGATTACATGGATTGTGCTAGACATTACTAGCTCGGATCCTTAGATTGTTTCAGTTTCATTGCTTTAGCATTACTTTTGGGTATTTTAATTTTTTATATTTTTATCTATATCACTCTTATTCATACGCGAATTATTGGATGGTTTTGGTTTCTTTTTTTATTCTTTCATGGAGTTTCTCGTGGGTTATACATCTTATCTCCCGTTCTTAATTTATTTTAGAGGGTGATTCCTCCAATTTAATGTAATTTTTATACCCTAGGTGCTGGTCACATACTAGGATCCTACTAGAGGAGGGACTCATGGGTCATTATCTACCTCCTCTCATTATGGTATCTTTGGGGGAGGTGGTCCAAACCTAGAATTATCGATAGAGTTATCACCAAATCTCTCTATTCATAACATCTAAAAATTTCTAAAATTTTCATTAATACCAACTAAGGTGATTGAAAAATTATTTACCTAAACATTACATCAATTTAGATGAATATTATATACATTTCATAACAATAAACGTCATATAATAATAATGGTTTAGAGTCTTCAGAAACTAGATGTGTAATCATCTTATTTCATTAAATCTATTCAATATCTCCCATAAGGTTCTTCTCACATAGCACACTTCTTAAACATACCCTACTCATACCAATTATTCCTAACCCAGGGAAAATGAAACATAAGAAAGGGTGAAATTAGAATCTCAGTAAAGGTAAAATGATGATATATCAATCAATACCTATAAGTGATCATAAGAGAAATACAAGGGTAAGATTAAATGATTGTAACTTACAAAAGTCATAACAAACTAGTAAAATATCACTAATCCTGAGTAATGTCATAAGGTTTTTTAGTAAAAAAGGAATATGTTATAAGATTGGGATATCATCCATAATCAATATTAATCAATTATAATATTTCATAATCATAATACATACATTTTTGTTATAAACATAATCATTGAAAATAATTTCTTTATTCAATCTTCACTTATAATACCATCGTAGTGGAAAAATTACCATCGTATATTTTATCACTCTACATTATATTATTTCCTTATTTATGTTTCACTAAAAATACTATCAAATTGGAAAAATTCCATTAATGAAATTGGTTAACTCTCCATTCCAATCCCTATCATCTCATGAGATATCAATCATTACCTAATACATTAGAGGTCTATATAATTGTAGGACTATATATTTCATATGAAAACTATACATATGTGTTCCATATGATCATACAAACATTCATCCTTTCATCATAGAATAAACCATGGAAAAGAAATGGTTTTGATGGAAATTTTATCATTTCATCATAGTATAACCTGTGGAAAATAAATAGGTTTCATAATGATATTATCATAAATTAACTGACCCATGGGGGAAAATGACATTAATAGAATCATACTTAAATAATATTAATTATAATCCATTCATAGAAATTAAGTGGATGGTATCATAACATCACATCCTTAGAGAATAATAACAATCATTAAAGGATGTTAAAAAAGATGAAAAATACCTTTTAAAGAGAATTTTAACATTTCTTTGTTAATTAAGAAAGTGTAATTTTCTTTTGTTTTATTTAAAAAATAAATCACAATGTATTGATAAAAATAATTTCCTTGAAAATAAACATGATAAAATATAAATAAAGATTCAAATTAAAGAATAGTTTCTACTATAGGAAAATATGTTTGTTTGATAAATTCTAAAACCAAAATTCATTTCACACTTTTTGTAAAAAATCCGAAGTACCTCATTTAGAAAATGACAAGAAGATTACTTATAAAATTTTAATATGATATTCATATATGTTTGAAAAATAATTTAAATAATAATATGATCATAGAAAAGATAATTTTTGAAAACATTTTAAAGATTATAGAAATGGAAGAAAAATTTTTCCAAATAAAGAGGAAATAAGTTTTTTAAGACATTTTCATGACCATTTCAAGTACAAAATAGAAGAAGATGGTAATATTAGTTGAAGCATAATGGAAATAAAAGAGGATATTAAAATAGGTGGGTTTTAAAGGATTAAATCCTTCAAATTCCCCTCAATTTAAATTTAGTATAGACAATCCTGAAAATAAATGAGACTGTAAAATAAAATATTTCCTCAGGTCATCATTTTCTTCATTTTCATTTAAAAATCCTATAAAATAAATAATTATTTATTATGAATATATTAATAAACCATATAAATATATATATATATATATATTACTATATATAATTCCAGTATAATTTATAATTAATCTTTTGTTAACAAATAATATTTAAAATAAACATTTGAGAGAAAACTGGTTCTTGTTTGTTCAGGTTTTTACAAAGTTCCCAATTTAAATTTTTTTTACTACGGTATACTGTAAAAGCAGTGAATATGTCTAAGTGGTTTGTCTACTAAGGTAATTCCTTATTTATTAAAATTATTTTTATTAATATAAAAATTAATAAATAGAGAGACACAAAAATAAAAGGAATTAAAACAACAAAAAGGAAATTTAATTAGTATAATGAATCCAAGAATTTATCATTTTAATTAAACTATTTTGCATGCCGAGAAAAAATAATGTTTTTCTCTCATCTAATATTTAATATCCTAATTATCGCCTGTTGCAAATTTATAATCCATTTTTAAAATATCATTTGTAATATACGAATTTATATAATTTCCAAGTTTCTAAGAATGTAAATACATCAGGATACACATTTGAGTAATGATCCCATTAGTGAAATGAGATAACCCTATTGTCATAAAGTCGCACCACCTATTTCCACTGTTATCGGTCAAAATGGTTGACCTTATTGGTATCCCAAATCAATTAGAGACTAAAATGGATAGTTTTTTAAAGATTATTTTTGTGAAAACATTATTTGCGCATATAAAAACTCTTCTAAAATTAAATTTAATTGAAAAATGAATGAAAAAATAAAATTCTAATATGAAATGATATATTTTATTATCAATGAACTTCTAGAAATTACACATGGTAAAAAAATATTAATGCATGAACATTATAACTTATGGATCTTCACTTTTTCTATAGGAAGGAAACCTTTTTTCCCTTTTATATTTTAATGAAAGTTATAGGAGGAGGCCAAATCAAAATTATGAGGGGAAGGTGTGAAGGGTTGCAACTTCACTATGAGAATAAGGTGGTGGATGAGAATAATGGAGGTGGATCACTACAGTGTGTTGGCCAACAAAAGGAAAGAGAGTTATTCTGCAAGTTAGGTTAGATGGATATAGAATATGGGATAGGGTTCTTAGTTCTGACATAGGTCTTTGCTAGATGATTAGAGGATTGATCATGCCCTCTATCTTCAATTTTTCAATGGTGGTTGTTATTGTAGGGATAGTGGTCTTGAAGTACCGAGATGTGCCATCAATGAAGATATTTTATCTTAGAGATGAAGGTCCACGTGCATGAAAAATGGAAGGAAAAAAATTAAAATGTTCAAATTAAAATTTATAAAATCTATTTAACTTATCTATTATATGCTAAATAATAATATACTAATATATAACACTAATAGAAGAAATTAGTATACATAAAAGTAATTATTATGAAAATAAGATAAAAAACTAATATTAATAGAACTATTATAATTAAAAATATAATGATGATATATTTATATATATAAATTTTAATTATATATAATATTAATTAAAAATGATATTAGTAACAAATTAATAACATTATGATATAATAAACTAATTAATATAAACATACTTAAAAACTATAAAACTATAAAAAATTCCAAAAAAACATAAAATGATTAAACTTTGGAATAAATAGTAGGTAATTTATTTTAATATATTAGTAATATCCTTGTACGTCAAATCCCCCACAATTTATCATTTACATTCACAAGGAAAAAAATCTGAAACAACACATGAATGAACCCATAAAAAATAAAAAAAACACATGTTTAAAATTTTTCAATCCCTTTTACCCAAATAAAAACTTGATTCATTTAAAATTACAATTTTCATAGATAGATTACCATAAAAACACCTTCCTTTTAAAATTGGTAACAACACTCATGTGTCATTGTAATCTACCTCACCATCACCATCATTGTTCAAACCAATTTATGATCAATGTTATACTCAATTTTCATAAAGATTTATTCTTACCATATTATTTCCATGAATTTCACATCTCCACTAGTTAGAATCAAGAGTGAACCAATATTAATGACATCACATGAGCATCATATTTCTCTGATTAAATGGAATTTTGGGTCATAAAAAAATGACAGTTTTGAAAGAAACCAACGTTGAATCTTCAAATACATGCATGACCAATGACAATCTAAATGTATACCTCAAAATATATCTCCACCACACTTAAATCACCAATTTTCACCAATAATATGATAATACAATGTCTCTCAAAAATGATAGTTTTTTCTTAATTTATCTTCTCTATTGATCCTTTTATCTATTTTTTTCAATGAACACAACTCACTCAAACATAAAGATAGGTAAATAGGTGAGTATCAACTCCAAATCCCCATGAAATATATATATATAAATATCTCGAAGAAAATTACTTAAGTAAATCAAAATTAGTTGAATTGTTGATAAAATAAACTATATAGTAAACTATCTAGATACTGATGTAAGGGGTCATCACTTTTATCACTATCCCCAAAAGACGGGTTTTCTATGTAATGAAAAAATTTACTCATTTTTGGAAACAAATGAATTTATTATCCCATATCAAAATATAATCCACAAATGGAGATAATATAAAAATAAACACATAAAACCATGATGAGATATTATCAATCTATATTCACAAAATTTCTCAATACCTCCAAAATTATCCTTTCAATCAATAAATCTCTCCCCCACACTTATATTAAAAATCATAACACAAAAATTTAAGAAATGGACAGGGAATGATATTAATTATTAGTTTCATCCTAAAAATTATTCTTCATGTCTTATATATTGCACAAAATGGAGAAAATTTATGAGTGGATCAATAGGGAAAATGAGAAATATAAATCAAACAGATGCTTGTCACATTAGTGTAACATTAAATTTTTTTATCACTTGGATGAAGAAAAAAGGAAATTTATAAAAAAACAAACATTACCAATATTAATTTAAGAAAAAATAGAATAGAATGTGATGAAAAAATAGGCCAAAAACTTCATAGGTATATTAATATAATTCTAGATAGTATATATGTGTACGAGTGAGAACGAGTGTCCCAAAAATAAACAAGATTTAGTAAAAAAATTAAATCATGGTGTGATATCTGTAATAATATAAATCATGGTATCTAGAATAAAATTGTGTAAAATATTAATAATGTGCTTAAACATACTAATAATACAAGTGGTATTCTCTTGACTACATTTGACAGAAATACAATAGTTTTCATGTGTGTTCAATAATGACAAGAATATTATGTTTTTTAAAAAAAATTATATTTTTTAGTTAGTTATTTTATATAGTGTTTTTAGAAGTGTAAAATATGATATATAATAAAACACTTCCCTGATTAAGTATAGATAGATGCAAAAAGGCTTCCTATAACTGATGAAGCTCTAAAAATGACATATGTATAAGGTCTGCATATGGATAACACATAACTATATCATATCATAAAGATAACACCAAAGATCACATAGATGTATTATGATATGTTGGAGAATAAAAATTGCCCTAAATATTGGTAATAGATCAAAAAATTGTTTTCCACATTCCATATATATTTCCCAAAATAAACCATAACTAATAAAAGGAAAGGATCATAAGATGGGTTACCTTAGATAAAGCACAAAGTTTAACACCTTTAACAAAATTAATAGATAGTGATCAATATCTTTGGTTTATATAACCATAATTCATTATAATATTATATGTGATTAATGTAGTGTTATATAACTAAAAATTTTCCTCTTATCATTTAAACTCTCCATCTTTGTAGGAAGGAACCACTCATGGGGAAATTTCTGCATCCCCTCAGCTCTCACATCTCATGGAACATCTCATATTGTTTCAATCACCGATTCTCCTACATTTTTCATATATTTTGAGGTATTTTCCACAAATTTCAAGAAGTTATTCATCCATAATCCTTGATCCATTTAAAAAAGAAATTTTAAAGAGAGAATCAACCATTAATTCAGATTCATAGGTTTGAGGTATTTTTTGTTTAAAATGCCCTCAAAAAGTGATATAGTAAGAAAATAGAGACTAAGAAATACAGAAGAAGTTGGTTTGATTCTCAATTAGCACTAAGTTAAACATATTCATCCAGACGAGGACCCCCTTATTTTAAATTAATTTATTTAATGAAACATATTGTACCTGATGTGTGATAAATTTAGAGTCATTGACCATTAACCTTAAATATAGGCATCAACTCATAAGATATTTCAACATTACTATAAGGATAGTCAATTGTGACGATATACGACCTTGAACACTTAAATTTAAGATTTCTAACCATAAAACTAATATTTGAGTTAAAGAGTAATACTTTTTATCATAATGAAGAATTCATTTGTTTTGTCCTCAGATCATGCAAGAATTAGTTTTTCTCTTTAAATATTTTAAAATTGTCAGAGACTTTCCTCCTTATCTCATCCAGTTCATTCATTTGTAGAAGATGATTCTGTGGGGTGGTTTTGAATTTATAATTCAGATTATTCACAACACATTTAACTGTGTGTTCTAGTTCTATAAGGAGGTTGCATGTTTTTTTGCATAAAATCGTTATGGGGACACTAAAATTGTTGTTTTAGATGCGGTCCAATTAGAACAAAGTGATTAATCATGTTTATTGGCCCAATCCTTCTAAGGTATACTATTTTATCTATAATAACCTTAATATTTCTTATTGAAATACCATCTTGGATATTGGTATATGGATGTTATAGGGTTATCATGTAGTGGAAACATACATTTTGAGTAATAGTTTTATGAAATAGAACATTATTTAAGTGGATACCATGGTCAATGATAATGGTCCATGGAATTTTGAACGAGGTAAAAATGTGTTGCTTTAATAATTTAATAAAAACTCAAGAATTATTTTCCTAAAATGATTCTTCTTAAACCCAATTTGATACATATTAGATAAAGAAAAGGATGTATAATTTTTTAAATGATTGGGAAAAATAACCAAGAAGTTGATTCCCCATATTCCAAAAATTTCAACACCCATAATCAAATGTTATGGAATCCCACACATCTAAATTATGACTATAGTTATTTGGAATTGTTCACAATTTTGGACGAACTTAAGAATATCCCGATTCATGGTGGGATAGTATAAACCACACTAATTTTTTTCTATTATGAAATGAACTCCATGGTGACCTACATCTTCTTAAAAATGGAATAGATTCAAAACACTATTAATTTTTTAACTAAAATTAATATTATAATAATTAAATTTACATAGTTCTTGAAAATTAATGGATCATCCCAATAGTAATGGAATTATTCATTCAAAGATATTTTCCTCTAATAGTTTTATAAATTACGATGCACCACATAGGAAGATAAATAATTCACAATATTATCATACCATGGTGTGATTGTTTTAGTGGAATAGAGATAATCATCAAGGGATTTTTTATTGATTATTTTGAAATTAATTTCACTTATTTCATGTTCTATTTGTTCTAAATGACCAATTATGGAGTTCTCATAGGCCTTTTTTCTATATTTCAATTTTAAATTCCTGAAGTAAAAATATCCACTGAATGAGTCATGGATTCACATATTTCTTGGTCATAAAATACCAAATGGTATAGTTAACCATATATATAGTGAATTTGTAGAATGGTAGGTAAGACCAGATTTTATAAAATGTGAATAAAAATATTAGAAGCTCTTTTTCAGTCGTTGTTTAATTTTTTTGTTCCTCATTCAATGTAAGAATAGTTTACTATATCAGTCAATAAATAATTCCCTTCATTAATCCTAAGGTACCACCAACTTCCCTATCACTGGAATTATACAGTAACTCAAATGGATACTCCTAGTATCGTAAAATATTAATTGGGGATTCTACCGATCATTTTTTTAACTATTGAAATGATTTATGACATTCAGAACCAAAATAGAATGTGGAAACCTTTATAATAGGGTGTCTATGGGGTGGGAAATAATTAAGATATCCTTAATTAACCACCGTTAAAATCCAATATTCATTAGAAAACAACATATTGAACAAACTAAAGTAATCATGGGTAGCTCATAAATTGTAATGGTCTTGGCTGGGTCAGCATCAATAAATTTATTTGAAATTTTATTTCCTAAAACTATACCACTTAATTATATGAAGTGATATTTTTTCTAAATTTACTAACAGATTCATTTCTTATTATATTGATAAAACTGTATCCAAATGTCCCATAAATTCTTCAAAAGAATTCCCATAAACAGGGAAGTCATCATTGAATGTTTCCTGGAAATCTTTAATCCTATTTTATAATATTGTCATCATGAATCATTGAAATGTTGATAGTGAATTGTATATTACAAAATGAATTCTATGATAATATAATGTACCCTATAGAACAATAAATATTCTTTTTTTATGATATTCTTATGTGACCACTGTTTTATTATAACAATATTATCCATCCAAAGAATAGTAATAATCTTTTCCTGCCATGCTTTCAAGGATTTCATAAATAATGAGTAATGGAAAGTGATCCTTTGTGGTAAAATAATTTATTTTTTAATAATTTATGAAAACTCTCCATACAATCCCAGTTCTAGTGGGTATCAAACATTTTTTTTTATTTTCTAACATTGTAGTCCAATCCATCTCAGGTACCACTTATAATGGAATGACCCCTATCTATTAGAGATAGGAAATACTAATCCTTTGTTGAGAATTTTAATTACTTATTTCTAGAATAGTTATTTCATGGGAGGTGTTAAGAATATTTTTGTTTTCTAATAAGGTTTTAAATTACCTTCCATATGTATTCTATGAGTTTAGATGGTAAAACATATACCATTCAAATCCACTAATTTCCAAAAAAAAAAATTGGATTCATTTTTTCCATAACTTTGATAAATTTACATTCTTATAAAATCAAAAGATCAGAATTTATGTTGACTAGAAAGTTCTTGGAATCTACCAAATATCTATATAATAGGTCTAGTGGGCGTGGATTAAGGTCGAGTTTTAGAGGGTTTTCGTGTGACAAAGTTAACCAGGTGAAATATTGTCTATCAAAAGAATAAACTATGTGTTCGATGAAACTGAAATATTCTTTTATTGATTTAGATAACTCTTCCTTTTTATTGTACAAATCCTCAAGATTTTGTTCAAAATCTCAGACTCCATCAGTCTGTAGCCAGTGGCTATTATATTACATTGGTGAATATATCAGAATAAATAGGATACAAAATTTATTATCCTTAGTAAACCAGATACATAAATTATTTTTAAATTATATTGAAACTAAAAATTATATAATTTAAAAACCTAAAAAAACATTATTATTCTCTTTCAATTACATTTTTCAGATGTAGTACTATTTTGGTTTTCCTGGGGATAGGAAAGATAATATAAAGGGAGATATCAAACACTCAGTAAGTGGGATACATACAAAAAAAGTAATTATAAAAAAATAGGTATTTTGTAATAAATAAATAAATAATATTATTCCATAAAAATTGAAACTAAGAAATTATACAAGTCAAATTCCAAGTTAATAATAAATAGGATCTAGGATATAAAAATCTGAACATGAATTGATAGGAGGAATGAATAAATAGATTATGTGATGCGATATCAAATTAAATTGAGAGCATAAATAAAATAATTAATAAATTAATAATGAATAGATTTTAGGATATCAATTACTGAACATGTAGTGAATAGATTTTTTAAACATCATGGCATGAATGAATAAACTGAGTTTTTACATAATAATGAAATTGAAAGAATAAAAAAAATTCATGTCAAACCTGATAGTGAATAAATTACTAGATAATAATATATTAACATATTGTTATGGAAATCAATTATTCCAAAAATCTTAATCATATCATCAAGATATTGTCCCAAGAAATCATATATAATGGGTATGTATTCCCCTATTACCTTATCTTAGTTCCATCATGTCCTTGTGCTAAGAAATATTACATTAAAGTCAAGGAAAATTACATTACCTTATCTTAGTTATCACATGATACCTACCAGTACATTAATGGGATTTATAATTCTAGTAACCACCCATCACATAATAACCCAATTCATTATATAACAAAATAAAAAATTACATAAAATAATGTTCAAGGAATAAATACATAGAAAAAAATGATCAATGAGGTATATATTATTAGATTTTACAATATAGAATAAATAATTATATTTTATGAAATTATTTTCTCATATATATGAATGAAAAAAAATTATATTAATTTTCTAATTTAGGATACTAATCAAATGATAGAAAAATCCTTTATAGTGGTTTATAATGTTCCAAAGTATATCTCAGAGGAGCATCAAACCAGGTGTGTAGTAAGACCCATTCTCTTGCACAAATTTTAAAACCAGGAAACACCAAAATAACCATTATTGGGGTTTTTACACTTAGGTATAAATGATCTAAATCCATATCTAGTAGTTGTATCTTTATAAGGATTTAATTTCTAGGAAATCCATACTAAATTTTCCGTACAATATTTAAGCTTTATAGCTACGAGAAGACTTGAACATTACAAAGGATTGTGTAGATAGTATAATGAGAAGATATAATGATATATAATTGATATTATATAAATAAAATTGAAACAGCGATATACATTAGTATTTTTTGTTGATATTAAAAATAATTAATGAGGCTCACATAAATGATGGGAAATGAGTAGTGATGAACCCTTTTTTTGGTATAATAACAAATTAGGAAAAGTTTATAATGGAAGGGGATAAATAAAATATCATTAAAAAATATCAAATAGATGATAATAAAATGGAATAAAAATCATGATATTATAATAATAAAAAATTTAAGAAGATAACATAAAAAGGTAATGATCTTTAAAAGGAAAGCGGAGAATTGATGACCCTTACCTTGGGAGGAAGAATTTTAAAACTTGGAAGAGAATACTTAGAAACTTATAACAATATTTGAGTGAATATTAATGGGGTAATTGAGAGATAAATTATGCTCTATGTATTTGGTGTTAAAATTGAGTAGGGAACTGGGGTAATTTATACCTGAGGAGGGGTGGTTCTAAGGGTAAAAATATTGGTTTTGTTATCTTATAAGCCAACCACTTGTGAGTGAGATGAATAAAATCCAATTTTATGACTTATTAATAAGAATGTTACAGTGTGTAAACATTAAATACCTTCCAAAAAAACATAACCTTCAAAAAAATAAATTATTGAAAACAAATCAAAAATAATTTTTATTTCAAAAATCTATATTTTGGTTTGAAAATCTAATGTAAAAATTTATAAAATAAATTTAATATTTTTAAATTAATTTTTATACTTATTAAATGAAATTTTGATTGAATAAAACGTTTTATAAATATTTTTAATCATTATTACATGGTGATAATTACATAAAATTAAAGTTTTTTAATGTGGAAAATTTTATCTTCTTACAAAAAAATAAAATTTTCAAAAAAAATCATAAAAAATAACCCTAAGATAATTTTAATGTGTTTAGCCCAAAAATGAATTATTTTTTTAAAATAATTATATAAATATGATAAGATTATCTTTTAAATAAAAATAATTATTTATTAAATTTTAATACTTTTTATAACATAATAAGCATTCAATCCGTTATAAAAACTAATCTCGACTTTGTTAAAATATAATATCATTTAAAAGTTTTTTATAATATTATTTTATGAAAATATATTTAATTTAAAACTTCTGCATTCATCTTAATATTTTCTATTATAATATGTTTATAGTCTTCGAAAATAATATGTTTTTGGTTGTATCATTAAATAATACTAAATTTCACTTAAATGTGTCTTTGTAACCTAAAATAATAATGAACAACTATCTTATTAACTAATTGTAGTAATAAAGATCAATCATATTGGATGATAATCATAAAGGAAAACATTAATATTTTATTATTAATACACCATAACTCTTTTTTCATCATTCACTACATCACTTACAAATGTTCTTACACACTCATTGATAATCTATCTCATTTTACTAATGATTCTCTTCAATTTTATGATATTTATGGTAAGGGTGATCTTTGTAGGGGAATTTAAAACAATAGATTTTTTAGTGCATTAACTATTTTTCAATATATATTTCCCTATAATATTACATGTTTTACTAGTCTATATTTAATCATGATTTATAGTGTTCTTATGAAATGTAATAGTTTTTTTGTGTGTTTACTTTTTGTAATAGTGGGAATTTTATAAAATATGATCATACAATAAATTTATTGTTCTCAATTAATGAAATAAATAATTACTAATATAAAATAAATAACTTTTTTGAATTAAATAATCTATATAATAAACCAGAAATTCAAAATAACATATTATTTACATTTAACCATTCATTTTATTATAATTAACATCATATGTCCAACGATAGTATCTCAAATGGTTTTTGGTTATATTTTTTATGATAATGAAAATATCATTCATACTCCATTAACAATTATATTATAATTACTTAATTAGGAATAGGATTGTGTGGGTACAACATTTAGTAAATGGAATGATGTTATCAATTAAAACAATATATTTAAAAACAATCATGTGTATAATAAAAGAGATGTATAAATATAAAAAGAATATTATATGAACTTAGGCCATCACATAGGATGATGGAATGTGATGCCCCCTTGTCACCCTTTAGTCATGGGTTCGAGCCCCGTGGAAATGATATATGTGAGAGGTTGTTATCCAACATATGGTCCAGTCTTTTTTTAAAACAATTTTAGTAAACAATTTTCTATTTTCCTTGAAAAATATGGAAATGAATCATGTATGTGATAAATATTTGTTTAAAAAATTGGTTAATTAAAAGAAATAAATTAATTGAGAATAAAAAAAATTATATATTTCTAAAAAAATGATCCTTGGAAACATGTGATGGAAAATTCAGAACCTCCTTTGGTAATTCATCTCATTCTTCAATTTTATCCTAGAAATTATAGTTAGAATATGATGTCTTTTTCATAGATTTTAGTACACCAAATGTTATGTTTTCTTCCAAAACTATAAATTAATCTTCACTCTTGTACATCAATTAGATATCTATATGTATTCAATAAGGGTCCCTAAATAATGAGTGGGATGTTATTATATTATTCCATATTAAGGATTATGAAATCAATGGATGAATAAAATTTATCAACCTTGATGAGAATGTACTCTATAATTCCATGAGGGCGATTTATTGATTAGTTTTCTTGTTTTCAAGGAAACCCTAGTAAGATTAAATTATATGATCCATAGTTCAATATTAACTCTCGATGGTATGAGATTTATGCTAGCGAGAAGGTTATATATTACTCCCATAAATTGACATGCTCCAATATTACAGGGTATAGTGATACTTCTCTGGTCACCTATTTTAAGAGGTATAGATCTGGGTATGACAACCAAACATTTACCATTCATTACGAAAACTACCACATCATAAATATTCATTATTTTATATATAAGCACTTTTAGACATTTTTCATAGTGAGGAATTTGTGTGATGGATCCCGTAAAAGGAATATTTATATTAAGCTTTTAGAAAGCCTCCATGAATATAAAAAATTTATCATTTAACATTCCTTTCATTAGTATTTGTGGTAATGAAGGAGGGGGTGTGTGATATTTCACCCTTTCATTGGGTTCATAAATTTCCTTTTGTTTCTTTACTTTTCAAATTTTGTTTCCTTGTTTTTATCTTCCTTCTCTTTATCTTTAGATTGGATAACTTTTTCAGATGAATCATCATCCTAGTAGTAGGTGAAGGTTTATATTTTATTATTATATTATAAGGTATTTGTAATTATAGACATTGTGTAACAATGCATAATGTAATAGACTGTTCTTCTTCTATTAGGTTGAATCTCTTGTTACCCATTATAGTTCCTTATTGGATGTCTTGAATTTATGAGGCTAACTGACACAATTTATTTGAAATATAGTGTATTGATTATTATAAATTTTGTGTATTAATTTCCATGTTTTGGGGGTAAATATATTATGTTTGAAACCTTGATTTATTAGATATCATTAATTTTTCTATATTATCTCTGAAATAAATTTGACTTTCTGTTGCCGGAAATGAATAGTTAATTGTTAACTTTTTTCCACTGATTATTATTGCTGATGGAAGGGTTGTTGTATTTTATGTTGAGATCCTTAATATTACAATTACAAGGATTGTATGAAATTAAAAAAATTAGGGTACCCTAGTGGACCCATTTTATTTTTCCACAGTTGATTGGCCACTTGTTCATTCTAAATGAGATTATTGGTATTATTTCTCCACTTGGTGTTATAATTTTTTTCATAATTTCCAATATTTTAATTGATAAATTTATTTCTAGACATTTTATTCTTATAGGTGATATATGGGCACATAGAATAATCATGATAACCTACATAATGTTGGAAATGTTTAACTTGGACTATATAGATTGGATTAGGTAGTCTCAATGACAAGCTTGCGATAATCTTATTGAGAGCTTTAAATTGTGTTTCTATGACTGTCTAAGAAATGAATCGATGTACTATTTTTGTTTTTTTTTTTGAAAAATATTCTGGTGACTGGAAACTTTATTATGCCATATTTTAATTAATTTTTACAGATCTCTAATATCCATTTATATGAACACATTGCATGTATTTTTTTTGATCAATGAATTAGTTTTTGGTTGAAGTCCATAGCATAAGTATTTTAACTAGTTTTATAACTTCATCTTGTGAGGAGTAAAATTTTGTAACATAGAATTTAATCTCT
Organism: Viscum album; assembly: GCA_963277665.1. NCBI lineage: Eukaryota > Viridiplantae > Streptophyta > Magnoliopsida > Santalales > Viscaceae > Viscum > Viscum album. The sequence goes on from OY728147.1 coordinate 1,028,677,443, forward strand.
CCAAATATTCTCTTAGTGTTTCATGATCGATCTAATAGAATTATTCAATTTATCTCTAGTTTTTCAATAATTTTAATATTGAATAATACTAATTGAGAAATTTTATTCTAATCACTTCTTATGTGAAGGTAGTGTCATGGTATAAACATTATAACCAATAAATATCTTTACCTTGTAAAAATAACATAAAAAATATTAGTATCAACACATCCTTTGTCTCCCATTATATTTTATTGTGTCCTAGAATATGAAAAACCTACTCACATGTATATATGTTTTTTTACTTCTTAAAACATGAAATTTAATATATTATTACAGAAAGTTGATCTTTAAGGAAATATGTTAAAAAAATTCACTTGAATCATTGGCCTTACGATGCCTGAGTGTATACTGACAATACTGGGTTTCAGTTCTTTTCTCGTAGTGGTTCTCAACCCATGATCATAGAGACGATCACAATAAAATGAATGGTATTGTTCACTATATATAATCAAAATGTGAGTTCCATTTCTGTCGTATGGATTTGGTTGATTTCAAGAGGAGCTACGCATTATACACGTACCTTTTCTTTTATTTTCTAATTATTGATGGAATTGTAGACTTTTATACAATGGATACAAATTACAAGTGTTCCCCATTTAGGAAAATGATGCCTAAATCAAAGTCCACATGAGATTTTTCAATACTAGATTAGAATGCGCTCCCAAAAAATGGTTCCATAAATTTATTTCATGTTATCCTAACACATTCAATTTTAAAAATTTATAACCTATTGGGTTTTGAAGAAGTATTGATTAGTCTCGATAAGCAAGGAAAACAATGTCTTGATTGTTAAAAATGTCTATTTTATTTAATGTATAGGCAGCCAATCTACTGAGCTAATTCTTATTTTTTTTAATTTTTTTTTATTAAACGAAAAATTAAGAAAGCGAGTGACAAAATAATAAATGCTAATTAAAACAAATTCAGTGAACTTTTATAAGAAAAATGTGTGTGGGATTCTAAAACAATAATCAATCTACCACAGACACAAAAAATAGATATTTTTCTATGACCAAAATATTTTCTCCATAATTATGATTAGATCAAAAAATATATGACCTTTTAGATGAAATTTTATATATATCATTATTTATTTAAAGTACCATTCTATAGTGTCATAAAAAATTTAGGAGATTGTTTTGAGTATCAGACCCAATTGGTTAAATGAAACTACCAATTTCTCACAAAGATGCACTACCTATTTGCACTAGGATTTTTAAAAATGATTAAACTTTTCATTATTGATGAATTAGATAATAATTGATATGTCCAGTTTTAAATTTAAATATTATTTCATAGAAAACATAATTTAAGAAGATAAAAACTCAACTGAAAAAATATTCAAATAATTAATTAATCATAAAATAAATTATAAACATGGAATGCATAATAACTATCTTACCGAAAAAATAATAAAACTACCTCAACATAACACTCAAAAAATAGACAAGGTTATAAAATTAAACTTCATATAAATTAAAACAATTTTACCTAAACAGTGACGGTATCGATCTGTATTATCACTTCATGAAGAAAAAATTATTTCCCTTCGATATTTGAACGAAATATGTAGGAGGAGGTGCTCTCTGTGTACTGTGCAACACAAGAGGTGAATAATTTAAGTGTTAAGGGTTGAAATTACAGTCAAGGAATAGAGGGAAAGAAGTGTAGTACTTTGTCTTGCATTGATAAGGAGATCAGTGCTACAGGTGCGGGGATACAAAGGATGATATAAGGTTCCATGTTGTGGAAAAGGGACAGTTCGACTGATGAGATGATATCTATACCCATTCCTCTCCTAGGTTTCAATGGTGTGAGCTACTATAGAGTTGGATTCCTTGTGAACATGGGATGTTTAGGTAGGATGGAGGTATCCTGGTAGGGTTTTTTGTCTATATAGAGTGAAGCTAATGGTGAGTGAATCAGTTTTGTAAAGACCCAATCTTGACATACAAGGAAATTAAATATATTTTATGGAACACTTAATATATTAAAAAAACAAATTCCTAAAGTATGAATTAGTTTAGTTCCTTTAGAAACTATGAAACATAAAAAAATAGTTAATAAATCATCTACATCATCTACTAATTTATCCATCATAACTAGAATCCCTTTTTGAAACATCTTAGTTAATAACCTTCTTCAAATCATAGGAAACTAAACATAAAAATTGGTGAGCTCAGATTCTCAGTAATCATAAAAAATGGTGATATGTAAACATAATCATGATCTTTAAGGGTGTGAAAATAAAAACATAATATTAGATGATAATGCCTTCATATCAAAAGAAAATTTGAATCATAAATAAAATCAAAGATCATGATCCATGAAATCAAAAAATTGACATAAGACATGAAATTATAGAATACACATAAATTCATAACTTTATGAAGATGTATAAATAGTAATAGGGTCACTTGTTAAATTATGTAAATGAAATAAATACCTTACATAAACATATGGTGGTGGAAACTAGGCCCACTCATGTTATTATAGACACAAAAAATAGGTCGACACCTAGAATTGTGAACAAGAAATCCAGTTCATGCATAACATACATACCTTTTTAGTTATTTGTATTTAATCAATGAACTGGAGGGAGATATAGGTCCCAGAAATCCCAAAATTAAATCATAAAAACTTTTTCCACAAAAACATAAATCATTCGACATAGCATAACCCATGGAATAATTTTTAAAAAAAAATAAATCAATCACAAAATAATCCATAGAAAGTGAATTGATTTCTTAAATATATTTCCATCATAAAAATTATCAACCCTTGTAATAATAGGGATAATATACTTGAAACATATCCATATTAATGAAATTCATCTAATGATGTTAAATAATTTTGATAAAACACTTGAAATTGATTCTTGAGGAATATATCATCTCTTCTTTAAAAATGTTTTATTTTTATAAAATTCAATTAAATTTTAAATGATTTTTTTGAAAATAACCTTGAAATAATCAATTAGAATATTCATGGAAATTAGGTTTTATGAAATTGAAAAAATCCATTCATTCCGTATAATTTAAATAAAATATTCTTCTCATACTTTTGTCGGAAATGTCAAAAAGTTCCTTGTTTGGAAAATAAAAGAAAGATTATTTTAAAACCATGTAGTAAAAAGTCAAAACTAGGTAAAAATGACATTAAAAACCCATATTATAATATTAAACATTTTATGAATACACTTTTAGAAAACATGGATATGGATGATAAATATGGAATATTAAATACTTACGTATAAATACTCTCGAATAATAATGAGATTGCAAAATTATCCCTTACCAATTAATAATTAGAAGAATAACATTTATAAATATATAAATAAATTATATTTATATTTAGATATCATAACATTTATAATAAGAATAATAAAAATAATCATGGTCAATATAAACACCACACAAAAGAAACAGGTGGTGTATAAGGCGTATGTCCCACAAAAATAAAAGTCAGAAAAAATAACCCATTACCTTAAGTATGACATCCATTATATGTATTTGAACAACATGTATAATGATTTAAATAATTTAATTGATTTATTACAGAATCATATCTATTTTCATGATAGAATATATGATAATATTATCATCTAATTTTTAGTAACATTTCATTTTAACTTGTTATTCGAGCATTAACTTCTTTATGTGCTTGTGAATGTTTTGTTGAATAAGATCCATTTCTCCTTATTATTTTATAGTTATATCATTAAAAATTATATTAACATAATATGTACCATATTTATTCATTATTTAAATTTATATAATAATGATTTAATGGATATCTTGTATAATGAATCACATCACATTACATTGTAGAGATATTAAAGCGTATGCATGCACGATCGATGACAACAATCCTTTAAATTTGAAATGGTATGGAAGTGGATGGTATATATATATATTGTTCAAAAATAAATATATTTTTATAATAATCAAAAATAGTTATTATTTCCATTTTTATACACATCCAAGTAGGGTGGTGGTGAAAAACAGATTACACCACAACAAAGAGACCGTATGTCGTACGTACACAGGTGTGGTGATTTCATTTTTTGTAGTATAGATAGAAGGTGAATTAAGGTTGTTCCATATCCAAAATAACATATCATAATATAATTGATACCAGATTAATTAATTTATTATGGAAAAAAATCATGAATAGGAATTAGAATAAGAAATAATTTGAAAGAATCATTAGAGGAGATTGCCTCTTCTTCGATGAGATTCCTCTCTATCTTCCATAAAAGTCACTATAGTTGGTTTTTTGAGAAGACCAGAACCCATATAATATAACTAGGAATGTTGATAAGGTAAATGGGTATGGTATGGATTAGTTTTAATGTATAAAAGGAAGTGAAAAGGTGAGGGAGGAGGTTCCCTTTTATAGTTGCAGAGAAGGGCACTTATGGAAGGTCTGAAAATATTAATTTATTAAAAAATAAAACCACATAAAAAACACCACAATTTTCTTATATATAAGGTTATATCAGATAATGTTTTAATAACATGAACCAATAAATTGTGTACATGTTTTTATTTCATTTTAAACCTTATCATTTTGTGTTACCATTAATTATTCTCTTCTAATTTTAACAAAGGTAACAAATTGTTCAATATTAAAATAGTTTTATTTTTACTTATTTTATATAAATTAGATCATAAATGAAAATTATATAACATTTTAGAGTAAAAAATAATTATTTTATATTTTTTAAGATATTATATTATTTTTAATAAATTTAATAAAACATTGTTTTGATAAAATATCAATAGTCATTTTGACACTAATAATTTAATAAATTTTTAGAAATATCAAGATAATATTTTAACCTTGAAAAAAATAATTTATTATATCTCTATGAGTTAAAGGTCATATATAAAATATTTTCTATTTATTAATTATCTAGTATTATATTTATTATAATATTTTTAGTAACATTAATTTGAAATTTTCATTAATAAAATAATTGCTAAATTAATTTTGTGTAATTACTTAATATAATTATTTTTTGATTAAAAATTAAAAATAAAATATTTTAAGACAATTATATATTCTATATTTCATAATAAAATTTATAGTAGAATATATCTCATGGATAATATAACATTAGAAAATGTTATATGAATTATAACTTGAATTTGAAAACTTTAACATCACTTAAAATAAAATATCAATAGTTTTATAATCATTTCCATATGGCTCTAAATGGTCAATAACTGGACCCTTGGATGATTATGGTTGATAGATACACAAAAAAATAGATTTGGAAGTGTTTTGTTTATTTAACGCTTGTTATCATTTTAATAAAAATTATTCTATTGATTTTCCATCAATTAAATAATTTTTGCATCATCAATGTATAAGCCTTTAAGGTAATTATTTATTTCCAAAAAAATGAAAATAAATTAACATGATAAATAAAAATATATATATTTCAAATAAGTATTTATAGTATAATTATATTGTTTATAAACATATTTTAAAAATCATAAAGTTATTAAAATTTGACTAACATATATTTAACATTTTATTAAATAAAATATATTTGATGTCCTAATATCATACAAGTGGATTACAAATGGTATAATTTCTACCAAAGGATATTTAAGTCTAAACACAATAATACAATCATGTTAGGAAAAATGTTAAGATAATTTTATAATATTATATTTACCCATAATTAACCGATTTACCGTTTTACTATATTAATAAAAATTACTGATGTTATTATTCATAACTTCAAAAAATAAAATAATACAATTTAAATAATTTAGGAATACTAATTATAAATTTGGAATAAATTTTTAAAAATTATAAATATATAATTTGAAATAATTAATTTAAAATTAATCCCATTGAGGGAATGAGAAAATGATTTTCTAAAAATTAAAACCCATCAAAAGATTGTCATGTGTTTTTATAAAATTTCCATGATAAATTACTTAAAATGACCAAAATTGAAGAAAATGATAAAATATTAATCTAATTATACTATAAAACTAATTAAAAGGATAAAATTATTTTATAAATAAATTTTATAAAAGAACTAGTTTTGAATTAAAATGCAGTATTTCTTACTATTTATTGAAATATGAAAGTTATTAGAAAATACATAAAAAATTATCCGAACTAAATTTTGAAGACCCACTTCCAAATAATAATTTTATTTTTTCAAATAGAATATATAAAAAAATTTCAAAAAATAAATTTAATATTGGTTCTCCATTAACAGGTCACAAACTATATTTTTTGAAAAATGCATCCTTTATCTGAAAAATTGATTCTATTCTCATATCTTATCTATAAAAAATATAAGATTAATTTTACAAATTATTTTAAATGTATTAAAAATATATTTCATTCATAAAATCCATGAGGAGTGATTTTATTATTTTATAAAGTCGATTAGAACCAGTCTTATGTGAAATGAGTTCTATCAAAATAACTTGAAATTATATGTAACACAAGGCAAGCATAGGGTTGCACATACCATAAGCTAAGCTAGTGAAGCATATTGAACAAGCTTACCTTGGTTTAGCATAAAACACAAGACATAAAAAAAATTAAAAAAATCCCATCTCATAAAAATCTCAGGGTGTTTGAAGTTTGTTGGCCCCCTCTTGATAATTATATATTAGAGGATGGGGGAAAATGATGTTAACTTGGGATGTTATAGTAATGTAGAGATTTTCCCCCTGACAGATTGTCCCCTTACATGAAAAATGGATAAAAAAATTCAAGATATGAAATTAAAATTTCCAAAACCTAATTATCTTATCTACTAAATGTTAAATAATAATATACTAATATATAATACTAATATAGTAAATTAGTATATATATTAATATTTATTAATAAAATAAAATAACAATAAAACTAATATCAACAAAACTACTATTAATAAAAATACCTTATATATATGTTGATAATATATAAATTTAATATTAAATATTAGTAAAAATTAATTACTAATAGTAAGATATAAATAAATAAATATTATAAAAGAAATAATAAATTGTGATACTATAAAAAAGTTAAACAAAACAGCAAAAATGGTTAATAAAACTAATAAAAATTATGTTAAAATTTTACTAAAATATAAGAAATTTCATTGTGAAACATTTTTTCATGTATATTTTGGTTTAAAGGCTCTAGTATTTAAATCCTAGTAATGGTTTCATCATATAAAAAATTTAAATAATTCCATAAGTATCATATTTATTCAATATATTAACTTCTATATACATTCATATAAAGAAGTGATGAAAAATGAATTATATCACATCGTGGAGATGGTATTCCGTATGAATACACAACTAATGTTTCCATTTTTGATAGATGGTATAAAAGATACTTAAATAGTAAATAACATTTTCAGAATAATAATTATATCTTAAATATAATATATATTCATTAATTATATCTGTATGATAATTCACATATAGAGGAAATGAAAAATGAATCCTATAACTTCATGGAGGTGCAAGTCCACATGTTTTCCTGAGAAGCATTATAATTTTCCAAAGGATGGTAAAGATATAGGAAATAATCATACAATTAACATAAAAATGTATTTTTTATATAATGATACTGATTTAATTATTTTAATATGGTTATTGAACATTTTTAGGAGGTTTAATAAGAAATAAACTTGAAAAGGATTGGTAAGAACATACACCTCTTCTTTGGGTATCCTCCATTGAAAATAAACATAAAGGTTATTGGATGGGTCTTTTGGGAAGTATAAAACCTCAAGGTTATGGATAACGATGTTTTGAGAGTATTTTGTTATAGTTTTATCAATATTAATAGCTCAAGTTTTGTGGATAATATATGAGGCGAGGTTCCCTTTTATAAGTGAGGAGAGTGGAATGATTGTAAATACTATAACATTAAAATATAATAAAGTCGTATTGAAGTGAAAGTGGTATATAATAAAACAAAATTCCAAAATAAGATAGTTTTATGTCTAAATCCACTAAAGCAAAAGGACTTATAAAATTTTTAGGTTATTTTAACCTTTATATCAACAAAGTAACCCCTCATTAAACCTTTTAACCTTTACCGTTATATTAAAATTTTCCCCAGTTACTGATCATAATAATGAAAAATAAAATTAAACTCATTAATAAATTTATAAATTTTGATTCCAAATATCTAAACCATTTTATGAAATTCAATTTTATAAGTTAAAAAATATATATTTTAAAATAAGTGTGCAAAATTCAATGAAAATCGTTTTTAGAAAAATAAATTTTTAACTATAAAATAGAATTTATTCTTATTCCAAACCTAGTAAAAACTATTAGATGAATGTTAATATATTTTATTGAATATATTATTACACGTTTAATTAAAATCATTCATTAATAGAGATTAATTTATTTTATTAAGATGAAAAGACATTTTTTTCATAATAATAGTTTTTTAGAAGAAGTTATTTTTTTTTACTTTCAAATGATTTTATTTTAGTTTTTAATATATATATATATATAACAAATATTTTAGTTTCAAAAATGTATGAAAAATATTTATTTATAATTTATTTAGTCTTATTCATCTCCTCTATTCCAATGGATATAAAAAAACAATCACATTTAATAATAATAATAATAATATTTCAATAGTATAACACTGTTCATTTAAATTCGGCGTTTCATGTAATTCAACCAATCAAAGTCATAAAACATATTTTAAGAGAAATATATATTATAATATTGGGGAATAAAATAGTAAAAAAGACAGGGCCCTATGTGCTAGTATGTTAGAAAATATCTTAACCAAGATTTCATTGATCATTAAATGTAGAGTAAAGGTGTTTACTAAATTCATATTACCTCATTTACATAATAAATCTGGTGATAACACATGGTGGATTCATGGGGAGTATATATATATTGAAATTATTCCATGATAACTTTCAAACAAATGTCTCACAATATAGTATAATAAAAACTAACCACATACTGACAAAAATTTCAAATGGAAACATGTAAGTTACGATATTTTAAGTGTCGTTTATACCACATCCTAAGGTGTTTTGATAATAATCATTTGGTAATTTAGCATCAACATCAAAATTACATAAAAGGGAATAAAAATTAAATCTCAATTAATTATAGTATAGTTAATAAGTATATTAACACCACCAATTTAGAAATAAAATAATAATAACCACTGCATTTCTCTATGGGAAGGACACCAAATTTGAGATAGTGGGAATAAGAAAGGTTTTTGTTTAATCTTGGAACTAGGTACAAAAGTTTTCATAAGAACAATCAAACTCTAAGTGGGAGTTATTGTTAAAAAACACATACTATATAGGAATATAAATTCAATAGTTATGATTTTATATTCATATTGGTTGATAATATATATATTATTTGATAATAATAATGATTCTTACATGATGTAGTTTTTGGGAAACTAGCTATAATTGATAATTTCATTTGAAATTAAAGACGAATTCCATGTACCAAAATCTTGTTCCCCATTTTGGTAGATTATATTGTTATTGTAAATCCATTATTGGGTATTCAAGATAATCCATGAAGGGATGGAACAATTTTGACTAGTAAATCATTGTTTATTAATAAAATTCTTATTATACCTTGACATGATCTATGATATTAACTTATCACAAATCATCATGAAAAATTCCATTCAAATTTAATTTACATAACTTTTCTATGATCATTTTATTGGGTATTTGACATCAATAACATTATACTTAAATGAATCATTTTGGGAACTTTTTATATGACATGACTAAAAAGGCTATTAACATCAAGAAATATAAATATGATACATAAGTTTCAACAATATATTTATGAATTTAAATTGGAATAATGATCCTAGGAAATTATTTTCAAATTAATTTATGCCAATGTTTCTATAATAGGATAGTAACAAAGCTATTGTTTTTAAGGGAAAATGTTTGATAACATATATAAAACAAGTGAATAATATTCTAGGTTTTTAATAGTAATGTTAATTTCTCCAACATGTGTTAAATAACAACCCATGTTCTAGGAAAAAATATCTAGAATAATTGAACAATGGGGCAGTTTAATCCAAGTCATTATATATAGGTAAAATGAAATTGAAAAATAAAATATGTAACAATCACCCGAATTGATCCTATGTCACATGGTATTATTATAATTGATAATCTATATATACCTAAGATTACTTTGGAAATCTATCTCATTATCCATGATATATACAAATGTTAGGTCTTTATTATGCATAAAATATAGAATTATAATATAAAATGAGACAAGGGGAACATTCATGGCTGGTATTAAAAAGTTTATGATAGTTCTTGAGGAAGAAAAACTAGTTGAGTTCCTAGAAATAAGATAAATTGGAATACTAGTTTTTTAGGGGATATAAAACTCATCAACCTTATCTAGAATCCTTTTTTATTTTCAAATGACACTTTTAAATGATAAGTGTGAACCCTAACAACATCACCCAACACAAACCATTAAAATGAAAGAAAATCTAGATAAATAATACAATAAAATCCCCTCCCCAATGATTACAACATTATGAAAACACCCACCAACACATGACTACTCAAATAGTTGTCCTGTGTAGGGATACATGTGCTGGTACCGATGGAAAAATCTATACCCACTTGTTCATCAAAATTTGGATGGCCAAGCTATGGAGAATACTTCCTGCCATGGAACCTCATTTGGATAGGATCCTTGTAGCTTTATAAGAATCTTTCACATTCCCAGAAAAAATCATAAAAAAACATGCTAATGCAAACCATGAAGAGTCATGCTCAAGTAGGCTTAAAATTTAAATATCATTGTCAAAAGAATAATAATTTTCTTCCTCTAGTGCAACAAACTTTTTGGATCCTTCATGATGTCGAAGAATATCACTAGGAGACAACATAGAAGGATCCAAAATGACGTGATAGTCAATCACGCTTATATCTGAAATCACTAAGAAGACCACCAATTGTATCCTCCTTGGAGAGAGTGGTGGAAACCTGAAGCTTGAGAAAAAAACACACAGCCAAATCCCTCAACATAGATCATCCCCACAGACCCCCAAATGTTAAAATTACAAAGAACAATTCAAAAGGAGAGGTCCATAGCATGACATTCCTCCTAGAACACCCTATCGCTCCCACAAGCACATCCAAAAAACCTCTATAGAAACCATCTCACCCAATCGACTTGGGAAGGAGAAATTGACCAAGATACCAGATCAGAAAGTGATATGAAATTATTATTAAATAAATAATCTATATAAGGATCATATAAATAACATGACATAGATGATATAATCAATTAGAGGCATGGGGCTCATCATACATTAATACTTCTTCTCATGAAGTTCTTCGTTAGTAGTCTCCTAGATAATGAGGTTATGACAACATGAAAAACCAATAGGAAATCCATATTTATATGATTCATTGGATGTTATTATATATAGATATGTGTAATGATCATTTTACTTTAATTTTATTATTAATTATTATCATGTGTAATGTACTTTGATGTATTCATGAAAATCATTATAAAATATCCTCATGGAGAGGTCAGATAATTTTAGTGCATCACATGTGGTATTTCATTAATGAATAATGTGGGAAAGGATTCCTCCCTTTGATTATTTAAAATATGTTTATATCTTAGGCCATTTTATAGAAATGAAAATTCTTGATTCGGTCTATGAAAATGGGTTTCTATCAGAAATTTCATTTTTAGAAAATCAATGAAATATACATCGATCATGTAGGTTGATAGAACCCATATATAGATTACTCTATTAGAAATATCAAGAAAATGGTATCATATTAGATAATTTTCATTCATATATGGTTATTGTTGTTATGAAAATTTTTTCTTTCTCAATGTGTTCCTTATCCTATTACATGATGATAACTATGGAATTGAGGTGTAAAAACCTAATTCCACTGAGAAAGCGGCCAAGAGGGTCACATTCTATTTTTATTTAAAACCTATGTTAGATTCTATATTAATTCAACTTGTTTATTAAATATTATTCCTATACATGGTTAAATAATAAATTCATGTTGAGTTGATTACACATATTCAATCACCAGTTATTCAATTAAATTTTATGTGAGTTAAATATTAAATAAATATATATTTTCTAGTTAATATTTTTTTTAATTCTAATAATATAATATGTTTTCGTTCTCATTTATTCACATGGTATGGAATATTAATTTATTTTTTAATATGAAAATTTAATTCATAATTACTTTCTATTTTAGTGATTATATTATTTATTTATTTAATTTTGAATAAAGTGATAATTTATATTTGTTTAAATAAATATTGATTGTCTAATATTTGATAATTCTTGAGGATGATATGGTCCTAAATGAGAAATTAAATATTGAAAATTATACAAATAAATTTTCATTAATTATTCAAGAAAATAATATTTATTTTACTTGAGAGTTTAATGAATTTTAATTATATAATAATAATTTTATTATTTTAGACATGGGGTCTTTCAAGGATTTTGAAAATTATAAGGGTATAGGTGTTATTATTAATGATCTGACCATTACTTAAAATAATCCAAATTATGTCATTTCAAAATTTAATCATTATCGTGAACAAAGAAAGTCCATAGAATAGTCTCTAAAGCCCAAGTGAGCATTTCTCCTAGAATTATATCGAGTATAAAGAGTGATCCTTCTACCAAAAAAACTAAATACTATGTAAATTAAGAAGTTATTCTTGTGGTGATAAGCAAATAAATACACATTCTCTAGATTCTTCCACTATAGTACCCAAATACTTATATTACGACATTTATAGGTTTGAAAATATAATGTGAATAAACTCTAGAGGAATTTACCCTTGAATCCTCTCACCAAAATGACAGTACACCAATTAGTGGACAACTGTTTCATCAATGAAGAATGATATTTCACATAAGTAATTTATTTATATAAAAAAATTAATTAGAAAATTAATTTGATGATACTGACTTCTTGGTTTTAGAATACATGTCAATTAACCTATAAATTAATTTTGTTGTTCCTGAAATTTATTGTAATCTGAATATCATATTATTATTTGATTATGGAAAAAACTGAGTTTGATACTACTTAATAAAAACACTCATTGTTCTCATAACCTTCACTTTCATCCACTAATGTTAGCACATAAAAATTTTCATGATCATATTCTTGTTTATAATTTATTAGTAGTCCTATATATGGTTTTGTGAGTAGGTTTCTAAGTCACTCAGATAATGAACCAATATCATTCTCTATCTGAGAAGAATATTAATGTTCAATTAAGTCCTAATAATTTCTAAATTTTATTTTTATGAAAGATTAACCCCCAAACGAAATAATGACCTTCTTGCACGTACTTTGTACAAATTTCAAATGATCACCTCCCCAAAGATATGATATATCAACCCTAGATTTAAATTCTTAGGGGCATGATGAATCTCCCACATAATTTTCATTATTGTTTCATGAATTTATTCTCAATATCAAATCTCACTTGGGTTGATGATCAAAGACCACAAAATTATAGTAGTTTTTACCCAATTAAGTCCCACCCAACAAACAAAATCTATTGTGAATATACATTCTAAAAATAAGTATCTAGTATTTTCCATATATTCAAATCCAAATCCTTAGTAGTAGAATTTATATTAAATTTAAACAAAAAAATGTTAACCAGAGGACCCATATTCTAATAATTATCACCTATGAATTTTCAATGACATTTATCCCTAAAATTCCCAATTAAATGACACTAAGTAAACAATTTAAGAAATATTTTAGGATCAATTAAGAGTTTAAGAATATTCCCATCAACCACAATAAAGAAATATCAATGAGAGGTGAAACCAATTTAACCTCAACAAGAGTGCTTCCAAAATGTCTATATCTTGTATGCTAGGTCTCCTCAAAAAATTTTATTGAAATACCAACAAAAAATGTAATATCCCTGAGAATGTATGGATGACAAAATAACCATCTTATAATCCAAATTATTATCCAGGATTGAGTAATTTTGAATTTAATCTTATTTAGATGAAAAAGTGAATACCAATCACCAAACCTCATGATTCCATGTTTATAGGAAACACAACTGAAACCATAGGCTAATGGTTTTAATTCATGCCAAGGGAAGACAAAATGGGAAAAAACCCAAACCAATAAATTTTATATGCCATCAACTAAATCCTAAAATTCCTTTTAACTACTTTTGAAGGTCTAAAATAGTAAATTCTTTTATTTATTTAATTTTTATGTTTTTCCTTAATTCCATCCATTTGGGGTGGTTCCTGAGTGGTGAACCCTAAAATCCTACATCCAAATGTATAGGTTCTGAATCCTAGAAATCTTATTGGGGGATTTACAATGAATTTTTTGATGTAGGTGGTGATACAGGAATGACACAAGTAGAAGGTGACACATGAATAATGCAAGAATACAATGATGTTGGCATGATGTAGAAATGATAGAGTCCTAGTGACACTGGTAGGATGGTTTAGGCATGATGTTGTATTGGCCCTTATAACCATGTTTATGGGCCATTTTTCCTTGTGGATTTGGGCTATGCAATGGGTCTTCCTCAAACTAAGTAGAGAGAGGTATTTTATTTAACAATAAATAGAGGCTTTATTCCCAACATCAAAAAATATATCATTAATTTAATTATTTATTATATTATTTACTACAATCATGAATTTTATTTATTATTTTATTAATAATTGTATGATTGATAATAATTTTTAACTATTAATTATATTGATAATTATTATTAATAAATACTTTTTTAATATTTTATAATTATATTAATTAATTAAAAAATATTATACTTATTTTACTAACTCTTAATGAATTTAAAATATTACATGTTATTAATAATCTTAATTTATTTAACAATCAATTATTAATTAAATTACTAATTAATAATTATTTTAATTAAATAATCACAATAATAATATTTCAAATTATAAATTCTATAACTGAACTATAGAACATAGTTTTCTAATTAACATAATTTTTAAAATTTAATAAAGATATACCATATATTTTAGTTCAAAATTTATGAACAATGAAAAAAGAATCATTAGCGTCTTCATCACTGACTCAGATGGAATTTTGTACTAAAACATGAAACCTATATAATGTGTCTAACAACACATAATTGTGAAGGGAAATCAAAGAAAAATTTAAAATCCCATGTATTGAAGAAACATGACCACATGTTTGTATCTCAATGAGCTAGGCATGAAGATCCACTATTCTTTTACTTACACTTTTTTGAATGTTGGGGAGAAATAGAATAATTTTTTGGTTTTTTAATATTATAAAATTAAATAGAAATAAACAAAAAAATAAAGAGTTATTAAAATATGTAGATAAATCTAGGAGATTTACAATGGGATTTATCATTATTCATATTTTTTAAGTCATCAAATTTAATGAGAAAACCTAATATCATTTATCTATTTATCCCAATGTATTTATAATATATGAAGTGTCTAATTTACTATGGGACACTCAAATTGTTTATTAGTCCCATTTGTTTTCATTGATTATTGGGAAAGTCCACTCATCATTCGAGTGAATGAATCCACCCACACAACTGAAGAAACTGAATACCAATAATTATCACAGACCACAAAAATCCTCTATCTTGAATTGAGAACCGATTTTAGGAGGATTTAATGATCAATAGGTTAGAGGAATGTGATAATGTTGATTGATAATGGAGTTTTTATCGCATCCTCCCCTCCTCACTTTCATTATCACTCTAGAATCAGAGAAATATATTAAAAAATTGAGATTCATATATTCAATTGTTCCCCATATAATTCCCATAAGGTCACCCCTAATATGTCAGTTCCACATAAACATAGAGCATAGAGATCATGGGTACTTCACAGTGATTGAGAGACATAAATAATTAGTGTAGTGAAGATCGCAATAAAAAAATTAAGAACACATGATTAAAATTAAATAAAAATTATAATACAAAAATCCCTAGAAATTACAAAACTAATATTACTAAGGTTAGAGTATAAGCTCACGGGTATCTTTTCTATGGTGGGGATGGGGAATAATTTTATAATCATGTAAGAACCTTCTTCCTCCTGCTAAAATTTAGTGTTGAACTATGGTCACTTACATCTTATGGATCAACTTTCACCTATCCCATTCAATGGTTTGTCTTTCTTTAGCATGATCATATTAAGCCTTCTGTTTTCAAAATATTCATTATACATTCACTTAGTCTTCTTCCTTTAATGGATGGGTTCTATATGAAGCAGTGGGGAGAATCTTACAAATTTTTAAAAGCTAGGAATTGAATTTTGACTTCTCACCTTTTCCCATGTTAGGAATATAGTATTCAGTCTCATCATGAAAAATTAATGAACCATACACTTGAACTCTTTCATATGAACCTGTGATTCCACATAATGACATTTATGCAAGTGGAAATGAATCTTAACCAGTGGCGTGGATACCTATATATATCATCATTTTAGATATAGGTACACCCTTATATAATGTATTTGTGACCATTACACTAAAGAGTGCCCATATGAATGAACTTGATGTTTCATCTAGAGAATGGATGTCACCCACACACAACTCTCATTTTATAGTGATGATCATTACTTTAATACCCTATAATTCAATGTAAATTTTCTGAAAATTATATGATATTATTTTGAGACCAAGCTCTAAGACGAAATGTAATTCCAAGGCCCAAAGTAGCCCAAAAATATTTTAGAACTATTATTAAAGTTCATTATGTAAGCGTGCAAGAAGGTTTATATTACTTTCAAACTTGTACCCGAATAAAAATATGAGGAAAAAATTGAACTCTGTTCATCAAGATTCCCCTAGAAAGGTCCTAACATCAACCAACATGGATCGACTAAAAAAGTTAGTTTTTATACCTTTTAGAAGAAAAAATAAAACAATTTAAAAAGTAATTTTATTTTTTTCCTTCATCATTATGATGTGGTACATCAGCAATGCAATTTTGTGATGAGGTGACACTGAATCTAATTAATGAATATGATTAATGAATCAGCGTGGCGATGCTACATTGTGAAACATGTCTTCCTTCCAAAATTCAACCTGAATTCGGTGTTGAGGAACTACCATGGAATTCCTCTAATGAATGGTTAAAGAACCCTCTCGAACAACGAATACTAACAGATCAGAAAGTGACAATGAAATCATTGAGGAGCAGGAACAGATCTGGGTATCGATAGACGATGATGAGCATTCATCATCAGTTGATCCATTACCTAGGTAGGGAGTTTTATTCTATGCGAATTCTTCATTTCCCCTGTTCTTGAAATTCTACAATGAACCCGGATCAATGAACAAATATATTGGCCTATATATCTATCATCTTTGTGGGATTTTTAATGGTGCATGATAAATGGTGAAATCTATAATTTTTTTATTTTCCACCTTTTTGGTTTTTTGGGATCCTCCTAATAGGAATTTATCCAGTTCTATACGAACAAAGACCCGAATCATTATTTGGGTGTTCTGATGTGGGACTCCATACCCTCTTCTTATATTTTATTCTTTCGGTTCTTTGTGGTGCAATGAATTTGGAGGTGATGGTATTTATGGTGCATATGGGACTGTAGGAGTGAATCGGTGCATCAACCCAGTGCAGGAGGCTGTGGGATATAGAGGCATCGACAGGAAAGGTTGTGGCATCCGTTAAAGGCTACGACTTAAGGACAAAGTGGCGGCACAATGTGGAGACACCCAGCTGCGGCGAAGACAATAGGTTGTGGAATATAGGTCGTGACAACCAGGTCATGATGTCATTAGGATCTGTCAGCACCAGGTGTGACGAAAGGTGGGAGGCAGTATATTGGTAGCGCACTGTGATGGCGATAGGGGCCGCTTGCATGGAGGTCAGCAGCTGGTGGTAGGCGAATGCTGCTTTCCTACCATGTCAGGGGTGTTGTGTGGTGGAAATTCATGGTGTACGAACCACGGTGGGTGGAGGGGGACCCAAAACTTTCTGCGAGTCACATAGAAGACAAGTCTATATAAAAGGACAGACTATTAGACGATGTGGCACCACCCTAGTGCTGCATGTCTATGCGAACTGAATGTCTCACGATGTCTGGGATGGAGTAGAAGCATCCCTTGATATGGGACGAGCCCACAAAATAAACTGGTCCTTTGGGAAGCCCGAGCTAGAGGATAATGAGACTGCCAATATGGACCAGGCCAAATGGGAAACTGGGCTACTGAGCAGCCTGATGTGTCAGAATCAGTCTGACTAAGTCAGAATAGACCAGTTGATAACCGGGATGCTGGGAGACCCGGTAGACATGATCCATTACCGAACCAGGCTAGATCGAGTAAGGCCCAGTTGGCTTGGCTAATAGACCAAGTAGGACCAGATTCGGCCAGACCCAACTGGGTATGTTTGGGTTGGCTGAAATGGGTCGTGTATTCCAGGACCCTCGGGTCAGGTTGGCCGGGTCGGTTCAACCAAGTCACTCTGATCCTGGATACAACCGAACCCTATTTTTTAAAACGCCAATATATTTCGGATTGGGAATCTTATTGATGCACCACCTACAGTTTTGGGACCCTTATGATAGGATGGTACATTGAATATTCTCTAAGTGAGGTTTCGGGGTAGTTGAAATTCACCTGACGGCTTGATGAGTAGAATCTCTCAGATTCTAGTGAACTAAAGAGTATGAATTCTACATATAGATTTGAAACAAAGGATATGAAGAGAAGAACTCATTGGTCTAGTAGAATACCAGTCCTTAGTGGTCCAACAGAAGAACAAACCTTAGTGGTCCAGAAGAAAATAATACCTCATTGGTCTAGCAGGCGAGTGGACCTCAGTGGTTTAGAAGATGAGAAGAGCCCAGTGGTCTAGAAGATGAGCAGACCTCAGTTGTTCAGTAAGAAAGAAGGCCTTAGTTGTCCAATAGCTGAGTAGACCTATGTGGTCTAGCATCTGAGCAGACCTTAGTTTTCTTGTAGCTAAGCAGATCTCAGTGGCTTATCAAGAGTGATTCCCTCAGTTTTACAAGATGATTCAGCTTTATGATAGAAAATCAAATTTTCTATATTTTGAGTTATACCGGGTGTGAGCTGTCTTTGAATTGTGGTCTTACTGTGTGATATTAATTTGTTGTCTTTACATTATGGTTTTGTGTGCCAACAGAGTATTGTGTTACACACCCTGAACTGACTTCACCTGCACGTGACGTGTCTTGTGAAGGTGATCAGTGCTTCAACAGAGACCTTGGTGGTCTGGGACCAGGTGGTGCCCAGTAATACGGGACAGATGAGATTTACTTCTACGACTACATATAGGTACTCTCCCCCTACGCTTCAAGTAGGGTTTTATCAGACAAGCCTTGGCATATATAATTTCTTTTTTGGTTTTGGTCTTGTATTCTAGACCTTTTTACTTTTTAGTTTGTACTATACTTTCAGTAGTTGTCTTAGTGAATGTTGTGGTTTACTTAGTGTTTACCTTCCAGTAGTTTGTGCTATGTTCATGTGTACATGTTTAAATTCATCACCTTCTCATATTGGGATATGCCTGCTCAATACTAGTCTACATCCCTTGGCCTATGGGAGGTGGGTTTGGGGTAGTTATAACACGAGCCCTGGAGGACGGGTCATGAAAAAGTGGTATCAATGGGAAGTTTGTTCTATTATAAGAACTAAGAGTCTATAAATATTTAAGGTGAAAAGTGTTCAGTGATTCAGGTTCAGATTTCTAGCTATGGAGTCCTGTGTTGGTGAGGGATCCTATGTATCCATACACCTTGACCCTTAATTCTTATTTCTATATTGGTACCTAAAAACATCATTTTCATGCTTATTTGAGTGTTTCTCATGAACTATCGGATTCAGAATCAGATCGCTGTGTATGATCTATTAATCATGATTCATCTTGATCTCTTTCAGTATGTATCCATATAGAAAACCATCCATGATTCTAGTGCCTGATCACTAAGATAGTTCAGAGAGCAATGTGGCTTTGGTATAGGGGTCATTGCTTGAGATGGAACCTTCGGGCGGTGTGCCATCAATACAACCACCCATTGGTTATTAGTTAATACTAATTATGATTTTAGAGTATTCTTGTAGGCTTAGTGCCTTACATGATTTCAAGAGAAAAATACCAATTAGGTTCAGGGGTAGAGAGAGATCATTAGGTTCACAGAGGATTGGAAGGAGGCGGTGATGCGAGTATTCCACCTTGTAAAGATGCCACTTGACTAGATGGAAGTTCTAGCCATGATCTATCTATAGGGATTATTAGAGAGATGGTAGAGTTTGATGATCCAGACTCATGAGGAGGTGAACCTCACCTGGCCTGACTTTGAGTGGCTTTTCGGGGAGGATTTCTTCCCTACAACTTTGCACTATGTGCACATACAGAAGCTGCTTCACTTACAACAGGGTATCTTAAAAGTGGTTGAGTACTCTGCAAGGTTCACATACCTCTCCCATTACTCTATAGATACAGTGCCATACCCTTTCTTGAGAGCTTAGACCTTTGAAAAGGGACTCTAAAGGGATATCATGGAATCAATTATTTCCCTCATCATCCTTACCTAGATTGTGGTGCTGGAGCAATATATATGAGTATAGATCTTCCTTGCTGAGTAGACTCTGAGGGTAGGAGCTACCACTAGGTGATGGGTTGATGAATGATCCATGTAAGGTAGTTGATAGATGATGTAGAGGCCCAAACATGACAAACCATTTGGAGGAGGACCTTAGGACTTAGGTTCAGCAATATGAGGATCTCGGGGAAAAGGGAGTCATCAGGGGAGAGGATTATGCTACGCAAGCAGTGAGAATGATAAAATGGATCATGATTTACCGAATCACCATGAAGAGTACTAACATACGATCAAGGGACTACAGAGGTAGTGTAAAAGATAATAATAGGGAGGTCCGCTAGGTGGAGAACAAGGAAAATGAGCAGGACGGGCTGTTGGAGGTGGGCGTAGGTATGAGGAACCACAACAACCACATCCAAGCGTTCCACCACGGGCTCCTGAAGTAGGTGGACATGGGCGGGATCAGCTCTAGTAAAAAAAGGCTTATGATCCCAAGACTCCTAGGATTATTAGAGGTATGATATGTGTCTTTTCCACCATAACTATAGTTTTGATAGACATGGGTATTAGTCATTCTTTTTTCACCACGACCCTTGTTCGAGACACAAAGATTCTAGTGGAAATGTTGAATCTATACCTTCACTTAGAGAATCCCATGGGAGGAGATTTGAAGATCACACACTGGTTTCGAAAGTGTTCCCATGCTCTTGGGGATGAGAGTTTCAATTGGGATATCTTGGTGTTAGCATCGAGCCCTTACAACGTCATTATAGATATGGACTGGTTATCCATTGTACATGTTTAGAATCAACTATTTTAGGTGTATAGTGTTGTGTGTCTGTGGAGATAAGGCATGATATTCCTTTATCTATGAAAATGAAACAAAAGTAGTGTAAAATGGAGTCACACATAAGAGGGTACAACCGATCACTCATCAAGTGGATAGAATGACCCTCAGTGCAGTGGATGAGATGAGTCCACGATTTCCTGTAGTGGTGGACAAGTACCAGAATGCCTTTTTATAGGATGCTCCTGGTCTACGTCCTCGCAGATAGGTATAAATTTTCATTGATCTATACCCCATGGAGACACTGATATCTACACATATATATCAGATGGCTCCCCTAGAACTCTGAGATCTGAGGGTACAGTTGGAGGACTTATAGAGGAAGGGGTTCTTAGGGCCCAAAATTTCACCATGGGCAACCCTAGTGTTGTTTTCCAAGAAGGTAGACAGAAGCTTAAGGTTATGCATGGACTTCTGGTGCCTAATCTAGGTGAACATGAGGAACAAGTAACCTCTACAGGGGATGTATGGTTTCTTCGATTAGATGAAGCGAGGGATATGGTTCTCAAAGATAGACCTTACTCTATGATATCACCAGCTTTGAGTAGGATATGAGGACATATCGAAGATGACTTTCAGATGTTTCTACATCCACTATGAGTACTTAGTGATGTTTTTTGGGAAGAGGAATGCCTCAGAAGTGGTCTTGGGACTCATGAATAAGATCTTCTAGATATACTTGGACTAGTTTATGGTGGTCTTCATGGATTAAATCTTAGTGTATTCAACATCTGAGGAGGAACACACAACACACATGAGGATGGTTCTAGACACACTCTGAGGGAACCATCTTTGCAGAAATATCTTGAACTGTGAGTTCTTGAAATAAAAGGTCCACTTCTTGGGACATGCCATCTCAGAGGCTGGAGTTGCGGTGGATCCATAAAATACTGAGGTAGTGATTAATTGGGAACCATCCATGAGCATTACAGAGCTGTGTATTTTCCTTGGGTTGGGGAGATATTATTATAGGGTTGTACCTGACTTCTCCAGAGTGGAATCACCCATGAAATCATTGAAAAAGAAAGGAAAACCCTTTATGTGGATAGAAGGATGCCAGAAAAGCTTTCAACAGTTAACGGAATTCTTGATGATTGATTCTATATTGAGGCTTCCAGAGGAGGGGAATGACTACATGGTGTACTATGAAACACCATAAACTGGGCATTGTTGTGTCCTTATGTAGGGGAAAGCAGTGATTTCTTATGGTTCACGACAGTTGAGACCGCATGAGTGTAACTATATGACCCCTGACCTTGATTTGGCAGTGGTAGTCTTCACACATAAGATGTGGTGACACTAACCTATGGGAGAATGATTCATCATCTACTATGAACACAAGAATCTCAAGTATATCTTTTCTCAAAATGATATGAATTCGTGAGAGAGACACTTGATAGAGTTCCTCCAGTACTATGACTTCGAGATAGTCTATACTTCTGGGAAGGGGAATGTGGTTGCAGATTCTCTTAACAAGAGATCGAGTTCACAACTACTGAAGGGGGATTCAAGGAAGTTGGCCTCAATATAGATATCCTTTGTGGATATAGATGAGCCATATTTTCTTCAGTCGATGTTAGTATCCCATCCACTCTTACAGTGATTCATGGAGATGCAACTCGAAGATTCCAACTGCAAGACCACACATGCCCAGATGTCCACAAGGCACCCCCTTGATGGATTTTATAAAGTTGGGGAGCACATAATCCTTTTCAAAGGATGAACCATTGTACCAATAGTGTTACTGGAGGAATTATTGAGGATGTTTCACATATCCTCTTTGGCGGTGTATCTAGGTGTGGCGAAGATATATCAGGTCCTCCGTCATCAGTACTGGTGGTCGGGTATGAGTAAGGCGGTGGAAAATTTTATCTTGAGATGCCTCACTTATCAACAAGTTTAGGATGATTAGCATGTTCCAACAGGTTTGACACTACCCCTCGAGGTACCATAGTGGATGTGGGATGAGATATAGATGGACTTCATTAAAGGCTTACAACACATGTCTAGGGGGAAGGATACCATCTAGGTGATCATACAACGACTCACCAAGTCGCCCACTTACTACCCATTCAAGAGCAGAGTTCACTCAAGATCTTTGGATGCCTCAACGTGCAAGATATAGTTAGACTCCAGGGAGCCCCATCTATGATAGTTTCAACTCATGATGAACGCTTTACATCCCAGTTTTAGAGGGGATTAAGGGAGGTATTTGGGACTCAGCTGCAGTAGAGCACAACCTTTCATGCACAGATGGATGGTCAGACAAAGCAGACCATACAAAACATGGAGGACATGCATCATGCTTGCGTTCATGATTTTGGTCACATTCCGGAGGACCACCTACCACGGGTGGAGTTTTCTTGCAACAAAAACTACCACTCCATCATTGGTATGGAACCATTCAAGGAACTATATATATGACCATTCAGGTCATTGTTATGCTGGACATACGCAGGGGAGTCAGTACTCATGGGTCCAGAGATGGTACAGGCTACCACTGAGATGGTGTGGGTCATCCAAGAATGGATGAAGATTGCACATAGATGATATAAGTCCTATGTTGATAGGTGATAGATACCCGTGGAGTTTGAAGTGGAGACCATGTATTACTAAAGGTCTCTCCTCAATGAGGGATACACAGATTTGGATGGGGCAATATGTTATCTCTTAGGATCATCAGTCCTTTCCTGATACTACGTTGAGTGGGTAAGTTGGGGAACTACTTGGCTCTACCACTGCAGTTAGATAGGGTGAAAAATGTCTTCCACATATCCCTGCCTAGGAGATATGTGCATGATGCTTCTCACATCATCGACCATGGAGAGCTGGAGATTGATGAAGAGGTGATATTCATAGAGTACCTTGAGGAGATAGAGGATCGACATGAGAGGATTATTTATAGACATTTGATTACTCTAGTGCGTGTTCGTTGGAAGCATGAGAATCTCTATAAGAGTACGTTGGGGTGGGAGGCTTAAATTTATTCTTAGTAACCCCATTTGTTTTATTAGCCCTTGTTTTAGCTTAAGAGGATGTAAAGCCCTGAAGAGGGGAGTATGGTAATACCCCATAATTCCATGTAAATTTTTTAAAAATTAAGTGGGATTATTTTAAGACCAGGATCAGATATAGTACCTAATTCCTATGCCCAGAGTGGTTGGAACATATTTTTGAACACTTTTAAATGTTTATCAAAAAAACATGAGAGAAGGTTTTTATAACATTCAAAACGGTTCCCAAATCAAAAATATGAGGACACCATTGTACATAGATCCTTGAGATTCTCCTAGAAAGGGACTAACATCGAACGACATGGGTCAACCAAAAAAGTTATTTTTTCAGACTTTTTAAATGAAAAAGATAACATAAAAAGTTATTTTATTTGTTTTCTAAATCGTTAAGCAAGAGAATGCCAGTGTTGTGGTGCATCGATGTGGTGATGAGGAATATCATTAATGAATTAGCATGGTGATGGTGTAACACGCAATTTGTATTACTTTCCTAATTAAATAAGAATTCAGGGTTGATGAACTACCCAAGAATTCATCTGGAGAACAAAGAAGGAACCCTCTCCAATGACGAATGTCGGTGGATCAGAAAGCGGCAACAACATGCTTAGAGTACAGGATCAGATCTAGAGATCGATGAGAAATAACAAGCATTCATCCTCGACTGATCCATTTCCCAGGTAGGGGGTTTTATTCTAAGAGAATTATTCATTTCCCCCATTCTTGAAATTCTACTATCAACATGGACCAATCATCAAATAGATTGGCCCGTGGATAGATCGTCATTACGAGATGGTTAATGCTGCAGGATAAAAGATGATTTTTATTGTTTTCTCCCTTTTGGGTTCATCGTTATCCAACTGACAAGAACGTATCCGTGTCTATATGAAAAAAGACCCAAATCATTACTTGGGTGATCTTATGTGATAAACCTTCTCTTCTATTATTCTTATGTTCTTCCCATTCTTTGTGGTGCAATGAATTTGGTGGTAATGGTATCTGTGGTCTAGATAAGACTGTATCGGCCCATCAACCCATGATAGGATGCCATGAGAGATGGATGAATCAAGATGGAAGGTCTTAAAAATTGATGAGAGGAAGAGAAATAAGGTCATGACATCAGAATGAGGTTGTGTAAATGACAAGAGGCCATGGTGGTGGCACCAGGCTGCGACACCCAGGATGTGGCGGCAGTAGTAGTCACTAGCACCAAGGCCAGTGGCAGGTGGTGTGCTGGTAGCATACCACATCGGTGACATGGGTCTTCGCCACGAAGGCCGGAGGTAGGAGTACATGTCCACTCATCCACATCATGGGCGCCACAAGGGCGCAAAGCCACGGTGCATGGACCACGGTGGTGGGTGGGGGGGAGCCGCCTCTTAATGCGAGTCATGTAGAAGACCAATCTACAAGAGTGGACTAGTTGACCGAAGAGGCAACGCCACCCAGACACCACATGTCGGTGTGAACTGGAAGCTCCAAAACATCTAGTATAGAGTAGAACTAGCCCATCGATGTGGGTCAGGCAGGTGAAAGAAACTAGACCGCTGGGTGTCCTGGGATAGAGGATAATCGTCCCGCCGATGCGGGTTGAGATGGATGGGAAACTGGGCCGTAGGGAAGCATGACTAGTCAGAATCGATCTGACTAAGTCGGACTGGACCAGTTGAGAGCCGGGTTGCTGGGCGACCCGACAGACTAGATCCCCGACCGAATCAGAGCATATCTAGCATAGCCCAGTGGGCCTATCCACAAGAATAATCCAAATCAGGTTGGCCCAGACCCGTCCATGTTGGGTCAGGTCACACAAAACGGGTCAGGGCATCCAGGACCCTTGGGCCCGGTTGGTCGGGTCAGTCCGACCACGTTGACTGGGCCTGATCTCAACCTGACCCTATTTACTAAAACACCAAAATCTTCCGGATGTTTGATTGAAACGCTGCATGTGGCATTGAAACCTTCTCTATGAGATGGTACTTTGAGTAAACTTATGTTAGTTTTCTTGCTAGTCTAAATATGGCCAATTTTTTTAGGAGAAGAATCACCCAGAGTCAATCACACTAGAGTGCAGAAATCATACAGCTGGTTGTGACACAAAGGATATGATGAGCAGACCTTAGTGGTCTAGCATATGAGAAGACCATAGTGGTTCAGTATAATATTAGACATATGTGCTCAAGGAGATGGGCACACCTCAGTGTTCCATCAAATGATCAGACCTCTGTGGTCCAGGTGGTGAGCAGACCTTAGTGGTCCATTAGCTGAATAGACTTTAGTAGTCCTACAGCTAAGGGGACTTTAGTGGTACAGTATCTTAGAAGGCCTTAGTGGTTCATTAGGGGTGATTCCCTCATTAATACAAGATGATTCAACATTACAACTAAAAATCCTACTTTCTATATTTTGAGTTATACCCGGTGTGAACTATCTTTATTTTGTGGTATTGTTGGGTGATCGTTATTTTTGGTCTTTCCTTTGTGGTTTGGGTTCCTAATGAGTATTGTTTTACTCACCCTTGCATGATTTTTTCCTGCATGTTTCATGTCACATGCAGGCGATTGATGTTTTGATAGAGACCTTGGTGGTTTAGGACCAGGTTGTCCCCAGTGAGACGAGACAGACGTGACATACTTATATAACTAGAGATAGCTACCAACCACCTACCCTTTAGGTAGGGTTTGTGTAAACGGACCTTGATAGTTGTACTTTTCTGGTTTTGGTCTTGTATTCTGGCCCCTCTGTTACTTTTCGATTTGTACTTTACTTTTAGTAGTTTTATCATTGACAGTTGTGGTTTACTTAGTGTTTACCTTTCACCATTTTGGGTTGTGTGTCATGTGTATAGGTTCAAAATAAATTCCTTCCCATTTTGGGATATAACTTTTTGGTGCTAGTCTCCATCCCTTGGACTATAGAAGGCGGGCTTAGGGTAGTCTCGACATGGGCCTTGGGGGATGGGTCATGAAATTTACCCATCTTTAAGGTCCATAAGATGACACTTACACATGGTCATTGTTACCTTCATGTAGTTCCTCCATGACTCATATGAACTCTTCCCTGACTCATATAAAAACTCCATTAAATCATACACAATGGACCAAATGAATCATACATAGCCACTCATTTATCATTTTTAGCATGAAACTCCTAAAAAATATCAAATGCATTATTTTTCTAGTTTTTAACGAATCGGTGTTAAATAATTAATGTAATAATTGAAATCATTTAAAATAGCTTAAACTCAAAATCATAAATCAATGTATTACATGCTATAATGTCAAAAAATTAATAAGACTAGTAAAAGTCATGATTTAGGATATTAATCAATTTAATTCTAGATTCCCAAAATTAGGAGAAATATATTAATTTTCTATGATTTATACAAATTTTGAGGTTTGTTTCCAATGAAAATAGATTATATGACAACCCATATTATTCATAAAATCTTTTTAATGAATTAATTCATAATGATGCACTACATAAAACCAATAATATTGTGAGGCCTAATTTATTTGGGTAATTAGGTACCTATAATAAACATGTTAAATATAAATACAATGTCATAAACTAAAACTCTATAACATGTCGTTAATATTTATTCTTCTAAAACGGCACGGGATAACCTGGTGACATTCAGAAGAAAGGGGTGTTCTATAAAGACTACTAAGGGTATACTCAAATCATAACATGATGAGAGTAATACGTGTTCTTTAATAGGTGTATCAAGGTAATAAAAGGGGGCCAAGAATAATAAAATTGAATATTAAATCATGATAAAAGATGAACACATAAAGGAAACATGGTAGTGTGGAAAAAATATTGAACATGGCATCATAAGCATAAGTCAAGGATAAGAATAAAGAAATCATAACATAGTCTTTTTAAGATAAATTCCAATGCACTATACATGGAATCCCATGAGATAAAAATATTACCCAGTGCATTGGAGGGTTGTATAATTTTGGGCCCACCCTTCACTTTCATTTAATGTACACGCATTAGAGTGACACAAATATCATGAAACACAAGGATGTCTTTAATAACTATTAATCCTATGATTTAAAAGTGTGGGTTAAATAAATGTATGTAATAAATAAATGTAAAACTTTTACATCGTGGTTAATACCATTGAGTAGAAAAGGGGATGGGTATTTACTATTCAACTACTTGTCATGGAAAATCATAGGATAATTTTGGAAGCATAATGGGTGTATACAAAGGATTGTGGAAGTGGAAAAAGTGTGAAAAATGAGGTGTCTGATTACATGGAAAAAATGAGGACAATAAAAGGATTTTTAAAAAAACATTACGACAAGCACATTTTGAAATCAAAAGGGGCTTAGTACAAAGAAAGTACTTGAAATAAAAATAAGAGGAGAGAGCCCCTTACCTTGAGAAGGAATTTATAAAATATTTTTAAGGGATTATTATATGCTTGTAAACACTTTGGGAGGGATCTGGAGAGGTATCAGTATAGTAATTTTATTATATAATGGTTTTGAGTGAAGAGGAATGAGAGTTTGGGTGAGTTTTTATTGGAAAAAAAGTGATAAATATTTGTTAATTTTTAAACATAGGTTTCGAGTTACTATATGATAAAGTATGCCAAACCACAAACCATCCCATGTTTTTTCCATGGTTTAAAACAATAAAGACTAGATTTAGTTATTCTATAAGGATAAGAACCTAAATATTTAAAATAATACCCTTGGTGACATGTATGTGAGTCGCATTTTTAAAGAATTGTTTTTCAAACCTTAAAATTTAATATAGGTTTTTAAGGATTAATTAAGATATAATAAAATTAATAAAATAAAATAAAAAACACATTTTTTAAGGGTAAACATAATTTGGGTTCTGGATACTCATTTGAGTATCTATTACATTAGTTTTGGACTTCTAGGATGTCTTAATACATAAAATATACATATACCACATTTAATTTTTACCCAACAACTCGCACTTCTCATAAATTATAAAAAATATACCATCGGTAAATATTAATGTGATAATTTAAAAAATTATATTTATTGTATAAAATTAATTCTTCAAATATGAGAATATACACTTTTAAATCAAAATACCCATTTATTAAAAATAATGAGTTTTTTACTGTAACATTTTTTGGCCCTTATTAAAATTATCTATGAATTCCTGAAATTATATAATCATTTATATTGAGTAATTTTTATTTTATAGTAATATTTTCTACAAATATCATTTATTTAAAAAAAATTGTGTATTTATTGAAACTATATATTTCTTAAAAATAATATTGTTTGGCTCATCGTATGAAAATATAAATTTTAAAGGAATTATTTAATCATTATATAATAATAAAATATAAATATAATAATTATATTATTCAAAATAATAATATAAAAATTCACACTTTTAGGGTCTATATACATAGCCTTTTATTACACTAATGAATTCTCTATGGGTAAGGTGTGAGATGGTGACATTTTCTTAAGGAAATTTAGAGAACATAGTTTGGGCGGTGGTCTTGATGAGATTAATCTTTTCCAGAAAGTGGTTTTACACATGCTTTATTTGTTGAATTTTAGATTGGGATTGGCCAAGGGTAAATCTTAATGATAATATATTTTTTATAAGCTCCAATAAATGTAATTCATTGTGTAAAATACAATTGGTTGAGTCTATCAATTCCTTTTTCTATATCAAATGAATTTATCATAACCCTATATATATAGTAATAATACAATCATTGTATAATTACTATACTATCAAATGTTATGAAATCTAGGTCTCATCAATGATTTTATATAAAGATTTTCTATTGACAATATGTGGATTTATTATGATTATAAAAGGTTTTATACCTCTCATATATATATTAAATAAGGTCAAGTCCCATATGCTCCTGATCTCCAACATTATCCCATCATATTGGAGCCTAACACTTATTTCTATATATTTCATTATAAGGATCCATTTTAATGAAAGTATGGAAAATGTTGTTATTTGAAAACTCAATTAATAGAAGGTGTTTATCCCAAAATTATTTGAAAACCATCCAATTGGATCTAAACATATCCTCTAGAGTTTGAATGGTTCATCTAGACTAACAATCCATCATAGGCTGATAATCAATTATAAAGCTAGGTCTTATATCCAATTCATATTGAAGGATAATTGAGAACATTGAGGTATTGATTTTATACAATAGAATGTGGATATATATGTAGTCTTACCACTTCCCATATGAATATCATAGTTAGTGGGTCAAGAAATAAATCTTCCTTGATAACCTTGAAATGCAGTTACTTAGTAAGGTGATCGACTTCCACTGAGATGACATTACTTCCTTTAGGGGTCATAAGGAGTCCAATGATCAAATCAATGGTTATGTTTTTACATTTAAATATTGGTATGTCCAATAGATTAATTATAACCATAGAATTATGTCATTCATCCTTGATTTGTTTGAATACCAAGAATCATGATACAAATTTTATAATCTCCATCTCCATGTAATCCCATAAAATGTTTTTCTTAAAATATCTATACATATTTGTGATTCCTAGATGAATTGATAAGGATGAGATATTTACATTTTCTAGAATTTCCCTCTTTAATTATGGTTATGATTTGACACATATCTTATTACTAGATATTTACGAAAGTTGAACTCTACAATATTCACTACTATTTTCTATAGCACATCATCATACTTTGGATCCTATATGACCCTCACATGAATATATGATAATAATTAATTTTATATAGGTATGATGAATATACTATTTTTATTCCAATGTACATCCTCTATATGTCCAAGAATATTGTATTCTTTTTAATTCTCATAATGGATAAGGTTATCATATCTTTTATAATCAAATCATCTACCACTTTTTTCACCTTCCAAGGATAATAATGGATTAAAAAATAATAATTGTTGATCATCTAAAATCACATTAATTGTCCCATATCAATCTCCTTTTATGTGAATATATACTAGATGATTTTATGATTAATATATATGCCACAATTCTCCCCGTATAGATAACGTCATTAATTCTTTGGTGAAAAGATCACTATATAAAATTCTAGGTCTTGTGTTAGGTTGTTCTTCTCAGGAATTTTAAATTGGAGGGAGGTATATTATATAACTTTTTCACCTTTAATGAAAACAAAACTAAATACTTTTTTGGACACATCATTTTAGATGACAAATCCTTCACCACTGGTGGGTAATGTGAGCATAGGTGTAGTGATTATCCTCTTCTTAAAATCGTCGAACATTTCATTACATTAATAATTGTAGAAAAACAGTATAAATTTATATTTTGATTGGTTATTTTGATTGAAAATCATGGTATGTTGGGCCTTCTTTCAATTGAATCTATTTTTGAAGGATCAATAGATATCCATTTAAAGGTGATAACATTCCCCATGATTGTTAATTGTTCCTGACCTAAGTATGATTGGGAACTCAACCTCTAGTTTAAGAGAAATTCCATGACATTATTTAAGGAACATATTCTCTCACAATATTAATTTAATCAAGGATGATATTTTTCTATGTCTTAATCATTTTATCTAGACAATATCCATGATTGAGATGATAAATGTAATGGAGATCCATCCTCCCCCATTTAATTGTATAGAATTTGAGGTTTATTTATGTTATACATGGTTAATTCCATATCCCATCAATTTATGTTGGATATATATAAGGGAAAAAATCCATAACTGGGAGAACATTTAATTCGACTAAAAGTAATATAAAAATGTTTTCATGAAGAACATTCTGAAAATCATTCACTTGTTGTACAATTATCATAGATTTTTTTCCTGATGATATCATTTCATTTTAAGTTGTGAGTCGATGTTCTTAAAAAACATACAATATATTTTAGTGTGAAATAAATTGATATAAAACAACACATAAAAACTCTGGATTATAGGTTATGTTTACTTCAATCATTACAATCCATCTCAGTATATGACCTTCATTTTCCCTTGATCTTGGTGTTTTTTAGTTATCATTTTTCTTTATTCTCCCTTTTAATAGATCATTTTACAAAATAATTCCCATGCTCCCCACATTTACGACATGAAACTGTTAATGATACCTTTGATTGAACTTTATATTCTTTAATTATTTTATTTGAAATATTCAGTTCTAGACAATAATTAGCTACTTTATACCTTATTTTTCTACACCCAAAACATCTTACAGTTCCTTTGTAACATCTACCATGTTTCCTTTTTCAGTATTTTTGATATGTAGGAAATTGAATCATATTCCTCTATCACCTTTATCACATTAAGTTTTATGATACGTTTTCTTCCCCTTCTTTGATGTATTTTGTGGCTCAACTATTTTCTATTTTTTATTGTAATTTGTGATTTATTGTTTAGAGTTACCTTAAGAAATCTTACTCTACCCCCCATCATATTAGACATCTCATTTGGATAGAAACTAATTCACCTATCACAATTTTTGTTGAATCAATTGTTGTAAGAACCTGGATCTTCTTTTTAAGGTATGTTTTCTTTTTCTAACCGTTTTTTAGAAAAAGGGGAAGTTCTGGAAATTTTTGAAGTACATGCCATGTACTTTATGAGTACACACCATGTACTACTTTTCCACAGGTGGCCATGTGATGGCCGTTTCATGGCCAAACACACGACTGTGTGGGGGTGACATGGAGGCCACCAAAAGTGGAGTACAGAAAAAGGAGAGTACATGATGTGTACTTCAAAAGTACACGCCATATGTTTTGTTTTTTTCATTAAACAGCCCTGAGGTCACATCTAATCTCCAGAACATGATTTTTCTTGGTCTCATTCGGCTGAGATTCTCTGTATGGGCATGATCCTTCTCTGAGCCTCCGAGCCTCTGTCCGACCTCTGATTCGACCGCTGTCAATTGTTTTGGGATCGCCTCAGTGAGTTCCCTCTACTTCTTAATCCTCATTTCATAATTCCTCTTCCTTCTCAATTTATCATTTGTTGAACGTTTTAGACGTTTTTGTAGATCTAAAATGTTCTTGGGTGATTCAAGCCTCGAGGTTCACATATAATTATCTCTCAATCCCGTGGTAGGTGGTTTGTGGCTTTCTGTTGAAAGACTTTGAGTTTTATGTGAAAATTTTCCAAATACCCATGAACAGTGTATTGCGCATTTACTGTTTTTACCTATTGTTTTTCTACTTGCTTGTATGCTTGAGTAGAGTTTATTTAATGTGAATAGGGTTAACTTCTATGCTTTGGATGTGTTTTCCCATGCATGTTTTCCTGTTTTGACTGTTGGGTCGAGTCTTCTTGTAGGGATGCTATTTACTTTCAATGACTAGTATTATAGGATGGGTGACTATTATTCTGACATGTTTTTATGTTGTAGACTGCTAGCCAAGATGTTCTTGAGTTTTAATTTCTCCAATGAATGCTTCTTACTTGCTTAACTTACATAGGGATCTATGATCCTGATGTATAGACCATAAGAATAATGGATGTAAGGGCTTCTCCAGAGTGTCTTTTCTTATTACGATGTGAGACCACAAGGGTAATTGACTTTGAGTACTTCCTCAGAGATACTGTAGTTCCTAGAAGCAGGACACAAAGGTAATGTGATGTAAGTGCTTCCCTAGAGCGCCTTTAGTACCGTTACAAGACTACATGGGGAACTGACAGTGAGTTCTTCCTCAGAGAGTCTATGCTAAGCAGAACCAGAGGGGTTAGACTGAGTGTACTACCCAGAGGGTTTCTTGTACTTGTAAATAAGGAACAGAGGGGATAGGTTGTGAGCACTTTCTGGTGGGTTACCTTGTGTTTAGCTTCTTGCTTGTACTTGTTAGGTAAGACCAAAGGGATTAGAATGTGGGTAATTCCCTGAGTGTTACCTAGTTGTATTTATCTGTTTTGATTATATATTGCATGTCATTTGGCGGTTTGAATGCTTTAAAACTATGGATTGTTTAATCCTGAGTAATTCCTCAATTACTACCTTCCATACTTTACCTGTCGTATATTCACTGACTGTTAGGCACAAATCTCATGGTGGTTTCCTACTGGGATTTTGTCTCACACCCTCTTTAGTCCATGATTTTGGGCCCAAAAATATTATATTGTTGCATGTATAGACAAGGGTAATCACCCTTCTACTTTAGGTACTTGATTACTATGGATATGGAGAGCATGGGACCAAGCTATGGCTTGCGATGATGAGGAGTTGATTACATGCATTACTTTGTACTTTGGTTTAGTACAGTTGTTTTCCAGCATTGTGATTTGTTTGGATGTTTTCCTAGACATATGTATCATGAATCATTCATATATATATATATATGTGTGTGTGTGTGTGTGTGTTCCATTTCATTATTACCAGTCTTCTGTAGTTTATTTTTATAAGGTTTGTCTCTATTTCTGCTATTTTTATTGTTTTCTTCCACTGTGATACTCTACAAATGAGGGCATAGTTTCCCCACTATCACACCCAAGGCTCTTGCCAAAAGTCGGCAGCCTCTGGCATTCGTGGAAATGTGCTTGAGGCCATGTGACCAATTGGGTACGGGGTGCCTCTGGGTGGCTTCCAGAACCGGGATGTTACAAAGTGGTATCAGAGGAATTCTTTTCTCTTGAAATACTATTTGGTGCCTTTATCCAAGGATAGGGAGGAATAGGTACTTGGTAATAAGTTATGCTCTGAATTAGCTATCTCGTGTATAGGGAAAAGCCAATCTACCTCGTTTATTGCAATTTTTCTAGTTTCCACTTTACAGTTGATTTAATTTTCACCATTGGGTGACTCACATGTTTTGTACTATTATTTTTGATGTTATTGAGGTTCTATTTCGATCACAACCCAATGATATGAGGGTATTTAATCTCATGCATCATATAAGCACTTGCTAGAAATCACATGTCATGCATTCTTTCCATGCCATCTAGGATGCATTTCTGATTTCATGTTGTTGTGATAGATGTTGAGTAAAATATGCATGATGTTGTGATATTTGCCTTGATAAAATCCTTGATTTTTGATAGCTTATTTTTTATGTAAGTTTTTGGTTGGAATGAACACCAAAATTTGGTTATTGAGGTGTTATGGGCCCTCATGGACTAAAATTTGGTGGATTATTACCTTGTTTTTTCTTGTTTATAACATGTGTAAGATGCCAAGCTTTGATTCACAGGGAGTACGGGCCCTCAAAGATCAGAATTTGGAACTTCAAAGTTCGTTTTAGTGTTTTTCTAGGCTCTAGAGTAGTTTCTAAGGCTTAATATCCCAAAAAACCCAGAATACACGCCATGTAGTTTTCACTACACAACATGTGTTCTTCTGTTCGGGAAGAAACTGTTTTTCTTAAGTATGTGTCGTGTTCTGTATGTACACATTGTGTGGTCTCTAGTCGTGTATTAGGCTGTGTGGGCAGGGAAACAGGATACAGAAAACCGGGAGTGAACACGCCTTGTACTGTCCTATGCACGCCGTGTTGTGTCGACCCTGTGCCCACCTGTGTCACTAACAACACAGGTTGGCCGAGTCTTTTCAAATACACACCGTGTGCCGTCTATGCACACTGTGTAGTTTAACCTAGGTACCCTTCCGTGTCATGAACAACATGGGTCAGTGTTATCCTTTTTCATACACACTGTGTCTATCTAGAACATGATGTGCAGTGTGAGTCATGTGTTAGGCCATCTCACAAACAACACGGGCCAGGTGAAGCATGTCCATTACACGTCGTGTCTATCTTGAACATGCCATGTAGTCTTGTCCTAGGATAGTCGTGTGGATTAACAGTGTAGAAGGAATCAGGAAGAGGAAGAGGATTCAAGTACACGCTGTGTGTTAGGACAACACACTGTGCGGTTTGGGTGTTACACGACCAGTTTTGGCAGAGGTGCATGCCCATGTGAATGACTTACGATAACCCGCCGTGTAGGGTTTGCACATGCCGTGTAGTCTTGTTTTGTAAAACTTGAGTGCTTTAATTCTCCTATTCACCTATTACACTTTTATGTTTTAGTTTCTATTAATCCTGATCTAAGGTGTGCATTTGACCTTGCAGAGTCATGCCACCGAGATGTCCTCCGCTTGTCCGCCAGTTACAGGGCAGTGATCAGATGTCGGATATGGCTGATCCGGGACTTCCTGCAGATCCTCATGTTGTGCCAGTCTTGGAACCAGTAGTTATACCTGATACTGGTGTTGAAGCACTATTTAGGGAAGGCTTCATGATGATGATGAATACCTTTCAGGGGGCACCATCTTTTTCCTTGTTAATGGGTGATTTGATGTGGGTTTTCTAGCAGCAGCATCCTGACACTTTCCTAGGGGAATGAGGACCTCAGGCTGCAGAGTCATGGCGAGAATCCATGCTGATGATCTTTGAGAATCTAGAGATACCTACAGTGAGTAGGGTAAATCTCACTACCTATATTCTTCGGTACTCCGCCAAGATGTGGTGGGATGTGATCTCACAAGAGGGACTCCAGTAGGTTATGGCATGGGATGCATTTTAGCGCATCTTCTATGACTAATTCTATCCAGAGACCCTGAGGCCCAATCAAGCCCAGGAGTTTATGAGTCTAGTGGAGGGTAATCTTTTTGTTATGGAGTATTCCCCATGTTTTACCAAGTTCTAGTGCTTCACACCTATTCTAGGAGGTGATCAGTTATTCATTGAAAGGATGTTTGAGGTTGGTCTAAGGCACGACACCCGATCGCAGGTGAATATATTCTGGTTGACTTCTATCACTTCTATAGTTAACCAGGCGCTAATCACGGAGTGAAATATGAGGGATTACAGAGTTTTGATCCAGAGAGCCTCGACTTCTGGAGTTAGCATCCCTCTTACTGATAGTAGGAAGCACCGCATGGAGTCTTTGAGGGGTGATCCAATGAGGTGAGACACATCTTCTGGTAGTCAGGTGTTGTGCTACCAGTGAAGAAAGACTAGGAATACGAGGCCACATTGCTCGAAAGACCCAGTGGAGTGCCGATCATGCGCCAAGATGGGTCACCTTTAGTGCTTCTGTCAGATCTTCTCACGAGTAGCTGGTGACAAGGATTCTTTTCTGACTCCGCATTCGGGAGCAGCACAACCAGTTTCTCACCAGTCAGGGAACTGGAGTTCTTCTGGCCATTCATGCTGAGGTGGAGGGCGTGGTTGTGGTTGTTAGTCATCAGTCTTTTAGTGAAAATATAGTGGATCAGATCATAGGGGTCAAGTAGGGTCACATGGTCGTGGAGCAGGCCCGAATTTTGTAGTGAATCAGACCCAACAAGATTAGGATCCCAGACCTTAAACAGTTCGAGGTATGATCTTATTTGCCTCGGTTTTATCTTCTTCTCTTTTCGATATAGGGGATTCCCATAGCTTTATATCTGTTGCACTTGTGGAGATCCTTGGGTTCTGTTTGTTTTATTCTACTGATACCTTGACACTAGACACTCTGTTGGGGACTAGAACGGAAAGTGTACATCAGTGTAAAGAGTTCCCTCTAGAGGTTGGTGGGTGTCACTTTTTATGGGACCTCTATGTCCTAGAGATGACAGGATATGATGTAATTCTATGAATGGAATGTCTAGTTTATTTCCCGGCATTCATTGACTATTATCACTGTAGGGTGAGTTTCATATCACCATAGGGAATATTTTTTCTTCATAAGGGTGAATGGGATGTCCAGGTCAGCAGGGTGGGACCCGAGCATCATGGGCTAGGAGAAGTTACAGCCTAGATTGCTAGTCTGTATCGGGAATTTCAGGGGAATTCACAAATGAAATTTCCTCCAGTGGTTAATCGTTTCAGGGATGTCTTTCCAGAGGACTTTTCTGGTTTTCCACCAGAGTGTGAGGTAGATTTTTCTTATGAGCTTGTTCCAGGAGCAGTATCGGTGTCCATTCATCTTTACAGGATGGCTGCACCAGAGTTACATGAGCTCAAGAAGCAGTTGGAGGTGTTGCAGGCAAAGAGTTTCCCCTAACCCGGTACTTCTCCTTGGGGTTCTCCTGTCTTGTTTGCGAAGAAGGTAAATGGTACCATAAGGCTTTATGTGGACTATCGGAAGTTGAGCCAATTGATGGTCAAAAACCCATATCCCTTACCAAGGATTGATTATCTCTTTGA
Source organism: Viscum album (assembly GCA_963277665.1). NCBI lineage: Eukaryota > Viridiplantae > Streptophyta > Magnoliopsida > Santalales > Viscaceae > Viscum > Viscum album. The sequence goes on from OY728147.1 coordinate 1,028,716,097, forward strand.
TCAACTTCAAGGAGCCCGGGTGTTCTTGAAGATTGACTTGAGGTATGATTATCATCAGTTGTGTGTTAGACTATCTGATATACCTCTCACAGCCTTCCAGAGTAGGTATGGTCTATACGAGTATATGGTTATGTTTTTCGGTCTCACAAACGCGCCTGTAGTGTTCACAGAACTGATGAACTGAGTGTTCCATCCATACTTGGATTCTTTCATGGTGTCTTCGTGGACGATATCTTGGTGTACTCTCACACTCGAAATGACCATGCCACACATCTTGAGATCATTTTGAGGACACTAAAATAGAATCAGTTATATAATAAGCTCTCAAAATGCCACTTTTGGATGGACTAGATTCACTTCTAGGGTCATGATATCTCATAGACAGGAGTATCAGTAGACCCATAGAAAGTGAGAGTAGTAGTTTCCTTAGAGCAGCCGAAGAACGCATTTTAAGTATGGAGTTTTCTAGGGCTGACTGAGTAATAAAAATGCTTCATACAGAACTTTTCATTCTTAAAAGAACCACTGAAGAGTTTGACTAAGAATAGTGCGAAGTTTTTTGAGTTCAGATTCTTACGAGTCATCCTTTTAGGAGTTGAAAGGAAGTTTAACTTCAATACTGATAATAGTCTTTCCAGAGACGGGAAAGATCTATACTGTTTATTGTGATGCTTAAGGTATTGGACTGGGATATGTTCTTATGTAGGGGGAAGGAGTCATTACGTACGGGTCTCGATAGTTGCGACCACATGAGAGGAACTACTCGACGCACGATCCTGAGTTTGTTGCGGTTGTTCATGCCTTACGCTGTTGAAGACATTATCTTCTGGGAGAGCATTTTGTTGTTTTCACCGACCACAAGAGTCTCAAGTACATCTTTACCTAGCATGACTTGATTATGAGACAGTGAAGGTGGGTTGAGTACCTTCTGTATTTTGACTTTGAGCTTGACTATACGCCTGGGAAAGGCAATGCAGTGGATGATGCGTTGAGTAGGAGGACTAAGATATAGATAATTTAGGGGTCCAGCAGTGAGTAGCAGCATATGGCTCTATTATCTGAGATGCAATTTTAAGTGCATGACAGTCAAGGGCACACATTCCTTTTTCTATAGTTTTTACCTCTACTCTTCATGATCAAGTGCGAATGAGGTAGCTATCAGATTCTGAAGGCCTAGTCCTACGGGAAAGCGTGTCAGGAGAGGACCCTATTCCTAGATGGACCATAGGCAAGGATGAGATCTTGTGTTTCCAAGGACGCATATGGGTTCTAGCAGACAAACGCAATGTGATGATGAGAGATTTTCATTCCTCAGTTTGGTCAGTTCATCCCGGTGTCACCCAGATGTATCGTGATCTACACAGTCAGTACTGGTGGCCAGCTGTGAAAAGTGATGTTTCTGGTTTTGTCATGAGGTGTTCCACCTGTCAGCAGGTGAAGGTGGAGCATCAGCGACCAGTAGGGATTTTGCAGCAGTTACCTATTCCTGAGTGGATGTGGAATGATGTCGTGATGGATTTCGTGATAGGTTTACCAAGGTCACCTTGAGGGAATGATGTAGTATGGGTTTTCATTTACTGACTCACAAAGGTTTTTCACTTCTGGCCAATCTGGGAGACCTTCAATGTTGATGAGCTGGGACGGTTGAACATACGAGATATTGTGCGCTTACATGGAGTTCCACACTCCATTATCTCAAACAGAGATGCATGTTTTACTTCTCAGGTCTGGCAGGGGCTTTAAAAGGCTTTGGGTACACATGTAATTTTGAGTACGGCATACCATCCCCAGACTGATGGCTAGTTTGAGCGTACGATTCAAGTGCTTGAGGATATTCTCCCTGCATGCTTTCTGAATTTTGGAGGTTTTTGGGAGAATCATATACCTCTTGTAGAGTTTTCCTACAACAATAGTTTTCAAGCAACTATTTAGGTGGGACCTTATGATGCTTTGTATGGTAGGCCATGCCGATCACCCATATGTTGGCTAGAGGTAGGAGATGTTTCCTTATTGGGACCTCGTCTTGTTCAGGAGACCACAGAGCTCATAGATTTGATTCAGAAGATGAAGGCTACTGCACAGTCTCTTTAGAAGTCTTATGCTAATCAACGGAGATGACCTATGGAGTTCAAGGTTGGGGATCATGTTTTCCTAGGTGTCACACCGAGGTTGGGACACAAGAGGATTAGGAGATAGGGTAATCTTTCATCGAGGTACGTTAGGCTGTAACACCCCAAGCTTCTATGGTACGCTTCTCTTTGAATAATACAATAGCATGTGTTGTACGCAACTTCGAGTTCTAACATACCACAACCAATCAAACTAGCCTTTATGAATAATAATACCCACTTTTTAAAATTTTATAAGTTTTACCTTTCAAAATGGACTTCATTTTTGGATTCTAAGTATAGAAATTAGATTAGGGTGAATTTTTTGTATTTTTCTAAAAACATTCTGTTTTTGATGAATACTGAAAAATACTAAATTTTAATTAAAAACAACTTTTTTAATCAAAATAATTTATGGAGATAAATTACACTATTGAGTGGTTTTAAAGTATAATTATAATATATTTTTTCCATTTAATCAAATTTTAGTCATTGGACATAATTTCACATTTAAACTGGACATAAGCAAGTGTCAGTCTTTTGATAGTTATTATTTCTTAAAAACACACTTTTTGTTTTGACAATGAGAATTAATTTTAAATTATTTTCATCCAATTATGTGTTTTGAATTTAGAAAAATGGAATCCATATTTAGAATCAGGAAATCCAAATTGTGTAAATAGGTAGATTTTATTTTTACACATTTTGAATAATTATTTCGGTAAATATTTTATTTACCATGGTTAAAGGGTAAATCTGGTAAATAAGGGTAAACAAATAATATTATAATAATATTAAATTACCATAATACATGTCCCAACCTGATTGGATGATACATTTCCAACCATGGGCATCTTTGGGTCGATTTTGGGACCCCATGGATCCACTAGTAAGTGATAATGACACTTTATATTAATTAAGTTAAAGTAAATACAAAAATGACATAAGCATATATCTTTTAGTAAAACAATTTTTACATAGGGTTATACATGTTATCTCTTAGACTATAAATATTCATTAGAAGAATAAAAAAATTATACATAATGGTATTTTATTTATAATTTTTAGACATTTAATAATTAAATTTATTTATAACACAATGATGATGCAATATTTTCTTTATTAATGAAAGAATCAAATAAATGGTATTATAAATGTTAATATAAATATAATTTAAATGTTTTGATGCCATCAACGAATTATATAGGTTAATATGAAATTTTTTTATTGATTAAATGAATTTATATCGAATTAATAAAGTTGTTATAACTTTAACAAAAATCAATTATTAAATAGTGTCAAAATTGACATAAAGGAGTTTTTAAAACAAATATTATATTATTAATTGATATAATATTCGAAAAAAATATATGGTTCATACAAATGACTTATATAATGATAGGTTTATCATTAATTAACCAATTGGGGGTCTATTTGAAGTTTATAATAATTTTATTAACCATATAATATTAAATTACAAAGAGACATGGTAAATGTCAAACTATTTAACTAAGAGTTAAATCTAAAAGATAAAGTTAATATAGTGACCCAAACCTATCAAAAACCTGTTGGATGAGTGGTGTTTGACCCATTACCACATTATCCTTTACAAAATACATTTTGGATCCATTTGAAATCAAAAATAATTTTATTATAAAGTAATATTTCTAGTTTTTCCAAAGGTTCCCCTCACCCCTCTTATAAAAGGGAACTCCTCCTTCTCTCTAATTCAGACATTAAAAGTCATTTGGATTGGCCAAACCCTACCCAAATACCATCTGAACTGTAATCCCTACATCCTAGAGTCTTTAATTTATTCATAAAGCCAACCTAAGGATCCCTTTTGATCAAATCAAAATGAAGAATCCGAATAAGAGGTAAATATTTCATCATCTCTTTCAAGTTCCTTTCTTCTTCCACTTCCTCTTTATTTGTTGTTTCAATTATAAAATAATAACTCCAGTATATTCTATATATTTTGATTTTATTATTAATATGGTACAACCATATTCATTATTCTATCCATCCTTTGAATGACATGTCACTATATGTGCGTGCGTACGGCTTACCGTCTCTACGTCATGGTGTAATTGTTATTCAATACATTACTATTTGGATGGGTATAATAATGATGTGTAATTGATGTAAATAATAAATATAAAATGTTAATTATTCTGTATATATGATATACTATCCAATTATATATTATTTTAATATCAAAAGAATGAAATTGTCACTTGTGTGTATGTACGGATTACTGTCTCCATGAACGTGATGAAATAAATTCATCATCGAATCCATTAAAGATTAATTTTCATTTGATGATTAAAAAAATGTTTTTAAGGCTTGATATAATTCTGGATATGAATAAGATACATCCCATACATAACAAATATAACAAATATGACTCACATAAAAAAGAATATAAAGGAAACTGAATCCGTTAACACCCGAAATGACGATAATACTAAGATATTATTAACAAAGTAATGTTAAAAGATCATATATGATATCATATTAATGTATATGATTCTTTTATATTTTAATAAGAATTATTTAACCATTATACAAGAGGTTTACCTACCCTCAACCAAGGAAAATTACAAGGTATGGGTTAATTTCACAATCTCTTTATTATCTGAGGTTATTTATATGTAATTATCCACTAGGACCTCTTTATCATCTACATCCATGTTTCTTAAAAATGTATTTCAAAACATTTTTACTATTTAATAGACTATGGGTTAAATTCATTTATACCATTGTTTTAATTTTTATAAAATGTTTTGAAAGTAATCATTCTGTCTTTTTCCAAAAAAGGTACTTTTTAACCTTTTCGGAAAAATTAAGGTACGAATGTCTTTTTTTTAACTTATACGGTGGGTGCAGCTATTTTCAGCAATTATAACATTGTCAAAGCTTTCCTTACATGATTATAAGAATATTTTCAAAATAAATTCTTTCTTACATGATTTTAAAATAGAAATATATATTTCTCTAAAAAAAAGTTTTTGATTTCATCTATGTCAACATCCTTTGATGGTTTTTAATCTTATTGAAGTTGATTTATTATGATACAAAACTTCTATATTGGATTGATGTTTTTTTGATATGTTTGACTATGGATGTGTTATTTTTACACAATTCATGGTTTATGGATAAAGTATTGACATTTCATATGCTAGTTTTAATACGAATGTCTATGTTATATTTAAACCTTTTCATATGTGGAATGCATTGGACTTAGTAAGTGATGGGTGGAGCCCGATATAACTCCTCGATGCATCGGTAGGTCTCATGAGACAAACTAGTGTCTTGGAACAAGGCCTGGAAAAAATATTATTTGTAGTCTTGGCACAAGGCCTTGACTATGTGGTTATGAAAGTCTAGCATTATGAATTCCATCATTATAAAAGTAGCTATTGATATTTCATGTGATTATTCGACAAGAAGAATAACTATGTGAATAAGTAAATGGAATTATTTTTATTTTATCTTTTCCATATTATGCTTAAGTTAAAGTTTAAAAGGCTTTTATTTTAGTCTTATACATTGCCTTAAATGATTATTCTTATTTATGAAGGCTTCCGCTATATTGTTATCCTTACAGAGCATTGGAGCTCATCCCTTTCTATGTTTTATTTTTCCCAGGATGCGAAGAAGTATATTATGACTGGCCTGTAGGGATAGTATATGAGATCTACGTGTTGTCAATGGGAACAATGTTTTTGTAGTTTTTAATTTTATGATGTAATGTAAAGCTTATGAATGTATCTAGTACTTCCAAGTCTACTAAACTAATCGGTCTTTCGAGACTTGATATTTTGTGATCATGCCAATGATACATAATAATGCACTGACTCTGAGATTTTGGGTTCTGAGCATTACAGTTGTTATTAGATTAAGTTTAGTACAAACCTTAGAATTTAGTTTTAGAAAAACTCTGATTAGAGCACATTAACATAAGATAAACTTTAAGGATTGGTGTAGAAGAAGTTCCTAGAATTTTGGTATTGTAGAAATTTTGTGAGTTTTCCAAGCAATAAATCCATTTCTAGATACGAATAGGTAGAGGTGGCTCTGGCAAAGATGTAACTAGGGGTAAAACCTGAAAAAACTGCTTTGAGCTAGACTTGAACGGGAATTGGTGCCTGACAACGGGTATTGATGCACTCTTGGTTACCACACTCCTAGGGGATATGTTTAGGATAATTCTCATTTTCTTTCAAAACCATTATAAAGGGTTTATGAGTATACACTTCCTCAAAGAAAACATTTTTTATGATTATAGATTATATCCATATACTGTTCAATTTATGTTAATTGTTTTAAAAGTTTGGATTTATGTATTGTGATTCATAAACTAATCTAGTTTATGCCATTATTTAGAAATGGTTCCTAGTGGAAGGAATGGAAACCATATCAATGCATGCACTCTATGTAGGGATTTACCTCATGCTCAAGATAATTATAGTGGAGTTGGTGATATAACTGGTTCTGATAATCTTATCACTATATTGGGACAAATCACTCAGGTTATGAATAATAACCTTACCCATATGGAGCACCCTGATCCACAACATGGATGATCAATGTTAGATAGCTTCATTAGAAAACAACCACCAACATTAAATGGAGGTAAAAATCCACTAGTAGCTGAGCAATGGATAAATTCCTTAGAGAAAATATTCCACACCTTGGGGTGTAGCGAAAAGGGAAAAAGTTGTCATGGCAGTTTACCACCTCACTAAATATGCTAATCAATGGTGTTCATTGATTCAAAACACAAAGGAAGATGATGAAGTATAAAATATGGAATGGAGGGAGTTTAAAGAAATTTTCATAGAAAAATACTTTCTTCATAACCATTGAGAGAATATGGAAAGACAATTTCTAAGTATGAGGAAAAAGGAGGATGATAATGTAGCAAAGTATGAAGCCAACATTACAAGGTTAGCGAGGAATACTGTAGATTATATACATAATCCAAGAAGAAATATTGATCGTTTATTTGGTGGGTTAAAACTATTTCTCCATCAAGAATTAGTCTCACAATCCATCTCATCGTATGATGATATTGTCCCGTGTGCTATCAAGATAGATAAATAAATCTCTAAGTCTGACGACTTTAAATCAAAGCAAGAGAAGAAGAGTTCTGTTGAACACTATGGAAATGGAAATAAGGGGGAAAGGGGAAAATTTTAATATCCATTATACAATAAATGTGGGAAGAAACACCTTGGTACATGCCTATAAAGAATGGGAGTCTGTTACAACTGTGGTGAAAAAGGCCACCGAACTCATGATTGCAAGGGGAAGAAAGAGGTTGTCGCTATTGAATGATATAATTGTAGATAAAGGGTTAATTATGCAAATGAATTTCCTAAGGTCCAAAGGAACATACCTTATAAAAGTCCAAGGGGTCAAGAACAAGCTTATTCTATCAATACTACTGAATTTGAAGCTCCGAAAGACGTAGTGGCAGCTAATTTAATGGTTTCCTCAAGTTTAGAAAATGCTTTATTTGATTCTGGATCATCACATTTTTTCATATCTACCCAGTTTTCTATTAAAATTAGATATTTCCAATTTTATTTAAGAAGTGATTTTTCAGTCAAAACTTCTAAGGTAAGTATTATTGCAACAAAGTTTTGTGAATCAGTTCCCATTAAAGCATATAAATGTTATTTATATACTGATCTCATCATCATACCCAAGATTGAATTTGATGTAATCCTCGGTATGAATTGTATTTTGGACTATGATATGGAAATTTATTTTAAGAAGAATGAGGTTAAAATTTTTGATAGTGATAAGGAGTACCTTATATTTAGAGTAGAAACGTCACCACCTAATTCTTATCTAGATACACCCCCAGTAGCTCAACTAAATTCAATTATTAGGGTGGAAGAGAATGAAATAACTGTAGGTGAGGAATGTAATGTTCAAATATAGAATGTACCTATTGTGCAAGAATATGTTGATGTGTTTCCAGAGGATTTACCTGGACATCCTCCAGAATGAGAAATTGTGTTTTCCATTGATTTAATTCCTGGTTCGAGGCCCATATCGAAGACCCCTTATAGAATGCCCCTTTGGAATTAGTTCAACTAAATAAAAAACTAGAGGAATTGAGTAATAAGGGATTTATTAGCCCTAGTGTTTCTCCATGGAGAGCCCCTGTTCTTTTTGTTAAGAAGAAACATGGATCTATGAGGTTGTGCATTGACTACAGGGAGATCAATGCTATAACAATAAAGAAAAAGTATCCCTTACCTCGCAATGATGATTTATTCTACCAGCTTCATGGAGCTCAATAATTTTCAAATATTGAACTTCAATATGGATATCATCAGTTGTGTGTAAAGAAGGAAGACATTTCAAAAACATCATTTCAAACCAGGTATGAGCATTAAGAGTTTAGAGTAATGCCTTTTGGATTGACTAATTTACCCTCTGTCTTCATTGATCTAATGAATAGAGTTTTCAAGGAATATATTGATGAATTTTTAATGGTATTTATTGATGATATCTTGATACACTCTAAAAGCTACGAAGATCATGAAAATCCATTACGCATTATTCTAAATACTCTTAGAAGACATGAATTATATGGGATGTTTACCAAGTGTGAATTCTGGTTTCAGGAGATTTATTTTCTTGTCCATATTGTCTCTAAGTATGGAATATCCATTGATCTTTCTAAGATAATAGCAATCCATAAATGGACATCAACGATGATTATAACCAAAGTATGCAGTTTTATTGGTTTAGCAAGTTATTATCGATGTTTCGTCCAGAATTTTGCCCAGTTGGCTAACCCATTAACAAAGATCACATGAAAAGGGGTTAGATTTGTTTGGAAAAAGGAGTGTGATTATTGTTTTGAATAATTTAAGAGAAGATTAGTCAATACTCCTATCTTGAATCTACCATTGGGGAATGATGGATTTGTTCTTTATAGTGATGCTTCAAAGAAACGACTTTTTGTGTCCTTATGTTGAATGAAAGGGTTATTTTCTATGCATCACGACAACTAAAAATTCATGTGAAAAACTATCCTACTTATGATCTTGAGTTAGCAGCTATAATCTTTGCTCTGAATATTTGTAGAAACTATATCTACGGTGAAAAATGTGAGATATATACCATTAATAAGAGTTTGAAGTATATTTTCTCATAGAAAGAACTCAACCTGAGGCAAAAGAGATGGCTTGAACTACTGAAGGATTATGATTTCACTATACACTACCACCCAAGGAAGGAAAATAAGGTGGAAGATACTTTGAGTAGATAGGATCATGGAGTTTTGAATAAGATGAGAGTTGAAAATGATCCTATAAAAATTGATCTAGTAAAGATGGATATGGGAATCACCATGGAAGGTGAAACATCAATACTTTTTCAAATGGTTGCCAAACCATCTTTACTAGAAATAATAGAGACTTATCATACCAATGAAGAAGAGTTTCAAAAAATATTAAATATGTGAATGATGGGATATTGAGTGACTTTGTTTATTAAGATTAAATTTGGAAATTTGGGAAGAGACTTTGTGTTCCTGATATACCTGATCTAAAAAGGGAAATGTTAGATGATGTTGATAGTTCTAATTCCTCTATACACCCTAGTAGCACCAAAATATATATAGATTTGAAGGAACATTTTTGGTGGGACAACATGAAGAGGGAGATTTCTTATTTTGTGTTAAGATGTATGGTTTTTCAACAAGTGAAAACTAGAAGGCAACAGCCTGGAGGAGTCATGCAACCTCTTCCCATACCTAAGTGGAAATGGGATAATATCATGATGGACTTCGTCAGGGGCTACCAAAGACTCCTAGAAGGAATGATGAAATATGGGTCATTGTTGATCATCTTACCAAGTCAGCATATTTTCTTACTATAAGATAAGATTTGCCACATGAACATCTAGAAACACTATATATTAATGAATTTGTGAGACTTCATGGAGTACCCCTATCGATTGTTTTCGATCGTGATCCATGTTTTACATCAAGATTCTGTAAAAGTCTTCAGAAATCCATGGATACAGAACTTCTCTTGAGCACTGCCTACCACCCCCAAACTGATGGAAAATCAGAATGGACTATTCAAACATTAGATGAAATGTTGAGATCATGCTCACTTGACTTTCAAGGTATGTGGGATCAATATTTACCTCTGGTATAATTTTCCTATAACAATAGATTACATTCAAGTATTCATAAGGCACCATATGAAGTGTTATATGGAAAGAGATGTTGCACACTAACTTGTTGGGATGATGTTGGTGAAAGAAAACTCATAAGACCATAAATTCTGGAGGAAACGATTGAAAAGGTTAAGGTAATACAAACCCACATCAAAGAAGCTCAAAGTAGGCAAAATTGCTATGCCGATAACCGAAGGAAGGCTTTAGAATTTCAGGTAGGAGATCATGTTTTCTTGTAGGTATCTTCATGGAAGGGTGTTATACGTTTCAGTAAGAAGGGTTAATTGAGTCCCAGGTACATCGGACCTTTCTAAATTCTAGACTGAATTAGGGATGTAGATTACCATTTGGCAATGCCTCAAAGTCTCTCCAAAGTTTACGATGTATTCCACGTATCACTATTGAAAAATACATGTCTTACCCAATGCATGTACTCACCTATGAGGAATTAGAACTAGAACCTGATCTATCTTATTGCAAATAACCTATCAAGAATCTTGATACAAGAGAACAAGTGCAGAGAAGCTGGATGACTCATCTGGTAAAAGTTCTATGGAGAAACCATAAGATGGAAGAGGAAATGTGGGAACCCGAGGAACTTCTGATGAAGAACCACCAGAGTCTCTTTTTGTAGTAATATTCTATAAATTTTAAGAATAAAATTATTTGGAGGAGGGTAGAATGTATCACCCCAAGCTTCCAAAATATGCTTCTCTTTGAATAATATATTAGTGTGTCTTCTACGCAGCTTCGAGTTGTAACACACCATAACCAATCAAATTAGCCGTTATGAATAGTAATACCCAATTTTTGAAATTTTATAAATTTTATCTTTCAAAATGGACTTCATTTTTGGATTCGGAGTATAGAAATTATATTAGGTTGAATTTTTGGTGTTTTTCTGAAAACATTCAGTTTTTGATGAATAGTGAAAAAAACTAAATTTTAATTAAAAACAACTTTTTTAATCAAAATAATTTATAGTGAAAAATTATAATATTGAGTGGTTTAAAAAAATAATTAGATTATATTTTTACCATTTAATCTAATTTTGGTCATTGGATGTAATTTCACATTTAAACTGGACATAAGCAAGTGTCAATCTTTTGATAGTTATTATTTCTTAAAAACACGCTTTTTTGTTTTGAAAACAGGAATTAATTTTAAATTAATTTCTTCCAATTATATGATTTGAATTTAGAAAAACGGATTCCATATTTAGAATTAGGAGGTCCAAATTGTGTAAATAGGTAACTTTTATTTTTAGACATTTTGAATAATTACTTTGGTAAATATTTTATTTACCACGGTTAAAGGGTAAATCCGGTAAATAATGGTAAACAACAATATTATAATAATATGAAATTACCCTAACACATGTACTAACACTATTGGATGATACATGTTCGACCATGGGAATCTTTGGATCGATTTTGGGACCCCATGGAGCCACTTGTTAGTGATAATGACACATTATATTAATTAAGTTAAAGTAAATACAAAAATGACATAAGCATATATCTTTTAGGAAAACAATTTTTATATAGGGTTATATATGATATGTATTCAACTATAAATATTCATTAGAAATATAAAAAGAATTCCTACATAATTTTATTTTATTTATAATTTTTAAACCTTGAATAATTAAATTTATTAATGATACAATGATAATAAAGTATTTTCTTTATTACTGAAAGAATCAATTAAATGGTATCATAAATGTTAAAATAAATATAATTTTAATGTTTTTATGCCATCCCAAAAATTTATATGTTATTATGAATTGTTAAGATTTATTAAATTAATTTATTTTGAATTAATAATGTTGTTAGGACTTTAAAAAAAATCAATTGTTTAATAGTGCCAAAATTTACATAATAGAGTATTTAAAACAAATATTACATTATTAATTGATATAATATTAATAAAAATATAAGATTAGGTGAAATGAATTATATAATGATATTTTTATCATTAATGAGCCACTTGGGGTTCGATTGGAAGTTTATAGTAAGTTTATTAACCATATAATATAAAAATACAAAGAGACATGGTAAATGTCAAACTATTTAACTAAGAGTTAAATCTAAAAGATAGAAATAATATAGTGAACCAAACCTATAGAACCTATTTTTTGAGTGTTTTTTGTCCCATAACCACCTTATACTTTAAATAATCCATTTTTGAGCCATTAGAAATCGAAAATGATTTTATTATAAAATAATATTTCTAACTTTTCCTAAGGTTCCCTTCACCCCTCTTATAAAAGGGCACTACCCCTTCTCTCTAATTCACACATTAAAAGCCATTTGGCTCGGCTAAACCCTTCCCAAATACCCTCTTAACTGTCCTCCCTTCATCCTAGAGGCCTTCCTTCAGTCATAAATTTATCCAAAGGATCCATTTTGATCAAATCAAAAGGAAGAACCCGAAGAAGTGGTAAATATTTCATCACCTCTTTCAAGTTCCTTTCTTCCTCCACTTACTCTTTTTTGTTGTTTCCATTCTAAAATAATAACTCCAGTATCTTCTATATATTTTGATTTTATTATAAATATGTTAAAACTTTATTCATTATTCTATCAATCCTTTTAATCACATGTCACCATATGTGCATACGTACGGCTTACCGTCTCCACTTCGTGGTGTAATTGTTATTCAATACATTATTATTTGGATGGGTATAATAATGATATGTAATTGATTTAAATAATAAATATAACATGATAATGATTCTATATATATGATATAACATCCAATTATATGTTATTTTAATAGCAAAATAATGATATTTTCGCTCATGCATACGTACAGATTACCGTCTCCATAGATGCGATGAGATTCATTCATCATCGTATTCATTCAAGAATAATTTTCATTTTATGATTAAAAATTAATGTTTAAAGACTTTATATCATTATGAATATGAATAAGATACATCCTATACATAAATAATATGACTCACATAACAAATAATATAAATGAAAATGAATCTGTTAACACCCGAAATGAAAATAATACTAAGATATTATTAACAAAGCAATGTTAAAAGATCATATATATTATCTTATTAATGTATATGATTCTTGTATTATTTAATAACTATTATTTCACCATTATACAGTAGGTTAACCTACCTTTGACCAAGTAAAAGTACAAGTTAAGGGTTAATTTCACAATCTATTTATTATCTGAGGTTGTTTATACGTAATTATCTACTGGGACCTCTTTATCATCAACATCCATGTTTCTTAAAAATGTATTGAAAAACATTTTTACAATTTACTAGACTATGTGTTAAATTACTTTATACCCTATTTTAACTTTTTACAAATTTTTTTGAAAGGAATCTTTCTGTCGTTTTCCAAACAAGGTACTTTTTAACCATTTCGACAAAATTAATATAAGAAAGTCTTTTTTTAACTTATACGATGGGTGAAAATATTTTCCACCGTTATAACATCATCGAATATTCGCTTAAAGTCTTATAATAATATTGTCAAAATAAATGTTTTCTTAAATTATTTCAAAATAGAAAGATATATTTCTCTAAAAAAGGTTTTTATTTCATCCATGTAAACATCCTTTGATGTATTTTATGATTATTGAAGTTGATTTATTATGATACAAAACTTCTATATTGGATTGATGTTTTTTTGATATGTTTGACCATGGATGTGTTGTTTTTACACATTCATGGTTTATGGATAAAGTATTGACATTTCATATGCTAGATTTAATATGAATTTGTATGTTATGTTTAAACCTTTTCATATAAGGAATGCATTGGACTTAGTAAGTGACAGGTGGAGCCTGCTATAGCTCCTAGATGCATCGGTAGGTCTCATGAGAAAAACCAATGTCTTGGCGCAAGGTCTTGACAAAATCTTATTTTTAGTCTTGGAACAAGGCTTGACTATATGGTTATGAAAGTATGTAATTATGCATTCCATCATTATGAAAGTTTCTATTGATATTTCATGTGATTATTCAACTAGTAGAATATCTACGTGAATAAGTAAATGGAATTATTTTGATTTTACCTTTTCCATATTATGATGAAGTTCAAGTTTAAAAGGATTTTGTTTAAGTCTTATACATTGCCTAAAATGTTTATTCTTATTTATAAAATTTTTCGCTATATTTTTATCCTTATTGAGAATCTGAGCTCACCCTTTTCTATGTTTTATTTTACCCAGGATGCGAAGAAGTATAGTATGACTGACCAACAAGGATAGTCTATAGGATCTCAGTGTTGTCTATGGAAACAATGTTGTTGTAGTTTTTTATTTTATGATGTAATGTAAAACTTATGAATGTATCTAGTACTTCCAAGGCTACTAAACTAATTAGTGTTTCGAGACTTGGTATTTTGTGATCATGCCAATGTTACATAATAATTCACTGAATCTGGGCTTCTGGGGTTAGAGCATTACACAGGCTGTTTGAGGTGTTGGAGAGATTTGAGCCGATTTCCTATCGGTTACTGATACCTCATAGGTACTAGGATATGCACGACATCTTCTACATTTCTCATCTTAGATGTTAGTTTTTAGACCCTTTTCATGTCCTTCAACCTGAGGAGTTGAGCTCAAAGAGGATGCATCGTTTTAGGAGCATCCTATCCAAATTGTTGATTGCAATACAAAGGTTCTCCGTGGCCGGTCTATTCCTATGGTACGAGTGCTATAGCAGCACGTGCTAGTGCAGGACAAGACTTGGGAGAGGGAGACCGATGTACGACCACAGTGGCTGAAGCTATTCAGGGTTTTTTTTTCTACGCCTCCTTGTTTGGGAAATTTGGGGACAAATTTTTTTAAGGGGGGAAGTTTGTAAAAACCCAGATCTTTTTTTTTCAGGTATGTTTTCTTCTTTTGGACGTTTTTGAGAAAAAGGGGAAGTTATAGAAATTTTTTAAGTACACTCCATGTACTTTATATGTACACACTGTGTACTACTTTAACACAGGAATTCATGTGCTTGCCATGTCATGGCCACACACACAGCTTTGTGGGGGGTGACATGAAGGCCTCCTAAAGTGGATTACATAAAAGGAGAGTACATGCCATGTACTTCAAAAGTACATGCCGTGTATTTTGTTTTTTCATTAAATAGACCAGGGTCACGTCTAATCGCCAAAACATGCTTTTTCTAGTTATCTTTTGGCCAAGAGCTCCCATACAACTGTAATCCTTCTTCGAGACCCAGAGCCTCCGTCCGACCTCTGATTCGACCGTCGTCGATTGCGTTGGGATCACCTCAGTGAGTTCTCTCTTATTCTTGATCCCCGTTTCATGATTCTTATTCCTTCTCAAGTTATCATATATTGAAAAATTTAGAATTTTTTGTAGATCTACGGTGTTCTTGGGAGATTCAAGCCTCGAGGTTCACGTATAACAATCTTCTGATCCTAAGGTAGGTGGTTTGTGCCTTTCTGTTGAACGTATTTGAGTTTTATGGGAAAATTTTCCCATTACCCATGAACGAGGTATTGCGTTTTTACTGTTTTTTCCCTATTGTTTTTCTGATTGCTTGTATGATTGAGAAAAGGTTATTGAATGCGAATAAGGTTAACTTCTATGCTTTGGAAGTGTTTCCCCATGCATGTTTGCCTGTTTTTACCATTGGGTATAGTCTTCCTGTAGGGATATTGTTTACTTTCCATGACTAGTGTTGTAGGATGAGTGACTATTGTTCTGACATGTTGTTATGCTGTAGACTGATAACCAAGTAGTTCATGAGGTTTTCTTTGGCCGATGCGCACTGATTACTTGCTTGAATTACATAGGGTTGTGTGAACCAGATGTATGGACCATAAGGAGAATAGAAGTAAAGGATTATCCAGAGTGTCTTTTCTTATTACGATGTGAGAACACAAGGGGAATTGACATTGAGTGCTTCCTCAGAGAGTATGTAGTTCCTCAACACGGGCCATAGAGGGAATGTGACATAAGTGCTTCCCTAGAGTTCCTTTAGTACCATTTGGAGACAATACGGGGAATTAAAGGTGAGTGCCTCCTCAGAGAGTCTATGCTAAGCTGGACCAGAGGGGTTAGAATGAGTGTACTTCTCAGAGGGTTGCTTGTACTTATAATGTAGGACCAGAGGGGATAGGTTTTGAGCACAATCCAGAGGGTTACCTTGTGTTTATCTGCTAGCTTTTACTTGTTGGGTAGGACAAGAGGGGTTAGGTTGTGGGTACTTCTCTGAGGGTTACCTAGTTGTATTTATCTCTTTTGATTATCTGTTGCATGATATGTGGTTATTTGAATGCTTTGAAACTATGGATTGTTTACTGTTGAGTACTTCCATGTTTACAGCCTTCTGTAATTTACCTGGTATATATTCACTAATTGTTAGGCACATATCTTGTAGTGGTAGCCTACTAGGTTTTAGTCTCACGCCTTTTTTGGCCATGATTTTGGTCCCAAACAGATTATATTGTTACAGGTATAGACAAGGTCAAGCACCCTACTACTTCAGGTAATTTATTTCTGTGAAGCTGGGGAGCATGTGACCAAGCTATGGCTTACGATGCTAAGGATTTTTTTACTTGATTTCTTTTGTACTTTGGTTTAGTACTGTTGTATTCTTGTGTTGTGATTTGAATGTATTTTCTCCTAGAGATGTGTATCATGAATCATTCATATATATATATATATATACACGTGTTCTCCAGTTCAATATTATTAGTCTTCCACTCTTTACTATTGTATGGTTTGTCTCTATTTCCACTACAACTATTGTTTTCTTCAGCTGTGTTACTCTGACAATGAGGACATAGTTTCCCCACTATCACAGCTAAGGCCATCACTACTAGTCAGAAGCCTCTTTCATTTGGGGAAATGCTCTTAAGGCCATGTGGCTAACCGGGTACGGGGTTCCTCTGGGTGGATTCTAGAACTGGGACGTTACAATTACTCCTATTATAATCTATTTTCTAAAATAAAGGAAAAAATTAGGGATTATAATTTTTAAACTATTAACCACATAAATAGAAAACCATGAAATTTAAATGGATAAATCATAAATGACATATATTATTTGACCTATGGATTTATATGTTTCGATATATTTGATCCATGATCTATTTTCTAGCATAATGTATTTTAGGAATCTATCCCTTAAATAATGGTTCATAACAAGATTGAAAATTTATCAAATAATTTCTCGAAGAGTATAATAACAGGTGTGATGAAATTCCACTTTTCCATGCACCTAGTGATGGTTGTTTGTAGCTTAATTCAACATTTTAGGGTTTCTAGAACTAGCTAGAACTATTCTAGATCCATCACCACTTGTAGTATCCAAAATAGGATGTATTTTATATAAATCACTCACTCTATACTTTAACAAAATTTAGGGAAGTTTTACTGTGTTTATTCTTATCCTTATATATTTCACTATATTTTTATAAACCTAGTCTTCAAAAATTACTATACATTTATCTGATATGAACTACGAAAACACATATCTTAAACACCCTTTATTTCATGATTTATTGCATAATGATACAATTAATAAATCCCTAGAAGATCACCAGAACTACAATATTTTGGTAATTATAAATATAGAATAAAAATATGAAACAAAAATGAAATGATATAAACTAAATTTCAATAACCTAACCTTAAATTTCATTGATCTTCTAAAACTGTATAGGATAACCTTTGGATGTACATAATAAATGGGTGAGATATAAATCCCAAAACTGGAATAATAAATTCATAACATGTACATGTTGGTCACTATTAATATCATGGTAACATAAGAGGGGTGATAATAATATACTTCAATATCAATGCTTGATGAATGATGATAACAAAAATACAACATGAGAATGTGAAAACAACATAAAACATGAAAACATAATCATAAGACATGAATATACTGCATGAAATCATAACATAGTCTGACTAAGATAAAATCATGTGATTCATACATTGAATATCATCAGAAAAAATCATTACCCAATACATTTGGGGATATATAATTATGGACCCACCCCCCCAATTATATCATGCACATGATTAAGTGTGACACATAAATCATACATCATATGAATGAATTAAATCAATTATAATAACAATAATATGAATTTTGGTTTAAATAAATAAAATTACACATAAAATTTAATATAGATACATCTAGGTAAATACTATTGTGTAGAAATTTGGATGGCTATTCACTACAAAAATATTTGGCATGGAAAATCACATGATAATTTTGGCAGCATAACTTGGGTATATAATGTTTTATAGAAGGAGTAAATGAGATTTAAAGAGGTTGATAATAATGTATAAATCGTAATTACAATAAATTTATGGGTATAGACACATTAAAACATGTAAAACATTAAATAAAAAGGGTCTTAGTACAAATAATGTACTTTAAATAAAAAGAAGAGGAGTTACTTCCTTACATTGAGAGAGAGCTTGTAAAATATTGGTAATGACCTATTAGGTTATTGGGAAAAACATGGGAGGGATATATAGAGGGATGGTTAGAGTAAATTCACACTCTGAGGGTTTTTAGTAAAGGGTAATGGGAGGTTGGTTTGGTTTTTATTGAAAAGGGGCAGTGAATTATTTATTAATTTCAAAACATAGGTTTGGACTCTACATGATAAATTAATCAAAACCACAAACTATCCCATGGTTTTTCCAATTGTTTCTTCCAAATATGAGTTTATTTATTTATTTTATGAGGCTAAAACCTAAATCCATAAAATAATACCCTTGGTGATTTAGAAGTGAGTCATGATCATAAGAATTGATTTTAAAACTAGAAATTTAATATATGTTTTTGAGGATTCATTAAGGGCATATGAAATTAATTAAATAACATAAAAAAATTATTTTAAAGGGGAAAAATATTTTGGGTCTTTTATACTATTTATTGTATTTATTATATCACTGTTAATATTTTATGATGTTATAATACAGATAATATAATTATATCGTATTTAAGTTTTACCCAAAAATATGAATGTCTCAAAAAATACTGAAATAGTACCCATTGGATAATTTATATTTGATAATTTTAAAAAAAATATTTTATAAATAAATTAAATGAGTATGTGAATTTACAATTTCAAATAAAAAATCTCAATTTATCGAAAAATACTTATTTTTTTTTACAAAACAGTTTTTTGACCCTCATGAAAATTATGTTTGAATTAGTAAAATTATATTATCATTTATATTTAGTAAATATGATTTTATAACAATATTTTATTCCATTATCATTTCATTATAAATGATCTTTAATTCATCAAATAGTTTCTTGACTGAAACAACATATTTTCCAAAAAAATTGAATTTCGGTTACATCGTATCAAAATATAATTTTTACCAAAATCATTATTTAATTATTATAATGTAATAAAAGAAAATTATAATTATAATTTTATTAAAATTAAAAAGATAAAAATCTATACTATTAGGATCTAGATAAATAATACTTCATTACACCATTGAATTCATTAATGGTAAGGTGTGTGACTTTGAGTTTATCGTGGGGTGGTTCGATTAACAAAGTTTGAGACATGAATTCGATGGTATTGAACTTATCCCATAAAAATTTCACACATTCAGTATTCAATAAATCCTATCTTGGACTTGGCTAAAGGAAAATAATAGTAATTATATCTACCTCTAAAGCTTCTATATATGGGATTTATAGTGTATGATCTTTCCGATTAAGGCTATCACTTGGATTTTCTATGTAAAAGTGATTTATCATAACCATATATATATATATATTATTAATAACATAAATATATAATGGATGTAATCCTATGGTTATTATTATTAAATGTTTCGAAATATGATTGGAGATAACTTATAATAGTACAAAAAAAACTAAAGTAATAAATGTAATTTTTTAATTTTATTTTTTAATAATAAATTTACTCATTTAAAAATTTAATTTCATTTATAAATGTTCTGGTATTAAAAAGTAAAAGTTTTCATATATTATCACTCATCACAACCACACATGCACTATTTAACCCCATGAAATATAATGCATTCAACTAACAAAAATATTTATCATTTCCAAATAAAATTATTAATACAATAAAAGAATAATGATAATGATTAATTCATTATTGAAATTATAACTCATTTTCTATGAGTATAATACACTTTACCCACTCCAATTCCAGAGAAATATGTTGTTCCAGGTATGAAAATAGAATGAAATTTATTGTAATTAAGAGTTTAATAAGTGTAACTTTCATAAATCCCACTTTCCTAAGTTCCTTATTTTAGCTATAAATTTCCCTCTTACTCTATATAACTTAAATTACATTATTATAAGTCAACTTCCTCCTTTTATTCATATAGTTTCTATATTCCATTCATCCAAATCTAGTATTTTTTTTTTAAAAAAAATAAGGACTTATTGACTTTTTCTAGCCATGGTATTACAACCCCAGTCTTTTATTTCACACTTAAACATAATTTATTATATAAACATTCACTTAATAAAATATATATTATCTAAAGTTATAGAGTATTTGGGTCTTTGAAAACTTACCTATGAACTTAAAACATGAAATACACATCTTTATTGAAAACTTCTTTTAGATGACCACAAACATTCCTTCGTAATTAGAATTGCATGGAATAACCTGAGGATATGCATAATAAAGGGGAAGTTATAAATCCCAGTAAGAAAGTAAACAAGGAATAACATGAATAATATAGTAAATGTTAGGAAATATTCATATCAATGTAGCACAATAGATACATGAACATAAAGGGAAGATATAACATGATTATCATAACATAGAAATGTGGAAACAACATTTAACATTATATTAGCATGATCTAATGATCATTTCACATGGAGCACGAGTAAAACATAATTACACATGAATTATAATGAGTATAACCTAATTTAACTTGACATATCAAGATACTAATATTTACCCAATGAATTGAACTGCTATTAGGGCACACCCTTCTTAATCATTTTGTTTCATGCAAAAGTGTGCCACATGGATCAGATAACATGGATACATTAAGCATCGTTATTTATTCCATAATAAAGGAATTTGTAATTAATACATAAAAATATATAATAAATTATTAAATGTGCATAATAGTGAATACCCTTGATAGAGAAATGAGCATAGTATTCACTACACAAGGACTTTAGCTTGGAAAACCACACTGCAATTTCGATAACATAACAGTGTGACATAATAATTCATAAAAATGGTTGATGACAGAGAAAGGGGTGTCTCATCATATTTACATGAAAGGGATAGTAAATGGGTAATATAGACACATTTTCCAACATATGAAATCGAATTTAGATTCATAATACAAAAACATTTCTTGAATGTAAATGAGGACAGAGAAACCCCTTATGGAATTTCGGCATGGTAACGAGTATACATGTGAGAAATTAATGATAGATAAATGGGTGTCTAATAATTAAAAAATAAGGATGTAAGTATTTAATAGTTGATATATCATAACCCAACATTTTTAATTGAAAACAAATGGGTATAATAGTATAAATAAATTTTGATGAAAATTGAGAAAGGAATAAATCCCTTACTTGGAAGTGTGATCCCAAAGGCTTTGGAGTGGATTGAGAGAGGCTTATTGGGAGATTGGGGCACCTTTGGAGGATTCTAGAGATAGGATTTCATATTTCGGTCTACCTACAAAGGATTTGAGTGAAAATTAAGTGAGAGCCTGGGTGGATTTATATAGGAAAATAGAAGAAATTATTTATTATTTAGGTTTTGGGCACCACATATTAAACTAATCAAAAACACAAACCATCCCATGATTTTTGCCCATGGGTTTTTCCAAATGGGAGTGGAATTTTTTTACAAGTAAAATGGTCAAATGTATTAAAATATTAGGCTTGATTAGGTGGAAGAGAGTCATTCTCTCAAAGAAATCAATTTAAAATGTTAAAATGATAAGTCCTGGAGGGTCCACTAAGGAAGCATAAAAGTAACCAAAAAAATTTAGAATCACATTATATTAAAGTTAAAACATATAGTGTCCGAAAAACCCTTTTTTAGTATTTTATTAGATCACTATTGGGTCCTTATGATGTCATAAAACACATTATATATTAATAAGATATTTAGTTTTTACCCAAATATTCAACTGCCTTAGAAAATTATGAAAAATTCACCATTGGATAATTTTGACATCTTGATTCCAAAAGTAATATTCATTTTATCTAAATTATTTTCAAAATATTTTAATGTTTTATTTTAAAATAAAAACCAACATTTATCAAAAATTCCTTGGTTTTCACAAAAACGACTTTCAAACCTTAATAAAAATCAAAATTTTATTGATAAAAATTATATGATCATTTATTTTTAATGAAATTTAATTTAGTAATAACATTTTATTAAATTATTATTTAATTAAAAAATCCAATATTTCTTCAAAAATAAATTTCTTAATTGAATATTAAATATAAACACTATTTGTCCTTTAAAAGGAATTTACAAGGTAACAATAATAAAATGAATGTATATTCTTTATTATATAAAAAAAATGCACACAATCATAGTGATAAGGTATTTTTACATAAACCCTTATAACCCATGCATATGACCTAATGGAAAGCTTTGTGAGGGTGAAAGACTCTTGGGATGGCTCGGATAACATCGCTCAAGTCATCATCTATATCAATTTACAGTTCTCCCATAGGCCGTTTAGTTCGAGCTTAATGTGTTGAAGCTTGACTTGGGATGGTCAAGAGAGAAGTCCAATGATACCATTTTTTTTAGATCAAAAAAATGGGATTTGTACAGAGCAATTCTACTGGATGTGGCCATCACATTCTTTGTCTGAGTAAATTGGATTTGTTAAATCCTATATTTATACTAATCATGTTATCTCTGTTCAATGTATATATTAGAAATGGTAATAATAATTAATGGTATTTTGAAATCGAAAAACATAAAACCAAAGAATTTAATATGTTATATAATAATTTTACATAATAAAACATTTAATTAGATCAAGATGAGTTTTAATTGATAAAATTTTGGGTCATTAGTATGTGAAAATCACTAATTCAATTTATAAATGGTTTTTGTTACTCATACAACCAGTGCCTAAATTTTTATAAATATCATATGGGATCCTAATTACCCATTTTATCCATGGGATTATATGAATATATTTTTATTTAGCTCACCAAAATAAACTTTTTCAAAAAATTTAATTTAATTAATATCAAGTTAAAATTTCTAATTTATTCATGTAATATTTCTAATTAAACTTTAATATTTTTAAATACACTCCTTTCCCCAATTATAGAAAACAAATTTCTATGAAAAGAGTGAAAAAAAAAACTGATAAATCTTCTATATTTAAAATTTTTTAAATTTGTGAATTCATCAAAACTTTTATGGTAATTTCACTAGGTAAGAAGACTTTTAAGAATATAATTACCTAACTAATAATCTATCTAAAAAGAAAACATAAAAAATGAAGAATTTTATTAACATATTTCTTAGAAATTTTCCCCAAATTATTTCAAATATGATATAAATTAATCCTAAATAGGTTTGAAACCAACCCCGTAGTTATTAAAC
Source organism: Viscum album (assembly GCA_963277665.1). NCBI lineage: Eukaryota > Viridiplantae > Streptophyta > Magnoliopsida > Santalales > Viscaceae > Viscum > Viscum album. The sequence continues at coordinate 1,028,740,013 of OY728147.1, forward strand.
ACTAATTAACTAATGTTTATAAAATGTAAAAAAATTAGTATTAAAAAATGAAAATGGAAGATCAAAACCAGCTGTTATTCCTGATAATCTTGAGTTAAGATACTCTATTTATGTTATATGGAAAACATTGAGATATCCTCCAAAGATGTTTTCAACTTTTAATCCCACATAAAAACATAATTAAAACATGATATTTTTTTGGAAACAAAATTAAATGAAATAATTTTAAAAGGGAGAGTTTCTTGGGTCATCACTCATAGTTGGGGATTTATTTCAGCTCTCTATATCTTATAATACTTGAAATTATCCACTTTATAAAGATATATTTAGTTTCATAATTTTAAACCAAAAAATTCTTTATAATTTAATGTTATTCACAATTTAATTCTTCATTTGGCAGATCCCTGGAATAGAGTTATTAATCTCTACCCCTTGATCGGTGCATTGTATCATGTAATGTGGAGATGGAAGGATGATTTATGGGGCCTCTTATTTTATTTTTCCTCCCTCAAAAATTATTCTTGGATTGATAATGTGGATTTCATAGAGATGATCAACAAGTGCTTCCATCTCTACCAATTTCAATTTAGTGGATTATGTTTCTACTCCATCCACCTCTCTTATAACGTCTTCATCAAATTAATTTTGGTATGATTTAAATAGACTATCAAAACAATAATCACTAATCTTATCTTCTTCTATTTACACCCTTGGATATCCTGCTAATTGTTTGAAAAGTACTGCTTGGAGTGTCTTGTGATATGGTTTATCTTAATCTAGTTGTTCAATATGGATATAATCTATTGTGAAATATCCTACTTCTATCTAAAAAGGAAACCAAAGTATTTTTTCCATTCTTTCTTCCACAACCACTTCATATTCTGTAAGGGAAATAATAAAAGGGTTTTTTTTCAAAAATTTGGAAAATAATTAGATCATTATTTAAAATAAATATTTTATAATTATAATTTTAAGAGATCAAGGTTTGATCAACTACCTCATATAATCTAGTTTGAAACTCTTATTTTAAATATAACACCCCTGAAATTAATTTGTAATCATTTTGTCCTATGGTTCTTCTGGTCTATCCTCAAAATAGAATCCTTTTATCGTGTATTAATCACCATCACTAAATACAAGTAAAATATTTTTTAAATCTACTGTTAAAACATCATAGATATCTGGTTTCAATATAGTGTTAATAAAATGTGAATGAAATTATATCACTTCAATGGTATCTCCCTATTTTGTTTCATTATTTAGTTCTTTATCTTTGTGAAATGTAACATTGAGTTCTACTAGTACAGATGTGGTAATAAATATATATTTTTTCTTCTCCTCAAAGTTTATCCATTATATTCCTTATTAATATTAATAATCTAGGGCTTACAACTGTAATTATAAATTTTATTTTTCAAAATAATGTGGGTTTGTTGAAAATTGGGCATTAATAAAATTAAATAAGAAAAATTTCAAATTAAATGAATCCACATATTGATTTTAGATTTTAATTCGTCTTCAAAATTAAGGTCTAATTAAAAAATATGTCCAATGATAAATAGTTTATGGATTTATTCTTCATGCTCTTTTTCGACCATCATAGTTGCAATTATCATGGAATTTATAATATATTCGTCCTCTTATTCCATATCTCGATCCTATTCGACAATATTTTCCATAAGATTTTGAAATTTGGTTGTGAATTTATTAACAATGTTATTCAGTTCATCCATAATAATCATGTGTTCATCCTTTTCTTCCAAGACTTATGGATACCATTTTAGTTAGTAGGGATGTTATCAATTGATTTCTTAACCATAAAAATACCACATATACCCTTTCAATCTAGAAAAAATAATGATATTCCATTATGAAATAAAGTGAATACACTTTTTTCCAAACCTAAAAAACATGAAAATAAAGGAAGAATAAAAGAATGAAAAATAGAAAAAAAACCAATGAAAATAAATTAAAGGAAAAAATCAAATGAAAAAATATAATTAAAAATGTTATTAAATAAGTAAATAATCATCACAGGTCCTTGGAAAAGGATATATGTTTAATTAATATTCCTCATGGAATCTTTCCAAAGTATAATTTAAAATCCCATATACAATAAAAATATAACCATAGGTTTGTCTCTTAAGGATCTAGGTCTGGAGATCCATTATTCTTCCACTTATGTTTTTTTGTTTGTTTTTATTTATTTTAAAATCATGAGAGTAATGAAATATTTTTTTTGGTTTTTAGTTTTTATTAAATTAAATAAAATTTTGCAAACAGAAATATATAATTAGAGGGAAATTTTAATGTTCCCGATGTGAATTTTAACGAGTTCTATCACAATTTTTATATATTATAAATTATATAATTAAATAAGTATACTTTATATCATTCATCCACTCAAATACCACTATTTAGCTAGTGTGAAATTATTATTCTTCTCAAGGGTCTACTAAATGAAAAAAACCTATTTTTCACAATGGTGAGTTGGTATGATCACTCCTCAACAGAGTAGTTGAATCTTCTCAAAAACCAAACAAAAACCTATTACCATTCATCCTATAAAAACAAAGAAAATCCATTGGCATAGAGTTTAATTTAATTATTTATAGGATTTAATGTTCAAATAGTTGGAATAATTCTATAGTGTTTATTGGAAATTGTGTTGTGATCACATCATCCACTCCTCCCCTTCAACATCGCACTAGAATTGGGGAAATAATTTATAGGAAAATAAAATTCTTAAATTAAATAGTTCTCACTATTATTCCACTAGAATCACCAACAATGTCTCAGTTATTAAAAACTGGGTATCTTAGAGATCACATATACATTATAAAATTTTGGAAACACAATGAAATAAGGGAAAGATAAACACAACATAGATATTAAGATCTTTGGATTAAAATTTTATTCAAATTAAAATGTATAAAATATGGTAATTATAAGGCTATTATGACTAATGTTTAAGGATGAGTTTAATGGTATTTTTTATGGTGGGGAGGGGAAAAATTTATAAGAATAAAAAAACCTTATTCCACTTATTACGGAAATTCAATAAATAACACTGGTATTTTTTTATTTTGTATGGGTTTACATGTGTTTTGGCCGAGGGTTGGGATTTATGTTGTTATATCATCTCAAATCATATAATTTCTTAACATTCACCTCATGATCACTTCACCTTATTCTTTTGGTGTATGTTAATTTTATGGAGTAGTGGAGAGTATATTCTTGATTTTTCAAAACCGAGGAATATTTTTTTATTCTAATCCTTTTTACAATTTCTGGAATTTCAGTGTTAAATATCCTCATGGAAGAGTAATGAACCTTATATAAAAACTCTTTTGTATGTGAATGTCAAGGCACCTTTTGATAATCATGTAGGAGGAAATTAATCTTACTCATTTACTTGGATACCTTTAAAAAACTTCATTAGAGTCATATAAATACTATTGCATAGAAGCTTTTTGAACTTTACACTAGAGAGGGACAACATAAATAACCCTGATACAAATTTTGGAGAGTTCCTATCACCATTACACAATTTCTGTTATGTGTTGATTAACCTTCCACATATTTAGGATCCATGATATTCCCCTTACATAGTGGCTTTATTACCCTTACGTAGTATATCCATTCCTCATACACATTCTTTTTTTACACATTCACAATATACACTAATTCATACATATAAAATTGATCAACCCATATGAAACTAATCCTTTGTCATTATTTATATTGAAATGCATTAAAAAATATAAATATAGTATTTTCCTAGTTTATTAAAAATTAATTAAAAAAATCAAATATGAATTAACTTACTCTAAAATAGCATAAAACAAGACAAAAAAATCAATGAATGGATTTTAATAAATTTGAAAAATTAATAAAATAAGATAAAATAATTATTAAATCTATTTTTAAATTTCATACAAGATTAAAAAATTATCAAAAATATATTAATTTTTCCAGTTTTATACCAATTATTACATTGAATAATAGATTAATATTGTTAAAATATTATCTCTCATCAGGTCCAATGCCATGTTCTTTGAGGCTTGTGTTATGTAGTATGCTCTTCTTATATAGTATCCATGGAAATTTCCTATACAGTATCCTATGTGATAATCTATGTATCCAAAGTCACCTCTCTTATATCACGTACCACCTATAAAAAAGTTGACTTTTCTTTTGAACTCTCTCCAATGTAGGAAGAAGATGATAGTTGTGCAAGGAGAATCTAAACATCGGTAAAAAAAGGTAAAATAACATACATCCCCATCACTAACTAATAGTAAATATAAATTTTATAAAGTAATGGTAATATGAAGGATAATTGAAAGAATAAACTTTCAAAATCCCTATTAGTGTAACTAGTTTCATAGGAAAAGAATGTGGAATATATGTATTCTAATCAGGTGATGTATCATGAAAACTATAACTTGGATTTAGATCGTTTGCAGTATAAAGTATAAGACTATCTTTTTGATCATGTTGAACAACCAATCCATTTTTCATATCATTTTGTATGATATATATATTAGTATTTTTCATCCTTTAAAACATTATATAGATCTTATAATCCTTTGCAACATCAAAGAGAATTCCATGATATATCTCTTTCATGTTTTTATGTAGCTCTACCATTGAAGCGTGAAAATATCCCTATTCAAATAAAAATCACTATGTAGGGTCTTAGATGCACATTATACCTTTGATATGTATATATTGAAAAATAATAATTCACTTAATTACAGATAATAAATGATATATTTAATAGGAAAAAGATTTATTAAAAATTTATTATAGCCACATCTATGTCACGTTAGATATAATAGAGTCCTTATACATTAAAAATTTGAAAATCTAGCTTGTTTGATAGATACGTGGGCACTGTGCCTACCCCTACAGTTGGGACTCGACATGTATATCCCATATATCAATTTACTATTTACAAAAATATTTCCATCCCATGTATCATTTCTCTAAATTACTCTAAGAATATAGTGATTCAAATGAACCCAATGGTGTAGGGATGTGCTATATATACACGAACTACATCATAAAACGATTAATATGGTGCCACTAAAAAATATAAAAATGAATAATAGGAACCATTCAAGTACTAGATTCAAGCATCCCAATGTAGTAAGGTAGAAGTATCAATAGAAAAATTACATAATATGGAATTCATGCAACTTGAGATAAAAATAAAATTAATGCACAATCAAGTAAAATAAATCATTTGATTTCAATAAAAAATAGATTTATTTTGTAATTATAAATACCATACATAATTAAGTTAATGTATTCTCAACATAAATTTGTAAGTGTGGAAATCTTCTCCAAGAATGTAAAAACATATATGTGTTTAGTTCCACATGTTGATAACATTGTTTAAATTTTTTTTTCATAATATAAATTTATAATAAAAATACTTGATGGTTCTGGATGTAATAAAAATTCATATTGGGGCCATTCCCAACTAGAATTTTGTTGGATTAAATAAATATTCTCTGATGTACAGGGAAAAGAATTTTCATGACTAATGAATGTACTCAAAGAAATCGATATAGAATTATGAAACCATGAGTAATGATCTTTTTCATTAAACATATAATTATTTTAAAATAAAGATTTACCTCAGTCATGAGTACTTTATTCAAAGTATATATTTCTCATTTGAAGATACATTTGGTTTCACTGTTATGGTTTCAAGAGGATCCAAAGTACAATCCTTCAAGTGGTGATCCACATTTGATTCTTTGATCTCAAATCATCATTGATAGTACTCCAGGTGCAAGAATTATGATATCATTATTCTAGAATCACTTCTTTTGATAGATAAATAATCCTTTAAAATTTATAGATTTATTCTTATTTTCTCTTTCTTGAGAAATTTTAGGAAGGTGTAAGATATCCTCTTGAGATTGATAGAAAACACTAGTGATGTTCTGTGTTGAGAGATAATTCTCTAGGAAGGAGAATATTGTAAACAACAGATGATTATTAAAACTTTCACATAACCATTGAAAATTATAAAATATGGTATTTATGTAATTTTAATAGGGAATAATATATTACACATAAGACCTTAATTATTCTTATAATCTTTATCGAACATCATATACAATAAAAATAATACTAATATTATTATTTCCTTGATGTGTGTGTGTCTCATGAAAGAAACAATTATAATTCATTAAATAAATATTTATTTATTTATTTGATATATAAAAATCACTCCAATCAAAACCATAAAATCAGTTCATATATCCTCCCTGGAATTTACGAAACCTTGGATAATAAAAATTATTCATTCAATACATAAATTAAAAAATATTTCTAATATTCATGGGTTGATAAATAAATATTTATTTTAATATTATTCACATAAAATAATGACAGAATACATGTGATCAATAAATATTATTACTCAGTCCAGAGAAAAATAATTATTTGAATAACTATGTTATAAAAGAATTTAATTCAGATCAATAGACACTAAGTGTGTGACCCTATAATATTTTTACTTAGTGAAATTTGGTTTCATCTTCTAAAGGCTAATATTATCATCTTTAAAATCTTAAAGGAACCCAAGAGGAATACAATAATGTCACAGCATCAACATCTGCATTTGAACCCTCATTATATAATATAAGCCGTTTGATTTGATATCTCAACAAACTAGTCTCATACTCATGACTTCAACCTATATAATAGATAATTTTTTCATTTAATTACTTATATAAACCCATTCAAACACTATAAGAATGAAAATTAGTTTAATAGATTCATTTTAATCAGAGGGTCTAGATATTAACTTTTATAATAATGTAAGGTAAAAATCCATCCTCAAATTATTCATTAATAACATACACCCTATGAGGCACCCATTGCACCCAACATCACCATGAACATGTGTCGTCGTGATTTATGGAAGTATATCTAAGTACATGAATCATGATATACATTAATAACAATTACAAAGTATAAGGATCATTTTACACATTCACATAGAGGAATATCCAGTGACACGTAATATGTGGAATTCCTACTAGTGGTTTTATTCTCAAAATATCCAATTTACAAGGTTACCAATTCACAAAATCATGAGATGAGGTATCACCCACATATCAGTACATGCACATGATAACATGTAGCATTTTTTCCAAACATAATACATCTTACAAATATATAATATAATGTTTATGAATATATTCAGAGTATACAAGGTTTCTCATCATAGGTGTGACTTACTATGAACCTTTCAATGAAACATATTTTTTAGGTTATCATCCCATTTAATTTATTAATAATAAAAATAAACATATTATTGAGGAAATTATTTAATATTTAATCCTATGAATATACACTCAATCTAAAGTACAATGTAGTTGGTTCTTGGGAAACAACTCAAACAGACTCTCACTTTGACTGTAGAGGCCCGAAGCTTGACGTACATGGACAACACATTACTTTTGTGGAATACTTAATACATAACAAAATTCAAAACTCAAGGACTGTAATAGTTTAGTGTCTTTGGAAACTCTGAATGTAATCTTCTAATCGTGGTGAAAGATCTTCAACATCTCCCATAAAGATCTTACCCTTATTTTTTCTTACCTAAAACCTTTATTTATATCCTGGGGAAAAGAAAACATATAAAGGGTGAGCTCAAATGCTCATTAAGGGTAAGCATGGATAAAATAAAACAAACCATATACATTTGAACTTAAAAACATGAACAAAATGTTTAAACATCAATATCTTGAGCAATGAAATAAAACATGGAAATACGTAAGGCATAGATCATAAAGAAACATTAATCCTGATAAAACAGCATGGGAATAAAACTTGTAATTGTGGCAACCATTAAGCACATGATATGATTTCCATATTAGCCAAGGTATTTCTTCCAAGACCATCTTAGTGGACAAAGTCCCTTTCTGAATCGAGTTCACTCCTCGTTCCAGCCCTGTATTATGGAACCGATTTAACTTGTCGTTCCATCCATGTCTATTTCATGAGATATAAATCTTTACCCAACGCATTGGAGGGAGATATAGGTCCCACCCATCTCATAATTAAATCTTTCTTACTTGTGCCAAAAAATGAACTTGAAACATTCATCATAACCCAAAGAATAAAATGGGTTTCATAAACATCATCCCATCATCACATAATCCATATAAAACAAATGGATATATCAACATAAGAAAAGTGAAACCATGTAAATCATAGGGACATTATACTTGAAACATACACATATAAAATAATGTCATCTTAGATGGAAAAATGGTTTTGATAAAACACTTGAAATTAATTCTTGAGGAAAATATCCTTTCTTCTTCAAAATCAATTTCTTTTCACAAAACGTCATGCAATTTTAAAAGAAATAGATTTTTTTGAAAATAGTCCTGAAATATTTTTGAGGAATATTCATCAAAATAAGGCTTTTTAAAACCGTAAAATCCTTTCATGCGGTATACGTTAAAAAAACATTCTTCTCGTACTTTTGTCAGAAAAGTCAAAAAGTACCTTGTAGGGTAAATAAAAGAAAGATTCCTTCCATACCATGGGGTAAAAGTCAGATTGGGTGAAAAGGAATTTAAACATACAGGAATACACTTTTATAAAATATGTACATGGATGATAGCAATAAACCCAGTAAATACTTACGAATAAGCAATCTCAGATAAAAATGAGAGTAGCAAAATTATCCCTTACCTTAGGTCCGATATGCTTTGTACGTATCCAAACCTCCTGTATAATGATTTAAATAATTTCATTGAATCATTAAATAATCATATTCATTGTTATTATATCATATATGATTCACTTATGACTTTATATTACCCATTATTTTGTAAATTAATGTTAAAGTAGCGTTTTGGGTAAAATCATCTTATTTATCGTACGTTTTTGGACTTGTTGTTCTTGATGTTATTATTACTTATATCATGATTTACTTACTTCCAAAATGTAAATCATGATTCATATATCATATACATACATTATATATCCAGCATATACTAACATTTATAATAGTACATAACATATGGAGGTAAGAAATGAAACACACTGTTCATGGAGACGGTAAGTTGTACGTACGCATGAACGCTACTTTCATTTCTATTTCTTATTTTAATGTAATTAAAACATAATGATACATAGGTATATTATAATTCCAGTATAATATCATATATAATATCATTAACCATATCCTTTATACATCCCACATAAGGTATTAACGAATCACATCACTTTAAGGGGGCGGTAGTCCGCACTTCCTCAAATGAGATTATCGTATTTACCAACTATGGAAACCATAAATGCTTCATATAATTGGAAAGTAAATAAGAATAAGGAAATAATAAACATAATATATATTATATATAAATACATTTCCATCATAATGGACACCATGATAGGCGGTAGGAGAAAATCGAACAATCATCGTTTCGTGAGGCGTTAGTTTGCCATCACATAAACATTATATTCTTCATCCATTAGATGGAGGTGTGTGTAAGTGTAGTTATAATACTTATCATAAAAACATCCTAGTATATTTAGGATATTTTTGTTGTTACAAAAGAAAGGATTAAAAAGAGTTTAGGGGTTGGATAAGTAGAATAAAAGAAAACAACTTAAGAGAAACTGTTACCTTTAATTTTGGTAACTTCCTTTGGTTTGAACCAAAAGTACTTCTTGGAGAATCTTATGCATAATGTAAGGCATCAAGGGGTAGTAGAGGGATGTAGGTAGATTAGTTGGGAAGAGTTTTTACGAGCCAAAAGGCTTGAGAGGTGTGAGGAATTGCATAGAAGTGGTCTCCGTTTATAAGGGAGAGGAGGGGCTCTTTAGGAAAGTGTGAAAACATTATTTTATTATAAACTTATCTTAGGTTTCAAGAAGTCCAAAACACATTAATGTCAAAGATAAGATGACTCATATTCTAAATAAAATAATCCAATTGGAATTGGACAGGTTTTGGATGATATTTTAATCATTATAATCTTATTTATTTAAATCATTTATTAATGAGGTAAACACTACATCATTATTGTGTCATATATATTTAATTAATTTGATTTATAAAAATTATGAACAAAATACCATGATTTAGGGAATAATTTTATCTTTCCAAAGAATATTTATAGTCGAAAATATAACTTTTATAACCCCTTATATAAATTAATTACTAAAAGATTTTTGTTAAAGTCAATTTTGTCTTTACATTAAATTAATTAATCCAAATTGTCATTTTCACTACCATGTAGCTCATTGGGGTCCCAAAATCGGCCCAAGGATTCCCATGGTTGGCCACTACTCATTTAATAAGGTTAGGAAAAAGTGTCACGGTAATTTTGAATTATTATAATATTCTTTTAACCTTGAATTACCCTATTTACCTTTAACCGCAGTAAATAAAAATTATCGTAGTTACTATTCATAATATAAAAAAAATAAAAGTAACCTATTAACATAATTTGGACCCACTGATTCCAAATATGGAATCCATTTTTCAAAATTCAAAACACCGAAGTTTCAGTAATTAATTTAAAATTAATCCCGTTGTTAAACGAATCAGTTTTAAAAGTTAAAACATTACCAAAGATTGAATTGATTTAACCTATGAATTCAATGTAAAATCAATGATAATGACATACATTATATTAAATGGTAAAAATATATTCTATTTATACTTTAAATCCATTCAATATTATCATTTAACCATATAAATATTTATGATGAAAAAATTTGTTTTTAATTAAAATATAGCGTGTTTTTACTATTCATTAAAATATGAAAGTTATCAGAATAATATGAAAATTTTATCCAAAGTAAATTTTTATATCCAGATTCCAAAGAATAATTTTATTTTGTAAAATTGAACTTATAAACATGTCAAAAACTAGATTTAATGTGGGTGCACCATTAAAAGGTGGCAAAATTGCATTTTTTGAAAAATACTTATTTTACCTGAAAAATTTATTTTGTTCTCATACCATGTTCTAGAAAATGTGTAAGATTAATAATAATGTAATAAAATTCAAACTTTAGTTAATACTATTCATAATGGCTAGTTTATAATAATATTATAATATTATATCGTTGTTTAGTAAAACCCGGTATTGCGTATAACACACGTTATCGAGGAAGGTCGTGATTGCGTGTAATGCAAGCCAAGTCAGGGTTGCATGTTGTGCAAGAATCCTTCATTTTTTTGTTTAACATAATCCAACCATATTTCATTTATACATTGAATATATATATATATATAAACACACTCAATGTTGCGTAGAATGACTATTATAAAATGAAAATGAAATTGTGTGTAACACTATCCAAGAATAGCGTTGCGTATACTGCAAGCTAATACGGTGTTGCGTATAGTACAATCTAAACTTGGTGTGCTCTATAATAGAAGACATCAAAGAAATTAAAAGAATATTTTTCATAAAATCTCGGGGTGTTACATTCTACCCCCCTTAAAATGATTTTCGCCCTCGAAATTCATCAGGGTTATAAATCATTTACTATTCGTAGAAACCCACATCGTAAAAAGGAATAATAAAAATTAATTTTAAAAACTAAAGTATGAAATGTAACGATTACCCAAAGTAACTCATCACTGGGTTTCCATATAGGATAACATAGGTTAAAATATGGATATGGAAGAAAAATCTTACCATCAAGTTCTGATGGAGAGTGGTAGAGAACATGGCTCTAAAAAATCCAACAATCACAAAGCTATAAATATGTGATGATCTAAGGTACTATCTGATTCATCGAATATAAGACCACTAGGACAACATTTTTAGTTTTCAATATCATTTCCCTAAAGTTGATGAATTAAAAGAAATAGTTACATGATTTTCGTACAATCTCACTATTGTTCGTGAATTGAACAATTTCAACTTCATCTCTTAAAGAAATGAAGTTGAGTTTGTTATTCTTGAAGCGTTAGCAGATCATGTGATAGAATGATTGGTCATTCCATCTATTTCAAACAAAAGTTTAACAAAAGTTATAAGTCCATCTTATGGTGAGATTAATGGTATATGGTTCCAAAAATGGACCTATACTTTATTTATCATACCTCTTAATAAAATAAAACTACTTTACACTAACTAGAGACTTTCTGTAGGCCATTGGTATGCGATAAAGGCCAGTCGCACTTCAGTTGTGGGTTCGATTCCCACAGCCTTATCTGATGCGATGGGTTGTCGCCCATCCTGCAGGTTGTTCTTTTTCTAAAACTACATTACTATAACATCCCATCAATAATATCAAAAAAAAATCTATCCTTCAACAATACTAACTTATGTCCAACATAATCCATTCCAATCTTTAGGTTTATCTAAAATACTTCGGTCCAAGCTCATAGTTTAAAGAAAATGATTACTTGAGATGTCATCAACTAACCATAATTTATCCCCCATTATCTTGTTGGTCACATTCTAATCATGTGAATACCTTAATCATGTATTATCTTGAAAAAATGAATACCCATTAAACCCTAGTGAAAACTTGAATACTGTCAAAAGTTAACACTTTCCACATACCAAAATTCAAAAATTCTATATACTCAAACCATGAGATAACCTTCTCTTTATATCATTCATGAGCTCATGAATACTGTCAAACATTTAATTTTCTTCTTATCCCTTCATTATGCGCATATCATCTACTATCCAAAAATTCCGGTACCATTCATCACACACTTTCAAAACTTAAGGAAAGACAACAGTTTAACAATACTTATATGTCTCTTTATTCAATAGTACCATGAGATTACTTAACATCATTACACTTGATAAACATTTAATCATTCCACTACCTTCTTAAACCATTGACCGAGCTTCAACAATTCTTTCATCTCACATATCATTTGTAGTCTCTTCATCATCATCAACATAAATATTACCCATACGACCATACTGATTCTCTTCATGAGACTTTCCCTTAGGGCATTGGTTTACATAATCCCCATACATTCCACATTTAAAACATTTAACCATTGTTGATGTCGTAGCAATACCATTATCCTCATCAATGGTGTTAACTGAACCTTTTCCTTTGCACTTACTGGATTTATGTCCTTCTTTTCCACACCCAAAGCATCTTCCAGTTCCTTTGAAACATTCTCCTTGATGCCTCTTCCCACATGATTTACATAGGAGAAATTGAACTTTCTTTCCTCTATGATCATCATGAAACTCCATCTTTCTCTTATTAGCTGAGTTAGGAAACTTACCAAATTTGAGTTTATTGATCATATTATGAGACTGCTGATTTGGAATAATAATGATGTTTGGACTTCCAAATCCCATTTCACTTGGTTTCTCATGAAGAATATCGTTCCATTGTCCATCATATCCTCCATTATCGTGAATCATCTTGTTTCCAACCATTTTCTAAAACCCAAAAAGAATAGTGTGAGGGGAAAAATCATAATAAAGGGGGAGTAACCTCAATATCTAACATCTTAGGTTTAATATAATATCATTGACATAATTCTAGGACTATAACCTATACTTATACTTAACCTTAGGGACATACCTAGACATACCTTAAAAATATCTCTAGGGATCTCACTAAAGTTCTCGCATCCTAGTTTCCAAAGGTTGACTAAACCTTTCCTCTGATTCCAAATGTAGAGGCCCAAAGCTTGACGTACATGGACAAAACATTACTTTTGCAGAATAATTAATACATAACAAAATTCAAAACTCAAGGATTGTAATAGTTTAGTGTCTTTGGAAACTCTAAACGTAATATTCTAATCGTGGTGAAAGATCTTCAACATCTCCCATAAAGATCTTCCCCTTATGTTTTCTTACCTAAAACCTTTATTTATATCTTGGGGAAAATAAAACATATAAAGGGTGAGCTCAGATGCTCAGTAAAGGTAAGAATGGATAAAATAAAACAAACCATATACATTTTAACTTAAAAACATGAACGTAATGTTTAAACCTCAAGATCTTGAGCAACGAAATAAAACATGGCAATACGTAAGGCATAGATCATAAAGAAACATTAATCCTGATAAAAGAGAATGAGAATAAAACTTGTAATTGTGTCAACCATTAAGCACAAGATATGATTTACATAGTAGCCAAGGCATTGCTGCTAAGACTATCTTAGTGGACAAAGTCACTTTCTGAATCGAGTTCACTCCTTGTTCCAGTCTTGTATTACTGAACCAGTTTAACTTGTCGTTCCAGCCATGTCTATCTCATGAGATATAAATCTTTACCCAATTAATTGGAGGGAGATATAGGTCCCACCCATCTCATAATTAAATCATTCTTACTTGTGCCACAAAATAAACTTGAAACATTCATCATAACCCAAAGAATAAAATGGGTTTCATAAATATCATCTCATCATCACATAATCCATATAAAACAAATGGATATATCAACATAAGAAAATTGAAACCATGTAAATCATAGGGAAATTATACTTGAAACATACACATATAAAATAATGTCATCTTAGATGGAAAAGTGGTTTTGATAAAACACTTTAAATGAATTCTTGAGGAAAATATCCTTTCTTCTTCAAAATCAATTTCTTTTCACAAAACGTCAGGCAATTTTAAAAGAAAGAATTTTTTTTGAAAATAGTCATGAAATATTTTGGAGGAAGCTTCATGAAAATAAGGCTTTTTAAAACTGTAAAAATCCTTTCATGCCGTATACGTTAAAAAACATTCTTCTCGTACTTTTGTCGGAAAAGTCAAAAAGTACCTTATATGGTAAATAAAAGAAAGATTCCTTCCATACCATGTGGTAAAAGTCAGAATGGGTAAAAAGGAATTTAAACATACATGAATAAACTTTTATAAAACATGTACATGGATGATAGCAATAACCCCAGTAAATACTTACGAATAATAAATCTCAGATAAAAATGAGATTTTCAAAATTATACCTTACCTTAGGTCTGATATGCTTTGTACATATCCAAACCTCCTGTATAATGATTTAAATAATTTCATTGAATTATTACAGAATCATATTCATTGTTATGATATCATAGATGATTCACTTATAACTTTATATTACCCATTATTTTGTAAATTAATGTTAAAGTATCATTTTGGGTAAAATCATCTTATTTATCATACGTGTTTGGACTTGTTGTTCTTGATGTTATTATTACTTATATCATGATTTAATTACTTCAAATTTGTAAATCATGATTTATATATCATATACATTCATTATATATCCAGCATATACAAGCATTTATAATAGTACATAACATATAGATGTAAGAAATGAAACACACTGTTCATGGAGACGGTAAGCCGTACGTACGCATGAACGCTAATTTCATTTCTATTTATTATTTTAATGGAATTAAAACATAATTATACATAGGTATATTCTAATTCCAATATAATATCATATATAATATCATTAACCACATCCTTTATACATCCCACATAAGGTATTAACGAATCACATCACTTTGAGGGGGCGGTAGTCTGCACTTCCTCAAATGAGATTATTGTATTTACCGACTATGGAAACCGTAAAGACTTGATATAATTTGGAAGTAAAGAAGCATAATGAAATAATAAACATAATATATATTATATATAAAAACAGTTCCATCATAAAGGCCACCATGAGAGGCGGTAGGAGAAAATCAAACAATCATCGTTTCGTGAGGTGTTAGTTTTCCATCACAGAAACATTATGTTCTTCATCCATTAGATGGAGGTGTGTGTAAGTGTAGTTATAATCCTTCTCATAAAAACATCCTAGTATATTTAGGATATTTTTTTTGTTAAAAAATAAAGTATTAAAAAGAGTTTAGGGGTTGGAGAAGTAGAATAAAAGAAAACAACTTAAGAGAAACAGTTACCTTTAATTTTGGTAACTTTCTTTGGTTTGAACCAAAATGACTTCTTGGAGAGTCTTCTGCCTAATTTAAGGATTCTAGGGGGAGTAGAGGGATGTAGGAAGCTTATTTGGGCAGAGTTTGGATGAGCCAAAATGCTTGAGAAGTGTGAGGAATTGCATAGAAGTGGTCTCCTTTTATAAGAGAGGGGAGGGGCTCTTAAAGAAAGTGTGAAAACATTATTTTATTATTAACTTATATTCGGTTTCAAGAGGTCCAAAACACATTAATGTAGAAGGTAAGATGACTCATATTCTAATAAAATCATCCAATTGGAATTGGACAGGTTTTGGATGATATTTTAATCATTATAATCTTATTCATTTAAATCATTTATTAATGAGGTAAACACTACATCATTATTGTGTCATAAATAATTTAATTCATTTGATGTATAAAAATTATGAAAAAATACCATGATGTAGGGAATCTTTTTATCTTTACAAATAATATTTATAGTCGAAAATATAACTTATATAACCCTTTATAAAAATTAATTACTAAAAGATTTTTGTTAAAGTCAATTTTGTCTTTACATTAAATTAATTAATCCAAATTGTCATTTTCACTACCAAGTGGCTCATTGGGGTCCCAAAATCGGCCCAAGGATTCTCGTGGTCAGCCACTACTCATCAAATAAGGTTAGGACAAGTTTCAAGGTAATTTTAAATTATTATAATATTCTTTTAACCTGAATTACCCTATTTACCTTTAACTGTAGTAAATAAAAATTTACGTAGTTACTATTCATAATAAAAAAAATAAAAGTAACATATTA
Organism: Viscum album; assembly: GCA_963277665.1. Classification (NCBI taxonomy): domain Eukaryota; kingdom Viridiplantae; phylum Streptophyta; class Magnoliopsida; order Santalales; family Viscaceae; genus Viscum; species Viscum album. The sequence continues at coordinate 1,028,756,724 of OY728147.1, forward strand.
ACATAATTTGTCCCCACTGATTCTAAATATGGAATACATTTTTCAAAATTCATATCACCGATGTTTCAGTAATTAATTTAAAATTAATCTCGTTGTTAAGCGAATAGGTTTTAAAAGTTAAAATATTGCCAAAGATTGAATTTATTTAACCTATGAATTCAATGTAAAATCAATGATAATGACATAAATTATATTAAATGGTAAAAATATATTCTATTTATACTTTAAAACCATTAAATATTATAATTTAACCATATAAATTATTATTATGAAAAAAGTTGTTTTTAATCAAAATATAGTGTGTTTTTACTATTCATTAAAATATGAAAGTTATCAAAATAATATGAAAATTTTATCCAAAGTAAATTTTTATATCCTTATTCCAAAGAAGAATTTTATTTTGTCAAATTGAACTTATAAACAATTCAAAAACTATATTTAATGTGGGTGTGCCATCAAAAGGTGGAAAAACTGCATTTTTTGAAAAATACTTATTTTACCCGAAAAAATTATTTTGTTATCATACCATGTTCTAGAAAATGTGTAAGATGAATAATAATGTTATAAAATTAAAATTTTAGTTAATACTATTCATAATGGCTAGCTCATAATAATATTATAATATTATATCGTTGTTTAGTAAAAACTGGTATTGTGTACAACACACGCTATCGAGGAAGGTCGTGATTGCGTGTAATGCAAGCCAAGTCAGGGTTGCGTGTTTTGCAAGAATCCTTCATTGTTTCATATAACAGAATCCAACCATATTTCATTTATACATTGAATATATATATATATATATATATATATAAACACACTCAATGTTGCGTAGAATGACTATTATAAAACGAACAAGAAATTGTGTGTAACACGATCCAAGAATAGTGTTGCATATACTGCAAGCTAATACAGTGTTGCGTATAGAACAAGCTAAACTTGGCGTTTTGTATAATAGAAGACATCAATGAAATTAAAAGAATATTTTTCATAAAATCTCGGGGTGTTACATTCTACCCCCCTTAAAATGAATTTCTCCCTCAAAATTCATCGGGGTTATTAATCATTTACTATTCATAGAAACTCACATCGTAAAAAGGAATACTAAAACTTAATTTTAAAAACTAAAGTAAGAAATGTAATGATTACCCAAAGTAACTCATCACTGGGTTTCCATATAAAAGAACATAGGTTAAAATATGGATATGGAATAAAAATCTAACCATCAAGTTCTGATGGAGAGTGATAGAGAACATGGCTATAAAAATGCCAACAATCACATGGCCATAAATTTGTGATGATCTAAGGTACCATCTGATTCATCAGATATAAGAGAACTAGGACAACATTTTTGGTTTTCAATATCATTTCCCTAAAGTTAATGAATTAAAAGAAATACTTACATTATTTTCGTACAATCTCCCTATTGTTTGTGAATTGACCAATTTCCACTTCATATCTTAATGAAATGAAGTTCAGTTTGTTATTCTTGAAGCATTAGCAGATCATGTGATAGAATGATGGGTCATTCCATCTATTTCAAACAAAAGTTTATCAAAAGTTATATCTCCATCTTATGGTGAGATTAATCGTATGTGGTTCCAAAAATGGACTTATACTTTATTTATCATACCGCTTAATAAAATAAAACTACTTTCCACTAACTAGGGACTTCCTATAGGCCATTGGTATGCTATAAAGGCCAGTCGCACTTCAGTTGTGGGTTCGATTCCCACACCCTTATCTGACGCGATGGGTTGTCGCCCATCCTGCAGGTTTTCCTTTTTCTAAAACTACATTACTATAACATCCCATCAAAAATATCAAAAACAATTCTATCCTTAAAAAATACTCACTTATGTACAGCATAATCCATTTCAATCATTAGGTTTATCTAAAATACTTCGGTCCAAGATCATAGTATAAATAAAATGATTACTTTAAATGTCATCAACCAACCATCATTTATCCCCCATTATCTTGTTGGTCACATTCCAATCATGTGAATACCTTAATCATGTATTCTCTTGAAAAATGAATACCCAGTAAACCTTAGTGAAAACATGAATACTGTCAAAAGTTAACTCTTTCCACATACCAAAATTCAAAAATTCTATATACTCAAACCATGATATAACCTTCTCCTTATATCAGTCATGAGCTCATGAATACTATCAAACATTTAATTTTCTTCTTATCCCTTCATTATGCGCATATTATCTACTTTCCAAAAATACTGGTACCATTCATCACACACTTTCAAAACTTAAGTAAAGACAACAGTGTAACAATCCTTATATGTCTCTTTATTCCATAGTACCATGAGATTACTTATACATAATTACACTTGATAAACATGTAATCATTCCACTACCTTCTTAAACCATTGACCGAGCTTCAACAATTCTTTCATCTCACATATCATTTGTAGTCTCTTAATCATCATCAACATAAATATTACCCATACTACCATACTAATTCTCTTTATGAGAATTTCCCTTAGGGAATTGGTTTGCATAATGCCCGTACATTCCAAATTTAAAACATTTAACCATTGTTGATGTCGTAGCAATACCATTATCCTCATCCATGGTGTTAACTGAACCTTTTCCTTTGCACTTACTGGATTTATGTCCTTCTTTTCCACACCCAAAGCATCTTCCAGTTCCTTTGAAATATTCTCCAGGATGCCTCTTCCCACATGATTTATATAGGTGAAATTGAACTTTCTTTCCTCTATGATCATCATGAAACTCTATCTTTCTCTTATTATCCGAGTCAGGAAACTTACCAAATTTTAGTTTATTGATCATATTATGAGACTGCTGATTTGGAATAATAATTATGTTTGGACTTCCAAATACCATTTCATTTGGTTTCTCATGAATAATATCATTCCATTGTCCATCATATCCTCTATTATTGTGAATCATCTTGTTTCCATCCATTTTCTAAAACCCAAAAAGTATAGTGTGAGAGGAAAAAATCATAATAAAGGGGGAGTAACTTGAATATATAACATCTTAGGTTCAATATAACATTGTTACCATAATTCTAGGACTATAACCTATACATATACTTATCCTTAGGGACATCCCTAGACATACCTTAAAAATATCTCTAGGGATCTCACTAAAGTTCTCGCATCCTAGTTTCCAAAGGTTGACTGAACCTTTCCTCTGATACCAACTGTAGAGGCCCAAAGCATGACGTACATGGACAACACATTACTTTTGCAGAATACTTAATACATAACAAAATTCAAAACTCAAGGACTGTAATAGTTTAGTGTCTTTGGAAACTCGGAACGTAATCTTCTAATCGTGGTGAAAGATCTTCAACATCTCCCATAAAGATCTTCCCCTTATGTTTTCTTACCTAAAACCTTTATTTATATCCTGGGGAAAATAAAACATATAAAGGGTGAGCACAGATGCCCAGTAAAGGTAAGCATGGATAAAATAAAACAAACCATATACATTTTAACTTAAAAACATGAACGCAATGTTTATACATCAAGATCATGATAAATGAAATAAAACATGGCAATACGTAAGGCATAGATCATAAAGAAACATTAATCCTGATAAAATAGCATGGGAATAAAACCTGTAATTGTGGAAACCATTAAGCATATAATATGATTTCCATAGTATCCAAGGCATTGCTTCCAAGACCATCTTAGTGGACAAAGTCCCTTTCTGAATCGAGTTCACTCCTCGTTCCAGTCCTGTATTACTGAACCGGTTTAACTTGCCATTCCAGCCATGTCAATCTCATGAGATATAAATCTTTACCCAATGCATTGTAGTGAGATATAGGTCCCACCCATCTCATAATTAAATCATTCTTACTTGTGCCATAAAATAAACTTGAAAAATTCATCATAACCCAAAGAATAAAATGGGTCTCATAAACATCATCCCATCATCACATAATCCATATAAAAAAATGGATATATCAACATAAGAAAAGTGAAACCTTGTAAATCATATAGAAATTATACTTGAAACATACACATATAAAATAATTTCATCTTATATGGAAAAATGGTTTTGATAAAACACTTGAAATGAATTCTTGAGGAAAATATCCTTTCTTCTTCAAAATCAAATTCTTTTCACAAAACGTCATGCAATTTTAAAAGAAAGAGATTTTTTTTAAAATAGTCATGAAATATTTTGGAGGAAGCTTAATGAAAATAAGGATTTATAAAATCTTAAAAATCATTTCATGTCGTATACGTTAAAAAAACATTCTTCTCGTACTTTTTTCGGAAAAGTCAAAAAGTACCTTGTAGGGTAAATAAAAGAAAGATTCCTTTCATACCATGGGGTAAAATTCATAATGGGTAAAAAGGAATTTAAACATACATGAATACAATTTTATAAAACATGTACATGGATGATAGCAATAACCCTAGTAAATACTTACGAATAAGAAATCTCAGATAAAAATGAGATTTGCAAAATTTTCACTTACCTTAGGTCCGATATGCTTTTTACGTATCCAAACCTCCTTTATAATTATTTAAATAATGCCAATGACTTATTAAAGAATCATATTAATTGTTATGATATCATATATGATTCACTTATGACTTTATATTACCCATTCTTTTGTAAATTAATGTTAAAGTAGCGTTTTGGGTAAAATCATCTTATTTATCGTACGTGTTTGGACTTGTCGTTCTTGATGTTATTATTACTTATATCATGATTTACTTAATTCCAAAATGTAAATCATGATTTATATATCATATAAATTAATTATATATCCATCATATACAACAATTTATAATAGTACATAACATATGGAGGTAAGAAATGAAACGCACCATTCATGGAGACGATAAGCCGTACGTACACATGAACGCTACTTTCATTTCTATTTATTATTTTAATGGAATTAAAACATAATTATACATAGTTATATTATAATTCCAGTATAATATCATATATAATATCATTAACCACATCCTTTATACATCCCACATAAGGTATTAACGAATCACATCACTTTGAGGGGGCGGTAGTCCGCACTTGCTCAAATGAGATTATCGTATTTACCGACTATGGAAACCCTAAAGGCTTGATATAATTGGGAAGTTAAGAAGTGTAAGGAAATAATAAACATAATATATATTATATATAAATACAGTTCCATTATAATGGCCACCATGAGAGGCGGTAGGAGAAAATCGAACAATCATCATTTCGTGAGGCGTTAGTTTCCCATCACAGAAACATTATGTTCTTCATCCATTATATTGAGGTTTGTGTAATTGTAGTTCAAATACTTCTAATAAAAACATCCAAGTATATTTAGGATATTTGTGTTGTTACAAAATAAAGGATTAAAAATAGTTTAGGGGTTGGAGAAGTAGAATAAATGAAAACAACTTAAGAGAAACAAATACCTTTAATTTTGGTAACTTCCTTTGGTTTTAACCAAAAGGACTTCTTGGAGAGTCTTCTTACTAATTTAAGGCTTCAAGGGGGAGGAGAGGGATGTAGGGAGCTTAGTTGGGAAGAGTTTGGACGAGCCAAAAGGCTTTAGAGGTGTGAGGAATTGCATAGAAGTGGTCTCCTTTTATAAGGGAGAGGAGGGGCTCTTTAGGAAAGTGTGAAAACATTATTTTATTATAAACTTATCTTCGGTTTCAAGAGGTCCAAAACACATTAATGTAGAATATAATATTACTAATATTCTAAATAAAATCATCCAATTGGAATTGGACAGGTTTTGGATGATATTTTAATCATTATAATCTTATTTATTTAAATCATTTATTAATGAGGTAAATATTACATCATTATTGTGTCATAAATAATTTAATTCATTGGATGTATAAAAATTATGAAAAAAATACCATGATGTAGGGAAGATTTTTATATTTCAAAATAATATTTATAGTCGAAAATATAACTTATATAACCCCTTATAAAAATTAATTACTAAATGATTTTTGTTAAAGTCAATTTTGTCTTTACATTAAATTAATTAATCCAAATTGTCATCTTCACTAGAAAGTGGCTCATTGGGGTCCCAAAATCGGCCCAAGGATGCCCATGGTCGGCCAATACTCATCCAATAAGGTTAGGACAAGTTTCAAGGTAATTGTGAATTATTATAATATTCTTTTAACCTTGAATTACCCTATTTACCTTTAACCGCAGTAAATAAAAATTACCGTAGTTACTATTCATAATATAAAAAAAATAAAAGTAACCTATTAACATAATTTGGACCCACTGATTCCAAATATTGAATCCATTTTTCAAAATTCAAAACACTGAAGTTGCAGTAATTAATTTAAAATTAATCCCATTGTTAAGCGAATAGGTTTTAAAAGTTAAAACTTTGTCAAAGATTGAATTGATTTAACCTATGAATTCAATGTAAAATCAATGATAATGACATAAATTATATTAAATGGTAAAAATATATTCTATTTATACTTTAAAACCATTCAATATTATAATTTAACCATATAAATTATTATGATGAAAAAAGTTGTTTTTAATTAAATTATAGCGTGTATTTACTATTCATTAAAATATGAAAGTTATCAGAATAACAGGAAAATTTTATCCAAAGTAAATTTTTATATCTTGATTCCAAGGAATAATTTTATTTTTTCAAATTGAACTTATAAACATGTCAAAAACTATATTTAATGTGGGTGCGCCATCAAAAGGCGGCAAAGTTGAATTTTTTGAAAAATAATTATTTTACCCGAAACATTTATTTTGTTCTCATACCATGTTCTAGAAAATGTGTAGGATGAATAATAATGTTATAAAATTCAAAATTTATTTAATACTATTCATAACGGCTAGTTCATAATAATATTATAATAATATATTGCTGTTTAGTAAAACCTAGTATTGTGTACAACACACGCTATCGAGTAAGGTCGCGATTGCGTGTAATGCAAGCCAAGTCAGGGTTGTGTGTTGTGCAAGAATACTTCGTTGTTTCGTATAACAGAATCCAACCATATTTCATTTATACATAGAATATATATATATATATATAAACACACTCAATGTTGCGTAGAATGACTATTATAAAATGAACATGAAATTGTGTGTAACATGATCCAAGAATAGCGTTGCGTATACTGCAAGCTAATACGGTTTTGCGTATAGTACAAGCTAAACTTGGTGTTCTGTATAATAGGAGACATCAATGAAATTAAAAGAATATTTTTCATAAAATCTCAGGGTGTTACATTGACTAGTTCAATCTTTTAACTGAATATTTAGTCTGTAAATTTTAAACTTTATTTTTATGAGTATGGATATACTTGTTGGGTCTAAAAAGTGTTTGTGGGGAGGGTTATTATTGAAAAATTTCTATGTGAAAAATCGCCTTACATAGAACTCACTACTTCATGAAAACCCATCATATAATAGTTTCCCCAAGTATTGACTTCAATTTTCCTTGTCATAAATCTAAATCCTTAAAAATACCATAGTAAAATATTATCATAATAATGATAATAATATTTCTATTTTAATATAACCTAAAATTGAAAAAAAAAACTATTTTCAAACTACTTCTAAAGCTGCATCAGAAGCTGCAACACACATTGTTATTATAGATATCAAAATCACATGCTATAATTTATTTATCCTACATATTAATTTTTCATTACTATGATATAAGTTTGTAAATTTTTTAAAGGAATAATTTAGTGAAATGTTATAAACCAATAGTATTACTATTTTTCTTTTTACTTGGAAATCATCCAATTTTATATTTTCATGAACTATTATATAGTTCTGACAATAAGTTTGTTAATATTAATTGGTTTTGCTTGATATTTTCTCTCCATGAAACATTAATATCAAATATCCAATAATATCATGGAATATTAGATGAATTACTAGCACTTTAGGTTATGATATTTTATTTATAATCATATCCTATTCCAACTAACTTTTACATGGATATATTTTATTCCATTTGATATATAAAATTGTTCAATATTGAATTACACCATTGTTTTAGGATATCTCTGATAACTAATTTAAGAAACCCCATATATTTACCTATTTGGATCTTGTTCTCTAGAACTTGGCTGATACTTTAAGTCATAATTTGAGAAATTCATTCTTTTGTCTTAACAAGATGGTAATACCAATTATTTATGTTCCATTTGTTATTATCATATCTACCTTGAGAATAATAATGATCTCACTAACCTCTAGTAGAAACATTGAACTTATCCATTATAAATAAATATTTTAGGATCCCTCTCCCTTATTCTATGTATAAATAGATATGTTGAGTTTTTATATCATATTGGAATTCAATTGTGTCAAAAACCATTTTGGTTAGGTAATATAGACATGTTCTATAGGGTCTCCATTAAGGAAACATGTCATGATATCAAACCTCCCAATAAAATGATCCTAGAAAATTTCTATAAAAAGTAGAATTAAAAAGGATTTTATCATTGTGATCGATGTAGAGGTTTTTCCATAGTCTATATTTTATACATCATTTTAATAATAAATCTTGATTTATTGGTTCCAACTTGTACCATATATAAATAGCCTCTCATTAATACGCAAAAGAAATATCATGTGTATAAATATCCAAAATACGATGCCCCAGAATTTTTATATAAGGATTATATTACTAAATTCATATGTAGATGCAAATTATAGAATGTTTTCTTTTATTACTTATATGTTGGATTAATTATTTTTGTTGAATAAATTGACACTATTCTTCATAATCATAAAACCAATATTTGATTTAACTTCCTAAATATTATGTTATGATCCCCCGCTATATGGGGTGGTTAGAGATACATTTATAATGAACTATAATGTTGTACAATCCTCGAGGCTAGTCTTGAGGATGAAATACCTCATATCCTAGTCATTATCTCAATTTTTGTGTTTTTTATATAAATTTTAAATATACTCAAACAAGTATGAAATAAAGATGAAAATAATAATACTGAGTGGATCATATGATAACTAGAGAAATAGAGGAAGCATAAGCCCAAAAAATATGGGAGTTACTTCAAAATAAAAAATTCCAACTCTTTGTCGACCAACCATTAATAACCTACCATAGATTGACATAATGATTAAATAATCTACTAAAAACCTCACCTATTTCGTGGTTTATTTCTGGAGTCACAAATTTATCTCAGTGAAAATAGTAAAAATTAATGTAAAATATGATCTATGGTGAATTAGAACTCTACCAAAAGTGTATGAATCACTCAATTGAACATCCACATCCATGAATCAACCCTTAGTAAAAGTTATCTTTATGAGATCATCCATAATAATTCCTATCCAATAAACTAAATATATTTTCTAAGATAATAAGGGGGAAATTAGGTGTAATGGGTAATAAAAACATCATTTAGATGATTATTCTACCACATCTCAACATAAACCATCACTGACTTCTAAGAGTAAGGAATAAGATGACTATCAACAAGAAGTTTGGTTATCTAGGTCACTAAAAGATTCAATCCCTAGTACTAGACTCATAAATTAGCCTCGTATCATAGGAATTTGAAGATCCTCAGAAATAATAAGGGACAAAAAATGACACATACAAGTACTTAAAATCAGTAGATAGAATTTCACTCCGAGAGGGCATGCGAGGAGGAAATTAGATCCCACCTGTTATGAATTTTATAATAGAACATGTAATGATCCTCTTATTAGAAACATACATTCAATGAAAACACCAGTTAAAATGCATTAAAATACACATTTTTTACTTTTAGGTGCTCATCATCAGCTTCCAGTGAAGTCCCAGTGTGTGCCTATGGACTCCTATAGAAAAATGGGACAACCCCATCTTGTCATGAATTAGTTAGAAAATATTTCCAATATCTCTCTTCAATAATTCTCTAAAATAATTATACATCTTCCCACACTTTATTTATATTTTTTGGGCTAATAATGTATTTATATTCTCACTTCTCTATATCCTAAGAAATATTTTAAGCCTTTATGGTAATCCATTTTCTAGAAATTATGAATCTTGTCCTACGAAACCTTACTCATGTTGGTTCTATATCAATTTCAAAATTCTCTAAAACCAGTGTGTGCTTCCACCACAGCAAGAGAACCCTCTAATCTTCCCCATGATCACATAAAGATCTATAGAATTATTTCCAATCAATCTGATTATGGTCTAGTGATGTCATTGGTTCTTTTATTTTTTTCTAACTATCCAACATTTCCATACCTTGGTTGGAAAGATATATTTCCACTCATCTTTGATTAGATCTTGAATGGTTAGGGTGAAATTCACCATAATCGAATAACAAACTGGTCATGGAATATCTTAATCTTAAAATCTCAAAACCAACCTCGATCATTAGTTTGTTCAATCTTGGTGATGGATTTGGCTTGATTATCCGAAACTATTATTGATTTTAAAAGGGTAAATTTTCAAGCATCTCAGATATATCTACCAAAAAAACCAAAAAATAAAACATTGGGGATTGAGTGACCTCCCCATATTCTTCACCTTAAACCTCCTCAGGAAAAAAATGCTAAAATCTACAGTCACAATATTAAATCAGATTCATAGTTCGATTAGAATAGTAATGGTTCATCAACACTTAATTTTTCCTTTCCTTAGTTTCTTTTAAATGGAATTCATGACTTTGGTACATCTACAACAAGTTCATCGACCAGAGTAGCCTCAACCATGTTTCCATTCTATTTTGGTAAAACTTAATTTATTCTGTAATAACATACATAGGTTCTTATTTTCCCAATGTAATGATATTTAACATCAATTTTCTTGTTTTATTTAGAAAAAATCATTAGTGAGATCATTGATATTATTCTCACAATTAGTTAAAATTCCCTCTTCAATTTTAGTCATATTCTTCATTTGATGAAGCTTGGATTAACATAACCTTCCATATTTAGTTTTTTGCTCCACAAAAATGATTTTAGGATTATTTTAATTTGGAAATTGATGTTTCAAAATCATCTCAATTTATCTTTTGTTTCAGTTTAGGCTGCAATGGGCACCGCAAGTAAGAAAAAATAGATGAATTCTCATAAACCTTATAACTTTATTATATTTCATGAACGATTACCACAAAAATTTATCCTAGAATAAAATAATTTCTATAGAATAAAGTAATTGGAATAAAGGTATATAATCTCATTTAAGATTAAAACAACCATGATTCATTCACCCATTTGTGAAATACTTGATAGGGAAAAAATTATTGCATGAAAGCTACCATTTTTGTTTATGGATGACCAAGTATTTCCACTTATGATAGATTAAGTACTGAAGATCATCCTCATAATGGAAGTTTTATTAGGGTTAATTATATATGTTTCACTAGGCATTATTGAATGGATAGAGAATTATGGAATAGAAGAAATAAATTTCCCTATCCCAGTTATAGGCTGGTCGGAATGATGGCAGTGTTATAGATTATTTTATCTTCTCAGAAAAGGAATGACATAAGATGAATTTTTGGTCACATAATTTATTCATAGAATGTTGGTTTTCTATACAGATTATTGTCCACAAAATCTTGAATATGACATGGAATACAACCTTTGGAAATTTTATTTTTCCTATGTTAGGTTTACAAACTTGTCTTGTGGTCACTTCACTTACTATAAGATAGATTGGTTATTTAATTTTTACACAAAAAGCATAAAATAAAGAGAATTAAAAAAAATAAAAAATTCAATTCCAATTTCAAAAACTCACATCAAACACAGAATTATCAATGACTTGCAAAAATAAAAAATTAATTGAATCTAAAAATATTGTTTAATACAAAAAATTATTTTGAAATAATTATTTCACAAATTCATAAACAACAAAACACTTCTAAAAAATAATTCAATTCAAATTCACCAATAATATAGAAAATTATTTTGATTAAAATAATGAAATTTAATTCAAAGAACATTATATCATAAAGAATCAAAAAAATAGTTTTTATCAAAATATTAACTAAATGACGATTTCAACAACCATCAACCAATTTTCATAAATTATACAACAAAATATTATTTTCACATTTAAAAACAATTAATTCACAAAAATAAAATAGAAAAATATATCAAAATATTGACACATCAGTATGAATATATTGTAATAACTTCCAAAATTATTATTAAACTTTATGTTGCTTTTCTAGATATGATAAATCTTGATTATATATGTCAAATAAATTTAGCTTCCACCCACTATCTCAAAATTAAAAGAGATTCCCTAAAAAATAAATATAGTTCATTTTTTATTAATATGGATTTTTTATATCCTTTATGTCTATTGTATAATGTTGAAATATGTACTTATCATTTCATTGATTTTCATAACTTTTAACAAATGATTCCCATTAATCTCTAGAATTTATAGCCGATGGATTCCTTATCATATTTTAGTTCAAATGATATCCACTAATTAATGTATTTGGCACACAATTATTGATTCTTATTCTATTTTTGAAGCATCTATTAGAAAAAATTATATAATATTTTCTATACATTTAATACTTTTCATCGATACCCTTGACTAAAATCAATAACTTTGATTTGTAAAGGAATGTGATTTTGGGGTTACCTTCACTGTACATATTAATTATTGATGAATACCTTGTTATGATTCACTCTAAAAATCTATACTTAAGGATCTTGTATCAAAAAACAAGTGCATTTATTTCTTCATAGATGATTCCTAAAATCTATAAAAAATCATGAAGTATATAAACTTACCTCCTTGTTATATATTTAGAATTATTTATGTAGTTTATTCATAACTAACTCTAGTTACCTTATGGCATACCATTATTTCTTTGGTTTTCTTTATAAAAAATATAATATTGAGTTTGTTATTATACATAGTGTTTTAACTCAAGGGAGACTATAAAAACCATATGGATATAAAAGTTTCAAAAACTATAATTTTTTTTCAAAAAAAGTATTATATTTAATAAATTAGGTACATAGAGTCTTTCTATTTATATTCATCATTTATTACTAGTTTAGTATGCTCTTAATTAAATAACTACAACAATATTAGGTTATTATGGAATAACATAAAAACATTTTATTCCAAATATGAAATATTATCACATTGTTTCTAATTTGACACTGAGATAAATATTTTGGTAATAATAAAAAAATAGGTAAAATTGAATTCATCAGGAAATGTAGAAGTTTTATACTTATGTATACCAATCTTGGAGTCACCCTTCTTCAGTTTATTTAAGAACTCCCAAAAATTCTATCCATTTCCCTATACTTTCTTGATCAAGGTTATTGAAATACACATATGTAATCATATTCTATTTAATACCAATGAAGTAAAAATAATGAATTATATTGATTAATGTACGTAAAGTAGATATGATTAATTAATTCCTCATCAATTCATTACATTTTATTTTCTAGTGACCTTTCATACAACATTAAATAAAAAATTATCTTGTTCACTACTATTCCTTTGAATCTTTTTCCACTTTAAAGTATGCTATAGAGGTAATATTGTTTTGGAACCAGTCTGTATTTTTCTTACTTGATATTTTACATTACTCACAATAATATAAGTGGAACCATGTTTTGATAAATCCTTACCCACACAAAGAATATTAGATTATAGATTCCAAGTAAAATCAGCCAAGTTATTCTTCCAATTACTCTTGATGAATTTGGATAACCTGTAAAGTAAGGACGATAATATGATATTAATAGATAATTTTTTTATCTATATGAAAGATGAAACTCTCAAACTATTCAACATAATCCATCATTTTTAATGTATGATCACCAGATAAGTCTATGTATTAAATTTTATACTAATAAAGTGAAATGACAATCTCAATTACCTTAAGCATGTGCCTTACTTTTTCAAGATCAAGGAGATGAATTTTCATGGTATACAAATCGATATCCTCATGTTACACCATCAAATTTCTAAACATAGATAATGTATTGATGTAATAATGATAATAATAATCTTACATTAATATATGGTAGGATTCCTTTTCACCTTTTCTCACTTAGTGAGAATGATGACAAGGTATAGAAGATGCAAACACATAGAAATTTCCTTTCTTATAGTAGTTTCTTCTATAAATGACTATACCTCTGAAAACATTTGTGTCAGTAAATAAATTCTCTTATTTAGTCAATTATATCGTGGATATCATGGTTTTGGATGTTTATAATTTACTATAATAATATAAAAGTATTAATTAGTATTGTATATTTATTACGAGATATTAAATATGTAACAATATAATTTTATAAGTAGCCTATCACTATTTTATCAAGCATCAAAAACCCTTATGACATGACTTGTAATGTTATGTCACATATACATTCTTTTGGAAATGATTTATATTTACATTTTGATAACCCATACTTTACCATCAATATTTATTCGAAGGTGTTTAGGTAGGTTGTCTTAGTAAATCCTTTCTTGCAGATCCCTGATCTTTTGAGTGGACCCCCTAATCCAAAAATCAAAATATTAATTTCCTCAACACTTTCCACTAATTTATACCAATATTTTGTTTTTAAAGTTAGAACTTTATAATAACATACTTAATTTGACCTAAAACATTAGATAAAACTTAACCATAACTAAAAACCGCATTGATTTTGTTCATAAAAGAACATTTAAGTTGGGTTCCATTCATAAAATAATTAATAGAATGATTTTTTTACTAAATAATTATTTTATATATTTTTATTATTATACATAAACATGTATTTTTAGTATTGTATGGATTCTAAATAATTAATTTTCAATTTCTATTATAATATAAAATTACACATAATCCAATTTATTTTAATCCTATGTTTTTATTTTTCTAATTCATTAATTTATGTCATCTCGATAGAGAATTCATGCAATTAACCATCCAATTAGATAAAACAAAACAAATATAATGAATCGATCATGATATTTCTAATGGATGATTTATTAAGTTGATAATATATCCAAATATGAACCAATGGAATAATATCCCAGACCTGGTATTAGATAAACTGGTATTATTCCACCTTCTACATTTTTATCTTTTATGTTGATTTCACCTTGGATCGGGTCTTGAATGACCCATTCTCCTTCATGCTTAATCCTTTAATTATAACAACTTCAACGCATGTAAGGAGAACCATTGGAATAATTAAGGAGTTTACAAAAAATAATTTATCAACACATAGGTCCTAGATTATAGTTTTGGGATGAATAAAACATAAGCCATAATTTTAATTTAATAGTAATACAATACATGAAATTAAATTAAAATAAATTCAATATATACATTGTTTAGTCCAGATCATGATTAGTCACATAAATGCAACTGATACTCATTTTAAATGATGAGTTATCATTCATTTAAATCATTCTTCAATATGATAATTTATACTAATTAATTATTTTTCTTATTTATTAACTAATTAGATTAGTTTTTATCCATCAAAATAGTCCTAGGGAATTCCATTCACTATAATTTTATATATTTTTTAATAAATTAATTTTATATTAAATTAATTATGTACATGGTGTGTAATTGTATACCAAATGACATGTACCTTTCTAAACTACCATACACAGTCTTTCTCATGTACTGTCCACTCACACGACCTATAGCATCCACGAAAATGTATGGAATTTCACAGTTTACAATTTTAATAATTGACAAAAAAACATGTTGAATTACATCTATGCTACAAATTCTCAATCCATGTAGTGAACACAACACATAATAACCATACATGAAATCTAGTTTTTATTTTTTGGAAATTAATTTGAATATTTAATATGTAATAAAACCTATCACACAACATGTACTATTAATTAATAAAACAAAAACAAATGTTCCTTATATTTAATGAAATAATTATTTTTTATTTTTATATAAAAATGTAAGAGATATATGATGTGTGCAAGACATCCACATTCCACGTATATCACTTGTTGTTTTAACGTGATACAAACTTCAAAATTACACATTTATTTATCAATATAATTTTATGAGGCACAAAATTTGTATTAGACAACTACACTCCATGTTACCAATGATTTTCATAATATATAGTCCAATTTTATGTTTAATAAATAAAGGAAATTTATTTAGTCACATGATTTCCACCATCAGAACACATAGACTATATAACATGTATGCCTGCTATGGGTCGTATAGTTTAGAAAGTCATGTGATAGTCTAGCTTAGTCAACACACAACATGTAATTATCCCACATTCCATGTAATACAAAATGTTTTAGAATAAATTTATCAATCAATCTAGTGAAAAGAACATGGATCCACGACATTTACCTATGATTTATACCCCATGTATTTTCAAGTTATCTAGTTAGAATCCTTAGCACCTTCAGATGGTTCCCTCAGATGTTATTTATTGGTTTTCATAATTTTCTTATCTCTATGAAGGTGAATTAAGAATAAATATTTACATTCATATTAATGAATGAATTTCATGATGTGAGAAAGTGAATTTTTTTATAAAAATAAAAAAATTAATAATTATAATTTTTAATGTGACTGCTTTGATACCACTTGAACGTTATTGACGCAACATAAGAATTTATCAGTGCCATGCTCATCTCGATTTTTTTCAGATTCGATGAATTATCTTCAATGTACACGAGAATGAATTATCATGACCGATGAATATTCTCAAACAATTAACATATAATATTGGATCTAGGATATAGGATCATTCACTTTAAATTTATAATTAATTTAAAATAAATATTTACCTCAATATTGAGTACTTTGTTTAAAGTAGATATTGGTCGTTTGAACCCCCATTCTATTACACCATCTTTTTTTAAGATGATCCATATTATAATCCATTTATGAGTGACTAACACACGATCCTTTGATCTTAAAGCTTCACTGATGGTACTCTGGGTGTTAGCATGGTCGTTCCGATCTTATATCACTACTTTCTTTTATCATCACAAAATCCATCAAGATTTGTGGATTCATTATTGTTTTCTCATTCTCAATAAGAAAGAGGGGGTGGAAGAGATTCTATTGAACTTGTGATAAAATCCTTGCAATGTTATTATTTAGGAGAAAATCCTCCAATGAGGAGAATGTTGTGGATGATGAATGAATCTTAAACATTCATCTAACCCTAGGAGATAATATAATCTGATAATTATAGATCTATGTTAGGGAATAAATAATTTCACATAGACCATTAATTATTCACTTAATCCATAGAAAACCCCACAAATAATTAAAATAATAATAATAATTGTATTATTATCATTATTACTATTTTATTTACATGTGCATGTATCTTAGATAAAATAAATACGATTATTTAAATTAGTAAATCAATATTTATTTAACTATTTTTTAATATTTAATTCTATCTAAACCCATTAAATCGGTCATAATTTCCTCCTTGTAATTTATCAATTCTCAAATAATAATAATTATTAATTCGATAAAGAAATTAATATTTATACTACTCATGGTGTAGAGAATAATTATTTATTTTAATATTCACCTCATGTCAAATAGTGACTGAATATATGCCACTAATAAATCCTGAATCAATATTATTCCTTGGTCAAGAGAATACTATTTATCATAATAATTAAATTTAAATAGAATTTAATTGAGTTCAATAGAAGAAATAATTGTGTGACCCTCTAGGATTCTTCCTTAGGAGCATTAGGTTGATTCACATAAATTCTAGTATCAATATATAGCTACACATAAAGTCACCCAAGAGGACGGAGTTAATATTTCATTGTTAAAAATCACATACAAACACTTGATGCGTTATATAATTATTTTGTATTGATATGTAATCTAGTTGGTTTCAGACTCTTATCATCTACCAATGTGATTGAGAAATATTTCATTTAATTTATGAAATGAACTTTTATATACACCATGTCCAAAGTTTAGTTTGAAAAATTCATTTCAATCAATGGTCAAAGATATCAAATTCCACAAATATGAAATGGATAAATCATTCTCAGACTTTTTCCATAATAACATATCACTCATGAAGAACCCAATATACCCAGCTTCACCATGAAAATATTTTATCTTGGTTTACAAAAATACATCTAATTATGAAACTCATGATATTCATTAATAAAATTATTAAAGTCTAAGGATTATTACATGTGTTAACTGATAGGAATATTGAAGGACATGTATAATTTAGAATTCCTACTGGTGGGTCTAACCTCATAATCTCAAGTCTTGGAGATTACTATAACACACTGATATTTTTATGAAATAAATTTTCTAAATAATTTTATTTCTTTAATGTCTTTTGTTTCATGGTACACCATGTTAAGTAGGTGTTACATGCAACACTAAGTTTCTACAAAACAACTTTATATTATTATAATTATTTAACCAAGATAATTAAATCATGGAAATTAGAATATAGGGTATGAAAATGATTAAATAAATTATAAAAATATGGTTTACACATGTATATATAATGAATTCATTTGTTACCAATTAATTATAAATTAAAATAAAACCCTTTTTTAAAATAAAAGGAAATATTTTTCAAAAAAATATATAAATTCACAAAAGTTTATTTTATACCAATAAAACAAACAAATTACAATTTTTGGATTATATTAATGAAATATATATATAATATATTGAATCTAATATTTTACATTCTTCCTATGGGTATTCAATAAATGACATAGAAATAAATCATATTTTATACAAAAATAATATTTTTATAAAAGTTATTTTTTTACATCTTAATGATGAAATTACTTTAAAACTATATGATGACACTTTGAAAAATTTTATTTGACAATATGATTTTGTTCAATGCAGAATATCGATATTTACATTGGGTTTTTTGGTATTTTTCTAATATGATTCATTTTTTAATGAATATTAAAGAATACTACATTTTAATTGAAAAT
Organism: Viscum album; assembly: GCA_963277665.1. Lineage (NCBI taxonomy): Eukaryota > Viridiplantae > Streptophyta > Magnoliopsida > Santalales > Viscaceae > Viscum > Viscum album. The sequence continues at coordinate 1,028,775,660 of OY728147.1, forward strand.
TGACTATTCATCTACGTGATATATAATAGTAAATTATATTTAACATTTTTTTTAAAATAAAATATTATTAATTATATATACATTAATCCAATTAAATTCATTGGATGCTTTTTCATATTGAATTTGGGTTTAAATTTTTTTATTCTTTTTAACATTTTCACTTTGAAAACCATTTTTCTGGCCTCATCTAGATGATTAATTTTAGATTAATTATAGCTACTTATGTGTTTTTAATTTTTTGGAATGGATTACATATTGGGATTTATAAGGTCCCAATTTAGTAAATCGGTCCCTTTTATTTTTGGAAAATCTAAATAATAAACATAGTAATTTTTGTTACCATGGTTAAGGGTAAATATGTTTATTTAGGGTACAAATAACTATGATATGTATTATAAAATTAATCAAAAACTATTCTTATTTTTATTGGATGTGTTATTTTAAACTAAATTAAGAGTTGTAATGAATTTTTAACCTCTTAGAGCCACTTGGATGACATAAATATCCTTATAGTATTTGATTTTTAGAAAATTCAAACTTATCACAATAATGTTTTTAATAAGTAAAATATTTCTATTATAGGGTTATTCAGAAGAAAACTTAGACTATACATAGAAATTTAAAATATATAAAATTTATCTTCATCCTGGTATTTTTTATTTTTAATGATTAAATTACTACCTTAAATTATTTCACAATAGTGATGTATTAATTTTTAAATTAATAAAATAATCAAATGAATGATATGTAAAATATTAAAATAAATATGATTTGAATTAATTAAGTTTCTACAAGAATTTCATAGATTACATTGACAATATATTAACATGTTAGAGGTTTTGGTTTTATGTTATCTAGTTTTTTATATTGTTTTAAAATTCAAGGTAATGAATAGTTTCAAAATTAACATTAATGATATTTTAAAATAAATAATATTTTATTAAATGATGTTAAATTATTTAAAATATATAGTTAGGATAAATTATTGGGATAAGATTGACAATTTCATCCATGATCCAGTTATGGTTTTTTTATCATTTGATATTAACTATATTACCTCTCAATGAGTAAAAACATATGTTTTTAAAGTAAGACTTAATGATGATAAATAATGGTTAAAACCAAAATATGAGGGTATAAATTTAGTCAAAACATATCTGATTTTCATTTGATGAATTTATTAATACACATCATCATATTATATATGAAATCTATATGTTTGTATCTTTTTGGAATTGCAAATTAATTAATGTTACTAAAAACAATTTAGAAAATATTAGTGTACTTCCACTGTCATATAAAAGGGCACCTATTCATTTCTTTTTGTTACATTTCAATACCTATTTTGTTCACCCAAACCCAATTCAAATCTCCCCTCAATATATCTCCATTATTCATTGAATCCTTCCTTTGGGATGAAATCCTACCAAGGAAGTCATTTGGTGAAAACCAAAAATAGATACCTGAATAAGAGGTAATGTTCATCAATGAATGTTTTTGTTTTATCTATTCCTTAAAATGATTAAATTTGTTTTATTTTCTATTTATATAATAACTTTAGTATATTTAATATACTCAGATATTTTTATGTTAGGTGTATGACTTAAAACTTCACACACTTCCATGAAATGGGATGCATAATCATAATTCTTGTGTATGGATCACTACTTCCCTGCAAATTTATGTCCTTAATTGTTCCATTATCACCATTAAAGGAGTTTTTAGTGTGTATTAAAGAATTCCAGACTTAAGGTAAGGGTATTTCTAGTCTCACTTTTCTTTCTGTGAGACTTATTCCATTTTGATGACTATTTTATTTTGTGTGGCATATATACAACGCATGAATGTAATCTATGGTCAATATATTTAAATTTATGGGTATTTATATATCCATTTGATGATATATATTTAATGGGGTTTACTATAAAAAATATAACAAATTAGTATGTTAATTTTGTTGAAATTGTTTTGAGACACATGTTAGTTTATGCACCTATATTCTTTTACAAGGTGTATATGCATCAAATTCACATGTTGTATAATGATTATCTTTATTTTAATCATATTATAAGTTTAATTTAACATTATTCACTCTTCAGTCAGAAATTTGTTTTATTCCCAAACCATGTTTTCTTAAAAAAAATTAAAACTGGTCTTTTCATAGTTATCATGGAAAAAGATTTAAAATTGTTTTAAAATGGTTATCAGATATTCCTTTATAATTTTTAAAATTTGTTTCAATGTAAAATATTTTCTAAGTGTTTTATGATTTTAAAAAAAATTCAAAGTGTAAATTCTATTTTCCTCAAGAAATTTTGTAAAAAGTTATTTAAAAATCAGTTACCATATAAGATTACTTTCATTGGTGTTACTCATTCTGTACCGGGTATGTGATCCCAAGATTCCATTCTAATTATTTCACTGAATGGGTTATGTTTATGATGGAATGGTTTTTTGAATTATGTTTCCTTTCAATGAGTTATGTTATGATGAAATTTTAATGAAATATTTTTTTTATGGGTTGTAATATAATAAATTATTTATATTTTTATTCCCAAAACAAGAGGGTACATGGGAAGTAATCTTAAGGCTAAAACTAGAGGGTACATGAGTGGTCATCCCAGGGATAAAGTTGGAACACATGTGACTAGCCCATTCATAACATGTTATGAATTTATTATTAAGAATCCTTTATGTATTATTTTCAAAGCTTATGTATATGTCACAATTTATAGTTCTTAGGACATTGTTATGTGTCTCCCATATTTACCCTTACTACGTATCTAATTTCACTGTTTATTATGTTTTCTTTTACTGGGTTTTGATGAAAGGTTTTAAGTAGGTGTATAGAAGGGGAGGATCTTTACAAGAGATGTTGACAATCATTCATCAAATTTGAGGAATGTTTTCCAAGTTTCCAAAGAAACTAAACTATTAGGGTCTTTACCCATGTGTCTGTGTGGTATAATAAATATTCATATATAAAAAGTAATATCCATGCTCGAAAATCTTGGGCGATTATAGTTAGTATTTGACAAATAGTTTATTCATCCTTTGAAAACACGGATGAGAAAACCTTAGTAAGATCTATATGGATAAGTCTAAGTATAGGTTACAATTGTAATGTTTTTTAATGATCTTGAATTACTTAAGATTAAACCTATGGTTTCATGTATTAAAATTTCATATGAAATTTACCTTTATTATGTAGTTTTACCACTATGAATATTGTTTCTCACTCTATGCTTTCAATTTTGGTCATTGATTGGAATCCGAAAGAACTGCACTAATTATGAATGTGACGAGAAATGAAAATATTTTACTCCTAAATAAATGGTTGTTATGTGAGTAGGAATGAAAATTATTTATTTGTGGTCACACAACTTTCTCAAGATATTAACCACGTTAAAATTATAAACTATGAAAAGAGGAAACAAACATTCTGTTGTGTCCTTCCTGAGACAACGTCCACCTTATTTTAGTGGTTCTAATGATCGATTTTTTGTGGAGAAAGGGATCAATACCACTAAAACGATATGTTATATTCTTTAGGGTTCAAAGAATGAAAAACTAAATTTGGATGTTTATCATTTGGAAGGTGAAACAGATCAATTGTTTATTTTTATTAATTATATGAGATAATTATAAGAAATTTAATGTATGCAATGGGAAGAGTTTAAGGGGATATTTTTTATAAATTAATCCCCTCGTATTCTTTGAAAAAAATTTCCTATGTAATTCCTTAATCTTAAGGAAATGGATGAGGAATCTATTGGTATCTATGAGGATAATTATAGAATACATTCAAGTTATTCTTCTAAGTTAATCACTATCCCGAGATGCAAAATTGATCAATTCTTTGGTGGCTTAAAACCTAGTCTTCAAATGGACATGGATATAAGATCCTTTATTAGTTATGTAGAAGTCATTTAATGTGCACTTATGGTAGAAATGGAAATCAGATATTCACAACATTACTTTGGTTTTGATAGGAAAATAAAGATCAATAATCCTAAAAATGTAAATGGTGGAATGAAGTTTTAGGTATATGTATGCATGAAATGTGGGAAGAAGCACTCAAGTGAATGTCTATAAGGGTCAAGAGGGTGTTATGTGTGTGGAAAATATGTTCATCTTGCAGATAAATTCTAAAGTTATGGGATGAAGTTATCTAATTATGTGAATAATTATAAATCCCCAAAAAATATACCTCCCTTCCTTTAATGTTTAAATTTCATGGAGTTCACACATAAGGCATATAAGTTCCCAAATCCAAGGACTAATGTGGATGAAAAGTCACAGTAACATCTTAGGAAAAAATAGAAAGTGGAATATTATGCTATTATAAAGGATTAATTGAACCATGATAATTATGGAATATTTATCCACCTCTCTTTATTTGGAAATTTCTTGTTTGATTTTGTGTGAATGATCCCTAGTAAAATCTTATTTTTCATTCATTAGTGAAAATTCATGTGACTATATACATAGATTCTAGAATAATGAAATCACATTTTCTATTGGTAATAGGATGAAACCAATCTTCCAATAAAAAAGGTTTTGTATCAAAAAATTGATTATATAAGAAATGAAGAAGTATGTGTGTATTAAATATGGTTTTACGGTAATTCCAGTTATTACCATGTTTTAAGAGAATACATAATGAATGTATTCACAAGTTTGGTATTTGTAAATAAATAGATACATTATGATATTTTGGGGGATAATGTTGTGCTTTTTTTGATAAATTTAGAGACATTTTTTTATAATTCTTTTTATTTTGAAAGATTTATAAGGTTAACCATTTATGAAAAGGTTTATCTTGACCTTTGAATATGGTTTTAGAGATTAATGTTTTTTAATATTAGTATTGGTCAAAAAAGTGATAACCATTTAGTTTTGATGATAACTAAAGATATAAGGAATGAATGTTTACCCCATTATGGATCTTATGATCCACTTGTTCATTAGGAATTATAATTTCAGCTTTATTTCTTAGAGTATGAGATGAAAAATAAATTGATCAAGGCACACCCAAAGAGTTAGATTGAACTAATACATGGAATAAAATAATTATATCTTTTTAAATGTCTTTTTAACTAACATTTATCCTATTATTGTCATTTTTTTTATATAAATGAATTCTTTCATAAATATTTGCCCTATGATTTTGTTGTCATTAAAATTATCTTGAACATGTTATCTTTCACTCTCCATCACAACTTGATAGTTTTTTATCTTATATTTCCATTTGTTTCACTTTCCACCTATGTTATCCTATGTGGAAACCAAGTTATGAGTTACTTTGGGTAATTATTATGTTTCTAACATTCACTTTTTAAATGATGTTTTTGTTTTCATTTTTATGTCGTGGATTTCTATGAATGTAACTTTCATTTATTATAACATTGATTACGCAACGGAATTCTGAGTGAAAAGTTAAATTTAATGGTAGTATAATGTAAAAACTAGATATTTTTATGAAATATATTTTTTAAATAATTTTTTTCTTGGGTGTATTTAATTTCATGCTACACCATGTTAACCTTGTGTTGCACACAACATTGAGTATCTACGAAACATCATTTTATTAAGATAATTATTTAAACAAGATAATTATAATATAACTACTATAATGGAAGGTATGAACATGATTAACTAGATTATGAAAATATGGTTTAAAATTTTATATATAATTAATTCTTTAGTGTCCAATTAATTATAAATTAAAATAAACCCCATTTTAAAATAAAAGGAATCTTTTTTTTGGAAAACTTTTTAAATGTGCACAAGTGTGTTTTATAAGAATAAAAAACATAAAATTGTTATATTATATTAATAAAAGAAATATATTATATATTATATCTAATATTTAACATGAAAACATTTTTTCTAGATATTATACAAAAATAAATCCAATTTTACACATAAAAAAAAGTATTTTTAAAAAAGTAGTTTTGTCGTCTTTTGACGACGCGCATATTTTAAAACAAAACATTGACAGTTTTATAAACATAATTTGAAAAAATAAAATCAGTTTAATATATAAGAATATTTATATTTACATTGGTTAAATTTTTGGTATTTTTTGATATGTTTCATTTTTTGATTAATAGTGAAAAATACGACATTTTAATTGAAAACTGACTTCTCATCTAAATAATTTATAATGTAAAATTATATTTTTAAATGGATTTATAGTAAAATTTGATGAATTTTACATATAATAATCCAATTAAGGTAATTTTTATGTCTTTAATATTGAATATGGATATAAATACATTTCAAACTTTTGAACATTTTCACTTTAAAAACCTGCATTCTCACATCATCTACAAGATTAATTTTAAACTAATTTTATCCTCTTATATGTTTTTTAATTCTATAAAATGTATTACATATTTGGAATAAAAAGGAAATAATTTAATAAATAGTTCCCTTTTTATTATTATACAATTGGACTAATAAACATAATTATTTTTATTTCCACAATTAAGGGTAAATTAGGTAATTAAAGGAGAAAATAATTAGGATAAGGATTATAAAATTACCACAATACTTGTAAGAATTTTATTTTATGATTTATTTTAGAAAAATACAATCCTTTGTCCAAATTTATAACCTATATGATCCGCTTAGATGACTTTAATCCCTTTATATTATTTTATTTTAAGAAAAATCAAAATTTTTACACTATTGTTTTTAATAAGTATAATAGATCTAATATAGGGTTATTCACAAGATACCATCCACTATAAATAGTAATCAGAAATATAAATTATTTATTTTTCATCATGAGAAATTATCATTAATTTTTAGTTAATAAATAATTACATTAAATGATTGTACAATAGTGATGTAATAATTATTCAATTAATAAAACAATTAAATAAATGATATTAAAAATATTAAAATCAAAACAATTTGAATTAATTAAGGTGATCAAAGAACTTTATTGATGACCTTTACATGCTAGTAATTTTTTAGATGTATTTTTCGAAGGTATCAAGTTGTGTTGATATTTTTGAAACAATCAAAAGAAGGAATAATGTTAAAATTGACATTAATAATATTTTAAAATAAATAATATTTTTATTAATTGATATGAAATTATTAAAAAAATATAAAATCATAAGAAATAAATTGGATAAGTTTTAACATGTAATCCATGATCCATTTGTGGTTCTTTTATAATTTAATAGTGAATATTAACTAAAAAATTGTAAAACTATATGTTGTTATGGTAAGAGTTAAATATTTTAAATAAGGGTTAAAATGGAATGATAAGGGTATAAATTTAGTAAATACTTCTCTAATTTTTAATGGATGAATTTATTTCTACCAATAATCATTTTATATTTGGAATTTATATTTTTGGAACCATTTGGAATTGGAAATTAATTTATATTAATTTAATATTTTTTGAAATTCCAAGAGTGCCCCTCCCCTCTACTATAAAAGGGAACAAGTTCTTATATTTTATTCACATTTTAAACCCTATTTATCTTGACAAAATCCTATCCATATCTCCTCTCTATATCCCTCCCTTCATCCAAGAATCCTTCCTATGGGAAAAAATCCAACCAAGGAAGTCCTTTAGTGAAAACTAAAAAGAGATATCTAAAGAAGAGGTAACATTTATCAATTTTTTTATTTTATTTCTTCCGTAAAAAAATAAAATTATTTTGGTATCATTTTTATATAATAACCTATGTATCTTAAATATACAAAGGTGTTGGTATTTTAAAGGTATAACCTAAAACTTCAAACACTTCCATGGAATTGGATATGCAATAATAGTTCATGTGTACCGAAGACTACCTCCTTGTGAACTGATGTCATTAATTCTTCTATTATCACCATTAATGGAGGATTGAATATATAAAATGTAATTCAAGACTTAAGGTAATGGGATTTATCATCTCACTTTTTATATGCGAGGATTATGCCATATTCACCATTATTTTATTTTCTATGGTGTATATGATGCCTATGAATGTAATCTGTGATACTTATCATTAAATTTATTGGTATTTACATATGAATTTTATGATCTACCATTAATGGGGGTTACGTATCAAAAGTTACCAAATCATAAAGGTGATTTTGTCACCATTTTCTTTCTTTAAGACAGATGTTATTTTATGCACCTATATTCTTTTATGAGGTGTATATAATATCCTCTAACATGTTGTACAATTAATCTACTAATTTTCATGATATTATGAGATTTTATTTCCTCTTTATTATGATATTTATTTTATTCATAACCATGTTTTATAAAAAACTTCAAAAATGATCTTATAATCAATTTCAACAAAAAATTATTTCAAAGATGCTTATAATGGTTTACAAATCTTATTTTAGAAGTTTTAAATGTTATTTTAAAGAAAAAAGGTTTGAGAAAGTTTTTATGATTTAAAGAAAAAATTTAAAAGTGGAAAGGATATTTTACTCCATAACTATTTTAAAGAGATATTTCAAAATTCTTTTCCACCTATGTTGAATCCAATTTGTGTCACCCATGATTTTTTTGGGATAATATCTAAGAATACCATTATTGTTCTTTATATAAATGGTTTATGTTTTTGATGGAATGATGTTTGTGAATTTTGATTCTTTTACATGATTTATCTTATGATTAAATGGTAATGAAACCCATTTCTTTTCTATGGGATCTGATATGATGAATGATTTATATATGGGTGGAACACATATGTATTGTTTTTATTATGTCAAATTTGGGACCTATATCTCCCTCCAATGCATTGGGTAATGATAAATGTTTGATTAAATCAAAAGGTACATTGGTGGTGAGACCACTCCTATAACAATTGGGTAAATTAGATGTCATATGAAGCCCTTAAAAATAGGTTACACATGATTTAATCCAAATACCTTAATAAGATGGTACATGAGAGGTTATCCTATGCCCATAATAAGAGGGTACATAGGGATTTATCCTAATCTTGAAACAACAGGGTACATAAGAGGTCATCCTAATACCAAAACTAGAGAGAACAAGAGAGGTAATCCCAAGCCCAAATTAGTTACAAAGGTGATTATCCCAAGCCTAACATGTTATGAATGTTTTTTTAGGTATCCTTTATATAATATTTTGAAAACTTTTTATATATGAAATACATTCCTTGTATTATGAAATTGAAATACTCTCATGGATAATGTTATTTGATTATATTATCATTCATGCATTATGAACTACCAATCATTAATTCCATGATTCAAGATTATGATATTTGATATGTAGTTTATTGTTTTCAAATTTTATTCCCATTTTTTCTTATCCTTATGCTCATGTTATGCATACGTATCTCCCATTTTCAACCTTATTAATCATCTAATCTCAACCTTTCTTATGGTTTCTTTCCAAATTATATGGATAAAGTTTTTAAATAGGAGTAATAAAGAGGAATATATTTAAGGAATATGTTGAATATATATCTCCAAATTTGAAAAATGTGATCCATGTTTACAAAGTAACTAAACTATTATGGTCATCAGACTTGTTTTTGTGAAATATAATTAATATTCATAAAAAATATGTAATATCCATGTTTGGAACTCCCTTATAATTATAATTACCAAATGAGAAATTTATTTGATGAAGTATCTATAGAGGCTCTCTCTTTTTCTTATAACTCTATGAAATATATCAAGGAATATTTTCAAATAAAGGCACCAAGATAGAGTAACATTCTGAGGCCTGATGATACCATAAATGATATTATAAAAATATTAAATTTACTAATGTCACATTCGAGGAAACCATTGTATGGTGAATTTAATTAAAATTAAAGAAAATTTTCTTATTAAATGAAATAAATAAATAATATTAAAATACCCTACTATTAAAATTATCCCTAGTTAGACACATAAATAATGGGATAACTTAGACGAGCTCTGATGACCTTTATTAAAGAATTGACATCGAAGAATGATCAGTGATCAGATTAATGTGTAATGACAATAAGTTAACATATCAAGTCATTCTTATAGCTAAAGAATGCATTGTTACACAATGATCAATCATAAATTGTGGAAGAACTCATCAATTTCAGTTTATGACCTTGATTAAATGTTTGATCTTGCGTATTTGATTATTTTTTTGATCTACATATTCCCACACTAAAAAAGATCCTAATGTTGAATTAAACTTTTTTATTAAATATATTCTCCAAGTTTCACTTTATATGACTCATGGAAAATTCCCAATCTATGATAATTGTCCATGAAATCTTGGACAATGATAATTACACCTTTTTTATTATGCCATTTCCCCCTCTAATCTTTTCATTCTTCACAATTTTTCTACAAGTTTGTAGTTCAACATTACTGGGGTGGGTTTGAGAATGATCGAACCCTAGAATTCATGGAAGTTCCACATATAATGAATGGATTGTAAAATATAGGATATATTGGGAGGGATCTTAGGTTATAGGTGATGCTCTATGTATCCAAGTTTGAGAGAGGTTAAGGGAATGAGGAGAAATGGTGATGGGAGGCAGACATGATGCACGTCAATCCACTAAGGATCATCAAGATCTGATATTTGGCCATTATATATCAAGAAATATATTAACAACAAAACCAAATTAAATTAAAATGGGTTTTAACTAGTCAAAATTCAAGATATATGCATGAAGTGGAGAATCTAGGATCCAAATGATGAACCTGACTTTCTTGAAAAAATTTAACTACACATTTTGTAGTTTTAGAACATACATTATGTATCCCCAACTATATGTGGTAGTTAGGGTTTGGGAAAAGTAATGGATCACATGCCTTGTGTCTAGGACACACATCAGGTGATACTCACAGAGAAACAAGGTCATTTTCCAGTAACACATGCCTAATACCCAGTGTGGGATGACAGATAATGCACTCTGGGAGTACACAAGAATGTTTCGGTAACCAGACACGACCAAGTATGGCTAAGTACATGGGCATTACTCAATTAATAGAGGAATGAACAGGAGAAAACAACTAGTCCCTGGGTGGTTGAGACATGCAGTGTGGGACTCTTGTATTCTATGTAGAATGACATGTCCTATGAGCCACGTTCATAGGATAAAATGGCCAGAAAATAGAGTGGAAACACACATTAAGTGGTCACCATACACGTTTTGTAGTCTCTTTTTTCGAAACATCAACATTTTATATCCCCTTCATCTGAAATTATATTTTGGAATACAAGTATACTATCATGAGTTGTTTTCCACATAGAACCTGATGGCAGCCTTAGTAGTGGATTTCAATATATGATGTGGAATGTTTCGAGCATGATGCTTATTTGGGTGATTCTTTAAAATGATCATGATTAGGTAGGGTGATCAGAGATAGGTCAGGGATTGAAACCACACTATCATACCTAGTTATGAGTCCCCTATATCCCCACATGGGTTTGATTAGGACCCATGGATGAACTAGGGTGTAGTACCTCTATGTTTTCAGTGGAACCCATTGACACACAGGGGAATGGGTCCTCTACCTATTGAGTGGAACCACCATGAACCTCTTGGTCATGGGTCCTCTAACTTTTCAGTAACACCCCCTGACGAACTAGGGAATGGGTACTCCACCTTTTCAGTGGAACCCCCTTTATACAGTAGGTTATGGTTTCTTCATCGGCTAAGTGGAACCCCTTGACACACTTGGGTATGGGTCTTGTACTTGGAGAATTTTTAAAACATGACCATGAGACACAGTGGTGTGGTGTGGGTCCTCCAAATGTTTATCCTTTTAGACACATGATATATTGAGCATCAGAGATGGAATTCTTGGAGTTGTTGGAAAACTTATTGACCTGGTCTAGTCTACGAGATAGAGATCCCCTTTCTATCTCATCTAAGATTCTTATATGATCATATATATCTATGTTGTTGGGTTTTTACCTCTTACTTTGGGTTGAGTTGACTAATTTTATCAAGTATTCTAAAGTTGTATCTTCAATTTCTATGGTGTATTATAGGTTATGCATATACTTACCCAATTAAAGTATTTTATAACAAGTGTTGTGTCTAAGGAAATTGACAGAGATAGATGGTTATTTTAGTGGAGCATAGGGATAATAAATTGCATAGACTATGTATAGTAATTGGGACTAGATATTAAGAGCTATTTAATCATAGATACTTTTCTATTCCAGTAGTTTTAAGGTTGGGAAATATTTTTTTTGTGGGACATTATTTTTCCCATTACTTTTTTTATTACACTATCACACTCTTTTGTATTTTCTAGAAGTTATTACATGCATTATTTTAATTCTATATATTTCAATATTTTGTTTTTATACCTCAATACCAATGTGTGGATATGGTTGGTTTCTTGCATACATGTACATTAGGAAGAGTCCACCCATTTTTGTAAGAATTGTTATCATCCCCTAGTCCATGGAGATGATCATGAGGTTGTGGTGGTCTGGTCATCTGTCAGTCTGGCTCTCCCCAGTGGGTCAGATTGTTATAGAGTGGTATTAAATAAATTAACTTATTGAGAATGTGTTTGGAGTTTCCTTTTTATGAGGAATTGGTTCATACTTAAGAAAACATTATCGAAGTGTCCTAAGTGTATATTTCATCTTAGAGAAACTATTGTTGGTGGTGGTGGACAACATATCCATTTTATAGGACTATGATTTCCTATATGTGGAATAATTATACTGATACATTGGTTGTAGGGAACATTGGCATATGCGTCATATAGGATTGAGTCCATTTACTATCCTTGTTGAGTTATCTACCATTATATATATGATTATTTTTCCATGGTATATCTAGATTACTTTCGGCATGCCTAAAAGAAGACATCAAGATAGGTTAATGATTAAATATTGTGATGAAAATACTCTGAGTGATGAGGCCTTAGTTTAGGGTTCATATCATAGGTAATTTTCTCTAGGAAGGAAGGAAGAAAAACCCCTTTCTGTTGATAAGAAAATTATACTAGAAATGTAGGATTAGGATTCACACAAGTTTACCACACTCTGTAAGTTCCTGTGAAAATTGTCATTGAGGTTCCATGGTAATCCAGATCCCTATGTCAAATAGGATTCAATGGAATCATTGATCTAATTATTTATTCTTGTGTGGACCCTGAATGATTAGATGGTTTCATTAGTAAATGATATTTTCCATGAATTTGTAGGGCACTGATGGTTTATAGTCATATATGAAGTATAATGAGTCGAAACTATCATGAACTTATTTTCTGCATCTATTTCATGAGGCATAATGCCCCTAATTCTTAAGCTCATTTGAGATTCAAGATATTCTAGAGTTTCATACTAGTAGTAATTATGGCATGGGGTTCACTTACCTTACATGGTACTCTTTTTACATGCTTCAAGATGGTAACTTATGGGTGTGGACATCTGAGAAGGGTCTTCGTAGATACATATGAGGTAGTAAGGTACCCAGGTGCATACCCATATATTCTGGACAAATAGAGTAGATGGTGGTGACAGAGAGTTTCGCATTTTATAGACACAATGAAATTGGAGCTAGTAGTGAACATTAATGGGGCCAAGTCCTCTACAACATCTATCATGAAGTAGTCGACAGGTTTTTGGCATGTGATACCTTCTCATAGCCAAACCCATGCACATGATCATATGAAATAGGGAATGCACAAAGAACCAGGGAATACCGGATATGGGATATGATATTAATGTGTTGTGAAAGTTTATGATGCATGTAATTTACCGATATGATGTGTTGATGTTGAAATATAGATGAAAAATGTTCCACCATGATAGAGGCAATGTTATGAGTAGGGATCTATTAGGAGAGTCTAGGGCATCCCCCCGGGAGGTGGTTCCGGTAGAGAAGTAGGCATAGCTTTGGAGAGAGGAGATTCCACTGGTGGATGAAGTTATGATCTACTTCCACGACCTCCATTAGGAGGCCCACTCCATGCTCAGAGAGTTAGTGATTGTGGTTGGAGGAATATTTTAGCTATGGTGGTTTATGATGAGGCTCAACATGTGATGATTAGTGGTACAATATATTTTTATTCTAATATTAATTCAGAACTAGTAGACAAAGACATGATTAACTCTATTAACTCTTTACTCCAACTGAGATATTTATAGATCATAGTTGAGTCATTATCCTGTTAACATTTTCATGAGGTTCCAATAGTGAACACTTCTTCAACATTACTTACCATAGAGAATTTTGAGCTATCTCTTGGTAGAGAGAGTTTTTCATGGGACCTCTTGGTCATCAGGATGAGACCTTATGATTTTCTATTTGGTATGGATTGGTTGTCTATAGTCTAAGACTAGACTAAAGATCATCACAAAGGAGTGAGATACCTTCATATAGATGGGACATGATTCTCATTTGTTGGATAGAGAGATATGATTGATAAGTGAGTTGGTAATGCGGGAATGAAGTTAAAACCCACAACCCATCGGTTGGCCAGTTAATCACAATGAATAGTGGGATCTTCGGGAATCTAAGCTTCTTTAGTTATGGTAGATTATATAGATGTCTTCCTCAAGGATGCTTCAGGACAAAAATTATGGTGGTATATGAACTTTTTCATTAAAATAAACCCCAATACAACAGCAATATTTTTTGTGGCATATCCGATGGCCTATACTGAGATACAAGAGACAAGGACATAGTGGGAGGTCCTTTGAGAGAAGGGATTTATCTAAACTAGTTTTTCTCTATTGCAAACATTGGTTTTGTTTATAAAAATAATGGATGGGAGCTTGCGGCTTTGTGAGGATTATTGTCACCTAAACCAGGCCATGTTAATGAAAATTCACCTATTTCTGAAGATTGATTTCCAATTTGGTTAGCTTCAAGGCTTGATATGGTTCTCGAATATTTATCTTAGGTCTAGTTACCACTAGTTTATTGTTCATGAGGCTGATATTCTAAATCTAGCATTTCAATATCACTATAGACACTGTGAGATTTTTATGACTCATTTGGTGTGATAAATTTCCAAGATGTGTTAACATTATTTGAATAAATATATATTAATTATATACATGGGTTTATTTTTTTTTCTTCGTTAAAACATACTCATGTACTATTAATTTGATAAGGAGCATGAAGATCACTTATGTATGTCCCCAGACATACTTTCAGAGAATCTTATTTTTTGGTAAGATCTATAACTTCTATTTCTAGATCTATGAGGTTGAATATATAAGGAATCTTATTTGTGATCATGGAATATATGTATACCTAGTGAAGATTTATGTAGTTCTTTCCCAGGATCCACCTAATAATGTTTCAAAGGTGTATATTTTTTAAGGATTGTAAGGGTTCTACAAGAGGTTTGGGGAATACCTATCAAGGATTTGTTCCCGTTTGACTACACTTATATGGAAAGGTAAGTAATTTACCAATATTGATCAATGTGAGTGAAACATTAAATAGTTGAGTATGAGGAGAAAAATCACTCTTGTTTTGAGAATACTATAGGTGGGTGTGAACTACATAGTATATTGTGATGCCTCTAGAGTTGGGATTAACTACACATTGATTCAAAGGCAGGAAGTGATGGAATATAGGATGGGGTAGTTGACTACCTATAAGAAGAACCAAAAAACGTATAATATAGTGTCATTAGAAGTAGTATACATTATTACAATTTGAAGTTAATATCTTCTAGGATAGAACTTTATTATATACTTAGACCATTACAGTCTCAAGTATGTCATCACGTAGAGAGATATGAACATGAGGAAGTGGATCTGATGGGAGTTCCTATAAGAATATGACATTGAGATAGTATATACTCTAAGAAAGGGAAAAATGATTGCAGATGACCCTAGAAGGAAGTATAGTTCAATTCTGGTGGAGGAGGCATCAGAATAGATGGATTCTTTATAGAGGACTCTCAAGGAGGTTGGGGGTGAAGCTTATCACCAGTCAATGGTGCTGACTCCTCCTCTTCTACAACATGTGAGGGAGGTTCAGTTGGGAGATATCTATTTTGAGGTCCTACATGACAAGATATCCTCAATTGATTCACCAGATTGATCATCCGAAGGAGGGAATCACATTATCTTTTTCCTTGTATGGACAATAGTTCTACTCATGTTGTGAGAGGAGGTGATGAGGGAGTTTAACACATATCCTTTGGCTATTTATCTTGGTGTAGTGAATATGTACAAGGACCTACAATGATAGTTAAGTTGGGATATCATGAGGAGGAGTGCGACCAAGTTCATCTCATAGTTTCTCACATGTCAGTAGGTGAAGTCTAAGTTCCAATTTATGATAGGTTTTTTGAAGCCTATGGAGATCCCATAGTGAAATGGGAGGACATGATTATGGAATATGTGATTGGGATTCCATGAATAATTAGAGGCCATGGTTCTATCTTTGAGAAAGTCGACTGTAATGCCCCGACCCCAGTTACTCAGAGTCAATGCATTATTTCATAACATTGGCATGATATAAGTAATCATGTCCCGAAATAATGATCAGTTTAGTATTATTAGAAACAACATACAAACATAAGTTCAACATTACAACTTGAAAGTAAATACCACACAAATTTGTTTCATTAGAAACATCCAATTATCCTAGATTATACCTGCAAGTTACTCATAAATAACTTTTTCATATCCTAGGAAATATAAATATAAGAAATGGGTGAGCTCAAACGCTCATTAAGGGTAATAAATACAACGAAAGACAACAGAAACATTAGGCATGATGAATAATTAAAAACAAATGCCTTTACAAATAATAAACATGAACACTTTATGGTTGGAATATGAGTTGAGTAAAAAATTCCATAGTAAAACATAGTCATGGGTATTCTACTAGTCGAATAACCTCATGATCCATCAATATTATTTTCATAATGAGGGAATTTATAATGCCAGAAATTCTGAAACATCCTTTCAAGGCCTCGGAAAAGATGACAAAAAATGATTTAGGCCTTGGCCAAAACCATATATAAAATTGGGAAATACCTTGACCAATTACATGTCTGATTGTCTCATGGGACCTATTGATGCATCGAGAAGCTATAGTGGGCTCCACCCATCACCTACTATGTCCAATACATTCCTCATATGAAAAGGTTGAAATATAACATTAAAATTCGTATTAGAACTAGCATAAAAAAATGTCAATACTCTAACCCTAAAATAATAATGGTATAAAAATAACACATCCATAGTCAAACATATCACGAAACCTACAATAAAATTTGGAAGATTTGTATCATAATAAATAAACTTCAAACAAGTTTAAAATCCATAAAAGGATGTTGACATAGATGAAAATTATTTGTAAAACTCTTGGAGAGAAATATCCATTTTTTATGAAAACATTTAAAAGTCACAAAATTTAGAAAGGAATATAATTAGAGACATTATTTAATCAAAGTGTATCATACCACTTTCTAACTTTTGAATTGAATTTACATTTTAAAAACATCAATGTCCATATAAATAAATCCTTAAAAATCCATTTTGAAAACATAGAAATTAATGAGAATGATTTAAATGAATAAATATTTAAAACATTTGAAATGATTTTTTAATAAAAGATTCCCTTAAAAAATCCATTTGAAAAATCTTTTATGAAACTTGGACATGGATAATAACTATGTCCTGGTAAAAACTTACCCATAAACAATCTCAAATAATAATGAGATTGAGGAATTAACCCTTACCTTGTACTTTTCCATAGTTTATGGTATTTAAACATCATGTATAATAGTTAAAAATTGTTATTAAATTATACAATAACTATATACATAAATATAATATCATATATGATATTTTAATATTGTTTTGTCAATAATATATTAGTAGTATAATCGTTTTGGGTTTTAACTGACTTGTTTTCCTTTACATTCTTAGTTATGTAAGCCATGTTTGTTATCGATATGATGTATTTGATTCATATACAGAATTATATTAAGTTCTTAGAAATTATTTTAAATCATCAAAATAAAATTATTCTTGAATGGTTATGATTGGGAAATGAATCTCATCACATTCGGGGAGACGGTAATCCGTCCGTACGAATGAGAGACAATATCTTTGATGGAGAAATCGTTTGTAATTGGATGGTATATCATATATAAAGAATCCTTAACATGTTATATTAATTATTTACCTATATTATACTCATTATTATGCCCATCCAAATAATTAAGTGTTTGAATAACAAACTACACCACGATGTGGAGACGGTAGTCCGTACATCCGCATCTGTGGTGACTTTGTCATTTATAGGATGGATAGAATAATGAATATGTTTTTACCAATTTTTTAATAACATAATTTTATATAGAATACATTGGAGTTATTATTTTATAATGTAAACCACAAAGAAAGAGTAAGTGGAAGAAGAAAAGAACTTGAGAGAGGTGGTGAAATATTTACCTCTTCTTCGGGTTCTTCCATTTGATTTGATCAAAAGGGACCCTCAAGTTGGAATTATGACCAAAAAAGGCCTCTAGGATTAAGGGAGGAAATTTGGGAGGATATTTTGGTAGGGTTTTTTTGTGATAAAAGGCTCTGGATGTTTGAAATTAAGAGAAGAGAAACTTCCCTTTTATAAGAGTGGTGAGGGTTACTTTAGGAAAAGATTGAAATATTATTTCATAATAAAATCATTTTCAGTTTTTAATGGCTCCAAAATAAAATATTTAGAGGATAAGGGATTGGTCAAAAATCTATCAACCACTAGGTTTTGGATATGTTTAGGTCACAATATTAACCTTATCTTTAAGATTTAACTCTTAGTTAAATAGTTTGACATTTACCATGTATCATTGTATTTTTATATTATATGGTTAATAAATATACTATAACATGCTAAAAAAACCCCATGTGGTTAATTATTAATATATATAACCTTATCTAAGTCTTTTTTTCCAACCATTAGATTTTTTGAAAAATTATATCAATTAATAATATTTTATTTGTTTTAAAAACTCAATTATGTCAATTTTAACACTATTTAGTATTTGTTTTTTTGAAATCCATAAAAAATTTATTACTTAGAATAAAATTTATTTAACCAACTATAAATTTCATATTAACATAGAAAATTAGTTTAATTTATTAGAAGTCACAATTTACCTTTATTTGGATATTTATAATATCAATTATTTTAATATTTTATTATTAAGGTAATTACTGCATCATCATTGTGTCATAAATAAATTAAATTATTTAATGTATAAAAATTATAAATAAAATAACATTATGTATTAAATTGTTCTAGATTTATAATTAACTTTTATAGTTGAAGATATCAATTATATAACCCTGTATAAAAATGTTTTACTAAAAGATACATGGTTCTGTTATTTTTGTCTCTACTTTAGATTAATTAATGTAAAATATCATTATCACTCTCATGTGGCTCCATGGGGTCCCAAAATCGACCCAAGGATGAACATGGTCAGAAATGTATCAACCAATAGGAATATAACACATGTTAGGGCAATTTAATATTATTATTATAATATTTGTTTACCCTTATTTACCTGATTTACCCTTTAAACACGGTAAATAAAATATTTACCGAAGTAATTATTCATAATGTCTTAAAATAAGAGTTACCTATTTAAAAAATTTGTACCTCTTGATTCCAAATATGGAATCCATTTTTCCAAATTCAAAACATATAAGTTGCTGAAATTAATTTAAAATTAATTCCCGCTATTGAAACAAAAAGTGTGTTTTTAAGAAATAATAACTATAAAAAGATAGACACTTTTTTATGTTCAGTTTAAATGTGAAATTACAAATAATGACCTAAATTATATTAAAAGATAAAAATATAATCGGATGATACTTTAAAACTACTCCAATTTATAATTTAACACTATAAATTATTTCGATTAAAAAAGTTGTTTTTAATTAAAATTTAGTACTATTCATCAAAAATTGAAATTTTTCAGAAAAGTAACAAAAATTCTCCCAAAGCTAATTTAGATATTTAGAATTCAAAAATGAAGTCCATTTTGAAATATAGAATTTATAAAATTTCAAAAAGTGGGTATTAATATTCATAACAGCTAGTTTGATTGGTTACAGTGTGTTAGAATTTCGAAGTTACGTAAAATGAAAGTGATTGCATTATTCGAAGGGAAACATACCATGGAAGATTGGGGTGTTAAATTCTTATTTCCTTCAAATAATTTCCTCATCAAAATTTCTAGAATACTACCTCACAAAAAGATTCGATTGGTTCTTCATCATATGTTCCTCTAGTTCCCACGTTGCATCTTCCATCTTATGGTTTCTCCATGAAACTTTTACCAGATGAGTTGTCCGGTTACTCAAAACTTGTTCTTTGGTATCAAGAATCTTGACAGGCACTTTACAATAAGACAAATCAGGTTCCAGTTCAATTTCCTCATAGGTGAGTACATGCATTGGGTCAGGCATATATTTTCTCAACAGTGATATGTGGAACACATTGTGAAATTTGTAGAGACTTGGTGTAATTTCAAAACGGTAACCAACAACCCCCATTCGTTATAGAATTTAGAATGTTCTGATAAACTTGGGACTTAATTTACAATTCTTAACAAATCATATAACTCCCTTCCATGGAGATACCTTTAAGAAAACATAATCTCCTACCTGAAATTCAAAATACTTCCTTCAGTTATCAGCATATGTCTTCTGCCTACTTTTTGTTGCTTTTATGTGGTTTTAGATAACCTTCACCTTTTCCATTTTTTCCTCAATATGTTCTGGACCTATGAGTTTTTTTTCATGAACATCATCCCAACAAGTTGGCATGCAACATCTCTTGCCATATAACGCTTCATATGGTGCCATCTGAATACTTGAATGGAAGCTATTGTTATAAAAAAATTCTACCAGAGGTAAATATTGATCCCACATAACCTGAAAGTCATGTGATCAAGATATCAACATGTATTCTATGGTTTGAATAGTCTATTCTGATTTTCCATCAGTTTGACGGTGGTAGGCAGTGCTTAGATGAAGTTCAGTATCTAGGGATTTCTAATGACTTCTCTATAATCTTTATGTAAAACAGGGATCACGATCAGAAGCAATCGATAGGGGTAATCCATGAAGTCTTACAACTTCATTAATATACAGTCTTGCTAAACGTTCAAGTGGTAAATCTTCTCTTATAGCAAGAAAATGTGCTGACTTGGTTTGATGACCAACAATGACCCATATTGTATCATTCCATCTAGGAGTCTTTTGTAGCCCCATGACAAATTCCATCATAATATTATCCCATTTCCACTCAGGTATGGGAAGAGGTTGCATGACTCCTCTAGGTTGTTTCCTTCTAGCTTTCACTTGTTGACAAACCATACACCTTAACAAAAAATCCGCAATCTCTCTTTTCATGTTGTCTTACCAAAACTTTTCTTTAAAATCTCTATAAATCTTGGTGCTCCCAAGGTATATAGAGAAATTGGATCTTTGAGAATCATCCAACAATTCAATTTATAGATCAGGTATGTTAGGAACACAAAGTCTCTTCCCAAATTTTAAAATTCCATCTTCATATATGAAGTCACTCAATCTCCCTTCATTCACATCTTTAATCTTCTTTTGAAACTCCTCATCATCAGTCTGAAAACTCTTTATCCATTCTAGTAAAAAAGTTTTGGAAATCATTTGATAAAGTATTGATGTTTCACCTTCCATGGTTATTCCCATATCTATATTTACTATATATATGAAAATAGGATCCCTTTCAAATCTCATCATGTTCATAATTCCATGATCCTTTCTGATCAAATCATCTGCCACCTTATTTACCTTCCATGGGTGGTGGTTTATAGTGCAATAATATTTCTTGAGTAGTTCAAGCTATCATCATTTCCTCATGTTGAGTTCCTTTTGTGTGAAAATATACTTCAAACTCTTGTGCTCAGTATAAATCTCACATTTTTCACCATAGAGATAGTTACTCCATATATTCAGAGCAAATATTATAGCTACTAACTCAATATCATGAGTGAGATAGTTTTTCTCATGAATTTTTAGCTGTCGTGATGCATAGGAAATAACTCTATCATTTTTTATAAGGACACAACCATGTCCTTTATTTTAAGAATCACTATAAATAACAAACCCATAGTTCCCTTATGGTAGAGTCACGATAGAAGCATTGACTAATTTTCTCTTCAGTTCTTGAAAACATTTTTCATGCTCTCTTGTCCAAAAAAATTTAACCCATTTTCAAGTGATCTTGGTTAATGGGTTAGCCAATCGGGAAAAATTCTGGACAAAACTTCAATAATAACCAGGTAAACCAATAAAACTGCATACATTATTTATACTCATTGGTGTAGTCCATTCTTGGATTACCTTGGACTCTGAAGGATCAACAGAGATTCCATTCTTAGAGACAATATGGCCAAGAAAAGAAATCTATTGAAGACAGAATTCACACTTGCTAAATTTCCCATATAATTCATTTCTTCTAAGAGTATTTAGAATAACGCGCAAGTGATTTTCATGATCTTCATATATTTTGGAGCATACCAAGATATCATAAATAAATACCACTACAAATTCATCAAGATATTCCTCGAAAACTCGATTCATTAGATCTATAAAGACATAGGGTGAATTAGTCAATCCAAAAGACATTACTGTAAACTCATAATGCTCATACTTGGTTCGAAATGTTGTTTTCGGAATGCATTCCTTATTCACACACAACTGATGATATCCAGATCAAAGGTCAAACTTTGAAAAATATTGAGATCCATGATGTTAGTCGAATAAATCATCAATACGATGTAGGGGATACTTGTTATTTATTGTTATAGCATTGATTTCTCTGTATTCTATGCACAACCTCATAGATCCGTCTTTCTTCTTAACAAAAAGAATAGGGGCGCCCCATGGAGAAACACTAGGGAAAATAAATCCATTATTACTCAATTCCTCTAGTTTTTTATTTAGTTCCACTAATTCCACAGTGGCCATTCAATAAGGGGTCTTCGATATGGGCCTTGAACTAGGAATTAAATCAATGGAAAACTCAATTTCTCGTTCTAGAGGATGTCCAGGTACATACTCTGGAAACACATCAACATATTATTACACAATAGGTTCTTTCAATGGTCAAACTTTGAAAAATATTTAGATCAATGAAGTTGGTCTAATAAATCATCAATGCGATGTAGAGGATACTTGTTCTTTATTATTATTGAATTGATTTATCAGTAGTCTGTGCACAACCTCATAGACTGTCTTTCTTCTTAACAAAAAGAATAGGGGATCCCCATGGAGAAACACTAGGGCAAATAAGTCCCTTATTACTCAATTCCTCAAGTTGTTTATTTAGTTCCACTAATTACATTGTGGCCATTCAATAATGGGTCTTAGATATGGGCCTTGAACCAGGAATTAAATCAATGGAAAACTCAATTTCTCATTCTAGCAGATTTCTAGGTAAATACTCTAGAAACACATCAACATATTATTGCACAATAGGTTCTTCCTATATTAGAACATTCATTTCCTCACCCATAATTATTTAATTCTCATCTATCCCAATAAATGAATTTAGTAGAGCTACTAGTGGTGGATCTAAATAATAATTAGATGGCGATGTTTTTACTCTAAAGATAAGGCACTCCTTATCATCATTGAGAATTTTAACCTCATTATTACAATAAATTTTCTTATCATGGTCCAAAATCCAAGATATACTAAGGATTATATCAAATTAAATCATGGGTATGATGATTAGATCATCATATTAATATCGTTTATATGCCTTAATGAGGATTAATTTACAACACATTGTTGCGATGATACTTTCTTTAAGAATTTTGACTGACAACTCCCTTGTTAAATCAAATTGGAAATATCTAATTTTCTTATCAAACTGGAAAGATATAAAACAATACATTGATCCAGAATCAAATAAATAATTGATTAAACTTGAGGAAACCCTTAAATTACATGCCATCACATCTTTTGGTGCATCAAACTCAATAGTAGTGATCACATAAGCTTGGACTTGATCCCTTGGCATTTTTTGAGGAATGTTTCCCTGACGCATAGGACATTCATTTGAATAATGTCCTATCTCCCTAAAATTGTAGCATTGAACATTGGTAACTTCTTTCTTCCCCTTACAATCGCTAGAAAGATGTACTTTCTGTCCACATTTTTAGCATACACCTTTTCCTTTTAGACCGGAACCAGGGTGCTTCTTTCCCCAATTATGACAGGTTGTAAATTCAACACTACACTTCTTCCCTGCTTATTTATTTACTTTCCCATAGTCTTCAAAATACCTCTTATTATCTTTCTTTTCCTTAAATTCATAAGACTTAGAGAATTCTTTTTCTGTATTGATAGCACATTAGACAATATCTTCAAACAATGAGAATTACTATGAGACTAATTCTCAAGGGAGAAATGGTTTTAACTCATTAATGAAATGATCAATATTACTTCTTGGGTTACATATATAATCTGCAACATGCCTTTATAACCTTGTAAAGTTTGCTTCATACTTTGCGACATTCTCATCCTCCTTTTCTCTCAGACTCATAAATTTCCTTTTCCATATCTGCTCAATGGTCACAAGGAAAGTATTTTCTAAGAAAAGCTCTTTAAACTCCCTCAATTCCATAGTAGATACTTCTTCATCCTCCTTTTTTTGAATTAATGACCACCATTGATCTGTATCTCCGGTGAGGTGATAAACTACCATGGAAACTTTTTCCCTTTTTCTACCCCCCAAAGCATGAAATATTTTCTCTATGGAATTTATCTATTGTTCCGCTACAAATGGATTTGTAGATCCATTGAATGTTGGTGGTTGTTGCCTCATGAATCGATCTAACATTGATCCTATGTGTTGTGGATCAAGGTTCTCCATATGGGTAAGGTTATTATTAATAACCTATGTCAGTTGTCCCAGTATGGTGATAAGATGATCAACATGAGTTGCATCACCAGCTCTGTTATAATTATCATGAGCAGGAGGGAAATATCTATATGTATTACGTGTGTTTATATATTTTCCATTCCTTCCACTAGGTTATATTTAAAAACAATGGCATAAAATAGATTAGTTTATGAACTGCAATATATAATTCTGAACATGTCAAACACTTAACATGAATTGAACAGTTTATGGAAATAATCCATAATCATAAAAAATGTTTTCTTTGAGGAAGTATATACTCATAAACCCTTCATAATATATTGTAAAAAAATGAAAATTATCCTAATCATATCCCCTGGAAGTGTCGTAACCAATAGTGCAGCAAGGCCCCCTGTCGTTCACCAGTTCATGTTCGAGTCTACCTCAAAGTGATGTTTTCATGTTTTACCCCTAGGTACATCTGTGGCAGAGCCACCTCTACCTACTGGAATCCAGGCAGAGATGTATTGCTTGGAAAACTCACAAAATCTCTATAGTACAAAAATTCTAGGAATTTCTTCTATAATAATCCTCAAAGTCTATATAATGGTAATGTGCTCTATTTAGAGTTTTTTAAATCTAGTTTAAAAGGTTTGTACTAAACTTCCTCTGATACAAACTGTAACGTACCGACCCTTGTTACCTAGTGTCATTGATTTATTACACAACATTGTCATGATAAAATAAATATTATCCTCAAAGACTGATAAGTTTACTATTATTGGAAACAAGATACATATATAAGTTCAACATTACAACTTGAAAACAATTACAACACTAATTTGTTCCATTAGAAACATCCAAGTCTCCTAGATTATGCCTACAAGTCACTCATAACTAACTTATTCATATCCTGGGAAACTGAAACATACGAAATGGGTGAGCTCAAATGCTCAGTAAGGGTAAGCAATACAGTAGAATATAATATAATCATTAGGCATGATGAATAATTAAAAACACATTCCTTTACAAATAATAAAAATGAACAGTTTATGGAAGGAATATGATATCAGTAAATAATTCCATAATAAAACATAGTCATGGGTATTCTACTAGTCTAATAACCACATGAACCAATAATATTATTTTCATAATGAGGGAATGTATAATGTCAGACATTCATGAAAATATTTTCAAGGACTCGGGCAAGGCGACTTAAAATGATTTAGGCATCAACCAAAACCATATATCAAATTGGGAAAGGCCTCAGCCAATTCCACATCTAATTGTCTCATGAGACATACTGATGCATCGAGGAGCTATAGAGGGCTCCACCCATCACTTACAATGTCCTATACATTCCTCATATGAAAAGGTTGAAACATAACATAAACATTCATATTACAACTAGCATACAAAATGTCAATACATTTACCGTAAAATATGAATGGTCTAAAAATAAAACATCCATATTCAAACATATCCCAAAACCATTAATTCAATATGGAAGATTTTAATCATAATAAAACAACTTTGAACAAGTTTAGAATCCATCAAAGGATACTGACATACATGAAAATTATTTGTACAAATATTTGAGAGAAATACCCCTTTTTCATGAAAACATTTTAAAGTCACACAATTTAGAAAGGAATAAATTTAAATAAATTTTTAAATCAAAGTTTCTCATACCACTTTGAACCTTTTGAATGGAATTAACATTTTAAAAACATTCATGTCTATATAAATAAATCCTTAAAAAACCATTTTGAAAACATGGAAATTAATGAGAATGATTTAGAAGAATAAATACTTAAAACATTTAAAATGATTTTGTAATAAATGAGTCCCTTAAAATAATCCATTTGAAAACTCTTTTATGAAATTTGGACATGGATAATAACTATGTCCTAGTAAAATCATACCCATAAACAATCTCGAATAATAATGAGATTGATGAATTAACCCTTATCATGTAGTTTTACTCAGTCAATGGTATGTTAACCTATTGTATAATAGTTTAATTTTTTTTATTAAATTATAAAAGAACTATATACCTAAATATGTATATCATATATGATCTTCTAATATTGCTTTGTTATTAATATTTTAGTAGCATCATTGTTTTGGGCCTTAACTGATTTGTTTTTATTTATATTCTTGGTTATGTAAGACATACTTTTTATGGATATGATTTCTTTGATTCATATCCAAAATTATATTAAGTTCTTAAGCATTACTTTTAATCATCAACTGAAAATTATTCTTGAATGGTTACGATGGGGAAATGAATATCATCGCGTTCGGGGAGACGACAAACCATACATATGCTCGAGCGACAATATCATTGATGGTGAAATAATTTGTAATTAGATGGTATATCATATATACAGAATCATTAACATGTTATATTTATTATTTACATTAGTTGGACTCATTATTATATCATCCAAATAATGAAGTGTTTGAATAACAAACTACACCACGACTTGGAGATGGTAAACCGTCCGTACGCACGTATAGTGGCTTAGCCATTTATAGGATGGATAGAATAATGAATATGGTTGTACCATTTTTATAATAACATCACAGTATATAGAAGATAATTGAGTAATTATTTTAGAATGGAAACAACAAATAAAGAGGAAGTGGAAGAAGAAAATAACTTGAAAGAGGTGGTGAAATATTTACCTCTTCTTGAGGTTCTTCCTTTTTATTTGATCAAAAGGGCTCCCTAGGATGGCTTTATGACAAAATTAAGGCCTCTAGAAATAATGGAGGAAAGTTGGGAGGATATTTGTGTAGGGTTTGGCCGATCCAAAAGGCTTGTAGGTGTTAAATTAAGAGTAGGGGAAGTTCCCTTGTATAAGAGAGGTGAGGGTCACTTTAGAAAAATCTTGAAATATTATTTTATAATAAAAACATTTTTTGTTTATAATGGATCAAAAATAAATTCTGTATAACCTAAGGTGGGGATGGGTTGAAAAACTCTCAACAAATAGTTTTTTTAAGGTTTAGGTCACCATATTAACCTTATCTTTTAGATTTAACTCTTAGTTAAATAGTTTTACATTTACCATATCTCTTTGTATTTTTATATTATATGGTTAATAAAATTACTATAACAAGCCATATGAACCACATGTGGTTTATTATTAATATATAAAACCTTATCTACGTCCTTTTTCTGAAATTTATATTTTTAGGAATATTATATCAATTGATAATATAGTATTTTTTTTAAACTCAATTATGCCAATATTAATACAACTTAGTATTTTATTTTTTTTAAATCCATAAAAAAATTATTACATAGAATAAAATTTACTTAACTAACTATAACATGTCATATTAACCTATAAAAGTATTTTAATTTATTAGAAGTCTCAATTTACATTTATTTGTATATTTATAATATCAATTATTATAATATTTCCTTATTAAGGTAATTATTGCATCATCATTGTGTCATAAATAAATTAAATTATTTAATGTATAAAAATTATAAATAAAATAAAATTATTTAGGAAATCCTTTTATCTTTATAATGAATATTTATAGTCGAATAGATCAATTATATAACCCCATATAAAAATGTTTTACTAAAAGATACATCCGTTTGTTATTTTTATCCTTACTTTAGACTAATAAATGTAAAATGTCATTATCACTCCCAAATGGCTCCATGGGGTCCCAAAATCGACCCATGGATTCTCATGGTCGGACATGTATCAACCAATAGGAATAGGACACATGTTAGGGTAATTTAATACTATTATAATATTAATTTTTTACCCTTATTTACCAGATATACCCTTTAACCTTGGTAAATAAAAACTTTACCGAAGTAATTATTCATAATGACTAAAAGTAAAAGTTACCAATTTACACAATTTGAACCTCTTTATTCTAAATATGGAGTCCATTTTTCCAAATTCAAAACACAAAAGTGGCAGAAATTAATTTAAAATTAATTCCCGTTGTCAAAACAATAAGCGTGTTTTTATGAAATAATAACTATCAAAATATCGACACGTGTTTATGTTCTGTTTAAATGTGAAATTACACACAATCACCTAAATTATATTAAATGGTAAAAATATAATCTAATAATACTTTAAAACCAATCAAATTTATAATTTAACATAATAAATTAATTTTATTAAAAAAGTTGTTTTTAATTAAAATTTATTATTATTCTTCTAAAATTGAATGTTTTCAAAAAAGTTCAAAAAATCCACCCTAATCTATTCCGTTATTTTAAATTCTAAAATGAAGTATATTTTGAAAAATAAAAAATATAAGATTTCAAAAAGTGGGTATTACTATTCATAACGGCTTGTTTGATTTGTCGCATTGTGTTAGAATCTCAAAGTTACATACAATGCAATCTATTTCATTATTCAAAGGGAAATGTACCATGGATGCATGGGGTGTTACATGGACTAACTAACAATGTCAGTGCACCTTATCTCTATTAAGGAGCAGAGTTCAGTGGAGAGGTTGGGTCATTTTTATGTGCATGAGATCTTATATTTTCATGGGGTTCCCTTGAAAATTATCTCTTTCCTTAATAGGTGATTCATCACATGATTTTGAAGAGGCCTTTAATATGTATTTGTAACCTAGTTGAGGATGAGTACATATTCTCATGCCCAGATTGAAGGGAAGACCGAGAAAATCTCCAAGTGTTGAAGGATATGTTATGGGGTTCATGTTTGAATATTTTAGAGAGTTTGTGGGATAACTTACCATGGATAAAGTATTCTTATAATAATATCTACCACTCTACTATTATCATGAAACCATTTGAGTATTGTTACTTGAGACACTTCAGGTCATCCATTTTATGTACTATGATTGGCAAGGCATCCCTTTTTGGTTATTTAATGGTATGGGTGATGATGGAGAAGTTCCAGATGATCTATGAGTGGATGAGAAAAACCCATTGTAGTCTAAAATATTATGAATATTGACATTATAGGCCTTTATAATTCAAGTATGGAGACAAACGTTTCCTGATAGTTTCCCCGTGATTAGAACTATAGAGATTTTCCCATGGAGGGAATCTATATACAAGGTTCATCAGTCCATTAAATACCCTATAGAGGGCTAGAGAGGCTTATTATCACTTAGACCTATCCCTATAGTTTGATTGTGTTGGGACCATTTTGGAAGGAGAAGGAAGTTAGAAGAGTTTTCTGTTACAGATTTTTGTCTTTTGTTTTCAGAGAAGATAAATCAATACACTTTGTAATGGACATGAAAATCAAAAGATACTTTGATAATTTAGATTTCACAAATATCGTAAGTTAGGATAACATATAATGCAAGACTTATAAGGGAAATGGGATGTGAATTTGCTATCAGTCATATACGGTTTTGATTTGAAGGAAAGATGCGGGTAGAAGACAGGGAAGTTATAATACTTTCCATGGAAAAACTGATGATGCTAAAGTTGTTCGATAAAAGGATACATATCATGATAGTGGAGTTCGTAGTTAAAGCTAAAGAACAGTTATGGAATGCAATTAAAATAATCATGATGAAGGAATTGACGATCTGGAGGAGAAACAAAAGAATGTTTCAAAGTGGCACTGTTTTCCAGTGTTTACTGAATTCATATGCCTAAAAATCAGGAGATGTAGAAATGTTTTTTTGGAAATGAATGATGTGAAATAGTTTGAATATGGATTGGCATGTTGCCCGAAAGTGGAGTTACATGA
Source organism: Viscum album (assembly GCA_963277665.1). Lineage (NCBI taxonomy): Eukaryota > Viridiplantae > Streptophyta > Magnoliopsida > Santalales > Viscaceae > Viscum > Viscum album. The sequence continues at coordinate 1,028,806,243 of OY728147.1, forward strand.
TCCGAACATCAAAATCTAGCAATGGAGAGGACTGTGTGAAAGATTGGTTTTTCATGCAAGATTGAAGGGAGTTTGGAATCTTGTGCACAAGGCATGATTTGTGGTCATTACTTCGAATAATGGAAAAGTAATGAAGTCTATGAAATATTCATGTAGTGCATAAAATATTCAAGAAGTTGCGAAAAATGAGGATGGAATGAACGAGACTTATGCTCCCAATGCAATGTGAAATGTGGTTTTTCTCGACGCGTCAGGATCTTGCACGACACATCATGGTTTTTTCGTGCAGGGGATGAAGGGGTATATAAATAAGAAGTAACCTCTTCACATTTATCATGCTCAATAATTAGAGAAATCCCAAGATCTAAAGTGCAGAGGAATTCTATTTAAAGGTATTTTCATGAAGTAAATAGAGTTACGCACAAGGAGAAGTTTCACACAAGAAGAGAGTTGTGCACAAGATTGAAGTTGTGTGCAAGTGGTATTTCATGAAAAAAGTCAAATATTATGCACGAGGCATAAAAGTTTCACGCACGATAGCTATAAGTGTGGACGATAGATTTGGGTTCAACACAAGTATTATGATGCGTGCAAGGTAGTTCTTACTAGATTTTGGGTAGAAAAGAGAAGAATTATTTTGAAAGATCAAACTGTGGAAGCTAATTAAAAAGCAACGAAACATTGGTTTTCCCTATTTGTGATAAGGGGGTGGACACGTTCTTGAGGATTGTTTTACTAGTTCTATATGAGTGTAAGGGAATATACTACTCATTGTATTCCACATCAAAGGATTGTTTTCTAGTGGATTGTGTGCTAATTTATTGTTTTCGTACCATACCAAGGATGTAGTTAATCTTATTGTGTAGTGAAGCTTGTAAATCTTGTGTTCCTGTGGTTGTGTGTGTTCAGTAGGGAAGGAACTCTTTAACAGGAGGCGAAGGTTGTTTCAAAAAGAAGGTAACATAAAAAAGAAAAATATATCATTTATTTACCTCCTCCTCCTCTTAGTGATACTTAGATCCTGACCATGAACATCAATTAATATCAGAGGGACATGTTCCCTTTATTTGTTCTTTACTGAAGTGTTGAAGAAAATTTAAGATGGAAAATAAGAATTTTGTGAATAGTAAGGGGATTCTGATATTTTATGGGAAGAATTATCATATCTGGAAAGATAAAATGTTTCCTTATCTTATTTCTCTTGGCTATGAAGTTCTTGAAGCTACAAAAGAAGGATTTATTGCTATTCATGACAAGATTCCTCTTACACCTGTTGATAAGAAGAATATTGAGAATGATGGAAGGGATAAAAATGCATTACTATCACCTCTTTATGGGAGTGATTTTTTAAGACTGAAAGGTGTCGCTATAGCTAAATTCATCTGGGATAAGCTGAAGAACATCTATAAAGGAAATACAAATGTGAAGAAGGAAAAACTTTAAATATGGAGGCTGAAGTATGAAGACTTGAGAATGGGAGAGAATTAATCTATTGGGGACTTCTTTACCAGGATAGACAACATTGCCAATACAATCAGATTTCATGGAGAAATGTTGGAGGATTCTATAGTTGTTGAAAAGATCATGAGAATTCTTCCTGACAAGTTTGATGCTAAAGTGTCTTCATTAGAAGATAGAGACCCTACAAAATTATCTCTGGATGATTTTCATAGCACTCTAATTACTTATAGAATAAGAAGGGAGAAAATTATGAAGAGAAAAACAAATGGTGATAAATACATTCCATTCAAGGATGAAAAGATAGAAAAGTGAATGAAGACTCTTATTGAAGATGATTCTAGTGAATATGATTCTGAATATGATGTATGTAAAAATTTTGATAAAATTTTACCCTTGTTTTATAAAAATGTGAAAAGAGGTACTGAGAAATGAAAGGGGAAACATCCCTTGAACTATTTTGAGTGTGGATATTTTGGTCACTTTGTGGCTAACTATCCTCAAAATAATAAAAAATCATATAGTGATGATGATAACAGAAGGCCAAGAAGGTCGTGGAAAAAACAACCAAACCAAGATAAATATTTTTCAAAGGAGAAGCCTAAAAAGTTCTTCAAATAAAAAGGAAGAAGCTTTCTATCTAAAGACAAAGAAGAATATGATAGTGAAGCTAAATCTGAGAAATCATTTTTTGATAAATCTAGGGATAATACCTTCATTTCAGTAGTGAATAATAAATATTATGGGAGCAATAGTTCTGAAGAAGAAGAAACTCAACCTGAATATCATCTGAAAGAAGAGTTGACAGAATGATTGAGGAAGATCAGAAGCCTTTAGAAGGAAAACAAGAAGTTGATAAATGAAAATTCCACATTAAACATTTACGAAAATTTTCCTGATGAGAAAATCAAGTTGGAAAAGGAGATTGATGATTTGAAGAATTCTCTTGAGAATGCAAAAAAATGTAATGATCATATTGAAGTAATGCTGAAGGTAAAAGAAGAAGAGTTGGAACTTGTCCAATAGAAACTTTCTAAATACAAATATATAAATATCATCTTCAAACAATCTATCTTAGAATTTAGTGAATGTTATTTTAATAATGAACCAAAAAAGATTCCACAAAATTTACCTTTAAAGGTTGAGAGGAAAGACAAGATAGGTTCTAATGAGATCAAAGTTTGAAAGGCTATATATGTGGCCAATGTTAGCAATACCGAAAAATCAGAAGTACATAGGAATATGGAGTACAAAAATATTTCTAATACATCTGGTATAAAAACGTATGAACAAAATTATTAGCTAAGGAAGAAAGTTATGATTGAAAATAGGAAGGTTAATGGTCAGCAGAGTTCTGTTAATAGATTTGCTGAGAAGCATGTTCACAACTCTGGTTAGTATAGAAGTTTTAGAGTGAAATATTCATTTTATAGTTACTGCTGGTATTTTGATGGATTCATACACACTACAAATATGTGTTGGTTCAATAAAAAACATTACTACTATTCCATAATTTATAGAAGACAAGGTTTGAGGGGGATTTAATCCTCTCAAAAAGGGACGTATGAGAAGGAAGTTAAAATGAAATATGAATAGACTGGCGTGATGGTTGAAAATAGTTTCCAACCATTGGAAACTATTTGTGAAAGATGTGAACTACCTAGATATCTTTCAAATGGATGTATTGTTTTTTTGACCACACAACAAAATATTCTTAACAAATCTCAGAAGCTGGAGGTGAAGAATTAAAAGTAAGAACAAAAAGCTTTTGTTATTGAAACCGCATTGAAATCTACAAAAGGATAATTTCCATGGATTCTTGATAGTGGGCGTTCTTCTCATATTATAAGAGACTTAAAGTTGTTGAATAATGTGAATGGCATCAAATAAGAAACATTTACATTTGGAAATGATCAGTCTCTGAGGATCAAAGGTGTTAGATCAGCCATCATCGGGAAAGAAAAAATGAAATCTTAGAAAACATTATATGTTGTTGGGATGAAACTTAATCTACTGAGTGTGTCACAACTTTTTGATGATGTAAAAAAATTTGTCTTTAGAAAATATGTGTTTGTTTTGGAAATTGTAAATAATAGGAATGTAGTTTCAAGAGGCCAATGTACAAAAGGCAATTTGTTCCAAGTTGGTGAAGTACAAAGCTCTTGTTACATGGGTGTGGTTGATGAAAATATTTTGTGGCATAAAAGGCTAGAACATATGCGTCAGAGAAACATGTGCAAGTTATTAACGTGAGACAGTGTCCGAGATATGCCTCATTTTTTCAGAAGAAGATATTGATGTTCCACTATCTGTGAGAAAAGGAAGATTACAAACTCTATTAATAAGAGAGTTGAAATTCACTCAAAATGACCCTTGGATATTGTAAAATTTGATATCTGTGAACCAATGAGAGAGGAATCTATAGATGGAGATAAGTACTTCATTACTTTCATTGATGACTTTAACTGCATTACTTGTGTTATGTACATGAGACATAAGTCAAATTCTATAAAAATGTTTAAGAGTTTATGGAGGAAAGAAGATAAAGAATTTGAGTTTTTAGTGAACAAGTTGAGAATTTATAATGGTTGTGAGTATAAGAATGAAGAATTTGAAATCTATCTTGAGAATCATGGAATTAAGAATGATTTCAGTTCATCGTAAACACCTTAACAAAATGTGGTTGTTAAAAGAAAGAATATATGTCTTGTGGAAATTTAGAGAACTATGTTACTTGAACATATTCTTTATCAATATTATTGGAGGCAAGCCATGAGTATTGATGTGTATTTACAGAATCATTGTTTATACATACCAAATTTAAATTTGACTCCATACGAAATGTTCTATGGAAAAACTCCTTGTCTTAGACACTTAAAAGTTTCTGGGAGTCCATGCATTATAAATAATAAAGATGGAATCCTTGTAAATATTGAGAAAAAAGGAGATGATGGAATTTTTCTTGGATATTTTTCAAAAATAAGAGGATATAGATATCTCAACCAAGAAACAGGCAGAATTATTGATTAATTAGATGATAAAGTTGTTAAAAATGTTGAGAAAGAAAAGCAGTCATATGCTAATGTTGAAGTTGAGAAGGATAGAGAAGATTTTGTTAACAATTCTGATAATGCTGCAGACTATGTTAATCACACTCAAGAAGATAAATCAGAATCATAAATCTCAAGTGATGAGGATGAACTTTTAATGTATCATCCTAGGCTGAGTAATCAAGTGGAAGCTTATAACATCATTGGAGATCAACATCATAGGGTTAAAACAAAAATAATAATGAATGATACTACACACAGTTATCTCTATTGAAAAGTTGAACTAAATGATGTAAATGAATAATTTGAGCATCCACAATGGGTTCAAGATATAAATGAAGAGCATGATCAGACAGAGAAGAATGATACATGGTAACTTGTAACTAATCCGGACTAAAAAAACATTATTGGTACAAAGTAGGTTTTTCAAAACAAGCTGAATGAAGATGGTGATGTGATAAGAAAAAAAGCAAGAATGGCTTGAAAAGGGTATTCAAAAATTAAGGGAATTTATTTTGATGAAACCTTTTCTCAGGGGAAAGGTTAGAAAAAATCATAATCTTTCTTTCTATTGCTGCAAAATGAGGTTACAAAATCTTTCAGATGGATGTAAAATATTCATTCTTGTATTTTGATCTTGATGAGGAAGTTTACACTAATCAACCTTGTGGATTTGTTATTGTAAAGGATGAAAATTATGTTTTTCGGTTGAAGAAGACTTTGTATGGTATAAAATAGGCTTTGAGGGCATGGTATTCTAATTTGGATACACAATTAAGGAAGATGAGTTTTCAGAAACGAATAGTTGACAACAATATTTACAATAAGGAATGACAGAAGTTTTATCTCATCATAATTGTTTGTGTTAATGACATTAACTTCACTGGGAATGATGAAAGCTCTTGTGAAAGATTTTCTAAAGAGATGAAGAAGTTGTTTGAGATTTCCGTTCTGGGAGTAATGAAATACTTTCTTGGGTAGACAATATAACAGAATAAGAACCACATTTTATTTCTCAAGAAAAGTATGCAAAGGGACTTTTGAAGAAGTTTGGAATGAATGATTCAAAACCAGTTTCCACTCCAATTTTAGTCAGAACCAAGTTTTCTAAAGATTTAGAAGGCAAAAAAGTTGAAAATAAAGTGTTTCAAAAGCTGATTGGGAGTCTGTTATATTTGACTGCCTCAAGACCCAACATCGTCTATGATGTTACCTTATGTGAAATATTTCAATGTGATCTTAAATAATCACATTTGATTGCTAGAAAACAAATTCTCGGATATTTCAAAGGCACAATTTTTTATGGAATTAGGTATGATGACATAGAAAATATTGATCGGCTTAGGTATTCAGATGAGGATTGGGTAGAAAATGTTGATGATAGATGATCCACATCTGGTGGAGTTTTATTTTTGGGGAAAAGTTGTGTTAGTTAGCATACAAAGAAATAGAATTTAGTGACACTTAGAAAATCTGAAACTAAGTATGTTGCTGCTACTCAAGCTGCTACTTAACTAATTTGGATAAAGACTCAATTGGAAGATCTACTTACTGAGGTGAATCTACCATTACTCTTGGGATGTGATAATCAGAGTGCAATAAATATTAAAATAAATTATGTACAAAATTATCATTAAAAATACATTTTCAAAAATTTCTACTTCATCAAAGAGCAGGTGGGGAATAATTAATTGAAGATGGATAATGTTACTACATCAGAACAAGTTGCTGATATATTAACAAAACCATTATCAAAGGAACCAGTTTCTAAATTGAGGTTGAACATGGGGTTACAACCTCCTTCTCATCAAGGTTGAGGTATGTGTGTCTGTCACCACTCTCATATTACCTTTGGATAGTGTTATAAAGGGGGATAATTGTTTAATAAATCTATCCTTATGTAATAAAGCGTAAAGGGGGAGTTGTGGGTATGTTGTGAATCCATCATGTATGTGTGGGAACTATTCTAATTATTTGTTGGAGTGGTAGCAGGAAACAATTTTTTTGTATTCCATGAAATTTGAAGAAGTGGAGAATACTAAATTAGAAGCTTGAAATATGTTCTGAAGAAGGCTAAGGAGATATGATCATGAAATTTCATAATCAGTGATTTTGGACAGAATGGTTTTGGTTGTCAATAATTCTAGTTTCCTACAATGATTTAGATCACATAGGCTTAGAATTTTTTATAGGTAATCTATTGCATGAGGTTACAAAGTTTAGTTATTTATGAATATTATTTAATAAAGAATCCAAAGGGGGTATTTTTGGGACCAAGTTGTATAGAGAAGGAAGTTTGAAGAGTTTTCGGTTACATAGTTTTGTCTTTTATTTTCAAAGAAGAGAAATCAATTCACCTTCTAAAGGATTTGAAAATCAGATGATGATTTTCGAATTTGTATTTCGAAAATATCATAAGTTAGGCAAACTTATGATGCAAGCCTTATAAAGGAAGGGGGGGTAAAGTTTCTCTCAATCATATGCAGTTTTTATTAGAAGGAAAGATGCAGGTGGAAGACATGGAAGTATAATACTTTCCATGGAAAAAATGATGATGCTAAGGTTGTTTGATCGAAAGATATATATCATGATAGTGGGGTTCGTGATGAAAGATGAAGAATGTTGCACACAAGGCATGATTCAAGGTCATAACATCAAAAAATGGAAAATCCCTGAAGTGCGAGAAAGATTCATGTAGTGAAAAAAAGATTCAAGAAGTTGCAAAAGATAAGGATGGCGTGAAAGAGACATATAATCCTAATGCGATGTTAAATGTGGTTTTTTGCGATGCGTCAAGATATTGCATGACACATCGTGGTTTTTTGTGCGTGGGGAACGATGAGGTCTATAAATAAGAAGTGACCCCCTCATATTTTTCAATCTTGTCACTACGAGAAATAATGATCTCTGAAGTGCAGAAGAATTCTATGTAATGGGAGTTGCATGAATGAAATAGAGTTGCATGCAAGAAGGAGAAGTTACACGTAAGAAGAGAGTTGTGTACAAGATTGATGATGCGTGCAAGAGGTGTTTTGAGACAATAGTCAAATCTTGCACATGAGGTATAAAAGTTTTACACAAGATAGATAAAAGGATGTGTGAAAGATTTGGGTTTATCACAAGTAGTATGTTGTGTTCAAGGTGGTTCTTACTAGCTTCTAGGTAGAAAAGAGAAGAATTGTTTTGAAAGAACAAACTGTGAATGTTGATTAAGAAGCACTGAAACATTGGTTTTCAATATTTGTGGTAAGAGGGTGAACACACTCTTGAGAATTTTTTTTCCAAGTGTTACATGAGTGTAAGGGAATATCCTACTCATTGTATTCCACATTAAAGGAATGTTCTCTAATGGATTGTGTGGTATTGGATTGTTTCGGTACCATATGAATGATGTAGCTACTCTTATTGAGTAGTGAACCTTGTAAATTATGTGTTTTTATGGTTTTGTGTGTTCGGTAAAGGAGGAAATATTTAATATGAGTCAAAGGCTATTTCAGAAATAAGGAAACATAAAAAGAAAAAGATATCACTGATTCACCCATCCCCCTCTCTCTGATACCTTGATCCTGATTGGGAACATCAGAATGGGTTCATGAAATATTCCATTTATCACAACTGAGGAGGTACATTCATGAATCTATGCATTTTAAGGATTAAGGATAGATGGAAATCAAGAATGGATCCACATTCATGGAATACCAAGTGGAGATTTAGGATCATAAGTTGATAATTCTATGATTATAGGCCATTCTCTTGGTTCATGTGTTGTGGTAGCATGTGAGAATACAAGAGAGATCCTGAGAGTGGGAGAGTCATATGAAGGCTCAATATCCACATATTTTTTTATAGTTTTAGATTTTTAGGTATAGAAATATTCAAATAAGGGAATAATTTATAGACTTTATTTTTCCCTTTAAATATATCAAGTAATATTTTCAATGTCAGGCATTGAGAATACATGCGATTCTGGGGCTCGGTGAGCCTGAAATTGATATTTTAAAAATATTTAATATATTAATCATATTCAAGTAAAATTTTTGAAAAACAATTTAATTTCTTCTCAATATATTCTGGGATCTTAAATCTGAAACCATGGTTGAATCAAGAATACATGTTTTACCCAAGGCATGTCAAAAAGTCGTTTTATGATTGATATCTAGTTGAGACAACCATTGGAGGATGCATTTCATTAAAACAAGTAAATAAATTATTTACTGGTTTCATAAAAATAAAAAATTAAATATTATTGAAATACAAAATTATAACAATTATATATGTTTATCCTCCTCCACCATGGGTGATTTATGTGGGTCTCTAATAACCTTCATTGGTGAATTAACATCAGAAAATGTTTAATGATCATATTGAGGTGGAACGATGAGAACAAAACATAGAAGATCATCCACATCACTAGAGAATGCATTATTCTCCAACGTTAGATCCTAAATCGATGCAGGATTCATTAATTTCTACAACCAATAATGATTAAATGTTAGAGAATGTATATTTGATTTTTTTATCTACATATTCTCTCCCTTTGATGAACTAATTGTTGAGTTAAATTGTTTTATTCAACTTTTCTCTATGTTTCACATATTATCACACATGTAAAATCCTTTATCAACGATCATTTACCAAAACTTCTTAGAGAGTGACATTTACACCTTTTTTTTGTGACTTCTCCCACTATTATTAATATTCTTCACCATTATCCTATGGGGTTACAGTTCGACATTTTTTGGGAAGGTTCATGCACAATCGTACCACTGGATCCATAATAGTTTCTCAAATTTCATATGGATTAAAAAATAATGAATGTATCAGGATAGAACACAATATGTGGGTGATGATTCATGGATCCGGTATATAAATAAGTAATGGGATTAAGAAGTTTTAGCAACAAGAGGTGTACGATCTACATGAAGGTCCACTAAGGTTGATTGGTTTTCTATTTATGGAAGCCAGATGCTGAGAAATTGATGATCTATCTCACTAAATTCGATTGTGCCATTTTTTAGTTCTCAATGGCCTAGATCCATCGATGAATTTCTATATCTGTTATCTTCATGAAGAAATATACTTTTATGAAAAGGTCAAATATAAGGTGTGTGGTTTAAGAACATATATAGTGTATCCCCACTGGCAGTGGAAACTAGTGTTTTGGAAAATTTGAGGATCACATACCTTGTGGATGGGCCACATTCTGTATGACCCTCCCCTGGTAGTAAGTCCATGTTCCAGTATCACATTCTTGAGATCCAATGTGAAAAGACAATTCATGTACTCTAGGAATACTTTGGAATATATTATTACACATGAAGAACCAGATATATGTCCAAGTACACAGGCCATACCTGACAAACACAAGCATGAATAAGAGTACATATAAATGTCCCAAGTAGATGACACATTCCTTGTGTGATGCCTACACATAGTGTACTGTGACATGGATTCATTACCGTGTCTAGTGGAGAACATGACTATGTATTAGATTGGGAATACACATCGTGTGGCCCACATAAATACCATGTAATACCTTTTCGAGAAACCTCCACCTTTCTTATACCCTTTGTATTGAATTATATTTTTACTAGTGAGTATCCTATCTTGAGAAGTTTTACCTATAGATCATGATGGTATAATTTTTAGTGGTTTTCAAGATACGATGTGGAATTTTATGAGAATGACTCTTTTTTAGGAAACACTTGATGATGCCAGTGATTAGACATGATCATTATAGTGAGTTCATGGTTGGAGACCCCATATTAGACCACAGTGTGGGTCCCCAATACTCCTCACATGTATTTGAGTGGAACCCCCTGATGCACTAGGGAGTTGGTCCTATACCTTTATAATGGACCTCCAATGCACTATGGTATGGGTCCTCTCCCTTTTGAGTGGATCCCACCTTATACACTAGGGTGTGGGTATTCTACCTTTTGTGTGGAACATGCCTATCATACTTGAGCATGGGTCCTCAACCTTCTTAGTGGACCCCCTAACATACAATGGCATGGGGAATCTATCAACTACATGGCACTGTTTAGAATAACTAGAGAATGGGTCCCTTATATATTGGGTGGCACCCCCCATGATGCACTAGGGAAAGGGTCTTCTATCTATTGAGTGGAAACCGCCTAACATAGTAGGTAATTTTTTCACTAGTTAGTGACTATGATCCCTCTACTGTGAATCCTAGTTCCAAGGTTTGTGTCATCTACACAGTTACATATCGAGACACACTAGACATTTGGTATCCAAGATAAACTTATTAGAGGTGTTGAAAGATTCATTGACCTAGAATGGGTTGTGAGAAAAATATCCCATTTCTACGACATGTAATTTTATTGTATAAGAATATATATCTATGTTTTTGGTTTTCTTTCCACTATTAATTTGGGTTGATCTGACTACTTCTATCGTGTCTTATATTTCTACCTGTTCATTTTTTAGGGAATCCTATAGGGTATGTATATAATCACCTATGAATGTAATTTTACAACATGTGTGATGTATCACGAATACGATAGATGAATTTATGTTCATTTTCAGAAGATCACTGGGTACTTAGGTTCATAGGATGTGTATGGTGGTCAGTATTAGAGATCATGAACCAAGTTCTGTTAGTTATTTTTCTATTCAACTAGTTGTCTGGTTGTAAAATATTTTTTGGGTGGTTGTGTATTTTTCCCTTTCTTTTTCGATTCCAATATCAAACTAAGTGAATATTTTCTTACTCTAGATGATCCATATTTTATTATTTTCCTCCACACATATGCATGCAGATGGATGGGTTCGTGTATACAAGTACTTTAAGAAAAATACAACCATCTTATTTACGCCTTCTCTCCACTTGTCACTATACCCTAGCCTATGGATGAAAGCTTGAGGTTGTGGAATACTGGTCTTCCCCCAGCTAGGAGGTCCCTAGTGGGTAGGTTCGTTATAGTATCAACCCCTTCTATGTACCCACACACGGAATTCTACATCATTTGCGTCCCATCAAATAATGTCATATTACTATAATACATGTAGTTTAAAAACAAATTCCTAATATATCATGGTTCTCATATTAGAAGAGAACTACTATGACCTTTTTATAGTGATAGATAATATATGAAATCATAAATTTACACATTATAAAAATAAATATTTGATAAAAATGTATTAATATTCAAGTATATGAATATATAAGAAATATAAAGTACAATGTATTTGGTTTTGGGGAACTAAATCTGATGATACCACCATCTACGTGGGTAGGCTTACACAAACTCTATAGGTGTTGGAATGTGAACATGGAATGTGGGGCAAATTATATTCCCTCAATCCCATATTTGACTTAAAATGACACAACCTATAATATGAATCTTTTATTTCTGACATTCACTACAAAGTAAATTGTATATATATGAAAGACAAGAGGACCCCTAATTATATATCCCTACAAAGATGATGTCTTCACATAAAGGTAAATACATTGAATGGATGAATGTGGTAGAATGATAAATAATTATTTTTCCATGAATATGTCATATAATTATGCATGTGTTAATCACATGAAAATAATCATGTTAGACACATTGTCATGATAAGTGAAGTTCTTGTTTATCCATGGCATATATAAGTGACTTCCAATAATGGACCCACCATTATCTTGAACCGTTATTCCATGTAGTCAGAATACCAAATGAAAAAAGTCACCAGTAATGAGGAATATCACAAACAAAACCTAAACCGGGTGGCCAGACATAATCGATTATTCCTAAAAAGTGATATTCATATCTACCTATAATAAATGGAATGTATGTGTCTCTAGACTCAATCTCTTTAAAAGGAAAACAATGATATCATGATCAATGAATGTGAAATCATACATGACTACCCCATTTAATATTACAAGTTGAAGTTAGTTGAATATCATATGAGTGGGTGAAACATGACGGATGTGGCATGGACTCCATATGTATAGATATAGAATGGGCAGATCCTCTAAGACAACACGAGAAACATGACTGTCCTTGGATGTGAAAAAGGAAATATATACTATATATACATATAAAATGAAAATTACTATTTATACATAATTTAATATATTTTATAAGAAATTTTATTTACAAAATATAAGAAGAAAATGTGTCATAATGAAAAATGAAATAATCTTTCATATAGTAATATGTTCATATAAAAGTGAGAAAAATATATATGAAAATACCAGCACTGATGAGATTTTAAACTATTTACATCAATATTGGAATATTTTTTATGATTATGAACCTTCATGTGTTATATGGTGTATCATTGACCCACCTATGTTCTATATGTTAATCCATTTTATTTCTAATATGAGTAGACCTTTTCATTTCCTAGGGGCACAACATGGTAATACTAGGGACCAAATTTGGATCATCAACAAGAAAGGTAAAATTATTTAATTCAATAAAAAACATCTAAGGAGCAATATATAAATAAACCAAAATTTTAAAATGATATACGAGATTGGTATAGGGTTTTTAAAAATTTAATTGATTTAAATGTTGTAATGACATGTGTGTAGTGAATATTCCAAAAAGAGATGTGATATTGTATGGTGGGATATAATATGTTTTAGAGTATGAAATGAATATGAAAAAATGATTATATATAATATTTTTGTCATATTATGTTTTAGGATATAAATATATTATATTTAAGATGCATGGAAATGTCATATTATAAGACATGGTTGAGTTGTAATATAAGGAATTTAGTCATTTAATTAATTTGAAAATTCAATGATTCATTCATCCTTATAATCATTAAAGTTTAATTTTTGAGTATCATTTACTTACTAGCTATGATTTATTAATTTCAAACATGAGATAGTTAATGTATAAGGATTACATTAGTTGTATCCTTATGCTTTACCCAAATGTTTATTAAGATTACGAGTAAATTCAAGGGATTAGGGAGTATCCCTATAGACAATATAAATGATTCTAGACCATTATTCTGGCATGTGAGAAATCATCTAGAAATAATCTTGGTGAAAACATTTCTCTCCCAAATATGTTTTCTTTTATCCTCCTTAGCTCCACGATATACCAACTTATCATAGAACCTTGTAAGGTCATCACTAAAAAATTTGGCTGATTCAGTGAAACCCATGAATATATAAATGTGGGGAGATATTATTAGTTATTCCTTGATTGTATTCATCAAGAAACAAATAATGGTGATAAAAATTCATATTATAATATAATGTAAACACTCTTCATTTTCAATTGACTTGATTTCAATTTCAAAAGCACATTGTTCTTGGGTTTTCTTATTTCTAATTTTTTTTTCTATTTTAAATAACCATTAATCACTCCATTGAAACCTTATAGTGGTATCAAATCATTAACATTTATTATTTTTTTGAAAATTAGGGTCTTTGAATTTTTTATTCCAATCATAATGGTTCTAGGGTGAAACTTAAGTATTCGATCTTGTACTGGAAATTGTTTTGTCAGTTTCTTTTGATAATATAATCAAAATTGGAAGAATCTACTTTAGATTCTTCATAGATTATATTTTTAAATATAATTTATAATTAATTTATAAAAATAATTAAATTATCTTGATAGTTATTTCATTATAATTTGATCAATTTGGCTGACGTTCTTGTAATATCATCATTTAATGAATAATATAAAGTTTAATTTTTGAATTTGTATCTATACATGCTCTAAGAAACTCCAAACATAACCATTTATATTATAGGTTATATCATAGAGGAACCAATTATCTTACTTCATTATCCATTGGAAAAAATAATAATTCTTTTTGATATTGAATGAATTTTTTATTATTCTCTTAGCTTTGAGAGGGAGGTAGAGGATTGTCTTTAATTCTTGAGAGAGTTATTAGGAAGTTTCTTTCCAGGTATAGAGAGGATTTTCTAAGAAGAATTCATTGTAAACAACTCTCACTATCTCTAAAATGGTATAATCTGGTATATATAAATAGGATTGGACAATTAGTAATTACATGAAGGACATTTATCTAATTGTCTATTCAATGTATACCCAATTTTAAATGATAATAGTAATAATATATTTATTTATATTCACTAACTTTTGGATATTTAAATTCCATTTATTAAATAAATAAATTAGTATTTATTTAAATGATATTAAATAATATACATTATTTCTATTCTTCCCTTAACTTCTCATTCAATCCTCCCTAGTATTTATCAAACCTTGAGAAATAAATATGAATGGACTGGTTTGGATCTGTGCAATCATTGAGGGTGGGGGGGATGAATCTGTGATCAGTTGTTTAATGTTTTTATTATTTTTTAAAACAACCTTAACCTTTTTTAGTAAGAATTAAAGGTTATATAAAATAGATATCCAATATAACAAAATAAATGATAAGGTCCACTAGTCAATAATAGTAGCTAGTACATGGCATGGTTTGGAAGTAATCCAAGACCATACTGCCACTAAAAATAATAATTTAGTTGTTTACGATAATAAATTAATATTTATAACTTACAATAAACTATATTCATAGGATAATTTATATTCTCCTAAAACATAAAATATAGTTTAACAATTTTTTCAAAAACAAAATAAACCTTCAACGAAAGGCTTCAATATTTTATAATAGTGCTTCTTGAGCTTTCTTTCCTCTTGAATCTCTGCTAGTACTTATTCATCCTCACTTTCTTACGCATTAGTGAGAAAGAAATTATCCATCCAATATTAGACTTTTTCTAATCATCCATTTATTATACTTAGTATAACCAACATTTTTCTAATAGCCTGTGTTTGATACCCTATTTCTGGTATCCTATCTCAAACATAACTTTGTATTATCTATTCGTATGATTATATTATGTTTGATGATCTGAAGACATATTTTTCATTAACATCATTTGTAACCCCACATATTTAAGAAATCACATCGTTGCATTTAATTCATTAATAAATTTATAGCACACCTTCTCCCCACTATATAAGAATTAATTCTATGATAACATAGAGAGTATTTTTTAGTGACCCATCATTTTCTTACATGACTATTACATTTATTTTTGAGATAACAAACTTAATAGTAATACATTTAAGGATCCTAAGTTGTATTATCATGGAAAAATTGGGTTCAAACATCACTTTTACATAATAAAAAATAAATTTTATTTAAATCCATCTTCTTTATTCTCATAAAATATCTCACATTTTCTTTATTACATATAATCACATTATGATATCCATAAATTAATGGGTTGAGCTAAAAGCCTATCAAGGGGAGGAACAAGGGATGTGATTCAATAGTACATGGGTGAGCATAATCATCATCATATAATAAGCAAGGAATCATCATCCTAAGAATGAATGAAACCTTTTTTAGTTTTATAAACTATGTAACATACATAATAATGAAACAATATTACATAGTGGTGAAATACCACACATATTTGTGAACAAACGAAGTATCATGTTTACACATAACACATGTGCATAAATGGTAACATCATAATTATAAAAAATATATAATAATGTTCATGAATAATAAAAAAATCATGAGATATATCACATTATAAAATTCATTGGGGGACTTTATAAATATGGGCCCACCAATCACATCATTAAATGCCCATAATCATGCATGCCACATAGAATGTAAAAAAATCATAGAAATGAAATATACCCATTCAAATGAATGGTTTTTATAATGGCTTAATAAAGAATAATTTCATGAATAAAATTCAAGGTTCCTTAATCAATAAGGAATATAATATTTTTTCATAAAGAATTATCATTCATTAGTAGATAAAAAACAACTCAAGATGATTCAAAGTGAGTTTTTTGAAATTAATGTATTTTTTAAAAAACATTGAAAATGTCTTAGAACATGTTTAGAAGCTATAAAGATATATATATCCTTAAAAATAAAATTAAATTGAGTGTTTAAATACATATTAAGGAATTAAGATGAACATATGTAATGAAAAAATTTGAGAGATGAGATAAGAAAAAAAAGGAGAGTTGGTTTGAGAATCCCCTTACCTTAAATCTTTATTAATTTAATTTATTTTCCGCAAAATGAAAAATAAACATATATTTTTTTAAACAAGTAAACAAATGTGAATTATATTATTTTTTTTCAATATTTATCAATTATAATTATTGGATTTTATTTCATAATTACCATTTTTGAAGATGAAAATTTTTTATATCATATTTTCCATAAGAATATACCATTTTGTTTTAATTTCACTATTTTTTTCATGGTCATTTATAAATAAGAATAATTAATTATAAAATCTTAAAATAAATATATTTATATAGTAATATTTTTTAAATAATTTATCATAACTATCCATAATATTCATTATAATAAATAAGTAAGAAATTTCATCGTTGGTGGTTAACTGACTTCTAAGGTGACATTATCCAAAGAAGAAGAAACAGAAGTATGAAATATAAATACATCAAAAATATAATTTATATAGTCAAATAAAATCATTAATATAATGTTATTATACCTCTTAATTAATATTAGAATATTATTTTTAAATTAATTGAAAAAATAGTAAGATAAGAAGAAAATGAGAGAAGAGTTGATAAAAACTTATACTTTTCTCAGTGTTACTTCTCATGTATGGAACAAAATACCATTATTCCTAGAGTTAGATTACTCTATAAAATCCATAAGGATTATAATGGAATTTTTAGAGAAGGTTTTGGTAGGGAATTGTTTTGGTAAGTGAGATATGAGTAGTTTTCCAGGGTAGAAAATATTTTTATACTCGGGGGATGTGGTATTTTTATCATTAAATATTGAATAAAATATAATATCCAACTTAAACATTTAATAGTAATATTTTTTACTCTATGTAATATATTTTAATAAAATGAAATTATTTGAGTACTTTGAATCAAATTATAATTTAAATTTCTTAGTTTACTCAAAAGGTAATGACATAAATGGAAAACTATTTATTTAATGGGACACTTTAGAGATTTTTCATTTATAGACTACAATATTGCTTTGGAAATTAGGTTTATTATCTTTAAATTACTCATTTATTTTCTTATATGTATTTTTGGTTGAACTAAACAATTTATTGTTTATTAAGTCATTATTTAATTATCATTATTTCATAAATCATGATGTATTAAAAAAACAAAAATTTTACTATTCATTTAAAAATTGATGTAATTCATAAAATTACAAAGAAATCAGTCTCTAAAATTTTTGATGTTATGATTCAAAAAAAAATTTCATTTTATAAATATAAATTTATAATATTTTTAATTGTAATTTTTAATATAAAAACTATTATTTATATGAAATTAATTACAATATAGTTTAATAAAATATTTATATATTTTATTTTAGTTTTTAATCATCATATTTATTTTAGGAAACTATAATATTTATACTTTTTTGAAATTATTCATGATAAATAATACTTACATTGAATTTTATGATTTTAAGGTCAAATTATTATTCCAATGGTCAAAATACTATACCATTGATCACATTACAATTTCAATGGTCATATTAACTCCTTTAAATACTACTTCATTCCATTATTCAACATTCAATAAAATTTTTCTGAGGGTTAAATATTTTTCTTTCATAAAATATTGATTAGTTTACAAATATTATGTTTATTTTATATAGTGTTGTTCATTGGGTTGATGATCATAATAGGTTGGAAGGATCCATAATTTTCCATTCTAATATTCTTATTTTTTATTTTTTCCCCATTGTAATGTATGGGATATTCATATTTTTAGTTTCATACTAATGTAATAATATCTATTAATTAAATAAAGTATTTTGGTTTCTCTATGTGTTTTGTAAGTATAATTCTATTTATAATGTTGTAAAACTCATATTTATTTAGGAAATAATATCACTTCTAATCTTTGGTTAGTTACATTGTTCCACACTATATAAATTTCATCCCTAAAATTTGAACTTATATTTTTGTTTAAGAAAAGATTAGGGTACTTCAATATCATTGTTTTCTCTAGTTTCCACATCACCTCTTCATATTTATTGTTGCACAAGAACACTTAGAAAAGTTTATTTTTTATGTTGGGTATGAACCATGATCTTCACCGAATGATCCTCATAAAAGAGGTTATTATATAGTAGAACCACATCTAGATTCATTACATATGTTGGATCAGGTATGTATTTCCTCTAGAGAGATATGTTGAAGACGTCATAAAAAATTGCCTGGATCCATGTTTTGTGGAAGTGATATTCAATAAGATAATACTCATATGAGATCAATGATCTAAAAGAGGAAAATATACCTAGGCGTAAGCTTCCATTTCATTCCAAAATAAATGAATCTATTTAATGGTGATGTTTGAAGGAATTTTTTTCTCAAAAAATAAAATCCAATTCCCAATGATGATTTTTATCATATATCTTCTGACATGTATTAGTAAATTTAATATGTTGTTGGATATTTTGATCCTTATCTATCATCATTTACACATGATCAGGTCCCTATAGCTTTCATTGACCAAATTCATCTCAATAAGTATGATTTCTACATAGATTCCCATGTAAAGATTCTTATACATCTGTTTGAATAATTTAGTAAAACCTATTTTTGAGAGATCAATTAATAGGAGGTGTTGATCCCATCCATCATTAAATTCCATTAAGTAGGATCACAAGATGTACTCAATTATCTAAATGTTTCTTTAATATTTTTCATCTATTTGGGGGTGATAGGACATAAATAAATTTAATTATGTATTTGGAGAATGTTAAATACTTCTATATAATTTAGAAGTGAACCGTGTATCTTGATTAGAGATGATTAAATGTGGTTTCTTATTCCACCTCACCAATTTCTTCTTGTATATCTTTTAAAGGTGTTCATGTAATAAATATTACCTAACAGATATGAAGCAGTCAATCTTGATGGGTCAATCCACCATAACCTCTAATTCATTTCTTCCTTTACATTTCCACAGGAGACCAGTGAAAAAGTTTGTAGTTATGTTCTCACATTTCTATTTGTGTATGGGAAGTGGTTGTGTCATCCACTTGCACTTATTTCACTCTTCATTAACATGATAAAATACTAAAAACATTGAGGTGGACTCAGTGATTGTATTTCCAAATGTTATATTGAAGATCATAATACATCTTAGTACTTCTAAGATGAATAGAGAAATATGAGTAATGAGTATTATTCAACAAATCTATCATTATATTAGGTGATGAAGTCATGTGAAGTCTAGTTCTAAATAGAATGACTCTATTATTATAGATGTGGAATTCATGAAGCTTACGATACCTTAGTTCCTCCACTTATTTTTTAAGTTCCATTTCATCACTTTATTCCCCCTTGACATTCTATTGGGTTTATGGTTAGGAAAATATTTGGGGATGGTTGGATGAATTCCCTTCCATTTTTATTTCCAGACCTATCCCTTTTATATCCATAAAGATATAATAACTCTCTATTTGAATCATGGATAAGGTAACAAGTGATTTTTTTAAGAGCATTATCTACCTAGTTTGATTTTATAAGGTGGCGGTGAATAAAGAAATCATATTCCTTGAATAGATCTAACCATTTAATTGATGCATATTGAGATCTTATTATGTGATGTATACATTAGACTATTGTGATCTATATATGTGTCACACTTCTCAACACAGAGGTAGTTCTTTCAAATATTTAATGAAAAGAACATAGTTACTAGCTATAGATCATTTATAATGTCATTATGCTCATGGATTTTTAAATGTACTGAGAAATAGTCAATAGTTTTATTTTTTATTTTTTAGGAGTACACAACCCCATATTTCATTTGAATCATCACTATATATCAAAAAACGTTATCCACTTAGAGGTATTGTAAGTACATGAACAATGATTAGCCTCTTCTTTAGCTTTTTAAAGCTTTCCTCACATTACTCCACCAATACATACATTACTCTGTTTCATGATAACTTAATTAATAGTATCAAAAATCGTAACAAATTTCTCAAAAAATGTTGGTATCAAAAATATATATAAAAATATGGATTTTCATGACAATTTTGGGTTTTGGCCATTCCTCTAATTCCTTTTACTTTGAAGGTTATAAAAAAATTCTCCCACTTATGATCATGTTCATGAAGAATTTTAATTTCTACATACAAAAGGAATATTTTATGAACTTAACATACATTTTATCCTTTCATAATTTCATCTTCACAATCCTTTTAAGCTCTTCATACTCATGATTTCTCTTGATGTAAATGATATTTTTATTTTTAATGACTGTAGAGAACGTGTCATGGTAGTCTTTAAAGACTCAATTCATTATATATATGAATAATTTCTGAGAATTAGTATGTATAATGGGAATCATTATGAACTGATAGTGTCTATATATCATATAAAAAGCTAAATTTTTAATATCATCTCTCTTCACCTTCATCTAATAAAATGAAGAACAGAGATCCACCTTTGGGTTGTACGAGGATCCTCACATTTGATCAAACAAGTCATCAATACATGGAAGGGGATACTTGTTCTTTTTAGTGATATTTTTGAACTCACAATAATTGACACAAAACCATATTGATCCTTCATTTTTCTTGATAATGAGAACATAAACACCCCAAGGAGATACATTAGGGTATATGAACCCTTTGTATAAATTATCTCATAGATGATTCATTAGCTCCAGTATTTTAATAAAGTCTATCCAAGAAAAAAATGGATATTGGAGTGGATTCAGGTATAAGTTCTATTGAGAACTCTACCTCATGACCTGAAGTAAGTCTGGGAAACTATTTGGAAAATACCTCAGTGTATTCCATTATAAGGGGATTTTTCTCATGGTTGGTAAATTCCATTGACTCAAACTTTTGGGAAAGGTATGATTCTTCCCTCGTTATTTACACCTACACAATTGAGGGATTTTATAGAGGAGATTCATGATCTTCCTTACATTTTTACAAGATAATGAGATGGTAATGAATATAGAAATATATTTTCTTTTGATGGAAGTTGATATGAGCTCTATATAATGAGATTCAATCCATGCCTAGTATAGCATCAATTTGAGAACTTGTGATGCAAGCCTTATGAAGAAATGTGGAGTAAAGGTTGATGTCAATCATATGATGTTTTGATTGGAAATAATTATGCTGCTAGAAGATAGTGAAGTTTCAGTACTTCCCATTGAAACGATGATGATGCTAAATCTGGACTATCAAAGGATATATATCATAATGGTGGATTTCGTGATGAAAGCTAAAGAATAGTTATGGGATGCAGTTAAGAGAGAAATGACAAATGAACGAACAATATCTAGGTGGTACAAAAGAATAGTTTAAGGTGGCACCATTTTCTAGTGTTTGAAAAAATTTAGGGCCTGAAAATCGGGAGATGAAGAAAGGTGTTTTTTGAAAAAGGATGTTCTGAGATAGTTTTAAGATGGCTTGGTATGTTGCGCTGAAGTGGAGTTCCATGATTTGAACATAAAAATCTAGCAAAGGAGAGGTCTGTGTGAAATATTGGTTTTTGCACTCAAGATTGGTTTTTGCGTGCAAGATTCATGGTTGTTTGGAATCTTTCACACAAGGCATGATTCGAGGTCCAATATTTTGGAAAATGGAAAATGAAAGAAGTGTGCAAAATAGGAGGTTGTGATAAAGATTTTAGAATTGGAACGAAAGAGAAGGATGCACGAAATATTGATTAATTGGCACGAAAGTAGAGGTTGGCGAAAAAGAAACTTGTGCACCAAAGGCGACGTAAAATAGTGTTTTGCATTCCATGCTTAATTTTCCATCCAAAATTTGGAAAATAAAAAATAAAGGAAGTGAGCAGAATATTTAAAAGGTGCACAAATGATGAGGTTGGTTCGAAAGAAACTTTCATTCCAAAGGCGATGTCAATCAGGATTTTGCACGACGCATCAGGATCTTGCATGAAACATTGGGATTTTTGTGTGTAGGGGTCAATGAGGTCTATAAATAAGAGGTGGGCCCCTCACACTAAATAAGCTCAAAACTTATAAGAAATCAGAGCTCTGAAGAGCATCAAAAAATATGCAAAGGTAGTTGCACGAAAGAAAGGGAGTTGCGTGCAAGAAGGATAAGTTGCATGCAAGAAGGGAGTTGTGCGCAAGATAAAAGTTTCATGCAAGATAGAAGTTGCGCACAAGAGGTATTCCATGAAAAAAGTTTAATGTTGCACACATGTCATTAATGTTGCGCGCAAGTTTCCCAAAAGGGGGTGCCTGAAATATTGGGGTCCCATAGGTCTTTGACAGGTGCATACCACTATCAATGTGACTTTGTGGAGAAGAAAGCACCGTGAATCGTTCGGTATCATGAAGAGAAGTAGAATCACACTCACACTACTAGTGTTTAACACTCTCAATATGATTTTTGAATTTAAGAAGAAATAGATGTGCAACTGGATACATATCTGCACAAAGGAAGAAGGTAGTATACTGATACACTCCTGTGTTTTTATTGAGAATTGAAGAAAGATATTAAGACATTGCAGTACTACTCCATATTATATTGTGTCAAGGAAAAAGAAGAGAAGAATAAGAAGAATAGAGTATTCCCAACTGAATGCTGAAAATTATTCAGGGCAGTTTAATTCAGAGGATGCTATGTGAGAAGATCCTCAGTGATTGAATAATCACATTGGTGTATGTGATTCTAACTAAAGAAAGAATAAGATTAGTCTGGTCAATTCTTACAATAAGAAGAAAAAATTAGAAGAACTAGTGAATTTGGTTTTTGTGCTAGATAATAAGTGAAAGAAATAAGATAATTGCTTGCCTACTACTTTGCAAGTAATCAAGTTAAGATCACTGAAATAGATCAAGATCAGAAACTACATTTTGAATAAGGAAGAAGACTATCTTTATAGGTAGTATAAAGAACTAGCCAGATGCTACAATTTGGACTAGGCTATCACTTGTCCTTGGAAGAGGATTGTTTCCCAACCCTATCCAAAGTGTAAGGACTCACACTAGCCAGAGGATTGTTTTTTTAGCCACTCCATTGTAACAACATATCAAATTACAGTGGAGAATCCATGCGCTGGTCATCCCCATGCATGGCAAGGATGTAGCTAGTCTTATTGAGTGGTGAACCATGTAAAAATATTGTGTTCATATTTTTACTACTTTTATATTATTGCATGTGACAGGGAAAAGAGAATAAGAGAATCACGATCCTAATATGTCAATAGGTATAGGGATAAAAATAATAAATTGGTTTAAAAATTCCCCAACACTGATTCACCCCCTCTTAGTGTTAGGCATATCCCAAACTAGTCCTCTCATTTTGTCTTAAAAAAATATCTTAAAAGGAATATTCTTTTCACTTTCTGAACAAGGAATTTTCCTATCCTATTTACTGTTCAAAAGGAATTCCCTTTTTACCTCTTACGATATGTATGTATTTACTCACTGTAATTTATTTAATGATTACTTTTAATTTTTAAATTTATAATTTTTAGGAAAATGTTTCTAAAAGTATTTTCAAGGAAAATTTGTTTTCGAAACATTTTCAAGATTATTTAATATGTTTTCTAGTAAAAGAATTTCAAAAAAAATTAATCTTCATTATATGTTTTCAAAGTGTTTTCAAATAAAAAGGTTTTTAAAATGTTTGGAATATTATTTTATAATTTTTTGAGGAATTTTTTTTAAAATGATTTCATATCTTATTAATAATATTTCGAGGTATTTTTTAGGGAAATTATTTTCAAATGGTTTTATGTATTAAAATTTATTTTTCAAATAATAAAGGATATTTCCATTGAGAAACATTTTTAAGGATATTTCAATATTACTTTACATAAAATATAAAATCCATTAATGTTACTCATGTATTTCTTGGAAATTATCTAATGTTTCTATTCTTATTATTTATTGAATGGTTTTTTGTTTTGGTGGAATTATTGTTATAACACACATTTTTCTTCCACGACTTATATACTTTTGAAACCCACTTAATTTAACAGGTTATGATTTTTTGAAATGATTAGGAAACATATCCACAAGTTATTATGTGATGATTTATTAATGATACCCATTTAATTTCATGGGTTAAGAATTATGTTTATGAAAACCATCTCTTTTTATGGGTCTTGATATGATGAAATTTTTATTATCCGATGTCACATGTATGTATGATTTTGTAATGTGATAGGTGAGACCAATATATATCCTTAAAATGCGTTGGTTAATGACAAATGTTTTACGAGCTCAAAGGGTAAACATAAAGAAATACCAAGCCTAAAACAAGAGGTTACATAGTAGGAATGCCAATCATGATAAAAGAAGGTACACATGAGGACATCGCAAGCCCAAAACAAGATGGTACATAGGAGGACATCTCATTCATGGAACAAGAGGGTACACATGAGGACATCCCAAGACTGAAACAAGAGGGTACAAAGGAGTGAATCCCAAGACCGAAGCGGGTATATGAATGATAAACCCAAAACTAACATGTTACAAAGGCCTTGGTAGGATTCCTTGATATAGTATTTTGATATGCTTATGAGTCTTCCACAATTCCAATCTTATTTTTTAAATTATGCTTTCATGGATCATGTTATTTATTTCTTTATAATTCATGTCTTAGAAATTGAAAATATGTATTCTATGATTCATATTTATTATTTTTTATATGAAAGTTATGATATTATAATGATCATGATCATGTTATCATACCCTTATGTTCATGATATGCTTACAAATTTCATTTATTTACCCTTACTACGCATTTGAGCTCAACCCTTTCATGTTTTTCTATTCCCCAGGTTATGAAGAAATTTTTTTATGTAGAAATTCTTAGGAGAATATATTTTTGGTAAATATTGAAGATATTTCACTATGTTAGGAGTTTTTATTCCATGTTTTCAAATTCACTAAACTAATATGATCTTCAAGTGTCTGTTTTTAATGGTTTAAGTATTTTAAAAAAGTGATGTAATATCTATGTATGTCATGAATATGTCATTATAGTTGGTATCCAAGAAAAGGTTTAGTCAAACTTTTGAAACTAGGATGAGAAAAAATTTGTGACATCCCTATGGGTATATTTATAATGTAATTTCTATGGATTTGTTTAAAGATAAGTATATGGATGAGTTAATGTTTAAGAAAATGTCCTATAATTTTGTTAAAGGATAGAGCTAGTGGTTTCCTAGAAATACATTCTTTTTTGGATATTATATGTATATGTGGCACTGGAACATATGTACCTAGGGGTAAAAACTCTACCAAGATTTTCTAGTCCTGAATTAGGGTAATCATGTACACGAAAACATGAATAGCCACACACTTGGTTTGACACTACTGGGGGATATGATTTGGAAATTCTTAAACTATTCACTAACTATTATGAATTATTTGAAGATAATGTGAATATGCTTAACCTAGGATAAACCTAAGGTTTCATTTATTAAAAGGTAGGTTCCATGATTAAGACATCCAATAAGTAATTTCATGATTATGTGGGTTTATTATATGATATGTTTTTCTCACCCCTTGCATTCTGGTTTTATTCAATGGGGAGAGCTATAAGGAACATGGTAAAAAATGAATGTTTCTGATGCGGAAAGTATGGGAAATAAGTAAATAAATATCCCAAGTGGAAATCTCATAAATAGAATCTGGATGGTGGAATGAGTATTTTTTATACATATGAAGATTAGGAGTCTGAAAATGACATGTAAATGGTATGTGATGTTCTTCCTATATTTTTTACATTGATCATAAAAAGAATGATTAGATTGGGGGTGATTTTCCTTAAGAAATTATTTTTATTTCATATTCAAGGAAAGAGGTAGTGAAGAAAATGTTGACGAATCCTATGTAATGGTTCAAGAATAATGTTGGATGAATGAAGTAATTTGGTTTGGGAATTAAAATATTATGTCATATGATTCCTTAAATGTATAAGTATTCTCAGTATAAGTTTTCATTAAGGATTGAAAAGGACTAATTGAATTGTGAAAAAGACATAGAAAAATGATTTCATAGAAAGGTTATATACCGATTAAGGGAAGGTAAAACTTAATTAATGTGTGGCGTTAGGATAATGATGTTTGGATAAGGATATGTTGGACTTGAATAAGTAAATAGGACTATACCGTTTACCCAGGAACTAATTATTGGAAAAGTTTTCTATGTTATCAAGTATGAAGTTTAAAACTTCTCAGATTTGTAGAATGTATCTAGTAATCATTGGAGTAAATAATAATGTATTTTCTCCAAAATTATTTATAGTAGTTATGGTTATTACCATGTTACAAGAGAATATACGATAAAGGTATTCACATGTTTGTAATATGACAAACAAGTGGTAATTTTTGATATATGGGGGATTAATATTAAGATGATTTCATGACTTTTTTTCTAAAGCATGGAATTTTCATCTTTTGAAAGAGTTACAAGTTCAATTTAGCCTTTTTGATATTTTCCATTTCTCACAACACTAAAAATGGTTTATTTTATATTAAAGAACTATGTTTGGCTTGAGTTATATGCAACACCAAGTTAATCATTCACTTCACACAACAGGAAATTTATCTTTATCTACAAAAAAACACTGAGTTTATCTTTTGTTACATACAACAATGAACTTCCCTAATGGATTTCATAACACACAAGACCAATTTTTACCAAAAACAATTATATCATTAAAATGTTTTAATTTAGAATAATAAAATATAACCTAGCCAACAAATCAGTGGTTATGTATAGTATTAACTAATTTATGAACATATATGGTTTAAAAAAATATAATTTAAAATCATAGGTTACCAATTAGTTTGAAATGAATATGAAAATTGATTGAATATAAAAGAAAATATGAATATTAGTTTAGTCACAAAACTGTTTTACACTAATAAATTAAATTAATTAAAATTAGTGAGTGAAATTATGGTAATAGAGATTTTATATATTCAATAATTTTTTAATATTCATCCAATAGATTCGATAGACATAAGATAAGAACCAACCCAATTTTGTTATTATAAACATACATTTTTAAGGCATTTTTACCGCCTTTTAACGACGAACCCATTTCAAATCCTATTTTTTGAAATTTTTTAGATTTAATATTTCAAATTAAACATTATATTTATAATATAAGCATAAAAATTAGGTTAGGATAAATTTTTGGTATTTTTCTATAAGGTTTCATTTTTTAATGAATAGTTAAATATACTAGATTTTAATTCATAATTTCCTTTTAATCTGATTTATTAATAAGGTTAAATTATATTTTAAATTTGTTTCAATGTTTAATAATGTATTATATTCATCTTTTATTATAATATAGGTTATTGGAACTAGCTTCACATTGAAATTGGATATAAATACTTAGAAAACTGTTGATTATTTTTACATTAAAACACATTGTGTTATTCCTTGAGTGGGATTAATTTTAAATTAATTTATGCCACTTATGTTGTTAGAATTTGGAAAAATGGATTCCATATTTTAAATTTTCATAATATATATTCTCTAAAATGTTTAACTTAGTTATCATCCATAAATATTAGTGAATGTAATTACAATCAATTACATTGATTAAGGTATAACTAAGCTTAACTAAGGACTAAAACTTACATTTAAGACTCAATATGACCTAGAATATTTTACAAGATCCATTGGATGTACATATATCTACCCTATAATCTCATTCCTAGAATTCGGTATATTATTGGATCCACTTTCAATATTAAAAACATGGGTGAAATTCTCTCTTCAAATATATACAATAGTGCCATGCTACCCCCACTCTAAAATTGAATAATATCTTCCCACTTTTTCACACCTATAAATCCCCTTAGGTCACCAAAAATCTGATCAAATAATATCCCAACATCCCTAACATCATCCTATAAATATGAACTTGGATGGAAAGAACCCAAGGATGAATTATGGCATAAAACAAAAAAATGTTACCCGACTATGATGTAACATCTTCTCTCAAGGTCATTTCTATTATTTTCTTTCTCCACCACCTATACTCTATTTAGTCCATTATTTTATAATAAAAAAAGTATAAAAAATATACTAGGTTTTTTTAATGTACGTTTTTGTCTATAAATCTCACACACCTCCATCTAATGGGAAATGAGCAAACAGTTTACGTGTACGACGAACTACCACCTCACAAAATGACAATGGTTCATTTTTTCCTTTACCACATATCATAGTGGACATTATGATGGAAAATTAGTTTATATATGTCATATATTATATTTATTAAATATTTATACTTATTTATTTATTTTAAAACACATATATTCTTTACCTTCCATTTTGTGTAAATATGATAATTTCAGTTGAGGAAGTGTGGACTACCACCCCCTCAAAGCGATGTGATTTGTTCGCACACTACATGGAATGTATTAAGGATGGGTTTAGTAAAATTATATGATATATAAAAAATTATAATGTTAATTTAAGGATATTATTTACATATATACATATATTTTATTTTATTTATTTCCTTCAATATGATAATTAAAATAGAAACATTATTCATGCGTACGTACGGCTTACTGTCTCCATAAATGGTGTATTAAATTTAATAGTTACCTATTATAAACGTTTTTAAAATAAAAATATAATATATATAAATTATATTTATATCATTTTTTACATTTTGGAAATCATTATGTATTTATAAGGACCAAATATATAACAAATTAAGGTACATGTGACGAATAAAGTGAATATTTCTCGAAGTGAATCTTCCACATATGATCGTTAACAAGAAGGTAATATATGGTAATAATCAAAACATATATGCTATAAGATATAAGAATATGATTTTTTAAAATATTTTTAACAAACTTATATTTACTATATAAGAATCTAGTACGAGTACAAAGAGAGTCAAGACACAAGGTAAGGGGATTTCATCTCACCTTTTATTTCCATGAGATACATGTTTTATTCACCACCCATTAATTTTTTTGTGGTGTTTATTAAACCCATAGATGCGTTCAATTATTAATAATCTTAAATACAAGTATATATACATATCCATTTCATGATATTTCTTTTATTAGGTTTAGGTTTCAAAAGTTACCAAATCAGTAAAATATTTTTGTCACAATTTGCCTTCTTTGAGACTCATGTTTTGTTATGTTCCAAAATTTGTTTTAAGGTGTATATAATTAAATTTTAGATGATATATCCTGAATATTTTTTTTCATGATATTAAAAGGCTAATGTAATTTCCTTTTCTTACATGGTGAGTATGATCTCAAGTTACTAAGTGATAAGAGTTTATTGAAACAATCTCATCACTTTTCAAGATTGTTTATGTTTATGTTTCCTTTGATGATATATAATAATTGATATCCCAAGAACATTAACAAAATTTATTATCCTATATTTATTCATGATATATTAATGCATTGGTAAAATTTTTAGACACTTTGGTTCATAATGTAGTTATGAAAGTGTTTTTAAAATACCCCGACATTACCCTCTCTTCAGCCAGAAATATATTTTTTCTAAAATGGTTTTCTAAGAATATTGTAACATTATAATATATTAATTAAAATAAATTTTTACACTTTTTATCCGTTAATAATATATTTAATGGAATCTTCTTTTTGCTTTCCAAACTAGTAATTTTTTTATCCTTTTTATCGTGAATATGGAATGTTCTTTTTACCTCATATGACATGTAAAAATTTACCCTCCATCACTTACTTGTAGCTTCCTTTTCATTTTTAAATGGATAAATTTAAAAAAAAATATTTTTACAAGTATTTTTTCAACGAAAATTATTATCAAAATGTTTTCAATATTCTTTAAAATAATTTCAAGTAAAAAAATTTCAAAACATTTTCGATCTTTTTTATAAGTTTTCAAATTGTTCTCAAAGTTATATATTTTTTAAAAATGATTAGAATCTTATATTATAATTTTTCAAGGAAAAATATTTTTAGATTATTTTGAAGTCTTCTTTATATGTTTCAAGTTATTTTATAAAAAAATTATTTTCAAACGTTTTTATTTATTAAAATTCATTTTTAAAAGAATAGTATATATTTTTCTCAAGAAATTTTTTATGGATATTTTAATATTATTTTCCATATAATATGACATCTATTGATGCTACTCATTAATTTATAGAAAATTATTTAAAGGTTAAATGAATATTATTTCCTGAATTCTTTATATTTTGAGGGAGTGATTTTTATGATACCCATTTCTCTTCCATGGGTTATATGCTTTTGAATCCCACTTTTTTCACTGATTATGCTTTAATGAAATGATTTTGAAACCTGTAGATCTATAAAGATTTAAAAATAAATATAATATAGAATTTAATGCATGAAACAATAATTCAATTCCAAAAAACACTTTGTTAATATAATTATTTAAACAAGATAGTTATAACCTAGCCATTATATATAGTAATATGAATAGTAATAATTATTATTAAATTTTATTTATAATGGTTTCACTTAAATGAAAAAAATTTATAATGAAATATATAATTTTTTGTAAAATAAACATCAATTTAGAATTTGAAATGTCATAATTAATTTATGGTGAAATTTTAGTATTTTTCTAAGAAGTTTTTTTGATGAATAGTGAAAAATACTGCATTTTAGTTTAAAACTATGTTTTTAGTTTAAATAATTATTGTAATTAACCCTTAATGTCACAATGTATATATTATACATATAACAATAAAACTTATATCATTGTAATAATTTTTAGTTTTAAAATTAGATATAAAAACCTGTTGAAATTTTGAACGTTATTTTACCCACCTTATTGCCACAATTGCAGGATTAGCATTAAACATAAATTTTCTGCTTTTGTGAATATAATTTTAAAAAATGGACATACACAGTTGTGATCAGAAATATATTTAGAATATGATAGGATAAACCAAATTTATTTGGGTGAATAGTAACTTGACCATCTGGAATAATAATGTACTTTTATGAATAGTAATGTTACCCTTATGAATATTAATGTTACCCTTATAAATAGTAATATGAACCTTATGAATAGTAACCTCACCCATGAATGTATAAATAATATTTAGGCTCTTTATAAATGAAAGATAATATTTAAAATATTAATAATTAAGTAGTGGAATTTTGTGAGTAATAAATATTTAATTACAATTTTACAATTAATAAACTTACTTAATTTTTTTTTGATAAAATATATTCTTAAATCAATATATTTTCCAATGTTTTTAGGATAATTTAATGAGACATTATTTAATTTTAAGGTGTTATAAAATCACTTATAATTTTAAAAACATTATTTTTTCAGTAAGTGAACATTGTTATTAAATATTAAATTTATCATATTAATAAAATTATTTTTATAAAATAGATTCTGTTTTTTAATTCTACACATCAAAAAATGGTTATGGTGATTTTTTGTGATTTTTCTGAAAAACATGATTTTTTGGTTTGTAGTAAAATATGATAATTTACAGTGAATGCTAAATACACAATTTATTGAGTCATAGGTGATGTGTGTATGATGTAAGAACACTTGGTTAAAAATAAAATGAAATTATCACTATTTTTTGTTAGAAGAATCAACAACATTTCTTATTTTGAGAAAAATAATTATATAATGAATAAGATATTCAAAAATCATATCTCTCCTCCACTATAAAACCACCCCTCACTACCTCTTCTTCTCACTCGTCTAAGACTTAAAGATT
The DNA here is from genome assembly GCA_963277665.1 of Viscum album. Lineage (NCBI taxonomy): Eukaryota > Viridiplantae > Streptophyta > Magnoliopsida > Santalales > Viscaceae > Viscum > Viscum album. The sequence goes on from OY728147.1 coordinate 1,028,838,480, forward strand.
GTAAATTTTTTTCCCATATCCACTTCTATAGTCTCTAACCATGTCTAATATATCTTGTTCTTTCCAAAATCCTAACACCCCTTCCCTTATGGATGTTCTCAAGGAGGATAGTTCAAGAGGTAAATCCTTTCCCTTTTCTCTTTTAAGTCGGGTCATGAAACCATTTTTTGGTTGAACCAAATTATAAAATATATTTTAAGTCTTACTTAATGTTCTTGAACCAGTATATATTAATTATACTAATTCATACGAAAAAACTAGTTCAAGATGATCGAAATACCGTTGTTATAGTCTAAACGATTATCACTAATGTTTTATGTAATAACTCATCCTCATACCATATAAAAAAATTAATTATATAGAAATTTAATATTATTTATGTTCATCAGTATCATATTAATTTAATTCTAGAGAATTATATCCATTCCACCTAAACTTCCATATTCATATACAAGTATACCGATCATGAAAACCAAAGAAACAAAGGCTCTTGAGTGATAATTTGTATCTTATTACTCATCAAAAGGGACCTAAATGATATTAATGAATTTATAATAAACTATATACATGTCTAATATTTTCTTAATTATATTATTAATGAGTCTAATTTCATATTCCATACCTTATGGTCAAGTACAGAACAGATTCATACATAAGGTAAGGGGTTTCTAATTTCACTTTTTATATTCATTAGATTTCAATTATTACCACTTATTTCTTGTATGTTGTGTATATATAATATCATTTGATATATAATATAATTAATATATTTATATTCATGTTATATACTTATTCATTTTATAGTTAATAATTTTTTGACATACTATTCGATTGATTACAAAGTGGTAAGGGTTTTCTCATCTCACTTCCATTTTTGTGAGATATTCCTTATTCACTACTATTTATTGTGTATGGTGTATGTATATTGAACATTGATGTATAATATCATTAATATATTTATTTTCATGGTATTTAATGTATCATTTTATGATTATTAATTTTGGGGCATATGATTCGATTGATTACAAAGTTGTAAGAGATTATATATGAACCCCCGTTTTTTCCTTCTGCTTACTCTTTAAATATCTTTACTCAACTGTAATGCTTCATTATTTTTGTATATTTATTATTATTTATGTATATATTTTCTGAAATCATATATACATTTTAGTTAAAAAAATTGATGGGGATATACATGTGTTAAAATGATTCCATTTCGAGTTCTTCCTGATAAACAAGCCTGATTCAAGGGAACTTCATTAATTCTCACCCATTTTAAAGTGAATCCCCAAATCAGTTTAAGGCACAATTATTTTTATAAAATTGGTCATTTGATCCTGAAAAAATAACTACATTAATTTTTTGTTTTATTAAGAAATAATTCCTTTTCTTTTTAAAATCTCATTAATATTTTCTTTAAAACACACTAAAATGTTTAATTTCTAAAGTTTTATAAAAAATATTTTGACATGATATCACGTTAGTGGGACATAATTTATGCCTAAAAAATAATTTCAATGTCCTTAAATTTTTTTTTCTATTATATAAATGTTTATGATCCTATTTTATGAAAAACACAAATGATTTTCCAAAATAAGTCTTCTTTCCAAGGTAAAAAAGATTTTTGTTGGTTCACTTTTACTTATGTGATATATATGTCTTGTTCACCAAATATTAATTCCTTGTTGTCTATCTACTACCCATTTATATATCATATCAATAGTCTCCTTATTATAATAATATTCTAAGCTATTATGATTTAAATGTTTCACATTTGTATAAGACACTTTGGAATGTTTAAAGATTATTTCCTCATTAATATTTCAATGGTCTCATTTAAAAGTATCTTATTCTATGTCAAAATACATTGTTTAATCTCTTTTTTAATTGAATTTTATCTCTTATGATAACATCTTCAATATTTTTTTTAGTGGTTGATCATCAGTTTGGCCATGGATGTGCTAATTTGATAACATTCACGGGTCATAGTTAATGTCATCTTATTTCATATGTTTGTTCTTAAATATGAATATATATATTGTATATGTATCACCCTTTTCATATGATGAATTTATTGGAGTTAGTAAGTGATGGGTGGGGCCCAATATTTCCCCTTGATGCATCGGTAGGTCTCATGTGACAAACTAGTTTGGTTTTTAACCTGTTTATGAATGGTTTTGGAACAAGGCTTTGAAAATAAGGTTAGGATGTATGAAATTATTAATTATATCATTATAAAATTTGTATTTGATATCCCATGTGATTATTCAACTAGTAGAACATCCATGTTTATGTTTTATAGTGGAATTATTTTTTCAGTTTATATTCCAGCAATATTATTCCCAGGTTTACTTTTCAGGGTATGTATTATTTAGTTATTCACCATGACTTATTATTTATGATTCCATTATATTACTTACCATTATTGAGCTTCTGATATCACCTGTTTTGTTATGTTTCCTTTCCCCGGGTTATGAAGAAGAATGTTTTGTACAAGATTTCAAGGATGCAGTTTACCATATTTTATATTGTGTATTGTTTTAGTTTCTTTTTTCCAATGAATTATGGTTATCAAGAATGTAACATGGTCTTCTAAGGATTCTAAATTTATAGATCCTTATGGATATGATTTCTTGTAGTCATTCAAATGTAATTTGTTAATGAACTGGCTTTTGGATTCTAAGGTCAGGGCATTATAGTTGGAATCAGAGGAAGTTTATTGAAAACCTTAGTAACTGAATTTAAAAAACATAGATTAGGGAACATAAATGAAAGATAAATGTTGAGGATAAGCTTACATGAACATCCAATAATTATGGTAATGTATAAGTAATGTGGATATTCCTAGAAAATGCATTCCAATCTTAATACTACATGTGGACATAGTTCTGGAATAGATATACCAAAGAGTAATAACTCTAACAAAGTATTTCGAGCCTAAAGGTTATTTTTATTATAAAGAATGTTTTTTCATTGGGAGTGCAAAATGATATGGTGATTCAGTTATTTAAAAATATGTTCATAGTTTTAGAATAATATAATATATTGGTAAATATAATATTTTGAAGAATAAATTTTTAATTGTATTTTAGAGTCAAATATATTTTTTATTATAAACATATGGTGATCCAAGTTATTTATGAAAATGGATATAATATCATGAAGATTATGTGATAGGGTTAAATAAAATTTTGGTATAATACATTAAGAATTATCTATGTAATTTTTAAGACTATATGAAAAAATCCTTGTGATTTTGGAGTCATAGTTTAGAATATTTTTTTGAAGAATTATAGTAATTTGAAAAATGATCTATGTTGAACTTTCAGTTTTACATTTGATATTTGGAGATCAAAGTTGTTTTTTTGTCATATAATGTGTTATTATTTTTTGGGGGAATTATCTTAACTTATCCTAAATTTTTTGGATTTAGTTAATAGATGATTATACTATTGTGGTATTTGTGATCCGTAGAAGTGGATTCGAATTTATTAGGTAAAAAATCATATGGAATGTTCATTTCTAGTTATTAGGAATAAGGTGAAAATAGATTGAAGCACAACCAAAGGATGTTGTTATTATTAAAAAATGTAAAGTAATCAAGTAATATTAATTTCTAAATTTCATATATTGATAGTTAATGAATCCCTCAAGTCAAGAAATTTTTTTTTTACAAAAACGTTATCCGCGTTGTTTTCTCCCTAAGAAATCAATGGTCTTTTAACAGATCACAAGATTTATGGTGTTGTGATGATTAACATTCTAATAACCATGTTATATACCACTCTACTTTAAAACACGATGGTTATATTATTCTTCAATGTCCATATTTTCCACTTCTCACTAATTTTATCCTTTTAAAATGCTTAGATTTGTGGTAACCTATGCATTTCCCTTTCCCTCTTATTAAGAGAAAGTTGTATTAACCCAATTTTTGATATCTTTTTCCCATAAACAAATTTTCATGTATCACCCTAAAAGGATGTATCATTCTAATAGGTTTATCCTCTTATTAATAGAATTATTTAACTTTATAAGTGTATTTTAAAATTACAAGGATGTAATTTTTTGAAGGAGGTGACAATGTAACACCCTAAGGATTTAAAAATAAGTTTGATAGAGAATGTAACTCATGCAACACCGAGTCTCTGTGAAACAACACTTTATTGATGTAATTATTTAAACAATATAGTTATAACTTAGTTGTGAAACATAGTAATATGAATAATAATATCTACTATTACATTTTTAATGGTTTCACATAAATGAAATATATATATATATAATGAAATATAAATTATTGGGAAAAATAAACATTGTTTCTTAATTTGGAATGTCAAAATTAATTTATATTGACTTTTTAGTATTTTTCTATGAAGTTTTTTTATGAATAGTAAAAATTAATACGTTTTAGTTAAAAAATATTTTTTTAGTTTGAATAATTATTATAATTGATTCTTAATGTCAAAATATATCAATTATACATATATTAATACAATATAGATTGTTGGAATCATTTTTATATTTAAAATTAGATATAAAAACCTTTTGATATTTTGAAAATTATTTTACCTGCCTTCTTTCCACACTTGCAGGATTAGTATTAAATATATTTTTTCCACATTTTTGAATTGAATTTCAAAAAACAAACATACACTGGTGTGATCAGTATAATATTGAGAATATCATAAGACCAACTAAATTTTTGTGGGAAATATTAACTTGACCGTTTAGAAAAATAATGTACTCTTATGAATAGCAATTTAACCCTTATTAATAGTAATTCTAAATTTATGAATAGTAATATGACCCTTATGTATAGTAACCTCACCCCTGAAAGTATAAATAAACTTTTTTCACCTTATAAATGAAAGATAATATTTGAAAAATTAATAATTAAGTGTTGGTATTTTGTGACTAATAAATATTTAATTACAATTCTATAATTAATAAACTTTCATAAAAGAAATTTATTTTCATAAATTATATTCTTAAATTGATTTTTTCCTATGGTTTTAGGATAATTTAATGAGACAATAGTTAATTTTTAGGGTGTTATAAAATTAATTTTAATTTTAACAACTATTTTTTGAGTGAAATATAATTTTAATTAAAAATTAAATTCCTCATAATTAAAATTTTTTTGTTAAAAAAGATTCCATTTATGTATTTTACATGTCAAAAATAGTTATGATGATTTTTTGGTATTTTTCTAAAATACAAGAATTTTGGGTTAATAGTAAAATATGATAATTTACGATAAATTATAAATACATGATTTATTGAGTCATAGGATATGTGTGGATGATGTAAGAACACATGGTTTTAACAGACATGAAATTATTACTATTTTTTGACACAACAATCAACACTATTCCTTACATTAAAAAATAATAAATCAATGAATAAGATATTAACAAATCACCCCTCTCATCCACTATAAATACCACCCATCACTCCCACTTATCCTCACTCCTCCATGCCTTATATCTTGGAAAATTTATACCCAAATACGATTCTCTAGTCTCTACCCACATCCAAGAGCTATTGGTCTTGAAAAAAGACTAAAACCCCTTTCCCTAAGAAGGTTCTCAAGGAGAACAATTCAAGAGGTAAATCCTCTTCCTTTTTCATTTAATTTCATTTCATTCTATTCTAATTTTTTATCCTCACATCACATCCTCTATAAAAATGATCATGAAAACTCTAGTATCATTTATATACTTTAATTATATCAAGTTAATGAAATATCCTTCATGGAACTACTATCTCTTTCTCTTTTATTTTTAAAAACAAAATCAACTTCTGGGATGTGTTGATTTACAACCTTCATGGACGAAGAACCTTCATTCTTCAATTTATTAATCAAGGATAGTCAATAAACCATTTTTATGGTTGAAAAAGATTGATAAATATTTATTATGTATTATTTAATGTTCTAAAACTATTATATATAAATGATACTAATTCATATTAAAAAACTAGTTCGAGATGATCGAAATTCCTCTCTAATAATCTAAATGACTACTATTTTATCTAATAAAAAATCTTGATACCATAAAACCAAATGAATTATATAAGAATTTAATCTTATTTATGTGCATTATTATCATATTAATTCAATTCTGGAGAATTATTTCTATTCCGCCTGAACTTCCATTATCATATACAAGTATACCGATCATGAAAACCAAGGTAATGAACGCTCTCGAGCGATAATTTTTATCTTATAACTCGTGAAAAAGGCCATAAATGAACTTATAAAATTACAATAAACTATATATATGTCTTATAGGTTTTTAATTAAACTATTAATGAGTCTAATTTCAAATTCTTGGACCTTAAGGTCCAGTGAAAAAAACATTTAGACATATGGTAATGGGGTTTCTCATTTCATTTTTATTCTCTTGAAATTTCCATTTTCACCACTTATATATCATTTTTGGTGTATTTATACTAATATTTAATATAAAATATGATGAATATATTTATATTCATGTTATTTAGTGATTTATTTGATAATTTTAATTTTTTTCATACAATTTGATTGATTACAAAGTGGTAAGGGTTTTCTCATCTCACTTCTATTTTTGTGAGATATTCATTATTCACTACTATTTCATGGGTATGGTGTATGTATACTTACCATTTATGTATCATATAATGAATTTATTTATGTTCCTAGAATTCAATGTATCATTTTATGATTATTAATTTTGGGGCATTTGATTCGATTGATAACAAAGTGGCAAGGGATTCTACCTGAACCCCCATTTTTTCCTTCGAGTTACTCTTTCACTATCTTCACTCAAATATAACATTACATTATTTCTCTATAGTTAATCTAAATTCAGTTTTTATTTTCTAAAATCATATATATAAATCATAAAATTTTTCATTGAGGAGGATAAACATGTTTTCAAATGGTTCCCTTGTCAATTCTTTTAGACAAACCAACTCGATTCAAGGGAACTTCATAAAATATTACCAATTTTCATGTGCACCCCATAATCTATTTCAATACACCATTATTTTTAAAAAATCACTCATTTTTTCTTGAAAAACTATCTTGGAATTTTTTTTTCAAAAAATATGCATTTTGGATTTAAAATCTCTTTAATTATTTCTTAAAACACACTAAAATGTATTATTTCTAAAGTTTTATAAATGATAATTGCACATGATTTCACTTCAGTGGGAAATAATATATTCCTCATATATAATTTTGATGTCCATCCCTTTTATTTTTTGGGAAATAAATATTCACAATATAATTGTATGACTAATAAAAATTATTTTACAAAAGAACTCCTTTTCCAAAGTAAAAAGGATTTTCTCATCTATTTTTTACTTATATGTTATATATACCTTGTTCACCACTTATTAATTTCAATTGGTGTGTGTAATTATATTTTATATATCATACCAAGAGTCTACTTATTATCATGATATTTTAAGGGATTATGATTTGAATTTTTCAAAGTGGTATGAGACACTTTAGAATGTTTAAAGATTATTTTCTCATGAATCTTTCAATGGTATCATTTAAAAGTATTTTCCTCTACGTAAATTTCCTTCGTTAAATATTACTATTCATTAAGGATTATCTCATATGATATCATCTACCATATTTTTTTTATGTGTTGATGATCAGTTTGACAATGGATATGGTATTTTAATTCCATTAATGGGTTACAGTTAAAGTACTCACATTTCATATGTTAGTTTTTCAATTTGAATGTTGATGATGTCAACGTATCACTGTTTTCATATGAGAATGTATTGGGCTTAGTAAGATATGAGTTTTTCCCATTATAGCACATCGATGCATTAGTATTTATCATTAAAAGAACTATTTTGTGTTTTTCCCGTTTATATATGATCATTGCCGAGGACTTGACAGTATAGTTATGATGTTCAACATTATGAATTCCATCATTATTAAACTAGTAATTGATAGTCCATGTTATCATTCAACTAGTAGAATATCCATGGTTTTTTTATTATGGAATTAATTTTATTTTGTTTTTATTCCTTCTATATTGTGCTCATGTTTACTTTTAATGGTATTTATTCATCAATTATTCACCATGCCTTATTATTTATTCTTCTTTTGTATTACTTACCCTTACTAATCATATAATCTAACCCATTTCTTGTAATTACCCAGGTATTTATAGAATAAATTTTTTTCATATATATTCATATTTAAGAATTAGATATTAATTTTATGTTAAAAAGGAAACCTTTTTCAATAGCTTAGTCAGCACACAACTATGAGTTTCGTTGAAATCTTATTTTTCACACAACTTTTAGTTATATCGAAAAATAATATAATATTATTTTTATTTTAAATGTTAGTTAACGCATTTCCATTGCATTTTTGGGAATGAACATGAGTAACAAAATTTTGATTACACAGGTTTTTTAAAAGTCTTTACATTTATCCAATAAATTTTAGAGGCTTAATATAAGAATGAATCAGATTTTAAGCATGAAATACTCTAATATTCATTAAAAGGTTTATTTACCACCTGTTGATGGAGATCTCATTTTAAATCTAGTTTTTTTTAATTTTACAATATCCATTTTAAAAAATATAAATTTTCTTTATAAGTGGGTCATCAAAATTTACTTTAGATAAATTTTTGATATCTTTCTGATAAAGTTCATTTTTTAATTTTTAGTGAAAAAAATTAATTTTAATTCAAAAAAAAAATTAATCTAATTTATTTATATAGTTAGACTATACTTTTAATTAGTTTTAAAGTATAATTAGATTATATTTTTACTATTTAATACAAGGTGGGTCATTGGAAGTAATTTCAATTTTAAATTGGACAAAAAAACATGTCAATATTTTGGTAGTATCTACTTCTTAAAAACACGCGTTTTGGTTTTGACAATGATAAATAATTTTAAATTACTTACTATAACTTATGTGTTTTGAATTTGGAAAAACAGATTCCATATTTGGAATCAAGAGGTACAAATTTTTTAAATAGGTACCTTTTTTTAGACATTATGAATTGTAACATCCGTAACTATTTTATTTACCATGTTTAAAGGGTAAATCTGGTAAATAAGGGTAAAGAAATAATATTATAATAACTTAAAACTACCATAAAACATGTTATACACCTATTGGATGATACATGTCTGACTATGGGCATCCTCGGGTTGATTTTGGGACCCCATGGAGCCACTTGGATGTGAAAATGACATTTTATAGAAATTAATTTAACATAAAGAAAAATATAACATAAACATGAATCTTTTAGTAAAAAATTTATAAGGGGTTATATAAGTGATCTATTTGACTATAAATAGTCATTATAAATCTAAAATTATTTTTTATATAATTCTAGTTAATTTATAAATTTTAGACATTAAATAAATAAATTTTATTATAACACAATGGTGATGTGGTGATTGCTCTATTAATTAAGGATTCAAATAAATGATATTATAAATGTTCAAATAAATGTTATTTTTTTATTTTGATGTCATCCATGAATTTTTTGGATGATAGATACATGTTATATTTGTATTAAGGAATTTTTTTCGAAGTAATCATTTTTTATGGATTTTTCAAAAATTCATGATATTAATAGTGTAAAAATTGAAATAATTAATATTTTAGAATATAAAACTTTTTATTAAAAATTATCAATTTCCAAGAAAATCAATTATTTTTCAAAATAGTTATCCTAAGTCTAAAATTTTATTATTTACTCTTTAATTTGATTTTTTTCATGTTTTGGTAACTATTTTGATTCTCAAAGGGTTAAATGCTTGATAAAATGGTAAGAGTAAAAAAGGATTAACTAAAAAAGATAAGGATTAAACAATATCCAAAACCTATTTAATTATTATTGGATGATTTTAATTTCAACTTATATTCATTTTATATTCTAACTAACTGAATTTTGACTCATTTATAATCGAAATTTAATTTATAATTAAATAATATTTCAAGATATTCATTAAGTGCCCCTAATCTCTCTTATAAAAGGCCACCACCTCTAACCCTTACTCACACATCTAAAGCCCCTTGTCTCATCCAAAATATGAAAAAATAAGCTCCCAATATCCTTTTATTCCTCCTATAATACTTACCATGGGCATAAGGCAATCCAAGAAGTCCTTTTAGCTTAAATAAAAAAGAGTTACTTAGTTTGAGGTAATGTATTCTCTCAAGTTTCTTTCATTTATTTTACCTTCTCCAACCCAATAACAATATTTATTAAATTATTTTATAAAAAACCAGTATCATTAATATAATAAGTTGTTTTTATGAGAATTATTCTCCTTACACACTCACACACACCTCAATGAAATGGGTATAGAACATACTGTTTTTCTGGACGACGAACCACTACCTCACGAAATGATGATTGTCCAATCTTCTCCTACGACCTATTTTGGTGTCCATTATGATGGAAATTTATTTATATGTGATATATATTATATTTATATGGTCTATATTTATCTATTTTTTCATTTATTGTATAACTTTTTTTTCCATAATCAGTAAATACGATAATTTCATTTGTGGAAGTACGGTCTACCGCCCCCTCAAAGTGATATGACTCATTCATGCCACACTTGGAACATATAAAGGATGAACATAATTAACTTATATATGAAAATATACTTTAATTATAATATAAATATTTGTAATTTAGTTTTAATTCTGTTAAATATGAAAAATAAATGAAATTATGCTACTTGCGTACGTACGACTTACCATCTCCATGAACGGTGCATTAAATTTTTTATATTCAAATGATATGGAATATTATAAATACATATATAATAGAAATATATGATATATATGATATCTAAATCATGAATATAATTCTATATATAATGTAATTTTGACCACATGGACAATTTTTAATTATAAAATTTTCATTTTTTACTCGACTTCCAAACATCTCCAAAATGTCCAATATGAACTCAAATAATTAAAAATTTGTTATAGAATGGTAATAAGTGATATATATGTAATAATATAGTTGAAAAAGGTTATTAAATAAGTTGAAAATAACTAAATTTTATTATTCAACAAGAACAAGGGACATACAAGACAAGTCAGACTCGAGGTAAGGGAACATTTCACCTTCCTCTTTTAGTCAAAGACTTCTTTTATGTTATGTATTTTAATTTCCATTTTCTTATATTGGGATATGTTCTTATATATCTTTATTTCTATCCATTTTATACACCATTTATTAGATACCCTTTTCATTCTTATCAACCCATTTTCTAAATTTTTATGTGATGCCATTAGGCTGCCGAATATTCTTACTGTAGCAGTGTGATTACTGTAGCAGTACTATTCACAAAATGGATATTTGGCCTAAAATTTGGGCCTACTGGCTATGTTATGGGCTAAATGTCCACTGCACCTACGGCCTATGTAATGGGTCTCCATCTACCCAGTTAAAGAGGTCTTCGCTTTGCATTAATAATAAAAATGAGGCTTTGGCCCAAAACTTTCAAAAAAGGAATATTTTGATAATATACACCTCCTTATTTTAAACGATGTATAATAAACCCCTTTTACTTTTAATTTCATTAATTTGGAATATTTTTCTATGAATAATTTTACTAAATGAAAAAGGAATGTTTTGGACGTATTCGGCGACAACAATCTCTCATCCACCATAATCATTATTTAATATTTGGAGTCCTCTACAATCCATAGTGTTTTTAAAAGGAAAAGCAATCCCTTATTAGCTTTGTTGGTGTTTTGGTATTGAAAATGGTTTTTGAAATGGATTGCATATTTCAATATTTTGAAATGATTTTTCGGGATTACAAATGAAATGTTATTAGTGATATGATGATATTTTTAGTCTTTTATGTGTTATGATTATATAATGGTACTTAGACATTTGACAGGTGGTTATGTTATAAAGAAATGATGTGTGGTTACTTGATAAACCAAATGTATGGTGGTTACATTATAACTTCCAATGCATAGGGTATGGAAGTTAGCTGAATGGCTATTCTATTTTGTGATATTTGTGGAATTAGACCGTATGGTTATTTCAATTAAGTATGTTTATGTTCCAAGTTACCTTTATATTTCATATGTTTCAGTCTATGGTATTATGGTAATCTTTTGGTTACAAAAATGGTAAGAAATGAGGTTATATTCAGTGATGTGTTTTTACTACCTCTTAAAGGTGAATATTATTACTTTATAATAAATTATTCAAGGTTTTCATGTTATTTAAAGACTAACAGTTTTCATTCTTTATATATCCCTTAATGGACTTTTTATTATCATCCCAAGTTTGAAATGTTTTCCATAGGAAATAAATAAGAATAGAGTCAAGGACGAGATCAAGGAAAATTTTTTCTGTTAAAACATGAAACATTGTCATGTTTTGTTTTAAAGAGTTTCTGTTTTATAAAAAAAATGGATAGTGATTTGAAGTGTGTACTTATAATATTCAAGATGTTATGTATATTTTATGACATAATTACATAAATATATAAACCTAGAAATATCCTCAATGTTAATTATTACCTTAATTCAAGATTATGTAATGTTTAATGTTGGGGCCTTATATTTATTATGTTTCCATTCCCCAGGTTATGAAGAAGAAAATTTTGAATAACATTTGAAGGATGCAGTTTGATTCATTTTATATTGAATCATGTTTTATTTTCTTATTCTAATGCATTATGGGTATCATGAATTTAATATTCTCTTTCAAGGCTGCTAAACTGCTCGGTCCTTGGTGATTTGATTCCTTGTAATCATGCCAATGTAATAAATTAATGCATCAACTATGGAAATATAATGTTGGGGAATTACAAAACCTATCCATATCACATAGGTTATGATTTTATGAAATTTTAATGATACCCATTTCATTTCATGGGTTATGATAAATGTCTATGAAACCCACATCTTTTTTTGAGTAATGATATGATGCAAGTTTTATTATCTGTGGCACATATATATACAATTTTGTTATGTGATGGGTGGGACCTATATCTCCCTCAAATTCATTGGTTAGTGATATTTTTTTATGAGATTAAATGTTACCCAAGAGGACATCCTAATAACAAAATAAGGGGCCACATAGGAGGACATCCCAATCTTAAAACAACAGGGTATATGAGAGGACATCCCTAGCTCGAAACAAGAGGGTACACAAGAGGACATCCCAATCCCAAAACAAGAGGGTATACAAGAGGGAATCTGAATCCAAATAATATTAAAAATTTATTAACCAAAGCCTAAAATCTTACAAAATAATTAGTAGGATTCCTTGACATAAAGTTTTTATATTCCTATTTGTCTTCCATAATTCCATGCACTATTCTTATATTTTCTTTCATGGATCATGTTCTTTATTTCCATATGATTAATGTCTTATGAATTGAAATTTTGCATTCCATGATTCATTTTTTCTATTTTTATATGCAAGGTATTATCCTATAATGATCGTGATAAAGTTCTCATACCCTTGTGTTCATCATATGGTTACACGTTTCCTTTATTTACACATACTAAGAATTTAAAGTCACCCATTTCATGTGTTTACCTTCCCCAAGTCATTAAGAAATGGTTCTCTGTAGAAATAATATTGGGGGATGTCTTTTTGGTGATCATTGAAGATATTTCACTGAGTTAGATGATTTTTGTTCCAGTTTTCCCAATTGGGCATCTATTTTTGTAATGTTTTTTGTATCCTGAAAATGTGATGCAATTTCTATGTATGTTAAATATAAGTTGTTATATTGACTCTATATATAATTTAAAGACCCTGAAATTTCAAGGAATTTTTTTTAAATACTTTGAAATTTTACGAGTACGCAGTTTCTGACGGCGCTTGATTCTGAGTCCCGGTTTGCCCGGAATCAATTTTCGAAGTTCAGCTCGGGTACGTTCAGGGAACGAACGAGTGGGTTTTTCAAACTTTTGAACCGGTGCTCAGAATTAAAATCTGAGGGCACCGATGAATTCGCAGCGTCGTAATTCGCTTAGGTGAAGCTTAACTTTGGCCGGCAAGGGCCGAGAGAAAAAGTTATTTTCCAAACCTTTCGAGAAAAATAATAAAATAATTTAAATGAATTATTTTATTTGTTTCTCCTTCTCTCTTTTTTTTGGGTGGCGGTCTGACGACAGGGTGGTGATGATGTACATCAATGAGGCTCATTAATGGATCATTAAACTCATAGCGTAACGACACATTAATGACACCATTATGGCAATGCTGAGACGTGCTCCTTTATATATTTTGGAACATTAAGAATATGTGGAGAAAAGAAATTGGAGGATTCTCTGGAGAACCTCTGACGGACTTTCGCCCCAGTGAAGAATGAATAACACTGAAAAAACCTCTTATTCTTCAACAACTTTTGAATATCGGAGTTGGAAAGCGACGCAGACGCCTTAACCCCCCCTTGAGGATGAACGCGCGACAATGAACCACTAAGAGGTAGGGGTTTATTTTGAGAATCATAATACTCCCAGGTTTGTTTTCCCTCTAAAACATGAATGTGGATCAACTCATTATCAAGTTGATCCACAAACGATTATTTGCGGTTTGGGGATTATTATTGTGGGAAAATTTTTGGTAGTTGTTTCAAACCACTAACGCAGTGGGTGCGGACAAACGAAAAAGTATGAATCCACCGTTTTCCTATTCTTGATGCACAAAACATTGGGCGACGATGGAACGGGACTGTAACGGCATTTGAAGGCTGTTGCAGTGAAGAGCAGGTCCCGAGACAACCGTAGGCACAGACGGGAGCAATAAAGGACCACCGAAATGACTTCGGCGGCCCGCGGAAATTTCTGGAGGCGATGGCGGCAGGTGGCCGTATCCCACAACCACGTGGGATCCGGAGGAGGACTCGGCGCCCGCCGTGTCCGTGGAGCGCAAAGGAGGGGGGACCGCGTCCCCCACTGCTCGGCCCGCTGGCCGAGCCGACACCCCCCCCCCCGGTGGGGCTGGGACGAGTTGCGCAGACCGGGTCGGGCCGCCCCTGGCTGGGCCGGACAAGGACACGGGTCGGGTCGACCAGGTTCGGGCTGACCTAGGGGGGTTGGGCCGGTCCGGGCTGGGCCCAAACCCCCCACTTCGGACTGTTTTCCATCATTTTCTCATAACCTGAGCTACGGACCTCTGATCGATGCACAGTCAGTTGCATAGGGATCCTTGGATCGATATGGTCATTTCGGTATATTACACTCAAGTTTTTGGAAAACTGTTCATATGGCCAGGTTGGTTCGAACATGAAACCAATTGGGCCCGCGGAGAAAAAAATCTTATAACTTGAGCTTCGGACGTCCGATTGACATGTCGTTGACTTTATTGAATTCATCTTAGTGAGATGGTTATTTTGTATTACTCCGCTTGAGGTTTGGGTGCATCTGGAGTATAGTCGGGTTGGTTTTAGCTTAAAAACTAACCGGGCCCCTATGATGGAAAAGCCAATAACTCTCATACCGGGCGTCCGATTCACGCACCGTCTG
The DNA here is from genome assembly GCA_963277665.1 of Viscum album. Classification (NCBI taxonomy): domain Eukaryota; kingdom Viridiplantae; phylum Streptophyta; class Magnoliopsida; order Santalales; family Viscaceae; genus Viscum; species Viscum album. The sequence goes on from OY728147.1 coordinate 1,028,853,988, forward strand.
TCGCGTTGGGTTTCTTTTGACGAGATGGAACTTTGTGATACATCAACTCTGTACTTCTTAACAGTTTATGTATCGACCCCTTGGCTCGTGGAGTAGACCCTCTCTGAATCGAGCGTGTTGTGTGTGGGAACCCTAGAGTTGGTTGTGACTGCATCGACTTCTGTAATGGAATCCTCCGTGGGTTCGACAGCGACGACGAACGTATTGGAATCCTCCATGGGTTCGATGACGATGACTACCATACTGGAATCCTTCATGGGTTCGACGGCAAAGACTATTGTTCTTGTATCCTATGTGGTTCCGGTAGTATTGACCTATGTACTTATATCTGGTGTGGGTCCGGCAGAGTAGCTGGTCTTGTATCCTGTGTGGGTCCGACAGCTTAGCTGGTCATGTATCCTATGTGGGTCTGATAGCTTATATGAATCAGTGGCTATATCTGATCATCTCTATTTCCTTACTAATTGTATACCTGTGTGAGCTGAGTCTTGTTTCTCTATCATTAACGTCAATGTGATTGACTCGCATTCCTGTGTGGATTGGGTTGTGCTTTCCTATGTGGATTGGGTTGCGCTTGGGCTCGAGAGCTGGAGCCAAACTGTAACCGATGACTTAGGTATATTTAGGGGCATATACTTAAGTTGTGTTATTGATACTTCATGATTGTATCTTTCCTTTTTGGTTTATCCTTCGTGGATTCTGAGAGACCTTCGGGGGTCTCGGGGTCCCTACTGAGTATCGTATACTCACCCCTGCATGGAATATGCCCGTACTAAGTTGTGTTGGATGCAGACGATAGACAGCATTGATCGAGGTGGAGGCTTGTGGAGATGGATGGTACCCAGAGGTGGACCACTTGGTGAGACATACACGGAGCGGACGGCCAGACCAAGGAGCTGAGGAGACTATATGTACCCACCCTTCAGGTGGGATTTCTGGAGGACGACTCGGAGTTGATGTTTTACTTTATGCTGTTGTGATTTCTTTTCAGTTTTACTTTACATTCAATTGGGTTTGTATTCTAGCCCATTTACTTTCCAGCACTTACTTTAGTACTCAGTTTACTTAGTATTTACTTCGGCTTGTGTACTTTGTGGTGTTTGTTTTCTTATTTAAAGGAAATGCCTTCCCTTTTATCGGGATTTATGCCTTTGGTGCTAGTCGCCAGCCCCTGGCCTATGGAAGGCGGGGTTGGGGTAGTCACGGCATGGGCCCCGAGGACGGGTCATGGAAAATTGGTATCATAGGAGTCAGTTCTACCGTAGAACTCAGGACTCTAATAATTTCCTTCTTTGTGGAGCAATAGTGTTAAGAGTATTGAGTGTGGTTTTCAGTCCAAGGAGTCCAGTGTTGGTGCGGCGGTCGACATATCCATACACCAAGACCATGACATCTGATTTCCGACTCAGTGCACATAAACATTGATTACATGTGTGTTTCAAAAGTTTTCTTTGTGATTACATTGTGTCAGCTTACCAGGTATATTGTATTAACTGTGGCGCACCTGTTTCTTTTCAGGATGGCCCCACGATGGCAGCTAGCTTGGGATCCGAGTTTTGTGCGAGACGACATCCCACTGAGCAACGAGGCCTCGGTGCAGGGCCCCATTACCACGAAGGCACCGGACATAGCTCTACCTTCCAAGACACCGATGCCACCCACCCCAGCGGCGGAGAGTGCACGCCGCCTAAGTGTGTTGCACGAGTTTCAGAGGTAGAGGCCGCCCAGGTTCCACAGAGAGACGGATCCTTAGGCTACCAAGGATTGGATGGAGGCTGTCGTCAGAGTCTTCAGGTTGGTAGGGAGGCCAGCAGACCTCATGGTGATCCTTGCCGCGAGTCTTCTGCACGTAGCAGCAGGTAGATGGTGGAGCCTGATGCTCCAGGTGCACTATGAGGCATCTCTTCTTTGGATGGACTTCGAGAGCATCTTCTGCTCGGAGTTCGTTCCGGCCACCCTCTGTGTGGTGCGCATCCAGGAGTTACTACTACTGTGGCAGGGAAGCATGTCAGTAGCCCAGTACTCGGCGAAAATTACCGAACTCTCGCGCTACTCCCCAGACATGGTACAAGACCCATTCTTCTGGGCCCGGACCATTGAGCAGGGGCTGAGGCATGAGATCAGAGCTTTGACAATTCCACCCAGCATCCCGACTCAGGCGGGGGTGCTAGAGCAAGCCCTGCTAGTGGAGAGCTTTCTCGCTAAGCAGCCATCAGCAGGGAGACCCACCGCAGGATGGAACGGAGCAGAGTCATCCGCATCGGGCAGTCGACAGACGACGTAGGGGTCTAAGCGGAGCAGGCCGTCAGGTGGGCGAACTCAGGACACGGGTTCAGCTGTGCGGGGCACGCGGCACAGATCCAGCCTTCTAAGAAGTAGACAGTTCTATGCATGCAGCGGGCAGGGTCACATGGCTCGTGACTACCCGACATGCCATGAAGATGAGCAGTAGATAGTGGAGGGACCTCCGAGGTAGAGGCAGAGGCTCGACCGTGGCGGTCCGTAGGGAGCAGGCAGACGAGGCAGAGGAGCTGGTCGAGCAGCGGGTGGTGGAAGACGCTTTGAGGCTCTACCACCACCACCCCCAGGAGGTCCACCCCAACCACAAGGAGCTGGTGGGAAGAGGCAGGCTCAGCTCCAGGCAGCAGAGGCTTACGACCACGGCGCACCCGAGATGATTCGAGGTACTATCTATGTCTACTCCACCCTTGCTACAGTTCTTATAGACACATGCGTGAGTCATTATTTTATTGTCGTTGCCCTTGTTCGATGCTCGGATATTCCAAAGAAGCCGTTGGCTTGAACTTTGTGGATTGAGACTCCTATGGGAGCAGACTCAACGATTACTCACTGGTTTCGGCAGTGTGAGCTTACTCTAAGAGGCGAGAGATTCGGCTGGGATCTTTTTGTAGCGGCGTCGAGGCCTTACGACGTCATCTTGGGTATGGACGGGTTATCTACAATCCATGCCCAGATCGACTGTATTAGGCGCAAGGTGCGGTGTGTCCAAACAGATGGGACCAGGTTCACCTTCACTAGTAAGAAGGGAACCTTCGCAACACAGGATGGACTCACATAGAGGAGAGGGCAGATGATCACACATAAGTTGGCTAGTCTCATCCTCGGAGCAGTCGACGTGTGGAGTCTGAGTCCTCCTGTAGTGGTGCACCAGTATGCAGACATTTTTCCTGATGATATTCTGGGACTACCTCCTCGCAGGGAGGTAGATTTCTATATAGACCTGTACCCCGGTACATCATCGATATCCACTCCAGCATATCGGATGGCTCTCTCCAAGCTTTGTGAGTTGCGGGTATAGTTGGAGGACTTACAAGAGAAAGGTTTCATCTGACCTAGTGTTTCACCCTAGACTTCTCCAGTCCTTTTCGCCAAGAAGGCGGATGGGGGCTTGCGACTGTGTGTCGATTACCATCGCCTGAACCAGGTGACTGTGAGGAACAAGTATATGCTTCCGAGGATTGACGACCTCTTTGATCATATCAAGGGAGCACGTTGGTTTTCGAAGATAGACCACAGGTTAGGCTATCATCAGCTCTGAATTCGGGATGAGGATGTGCAGAAGACGACCATCAGGTGTCGGTATGGCCACTATGAGTTCTTGGTCATGCCCTTCGGTGTGACCGACACTCCAACAGTGTTCATGAGTCTCATGAATAGTATCTTCCAGCCCTACCTCGATCGGTTTGTCGTAGTCTTCATTGACGACATACTGATTTACTCGACGACTGAGGAGGAGCACGCCTACGACTTACGAGTTGTACTGGATACACTCAGAGAGCACCAGCTTTATGGTAAGCTCTCAAAGTGTCAGTTCTGGCTTCGAGAGGTCCACTTCTTAGGGCACTTAATCTCTAAGGCGGGAGTTGCAGTGGATCCCGCGAAGGTCGAGGTGGTACTTTCTTGGGAGCCACCCAAGAGCATGACGGAGGTGCGGAGTTTCCTAGGTCTGGATGGGTACTATTGGAGATTTATGTCAGACTTCTCCAGAGTTGCAGCACCACTTTCAGCTTTGACAAAGAAGGGGAAAACCCTTCGTGTGGTCAGAAAGATGTCAGTAGAGATTCCAGGAGATGTGGCAGAGATTGACCAGTGCGCCCATCTTGAGGCTGCCAGAGGAGGGAGTAGGGTACGTAGTTTACTGTGACGCATCAGGGACCGGAATCGGGTGTGTCCTGATGCAGGAGCGATCATTGATCGCTTACAGTTCATGGCAGTTGAGGCCGCACAAGCAGAACTATGCCACCCATGTCCTGGAGTTAGCAACAGTGGTCTTATCCCTCAAGATGTGGCGACACTATCTGATGGGCGAGCGCTTTACAGTCTACTCTCACCACCAGAGTATTAGGTACATCTTCTAACAGAAGGACCTGAACCTGAGATAATGGTGATGGCTCAAGTTCCTCCAGGACTATGACTTTGAGATATTCTATACTCCTGGAAAGTGGAACGTAGTAGCTGGTTCTCTAAGTAGGAGGGCGGGCATTCAGCTACTTAGAGATGCGACAGAGTAGCTAGCCGCATTGCAGATATCCTTTGTGGATAGAGACGGGTCATTCTTCTACACTCTCTCACATTCACTCCTCCACTACTTTAGCGAGTCAGAGGGGCACAGCATGGGGACGTTGACTGTGAGGCACGACGTGCTCAGGTATCCTCAGGGCTAGCACCCGATGGATTTTCTAAAGGCAGGGAGAGTTTAATCCTCTTCAAAGGATGTACCATGGTACCAGCTGCATTACGGGATGACGTGCCGAGGGAGTTTCACACTTCCCCTCTAGCGGTACATCCTGGAGTGGTGAAGATGTACCAGGACCTCAGATGATAGCACTGGTGGCTGGGTATGAAGAAGGTTGTGGCAAAGTTCGTTTCATGATGCCTCACCTGCCAGCAGGTGAAGGTAGATCACCAGGTACCAGCAGGCTTGGTACAGCCCTTAGAGGTCCTAGAGTGGAAGTGGGATGGGATATCCATGGATTTCGTGATGGGGCTTCCACGTACTTCCAGAGGTCACGACTCCATTTGTGTGATTGTCGACCGACTCACCAAGTCGGCTCACTTCTTACCCATTAGAGAGTGGGGATTAGTGTAGACCTTGGTACGCCTCTACATTCAGGTGATCGTACGGCTTCATGGTGTGCCATCGACTATCATCTTCGATCGAGATGATCGCTTTACTTCCCGGCTTTGGAAGGGGTTGCAGGAGGCATTTGGGACGCAGCTATGCCTAATCACTGCCTTTCACCCATAGATGGATGGTCAGATGGAGAGGACTATTCATACTCTTGAGGACATGCTCCGTGCATGTGTCCTTGACTTTGGTTGTATCTGGGAGGATCACCTACCTTTGGTGGAGTTTGTGTACAACAACAGATACCACTCCACCATCGGGATGGCACCTTACAAGGCACTGTACGGCCGACCTTGCAGATCACCTCTATGCTGGACTGACCCAGGGGAGTCAGTACTCGTAGGACCAGAGATGGTTCAGGCTATGACGGAGAAGGTTCAGATCATCCAGGAGAAGATGAGGACTGCACAGATCAGACAGAAGTCCTATGCAGATAGGAAGCGGAGACCATTGGAGTTCGAGGATGGCGATCATGTTTTCTTACGAGTCTCACCTCGAAGTGGATTACAGAAATTTGGCTGGGGCGGAAAGTTATCTCCGTGCTTAATCGGACCATTCCAGGTTCTCAGCAGGATAGGCGAGGTGGCTTATCGTCTGGATCTTCCACCTCAGTTACACCAGGTGCATGACGTCTTCCACGTATCTCAGCTGAGGAGATATTTGCATGACCCGACACATATCATCAATCATGGGGAGATGGACATCGATGACGGGGTGACTTTTGCAAAGTTCCCGGTGGAGATTGAGGATCGATAGGAGCGAGTCCTATGTGGATGGTCGATTCCTCTAGTTCGCATCAGGTGGCTACACGGGAACCTCCAGGAGAGCACATGGGAGCGGGGGGCTCAGATGCATGCTCAGTACCCTCATTTGTTTCCCTAGTTTATGATGTAGCTTTATGAGGATGTAAAGACCTGAGGTGGGAGTAATGTAAAGACTGGAAAATTTCAAGGAATTTTTTTTAAATACTTTGGAATTTTAAGAGTACGCAGTTTCTAACGGCGCTTGATTCTGAGGCCCGGTGTGCCCGGAATTAATTTTCAAAGTTCATCTCGGGTACGTTCAGTGAACGAATGAGCGGGTTTTTCAAACCTTTGAACCAGTGCTCGAAATTAAAATCTAAGGGCACTGATGATTTCGCAGCACCAAAATTCACTTAGTTGAAGCTTAACTTCGGCCAGCAAGGGCTGAGAGAAAAAGTTATTTTCTGCACCTTTCAAGAAAAATAATAAAATAATTTAAATGAATTATTTTATTTATTTCTCCTTCTCTCTTTTTTTTTGGGTGGTGGGGTAGCGACAGGGCAGTGATGATGCACATCAATGAGGATCATTAATGGATCATTAAACTCACAGTGTAACGACGCTTTAATGACACCATTATGGAAATGCTGCGACGTGCTCCTTTATATATTTTGGCACATCGAGAATATGCGGAGAAAAGAAATTGGAGGATTATCTGGTGAACCTCTGACGGACTTCCACCCCAGCGAAAAACGAAGAACACTGACAAAACCTCTTCTTCTTCGAAGCCTTTAGAATATCAGAGCCGGAAAGCAACGCCGATTCCTTAACCCCCCTTGAGGGCAAACGCGCGACAACAAACCACTAAGAGGTAGGGGTTTATTTTGAGAATGATAATACTCCCATGTTTGTTTTTCCTCTAAAACATGAATGTGGATCAACTCATTATCAAGTTGATCGGCGAACGATTATTTGCGGGTTGGGGATTATTATTGTGGGGAAATTGTTGGGAGTTGTTTCAAACCACTAACGCGGTGGGTACGGACATACAAACAAGTTTGAATCCACCGTTTTGCTATTCTTGATGCGCGGAACGTTGGGTGACAATGGAACGGGACCGCAATGGCGTTTGAAGGCCGTTGCAGTGAAGAGTGAGTCCCGAGATGACCACAGGCACAGATAGGAGCAAGAACGGACCACCATAACGACTCCGGTGACTCGCGGAAATTTCCGGCGACTGGCACCGAACGGCCGCCCGGAGGCGGCGGCGCCCCGGCGCGCCGCCGGTAGAAGCTGTCGAGGATGAAGCAGTGGAGGCAGGCGGCCGGATCCCACGACCGCACGGGATCCGGAGGAAGACGCGGCGCCCGCCGCATCCATGGAGCGCAAAGGAGGGGGGACCGCGTCCCCCCCCCCCCCCGCTCGGCCCGCTGGCCGAGCCGATGCCCCCCCCCCCCCCGGCCGGGCCGGGGCGGGTCGCTCAGACCGGGTCGGGCCGCGCCCAGCCGGGCCGGACCCGGACCTGGGTTGGGTCGACCCAGTTCAGGCTGACACAGGGGGGTAGGGCCGGGCCGGGCCGGGCCCAGACCCCCCACTTTTGACTGTTTTCAGTAATTTTCTCATAACTTGATCTATGTACCTCAGATAAATGCACCGTTATTTGCGTAAGGATCCTTGGATCGAGACGATCGTTTTGGTATATTACAATTAAGGTTTCAGAGAACTTTGGGTACATCCGGGTTGGTTCGAACACGAAACCAACTGGGCCCTTGGAGCGAAAACGATTATAACTTGAGCTCCCGACGTCTGATTCACGTACCATCGACTTTGTTGAATTTATCTTAGTGAGATGGTTCTTTTGGATTACTCCTCTTGAGGTTTGGGCATATCTGTAGTACTATTGGGTTGGTTTTAGCTTAAAAACCAACTGGGCCCCTAGGACAAAAAAGCCAATAACTCTCAGACCAAGCGTCCGATTAACGCACCATCTGTCGCGTTGGGTTTCTGTTGACGAGACAGAACTTTGTGATACATCAACTCTGGACTTCATGATAGTTGATGTATCGACCCCTTGTCTCATGGAGCAGACCCTCCCAGAATCGAGCGTGTTGTGTGCGGGAACCCTAGAGTTGGTTGCGACTGCATCGACTTCTGTACTGGAATCCTCCGTGGGTTCGACAGCGACGATGACCGTACTGGAATCCTCCGTGGATTCAATGGTGACAACTACTGTACTGGAATCCTCTGTGGGTTCGACGGTGATGACTACTATTCTCTTATCCTATGTGGGTCCGGCAGTATTGACCTCTGTACTTGTATCCTGTGTGGGTCTGGCAGAGTAGCTGGTCTTGTATCCTGTGTGGGTCTGACAGCTTAGCTGGTCATGTATCCTATGTGGCTCTGACAGCAAAGATGAATCGGTGGCTACATCCGATCATCTCTATCGCCTTACTAAGTGTATACATGTGTGAGCTGAGTCTTGATTCTCAATCATTAACGTCGATGTGATTGACTCCCTTTCCTGTGTGGATTGGCTTGTGCTTTCCTATGTGGACTGGGTTGGTATTGGGCTCGGGAGCTGGAGCCAAACTGTAACTGATGACTTAGGTATATGTATGGGCATATACCTAAGTAGTGTTATTGATACTTCGTGATTGTATCTTTCCTTTTTGGTTTATCCTTCATGGATTCTTAGAGACCTTTGGGGGTCTCGGGGTCCCTACTGAGTATCGTATACTCACCCCTGCATGGGCTATGCCCGCACTAAGTTGTGTTGGATACAGACGAAGGACAGCACTGATCGAGGTGGAGGCTTGTGGAGCTGGATGGTACCCGGAGGTGGACCACTTGGTGGGACGTACACGGAGAAGACAGCCAGAATGAGGATCTGAGGAGACTATTTGTACTCACCCTTCAGGTGGGATTTCTGGAGGACAACTCGGAGTTGCTGTTTTACTTTCTGCTGTTGTACTTTCTTTTCAGTTGTACTTTACATTCGATTGGGTTTGTATTCTGGCCCATTTACTTTCCATCACTTACTTTAGTACTCATTTTACTTAGTATTTACTTCGGCTTGTGTACTCTGTGGTGTTTTTTTTCTTATTTAAAGGCAATGTCTTCCCTTTCATCGGGATTTACGCCTTTGGTGCTAGTCGTCATCCCCTGGCCTATGGAAGGCGGGCTTGGGGTAGTCACAGAACGGCCCCTGAGGACAGGTCGTGACATAGAATCCCTCAATATATCCTCTCATATCCAAAGCTGATGATCACCAATCCTATATTCAAACTCTGGTAGATACTTCTCTACTAACCACTAGTAAATGAAGTCACCGATTCCTGGGGGGGGAGAATCCATCTTGAAAATCACATACTTCAAGAGTTTTAGTATATTCTTACTATCAATATATCATGTTCCCATTTTGAGAATCAATATCAGGTTTCCCAAGAGAGAATATTGGGTTTTTAAAATCCCTTTCCCAATAGGTTTCCCTAATTTTACCACTATCTTTTATAGACACATGGGGTAATCTAATATGATAGAACTAATATTGGTCCATCCAGGGGTTTTAGTATAAAATGAAGATGAACATTGGATTGTGAGGTAAGCCTAAAACATCCTTGATGGAAGACGTCATTATACCCTTACAACATCAAAGGAACTGAAATCTCTTAAAATTTTGTGTTCCATGGATTACTCTAGGAAACTAATAATAAGTTGGATGTATCCTTTTATTGTAGATCCCATTATAATTTTTTTTGTGATTCACTCTCACCCATTAAGAATAATTCCTTCTAAAAAACATGGAAACAATGTAACCCCCACTTTTAATAATGAAAACAAGTATGGAAAGTAGGGTACTAGTTCATACTGAGGGAAACATCACAGGGAATCACCTTCACTATTGAAATATTCCACGCGAGTCTCTCTATCATCCTAGAGTATAGTCACATGATCGATATTAGTGTGATAAAAAAATCCTCTCTACATGAGTATTTAAACACAAGGGTCAATCTATAAGGATCCAATTAAATCATAATGTCTTGAACATGGGATACAGTTTAGAGAAACGTGTCTTTATATTGTGTACTAAAACTATAGCTTGAGTAGATAACACACAACTTACACTATAGACCATATTCAAAGCCTTCATGCCACAATCTCATACTGCTTAAAAATATACTTTCCCTTTTCCATATGTTCATCAAAACCAAGGATCTCTCCAAAACCATAGCACATTGAAATGAACATTAACATACATGTTAGAGGAAATCAACCCCAACATATCAACACTAACTTCTATGGGTGGCACTAACCTACCCACAGATATTTAAATGGAAACACATAAAAAAATTCTCAGTGGGGGAAGTATCCATCTTCCTCACATGCCTAAATATATATCAAGTTTTACACAAAAATAAGGCTCTAACAATACCCCTATTACCTTTGGGAATATATTTCCATGAGGACCACCATTTAGAGGGACTTGGTGAAAGAGTTACACTTGGACCATAGTCTCTAGATAGTCAATTATCACTTGAGAAGTGGGTATATCTCCCAAAAAACATGGGTGATATCTATATCAAAAACTCATGATGTGAAATTAGTACAATTATATCATCATTCAACACTATCAAATCCATCTACTACTCAACATGATGGGTATCGTCCACCTGAACCACTAGAGGTGGGTCAGCATCTGTTGAACAAGTGGAGACATCCATCACTACCCACATTGAGGAACCTCCTACAATACAGGTCTAAAAATGAGGACTCATAAAAAGGTGGATCATAATCACTATCCGACTATGTAATCCTAGAATAATGCCTTCATGGAGGCTTATAATTATTAGAGAGACACACCACAGTCAATAGAGAATATTTAGGGAGATGAATCGAGAAGGACATGGAATCCAAAACCCATCCCTATAGGATGCATGTACCAATGTTTTACATGTGAATAGTTACTACATGTTCTGAGTTAAGAAGAAGGTTATTAGAGACCCAGATAATGGATACATTAGCTGCCACACCAACAATGATTTTACCTACCTGAATTCCTATCATGAGACACTTTAACCCCATTTCCTTAGTTTTCAATCTAATCTTCATAGCTAGAAAGTATATGAAATTTGATCCTAATATGAAATCCTATGATAACAATAAATCATTACTAAACCCTCTAGGGGATTCCTGGTAAGTTTTACTCTAAGAATGACACCCCAAACACACCTCTAATAGACTAGGGGTTGGCGACCAGTGTCAACTAGACAGAACACAGACAAGGGAGACCTGTGTCTACTTACACGCACACACATCCATACACCATTATAATGTGGAAAGATAAATAAATCATTCTATAAATGAATTAATAACATCTATCACACATTATAATACCAAAATAATAAAAAAAACTACAATAGGATAACTAAATTCCCACCAAAATTGAAAAATTACCTAACCTACTGACAACATGGGGTGACCACCAAAATTAAAATCTTGGATCCATATAAGGTATTTCTATATCAAATCATCTCCACCTACTCCTGGTCTTCCAAGAACTCCAAAAAAAGTCCTATCGTCTATGTAATATAATATATATGTGAGAAAAGCCCATGTGAGGGTGAGTATAAATATACCCAATATGGAACCAAAAAATCACTAAACATAAACCATTAAGAGAGTTTTTAGCTCATCATCACATAGATATTTCAGTCACAAAATGAGAAATATAAATATATAATCAATCACCTAGACATTATCAAATATAGACACTTAGTCTCATGTATGGTTAAATCCAAACTGCTTGTCTAGGATTCTAACATTAGATTATAAGTAATAATAATCTTACAGGACACACTCCATGAGACTTTCCATCATTGACAGGACTCATCCGTGATGTACCACTCATTGGGTATTACTATACTAATGAAACTCATCCAAGAAAACATTATTATTAGGTATTATAATGAAGAAAAACAAGGGATAGAAGAGAAATCACATGAGATACTCACTTGATTGGACTCTTTCCTTTCAGAAGACAACCGATTTTGATACCCAAATAGGGGCATCACACCTAGGGCCTATAGGGATACTTGACACTAACTAGATTAACCCTCTAGATAGGGTATCACCAACATTTATGTTTCAGATGTGATTCTTGAAACCATCAATTGGGAAGAATATGGTGTGAATAATGATACAAACCCTAGTCCATACAGAGGGAGTCGTACTCTTGTAAAAGAAGGGGATCTTGTCTGATACTCAGAGTAAGATGCAACATAAAACCTTTATGGGGGAGAATATTGGTAGTGAAACCCAAGACAAAAGAAGTGAAAATACACAATAATGTGGATATAGATCAATGTAACTCAACCAAGGTCACATCATAGATAAACATACAATAAAAATGTCTCTAAATTTATATTGCAGTTGTACATAGCATATAACATGGGGTACATGATGTGCCAATCTGATTCTGGCATTGTCTGTGGAGAATAAAGGCAACTAAAACCAAGACAACAGAAGTGAAAACACCGACAAACATAGATAAAGATAAAGTTAACATAACCAATATCACATAAGAGTTAAAAAATGAATAAAAATTACTTATATTTCCATTAAAGATGTACATAACATATCCCATGGCATACATAATGTGCCTATCTGAGTCTGGAATTTCCTGTGTCTATACATCTCACATGTAATGTATTTCTCTATATACATGGTATGTACTCTATGGTGACCTAGAGTTTAGGGGATAATGTGAAACTTAGTGTGTTATATATTATCCTTCCAATGTATTGTTGGTGATGCTAGTGTTATCAGACCATGCGTGTATATGTTGGCCAGATCTGACCACTTTCCGGAGTACATGAGGTAGAATCCACATCACAAGGTGTGACACGGGATGGGATGGAACTCTACATGTACAATCTTACCAAGAACATGTACATTATGAAGTAATATACTTGTTACCCATAGACATAGTGTGTGGAATCACACAGCTACCCAGGCATGTACTCACTATACAAAATGAGTTGTTCTCTAAGGTTTACAAAACATGTGAAACAACAATCATGGTGTATAGATCTATAAATATTACCAGGAATGTACTCCCAATGAAAACAAAACCACAAATATAAGGGTAAAATGAAGTGTGATATTTAACTCATTATGAAAACCCTAGTCCCTACACAGAGAGGTATACACAACCTATGTTATTCATAGTACATGTAATGTATATCAGGATTTTATATAATTATAGAACATTGATGAATCTTTACCCCATACCTTAACATCATCCTCTCGAGCCACAATTATTACTATTAAATCTGGATCTTGCAATGATTTATCCTTTCCATCATTGTTGGAAACATTATATCCATTAAATACTATCATAAATTTATTCATATCACACCACACCCTACATTTCCAAACTACAGATGTGAACCCCTGATTTCCCCTCAATTTTCCACAGGCATTACCATACCTTGATCATCAATAAAATCAATATATCTATCCTAAAACTAATCCCATGTAAATTATCTATTATACTGAATATTTATTTTACAGTGAATAATTTCAAAGTATTTTTTGAATATATGACCAAATAGAATATTGATGATGAACACACACAAAACATGGGGGGAAAAATAAAAAAAATGTGAGGAATAAACCTTTTCCATTGATTGGGTTGGTTTTAATATGATAATAGATAATCATAAAATGAAATGAATAATCAATATATTGTCTATTCATATTTCAAAAAAGATAAAATATTAACATTAAATCAATGCTAATTTTAAAAATCATTTTTTTGGAAAGGTTGAATCTATTTCGACATGTGATAAAAAATAGGTGTTAAATAATAGAAAATATCCCAAAATAAAGTTTGGATTTTTTTTTTGATGATGAAGAACACTTCCATTTCATTACCATTAGCATGATCAATGATCTCTATCAATGACAATGATCCTCAAGGAACTCTGATCCTCAAACACAATCTTGATACCATTTTCAAATGCACCATACAACTAGAGTGATCACTCTAAAAATCTATAGGGTAATATTTCCAACCCTAGGATTTTTCCATAATTGGTTTTAAATAGAGGTAATTTAGGTCATCGAAATGAAATTAATAATAAAAAAATTTATTTATTTTTTATTAATCTACACCGAAACACCTTTTAACTAAATACATGATGTCACAATATTTAGATCATTAATAGGGTAAAACCAACATTTCAAATTTAATGGATGTCACAATTTTCCCATCAAGGACACCATTTGAGATTTATTTATTTATTTATTGAAAAAATACATGAACATGATAAAATATTTTTAATATTATTAATAAATATGTTCTAAGGCTCACTTCCCCTTGGAATTTTGTGTTGAATCTATGCCTCAATATGAAAATATTACTTGAAATTTTACCAATTGTTACATAAAAATTAATGAATCACTATAATCATGCTAGTTACTTCCTGATTTTTTCACTATTATACCTCTATCTATACATCATCACAACTAAAGAAATTATAAAAATCATATAAAGATTAAAAAACCTTCATCTGGTATTTCCTCATAGGAACTTTCGAAGTTGGTGGTGCTCAATATGGTAACTTTATAAGGTAATTCTTTTTCTTAAATACCATCAAAAAAATTCACTTGGTTAGCCTTAAATGTTTCCTCATTTTTTAGCTCTTAAAGTTACAATGCTATATGGCTCTGTCAAATTAATTCTATTAGAATATTATATAAAATACTTACTAATACTTCCTTTCATTTGGTGTTTCCATGAAATTATCTCTATCTGATGATCTTCCAATGCTTCCAATGTTGAAAGAAATCATTATAAAATCATAGTACAAACATTTAGGAAGAACTGAATTATGAAAAACGTAGTACCCTCCAGATACATTAATTATCTAGTGAGCTATGTTTTCTAATGAATTGAAAAATGGAATTATATAAATCATTCTATCTAATGAAAATGGAAATGTTGGACCGACTACCCTCATATATCTTTCTATGTGATTAAAATTTATCCAAAATTTCCTAGACACTTCTATTTTTTTGAGATCCATAGTTCTACTAATTTATTCCTTTAATAATGTTTCTAATGAATAATGAATATCTTTATATAAGAAGGATGTTTTGAAATTTGAATACCCAAAAATTATTGATTTATTTAATTCAATGAAATACCTCTTTCCAATTGAACAATGAACTTAATCAGATAAAAATTTATTTCCAAACACTCTCCAATCACATTAGTATTTCAGCCTCTGTCCATTGGACTCTTTCCATTAGACTCTATCCATTGGAATCTATCCATTTGACTCTGTCCATTGGATTCTGTCCATTCACCTTGATCCGTTGGACTCAAAAAAATATCTTCAGAAATTATTATCTCGAAACATTATAAGGATCAATCCCTTTCACATCATTTATGCATGATAAAAAAATACAATTCTTAAGAAATATTAATTTATTTTAAACATACTACTTTTTAACACAAAAACACCTCGAAACATATTTCTCCCCGCAAAATATTTATTTAACTAAAAAAAATATATTTATTTTATTCATTAAATAATCAAATAAATATTATATTTACTAATTGATGAATAAAAATGTAGTTAATATTCAAATAACTAAATAAACATACTTATTTTTTACTATTGGTTCTAGTGGAAAACACAAGCTGGGGGTTGAATTGATTTTCCCTTAAAATTTATGTTTAAAAATTTTTAAAATTAAATCCCAAAAACTAATAAAAAGTTAGAGTTACCCAAAATAGTACCATTATATAATTTTATCGTTAACATGGTTTCTCATAAGTTTGATTTTTTCTCCATTAATATGTGTTTTTGCAATATCTTAATATTTGAAAAAAAAATTTCTAAAATAAAAACCTTATTTATAAAACAAAAGTTAAATCATGTTATCAAAGTAAATATTTGTTATTGCTTTTAATGTAGATACTATATTATTAAGTAAAAAAACAAAATAGAAAAATAATAATAAATAAGACACATTAAGACATTAAATGAAAAGTTATATCGTATCCCATGACCTAATCCCCTCAACATGTAAATAAACTAATGCTAATAATTTTATCAATAAAATAAACTAATCCTTACACTGGATAAAATTATAACAAAAAAATGGACAATGAAAGTCCAACAAATACAATAGCCTCTCCCATAGTTATTTGTGGGATAAAAGAGATAAATGTCTCACATGACCTCATCCATAGCTTTATAAGGGATTAAAAATGAAAATAATTGAGATTGAGTGTAAAGAAATAACCCTTTTATTATTGGAAACTATGTTTTATAGATAAACAGAGTAAAAAAACAGCTTGAAAGTATTCTAAAAAAGAAAGATAAAGAAAAGGGAAATATGATGTTGTGGTGTAGCTAAATCTAAATAACTTCTATTTTATTTGAGTCTCTTAATCATTCTTTTCAATAATTAATCGAGGTTGGAAAAAATAGTGGGAAAATAGAGTATCATAGAAGTTTTAATTTTTTTCCTTCTGTTTCTCATCTCTTTTATTCCACACACATTTCTCTCTATGTATTTCTATGTCCACTATTAATTAACACTAAATATACATGATGTAAACACACCTAATGTTTATGCACATGCATGAGGGGTTGATCTACATATATAGTGCTCAGCATATTCTAATTATCCACTATATAATAATAATAAGATAATATGGACCCCAATATTGTGTGAAATATCTAGAAAGACATAATGTTTCTTCAATAAATATGTGTATTTGTTTAAGAATTATAATTTTTATATCCTTGCACCTTTTAATAGTAGTTAATAATGAAAATATGCATTGAAATTTTAATTTTGAAATTAATTTTGGATATGCATGGTGAAATATCTAGTGACACCAATCAATGGTGGTAACTCTAGCTTATAACGGTGGTATTGGTTGATAGTAGATGCTATTAGATATAACAACCCTTATTGGTAGGAAATTGATCTAGTGGTATCTTTACCTGATGATACACTATGAAATGGTAATATCTTCTGGTGGTAGGAATGTCTGGTGGTAGCTTAACTTGGCGATAAAATCACCCAGTGGTATCTTGAATTATTTGTAGCACTGATTGATGTTCAATTATCTTTGATTGTATCTCCTCTTAATGGTAGATCCAATTGGGGGTAGATCATGCCAGTCATACAAATTTAACATTCAATATCATCTAGAACTGATATTATCCTAGAGTGATTTCTTGGGATGATATATCTTTTCAAATAATGGTAGATGGTGATGATATATCAATATTTGTTAATATTGTTAATTTTTGACCAAAATATAGTTAACTATCATAAAAAATTAAATTCAATATAAATGTAACAAAAATTATTTGAGATGATTAAAATAAATTTTTTCTTGTACTATGCCAATAATCTCCCCCTTATGGATGATTACAAATCAAGGAATTATTAATCAACCAAAAATATTCAACAGTCAAATAAAAAAATTCAGAATGTTTAAAAATAAAAATAATTTTTAATACATTACTTATACATATTCAATTCATACATTAGTTCCATACAGTTCATACATTAGTTCCATAAGGTTTTATATGTAATACATTACTTATGACTCCACTGGCTTCAATCTATGCTATTCATGATCTACTTTCTAACATATATTCTTAGGGTAATTTTTTACCCTTAATAATGTTTCATACCAAGCCTGTAAATTTACCAAAGCATATCCTCCGGGAGTGTTGTAACCAAGAGTTCAGCAAGGCCCATTTTCATTCACCAGTTCCAGTTCGAGTCTATCTCAAAGCGGTGTTTTTGGGTTTTACCCCTAGGATACATCTATGTCAGAGCTGCCTCCACTTGCTCGTATCCAGACAAGGATATATTTACATGATTAACCACTTAGTCAATACTCATAAATACTTAGAGATGTTTTTATTATACATATTCTTATCACTAAGTCTTCACTAGGGTTTTCTAATCCTAATCCCAAAAATAACTAAACCTGTCCTTTGATACCAACTATGACAACCCAGCTCTTTATTACGCACTTAATCATGATTTTTTACACAAACATCACTTGATACAATATTGAAGATTGAGAGGTATAGTGTATTTGGGGATTAGGATCATTATATAACAACTTATAACATGAAATAAAACATCTTTATTGAAAACATCCTTTACATGACCACTACATTCCCTTATACTTAGCATTACATGGGATAACCCGAGGATATGCATAAGAAAAGGGTGAGCTGTAAAGCCTAGTACGGGAATTAACATGGAATAACATGGGGATTAAAGTAAAGGTTATAAAATAGGAATATCAATGTAGAACAATAGAAACATTAAAATAAATTCATGATAAAGCATGATAATCATAACATGGAAATTTGGCAACAACATTTAACATGATTTTAGCATGAGCCAAGGCTCATTGCACATAGAGCAGGAGTGAACCCTCATTACACATGAAGAATGAGTAAAACATCATTTCACTTAAATTATCATGATTCAACACCCATTGCACCTGACATATCATGATACTATACTTTACTGAATGCATTAGATCGCTATCAGGGCACACCCTTATTAATCATTTAATTACATGCATAAGTGTGTCACATGGATCATGGAATCAATCAGCATCATAAGTTATTACATGATTAAGTAAAATTGAATAAATAAAGGAAATTATAATTCAATATTTATATGTTCCTAAAGGTGAATACCCTTGATAAAGATATGGATATGGTAATCATTACCCAATGATCTTGGCTGGGGAAAACAGTGGGAAATTTCGGCAGCATAACGACGTGAAATAAGAACTCATAAAAAATGGTTGATGAGAGATAAAGGGGTATATCATCATATTTACATGAAATGGAAAGTTAGGGGATTATATAAATATATTTACCAACAAACATATTGAATTTAGATACAAAATTCAAAAGAATTACCTGGATATAAAATATCAGAGAGAAATCCCTCAAGGAATTTCAGCATGGTAATGGGTGTACATGGGAGGCATTAATGAGAGAGAAAGGAGTATCCCATCATCCAAAAATAAATAGGATAGTATGGTGGAGGTTTAAAATCATACCCCAACATTTTTAATTGAAAAAAAGGGCATAAAAACTTAAAAACAATTGGACAAAAATGAGAATGGAAGAAATCCCTTACTTGGAAGTGTGATCCCAAAAGCTTGGGAGAGGCTTGAGAGAGGCTTCTTGGGATTTTGGGGCATCTTTGGAGGATTATAGAGAGAGGAGGTCTGGGGTTGGTCGAACTCAAAAGTATTTGAGTGAATAGGAAGTGGGATCTTGGGTGGGTTTATATAGAAAGGAGAAAGAATTCTTTAATATTTAGGTTTGGGTCACCACACATTAAATTAATCAATAACAAATACCAGCCCATGGTTTTTTCCAATGGTTTTTTCCAAAGGGGAGTGAAAAACAATATTTTATAAGGCTAATGTCCGAACTTCATAAAATATTGAGGGTGATTATGTGGAGCTGAGTCACACTCTCAAGGAAATTCATTTAAAAAGTGAAAATGTTTTATAACTCTTGGAGGGTCCACTAATGTTTTGTAAAATAAATCAAACAAACCTAAAATAAATTTATTTTAATGATAAAACATATATTTTCTGAACATATCATTTTTAGTATTTTATTACATCACTATTAGGTCATCATGATGTCATAAAACACATTATATATTTAAACTGTATTTAATTTTTACCCAAAAAATTAACTGTCTCAGAAAATTATGAAAAAATCACCATTGGATAATTTGACATCCAGATTCCAAAAATAATATTAATTTTATCTAAATAATTTTCTAAATATGTATATTTTTACTTTTAAAATAAAAACCGACATTTATCGAAAATTCATGGGTTTTGATAAAAATAACTTTCATATCTTAATAAAAATTACAACTGCATTCATAAAATTATATGATCATTTATATTTAATAAAAAGTAATTTAATTATAATAATATTTTATTAAATTATTATTTAATTAAAAAATCAATTAATTCATCCAAATTTATTTCTTAGTTGAATATTAACTAAAAATACTATTTGTGATTTAAAAACTATTTACAAAGTAACAATAATAAAATGAATGCACATTCATTGTACAAAAATAATGTAAATAGTCATTGTGCTAGGGTCTTTTTACGTAACCCCTTATAACACCCACATAAGACGGAAGGGTATGGTGTGCGATGGTGACAGACTCTTGGGGTGTCTCGGATAACATCGATCGGGTGGTAATCTCTATTAACTCCCACTTCTCCCATAGTTGGTTCTGCTCAAGATTAACGTGTTCAAGCTCAGCTTGGGCTTGGTCAAGAGCGAAGACCAATGATGCCACCTCTTTTCTGAGCTTTGACAAATGGGCTTCTTATGGGGAAAGTCTACTAGATGAGTCCATCGCTTCCTTTGTCTGAGTAAATTGGATTTGTTAAAGCCCTATATTTATACAAATCATATGATCACTGTTCAACGACTATATTAGAAACGGTGAGAGTTCATAATGAAATTTTAAAATCCAGAAACATAAAACCATTGATGTTCACATTTTATATAACCATAATAACACATTTAATTAGATCAAGAAAAAATTTTATTAATGAATTTTTGGGTTGTGACATATTTTTTTAGAGATTTTGCAGAAGTAAAACTCAGGAAAAATCAATTTTTATAAATCCTTATCTATCCAAGTTGATAACCAATTCCAGTACTATATTTAAGGGTTGTTTATTTATGAAGAATCTGGAATATATTTTTTATACCATTAGTGAATCTCTATAGACCCTTCATTAATTTTTTATTAGATAATTTCAACTCATTATTTTTCTAAAATAGTTGATCATTCATATCCTTCTCTATAGAGAAATTAGTTTTAATGTAAGAAAATAATTCATGTTTCTCCTTTAAACTTTTATAATTTTTACCATGTTCATTAAATGTGTCATGAAACATATTATAATATTTGAAAAAATAAATACTAGAAATATTTGTTTCATTGTTATTTTCATTCTCTAAAATGTTAAAATAATGAATATGAGAATACAGAAAAATATTTGATTCATTAGAAGTGTTTTTTATAAAACACATGATGGATATATGATTTATCTAATCTATTATTGTATCATAATTACTTGAACTATCCTCTTATGCACTCCATTTGGACTTCATTGCATTTTTATACTTTTACCTTTGTCCCCATACATTTTCATATAATTTATCTTGGAAAAATCTACTTTAATGTGTCCTCTGATTTTACAGTCACAACAGACCACATCATTTTTTGAATCATTATTTTTACACCATTTTCACTGATTTCATTTTCTATCTGAAATACTTCCATTGTTGTACTTTTGATGAATTTCTTCTTCTTTTAAAATTTCATTAATTTTCTAGCTATATGAGCCATTCTTTTGTCATTACCTGATTGTGATTCACCATCATTTGAACTTTCAACATTGATATTCAATTTTAGTTCTGATTTAGAAGTCATGAAGGTTACTGACTTCCTCTTAGGTATATCTTCTTATTCATTATTTAATTTTATTTATTCTTTATACATCATAAGTTTTCCGGTGAGTTATTTTAATGATAGCATAGTAATGTCGCATGATTTTCAAACATCACAGAAGGTGAATTACTTGATATTTATTAGTAATTTGATTTCCATGTCCATGCATTGTGTTCAAAATATTATTAAACCATAGAAACATATTTGAAAGGGATTCATCATGCTTCATCATAAAAGTATCATATTTAATAGAATAATAATTGAAATATATTTGTTTAACATTGGATGTTCCTTCATAAGAAACAAGTATTGTATCTCAAAACACAAAATAATTTGAACACACATATTTTATATAGACTTCATATTCTCCTAATTAATAGTAAAAAAAGAATTTGTAACATTATAATAAAAATCATAGGCAACCATAGGGTCATCAGTATAATAAGACCTATAAAATTTGGTTGTTCATATTTATCATTAATTATAGTCAACATATTAATGGTTACACATTATAAATGAATTTTTATTTTAATTTTCCATTGATCAAAATTTATTCCATTGAAATAATGAGGCATTTTAGTGGTATTTATTTCTTATCTGTGATTATCCATAGAGACTGAAATTAATAACTAATAAAAAGTTAAGATCTTTAGGTAAAACATGATCACAATAAACATATATTTTGACATCACACTGATCCCAAATGTTGGTCTTAGTAGACAAATCAATACGAGGGGTGAATTGAGTTTCTAATAAAATTTCAATTAAAAATAATTAAAAATAAAAATCCACCAATTTGATGAAAAAGAATATATTTCTAGAAATGTAGAATTATATAATTCAATCTTTCTGAATACCTCTCATATTTTTTACCAGAACTCAATTAAGATAAGTTTATACACTCTATTAACTTCTGAAAAAATTTACATGAAACAAATACCTAATATATAAAATACAAGTTAAATAAAAATATCATTGTAATGTTTTGTTATTGGGTTTAAAGTAGATACTATTTTATTTTGTAAAGAAATAAAAAAAATAGACAAATTAAAAAAATATTGAACAACAGAATTTTAAACCACGGGTCTATCTTAATCCAAGACCTAAACTAGTACACTTTCCAATGAAATACATACAAGAATTTTATTAATATAATAAAATAATCCAAATCCTGGACTGGGTTTTTACAAAAAAACATTACCAATAAATTATAGTTATGAACAAGCCTCTTTTATAATTATTCATTGTATAAAAGAGATACATGTTACACACAACCACTTCCATAGTTATAAGTGGGAGTGGAAATAAAAATAATTGAGAGTTAGTGTCATTTATCCACTAATTTAGTTCAATAAAATGTGTTTTATATATAAATATAGTAAAACAAAAACATAGTCTGTAATTTGGATAAAATAGAAAGAAAAAAAGGAAATATAAATGTGAAGATATTTTGTAGCTCGGCACTAATAGATTTGGTTTTCTAGCAGACTCTGAATTCTTCCTTGAAAATGATCAACCGAGGTTCTATAAATAATTAAGAAAAAAATAGAGTCTTAGAAGTGCTAAAAATTATTCAGTTTTCACTGTGTTTTCTTACAAAAATATATATCTCTATGTATTTATATGTCCTTTATTATATTTAACAAGATTTTTATTATGTCCACCACATCAAGTCCACACACATGCATGTGGGGGGGTGGTTACTCTAAAATATTGTTCTCTAGATGGTCCAATTATCCATTATAGAATAATAATAAGAAAATATGGATCCTCATATTGAGTAATATATTTGGGAATACTGAATTTTTATTTAATACCTATATGGAATAGTTTAATTATAACCATTATTAAATTCATATTCCCCTAACTAGCATTGAATTATTAAACTAGCTCTTGGATATTTAATTTTGAAATTATTTATGGATGGGTATGGTGGAAGATCCGGCTATAGAAATCCCTAGTGGTGGCTTTGGATTCTTATGGTAGAAAAATTATATAGTAGATACTTCTTGTGGTATTAACAGTTGGATATTGGACATTGAATTAATGGAATATTTACCTTACAGTAGCACCACATGATGTTATCATCTTCTGGGGCATGTACATCTACATGTAACTCAACATAGTCATATAATCACACATTAGTAGGTAAACTTTGTCGTAATAGAAGTTGATGTTTTATTCTCTTTATCAATAGATCCACCCGATGGTAGATCCTCTTGTTAGTATATCTTGGAAGTAAAATAATTTTAAATGGTAGTAGGATACTTAACTTATAGTAGCTTGTAGAGGTAGAATAGGATGGTAGCTCTTTCCAACTAATGGTATATTGTGATCATAAAGACGGATTTATTTAATTTTTTTTATCTTTGAGAGAATATTGTTGACTATCATAAACTATTAAAATAATTAGTAACAAAATAAACATGATTTTACATCATTAAAATAAGGAATTTCTTTGACTAATCCATTAATTACCTTGTGAATTATAATAAAAATATATAAATAACAGTCATATTCATTGACATGTGAATAAATAATTATTCAATAATAAATGCATTTATATTATAAACTTGAATAAATAGTTATTTAATTAATGTGATCAATATAAACTAAACAAATATTATTCTATAATCCAAGAATAATATTTAGTCATTATATTAAATTCGGACTTTAATATAACTGAGATTCAGGATATAGTTACTGTGTGACCCTACTGACCTTTTTATTTGTGTCATTTGGTGAAATTTAACAATATATCATGGAAACCGTGCAGAGTGACTTTAATGGAAAAAAGAAAATAATCTCATTCAAATTATTACTATGTAATATAATCAATTTATCTCCATATCTCCTCAAGAATGTCTTATAATTTGTTATCAACCTATGTGATTGATTCAATTTCTTCGGAATCCTAAAATGAACACATCATATAACTACCAAAGTCTTGTATTTAATTATAAATTTACATTTAAAATAAGGGGTTAGAAAAATAATCTTCAATAACTTGGATAGGGAAAATCATTTCTTCACTTATTCTATTATTTTCATATCACTTATGACAAATCCAACTTATTGTTCTTCACTATGAGTATTTTATGTAATATTTTTAAAAAACACATCAAAGTAAATGATTCATGATATAAATAATTCATAATATCAAGTTAAAGTACCCACACACATTCCCAATGATAATAATATCCAACGATAGATGTAATAAGTTGATTTCCTTTTGGAATCTATGTCTATATAACCTCATCTCCATATGATTACCAAGTGAAAACTTCATGAGAAGAAGTCTCAATGCATTATTATCCCCCAACACCTGATATTAAAATATTTTCAATTCCCCACAAAAAAAATCATCTAGACCATAATATTAATTCTTAAGAATATTATCATTGAATATTAAGTTTTTTATTATTATGACTAAATACATTAGTCTTTTGATATGTAAAATAATCTTAGGACATTATCACATTTATTTTATATAAGATAACACTCAACATGTGATAATATATTGATTAATATTCAAATAATAAGATATGAAGGTAGTCTTAAGTACAATGTCTGCTATATCCAGGGAGCCACTCTAACAAAATCTAAATCACACTAGTGCCAGCTGCTAACTAATTGGTTATCTCTCAATGAATTAACATACATCTACAAAGATATAGCTATATCTACTAGGAATATTATTTTATTTTGTTCTTTCATTATAATGTGACTTCACCACACCATGGAAATCCCCTAAGAGGTTATATAATTGATTTTTATTTACCTTTTTACTCCATAATAAACTCCACATCTTGGGTGAAACCATATTAAAAAAACATTGCTAAAATGCTTCTTAAGATGTTCAGAAGTAACGACATACAAAAATCTCTATAGATATGAGTACCATTGTCTATAATAAGATTTTATTTCTTATTACCTTATCTTAGATATGATATTTGATCAAAGTGATATGAAAGAATTATATTTTTGAATCCACTTGAAAACTACTATTCCCACTTCTTCAAAATTCATGAAGTCGTCTATTTCTACTTTCTCAGGAACTATCAAAAATTTATAACTATTATCCTCTATAGGTATTTTAGTTTAGTTTAATGTTTTTTCTTTATGATTTATGTATAAGAAATATCAAATATCAATACATATGTTGTCTTATGAAATATATTACAAACTAATCTTAGCCATATGAAATTTATTTATAATAATCTCTTACCTTAATTGAGAAATATCATTCCATGTTATATTGAAAACAATTGGGTCTTGAATTTTTTTATATTGTATTTTTAAATACCCTGAAAAACTATGTACAATGAATAGATATATGAAACACTATATATCTGTATTTTTAGATCTTATACCCTAGAACATGGGTCACCACAATAAGTTATTCTTTGATAAATATTCCCAATAAATATCGTAATGTAAAATAATCATCTATTTTCTATATTTTATCAACCAATCTCACATGAAAATAATAAAATTCCTAAAAACCATTTATAGACACTTGAATCACTATTTTTATTTAAAACAAATGGTGTTAAGTATTTTTAAAATGATTTCTCTGTGATCATTATTTTTATCTCAATCCATAAATGGATTTTTCAACTTTCATCAATTTAATGGAATTCATTGAGGTAAAAAACAATTCATGTTTCATCATATAGAAATATCCTACAGTGTTTACTTCAAGGAATTTTTCCTTGACACTAAAATACCTCATATAATTATTAAATAATCATTCTATTTGAATTATAATTTTAATGTATTTAGTATGATGATTGGTAAAAAAAATCACTTACTTTTTTAAATGTCACCCAATAATGAATTTAGAAAAAATGGAAAAACCATCAAAATTGGGAACTAGATTAAAGTCTATGAAGTCTATATTAGAATTTATATTAACTTTCCAATCTCAAAATATTATCAATTATTACTTCCTTATATATTTTTTTATTCTTATGGAATAATATATCAGCGATATTTGTGAATGTACAACCACCTTTTTTGTTTTAAATTAGGTAAATAATATTCTTTAGAACAACCCCTCATCCATTTTTGTAGTGATTAGTGTTATTTGAAGGCCCCGTCTTTCCAAATTTCTTTTAGGTATTTTTTTGGGTGTTTGGGGGAATTTTGAATGGGGTTGTGAATTTTTTGGTGCTTGAGATGTGTTGGGTTCATCGAAGGAAGTAGAATGGATAGGGATGACATTTTAAAGGGAATTTTACCTAGGAACACACCTATATAAAATTAGAAAGGGATAATCCCATGGTTTTTTTAATATTATTGAATGATAAAGTGGTGAGGCCGATTTCATGAGTGAGTGAGTGAAAATTAAGAACATGTGGTCTCTACTATGTGGTCTTTATTGTTGAAGGTTTAAAAAACTACAATTCATTCACTATTCCATATTGAATTTTGTGGGGGAAATTAGGCTGAGGTTTATAAATTTCAAGGGGATTAGGTATATTCGAATAAGGGTCAGTGATCTTTACATTATCTGCATCGGGGTCTTCTGGGTGTTTTTTTAGGGTAAGAATTGCATGACGGTTTAATTCAATAATTGAATATACATCTTACATAAAGATAGATATCTGGATTGTAGGTGTTATTGTCTTATATAAGGGTATTATTAGAATCCTATTTCTTTTATAGGGGTTATCACTTGGAGGTTTCATAAGGTTTGTTTTCACTTAAACTTATAATGTTTCTATAAGTTATGTGAGGGTAATAGGTTTTGTATAGAGATATGATTTTTTATATTCCTTGTTCCATTATTAAACTAGCTTTTTATGATATTTAATTGTTTTATAATTGATAATTCATGGTTTTAGAAATATTATGAAAAGATTTAATAAAATATTTGACATCCAAAATTTTCGGAGTGGGTCATGCATGGAGAATTAAACAGAAACTAATTAATATGAAATACAATATGGGAGTTTGAAAGATATTCTCAGAAAAAACTGGAAACCTTATATGTTACATTATAAATTAGAGAGACTTTCTCATTTTAGTAACTTGATTTTTAATCATTTTAGGTTATCCACACACCTCCATTAAAATATTGAGAGCCTTTAGTATCTGGCCCAAGTCCTTCGAGTGTATTTTCAGAACTTCTATCATTTTCTCTGTACTCGGGTTTTGGTTTTGTAGTGTGTAAAGCATCATTATATATAAGATTAAAGACCCACTCCATTATTTTTGTGTAAATTGTGAGTTTATCATACTTATTTAATTGGGTAATTAAAATGAACAAACACAAGTAATATAAAATAAAAACTAATGGGGAAGAATGAAAAGGGAAGTGTTTCTCAGGCAATTTATTTATATTTATGGAATATTTTCTTGTGTGGTCACCAATTTTATTTACTAAAAATAAATGGTATAATTAAACAAGAAAAATAAGGAAGTAATAGAGGTATAAAATTTATGTAGAAAATTTGATGTGATAAACCTGATAGTTTAGTGATAGATAAAACATATTAATTTCTAGAGAACTAATGCATGTTTGGTCAATGAGTTGAGTCCATTTTTATGGTTGTGAACTAATTCCCATTTAATTTAGTATGTTTTCTGTAGTTAAATGATGCAAAAGGTTCAAATGAAATATTTTGATATTTGAATTCTAGATTCACTTCTTGTAATAATATATTAACAAATTATGACAATTAGATGAGCTGATTGAATAATTGGAACTTGAAAGATATTGATATTGGAATTGTAATATAGATTCTTCAAAATATGTTTATTTGATACTTTTTTGTCAGTGTGGCTATGATAAATTTTGTGAAGGTGTTATATATTCTTGTTAGAGTTGGATAAGAATGAAATAATTAAACAGTGAGCTATTGATGAAATTTTGTTAAGTTAATATGGTCTATAATTGAATTATATGGGTTTCAAATTAATTTCCATTAATTGAATTCATGTTCTAACTATTAATTAATGTGATGGAACGTAATAAGGAACAAGTGGGGGATAGTTAGAGTGAGTTGTCATTAAATTTTTGACTAATGAGAAATTATTAAAAATTATTGGTCGGTAATGTGAAAATCTTTAAAATGGTGGAATTAGGGAATATATGAAAGTGAATTGTGGACAGTGTGTGTTCAGTTTGCTGGTGAGTTACATTTAGTGTTGGAAGTTGTTAGTGGAATCAGGTGGTAACATTAATAAACTATTGATGAAGGATTGATATAATGATGTATTGATGTAAACCCTTTAGTTTGGGATTGTGATCAAGTATGTTTATATATATATATATGGTATTTTCAATGTGATTTGTAAATACACCCCTCATAATTAAATTATTTTATAATAATTCCAAATATTTCTATTCCAGGTTTTCCCCAATGTCCAGGTTGGTGGGGGTAGGTGGTTAACTACCTCTATCTTCCCCATCGTCCCTTTCACAGTAGAACTATTATAATGGCTCAAGGACGGTATGATATTGCACGGGTTGAGAGTATAATGTGGTGTGCCATATACAACATCGGTGATTGAATTTTGGTTATGTAGTGGGAATAATGAATGGTCGGAAAAATGAATAAGGTTGATGTAATTAATCTTCAAAATACCCTGATGCTTTGAATCTATGGTGATGAATATAGATGTGATGTGGATTTTAGTTTTCCCAGATACTAAAATGAGATGTTGTGACATGTGAGTATTGGGGTAGGTAGGGTTGTGACCCGACACCAATTTGGAAGGAAGGAATGGGAGAAAAAAGAAGTTTGATTTTGTGGTGTGATACTAGAAGACCAGTGTGAATGTTTTTTGCAGGGTTCGTGTGGTTATACTTTTATGATATTATGTTATTATAAATTGATGAAAAACTTAGTGAGCGAGCCTTGGTGAGGTTGGGAATGAGTTTTTTTCCGAATTGGTGTATGTTGGATCTTGTCTTTACATAGAATAGAATAAATATTATATTATTAAATTTTCATGAGAGATCATGTGGAGGATTATACTGAGTATACATTTTACCCTCACTTGACATAATTATAAACATGTTTTCAAGTATTCCATGTGGATTTGGTGACCGAACTGGATCACACTAGCTTGGAGAGGAGAGTTTCCATTAGTTCTATTTCTTATAAGTTTAATTTTTTATTTTTTATAGTTTATTTAATATAAAATGACAATTATTGTTGTATTATATTATATTGGATCTTGGTTTATTTATTTTATAAGGTGTTGATTGGTTTTTCTCATCTTATCTCTAATACTTTACTTATATTACGAAGTGACTCCCATTGTGTGTTTCATAACCTCAACGATAGTCCCCAACCGGGGGCCTATAGGATTCTGAGTTTGAGTTTATTAATTTTCTTTATTTCCATCATAATAGGGGTAAATTTGGAGGGGGTTATGAACGTTCCTATGCCAAATCATGTGTATTTGGAGATTTATCCTCATTTAATACAAGATTTATCCCACTATCCTATAAGATAAATGTTTTATCCGTATAGAAAATAGTCGGTATTAACTAATATATTTCAATTTCAGGGATATAAAATCACATGTATATTTAGGTTAATTAACTATTAATAACATATTATTTTACTTGATGAGTGTTTGTATATAAATTCATATTCATTAAATGGTTCAAATTAAAAACATGAAGATATAAAATAACAGATTCCTATCAAATTTTAAATTTTTTATATCCATTATTCATTATGGTTTTCATAAGGTATAATAGAACAACTCTATTTGTTAAATATGTCTTGAAAGTAATTATTGAAGTATACTAGTACATAAAAAACTCATCATTGATTTTCTGTATACTACCATCATTCCTTTGATGTGTATATGGTAATGGGAGTTTAAGAGTATCACCACTCTATATTTAAATGATTTATGAATACTTGGTTAGGATATTAATTAACTATTCCACATAGAGTATGTTATATATATTATTAATTTTAATCATTACTTCCAATTTTCTTTCCTAACCTCTCTTCAAGGAATATGATGAAGTGTATAAATTCACCCATATATTTTCCTTTGAATAGTTCACATGGGTTTTCCAAACAAAAAATATAATATATATGGGTTTAAATCCATCTTTGAACGTTTATTTTTATAAAAATTAGTAATTGTGTACATGAAATTCCTACATGCCTTATCTCTAAAATCCAAAACACACTTCTGGTATATTCTTGAAGATTCATTCTCATTTTACTAAAGAATGAATTATATTTCCAAAAATTAGTATTAGTATTATAATTTATATTAATCATTATTCACTAATTTGGATAGTTTTGATTCAAGTATTAATAATATACTATGCATGAAATACTAAAACAATATTCATTCCCAATTTAAAATAAAGTTTTAATGTGTCCAACATGACACTATGATAAATGTTTTGACAAAACTCAATATAAAATAATTGTCCAATGAGAATTAATGAAATGGGAAATATGATGTTGTTTCCTCCTATTGGAGGACATAGTAATCACCCTTCCTTATCTACTTAGATATTTCAAATTACATCTTGTATTTTTTTTACATCCTTGGTTATTATTTTTAAACAAAAATATATGAATTTCATATTTTATTTAAACCCCCCAAAAAATAAAAATATTTCATTCAATTTTTATTAAACCTAGTGTAGAACCTTCTACTTTCACTTTATTCAATTCCTTTTTATTCCTCTTCTTGTGACCATTATTTCCACATGAGAAATAGATATCCTTTTTTTCACAAATCCACCATTGAGTATTTTTATTTGATGGATGTTGTAAAAGCTCCAAATTCTCTGAACTAGTATTATACATTTAAAAATTATCTTCTTTTACTTCACTATAAGGGATAAAGAACCATGGTTAAATAGATTCTTATCTACATAATGAAGTGAATACAAAATATTCCTAAGAGGATTCTTTATACTATTCATCATATAATTGTTGATAAATATAGATAATTTTGAGGGTAAGGATGATAATTTAATAATAATGGATATTTTTTTATTCATTTTGAATCCCATCCTCACTAATAGGTTAATGTGATTCAGTATCTTGAATAAAATATAACTATCTAGATTGTATTTTTGTTTATACTGGTATAATGTAGTAAAAATCTCATTTATCATTTCCCTCTATTTATCCTTTTAATGTTCTTGTAGACGAGTTAATAAATATCCCATTTTAATGAATTTGTATTATATATTTTTCTCTCTAGACATAGTTGAACCATTATGAAAAAAACATTGGATGCATCCTGCATACACCTTCTATAGGTATACTTCTCACCATCACTCATTCATTAAAGTGGTTGTTTGGGAATAACGGATTCCAGTACATAATAAAATCTTTCTGGTTGTACTGAAGTGTATGAATGACTATAACACTCCTGTAAATTAATGATGTTCAGGACATATTTGTTGTCCAGAAATAATATCTTTGTTTCCCTGAGTGTGATGGAATAAATTATTTTTACCATTCACTTGTTATTAATAAAATCCAAATATCTATCACAATTGGATTTAAAATATCTTACATCGTAGATATTCCAGTGGTAAAGATCAATATTCAAGTTCCCATAATCTAGACATATGTCTCAAAAATTATTCTAAGGTATTTAGATAATAATTCCTTCCAATATAATTAAACCATAGTTCCTTGTTCTGTTGAGTGAACTCCATGATCCTAAAATCATTGAATTATATTTCCTCAACACTTTTCCATATATCATTCATGGTCGAGATTTAGAAAAATAACTTTGAAAATAACGTTTTCAAGTTTATCTATGACATTATTTAAAACTCCTTAATAATTGAAAGCACCCTAATTTGGAACCAAAGAGTTATCTGAACTTTTTTTTCACTCTAACTCAAGTGATGGAGGGATTAATAACATAATATTTACTTGATAGTTTTTTATCTTTATTTATTGATATTATTTATTTTATCCTTAACATTATTATTAATATTATGTAGATTTTACAAAAGTAATTAACCATTTAAAATATGATAATGTATATATAATCTATTTATTTTATTTTTATCTTATAGATTTTTGTAATGTTTTTCATAATGTGATCACATAAAAACATAAAAAACTAGGATTCGTATAAATGGATTAATAATTATGCACTAGAAAAAAATAAAATAAACATGTTGTATTGTAATGAATTTTTAACTACTGGTTGGATTTCTGAGTAGATGATATAGAAAACCTTGAACCTAAGTGAATAAATCCATGTGCTGATACATAAATTTATTTGAATTATTATTTATTAAAATTTTGTTTCTTATTGTGAATTTTAACCTCATCTCTATCTTGAAATGCCTCCTCTTGCATGGGATGACCTTACTCTACATATGATTACTCACATGTAGGTTATGGGAACCAAGAGTTTAGGGTTATATAAATAAACAATAGACACATAGGTCTATATATAATATAGGGGAGGGAATTATATTAAAATCAATATATTTAATTTAATATTAAATTTATCAAAAAAATCATACAATAAATTGTTAAATTAAACAAAATGGTACACATACATATTCCCATCAGGTTCATGACCATCCAAAACATGTAATGACTACACATTTTGACTTTCTAGAATTTAACTCAATTAATTCAATAATAATATTGAATTCTTAAATTAAAAAATTAATCATATTATTATTTAATTAAATATTTATCTTATTTACCTATCATAAGATTCCATGAGATTTCATTCTTATGTAATTTTAAATAAATTAAATAAATAAATTTAAATTTATCTTTTTTTTACAAACGGAATTTACTGACATGGAACACAATATGTATCCTCTTGGTCTGTTTTAAATTTAATCTTTAATTAACCATATGAAGCATATACTAGTGACAACATGGTGTGTTACCATTTAAATTACATGAAATATACAAACACTCCCATGTAATGTGACTTACAATGTGTATGGTCCCTATCATGTACTTTGTACTTATATAAAATTTATGATGACAATGTGTGTCATGATATTACATGAATTATTGTTCCATGGGACATGATGTATCATTTTCATAGAGTGTTTGACCACACAACATTACATAATATCTGTGACATGTACCATTGGTGAAGTCTATAAAGTACATGTAATGTATGACAACCATACATGCAATGTATTTGGAGAAAAATGTGGGAAAAAATTAATGAAAGAATATAATTCCCCATGGAATACCAAAAAAAATTCAACATGTAAATACTTTATAAAACCCCATCAAAATACTTGTACATGATAGTGACAAATCGTGTGGATTGGATTAATTTTTATTAATTTTTCCTTCCACATGTTTGACACACAACACGCTTGTCTCATTATATACCCTATGTGAGTAGATATGAGTTACACAATGGGTACAACCGGATACAACCAATACACTCATTTCTCTAGCCACATACATAACACACTCTAGGAATCAACATGTATTATGTGTTGGTAATTATGTGTTACAAAATTTTTACTTTATCTCAACATTTTGAACTCACTTTTGAACTATGTTTCTCAACTAATAGTCAATGCATGATGTGTGTTTTAATTACACATCACATACTCTAACAATATAGATTTTAGAATTTACATAGGGACAAATAGTTTGTGGTTACATGACATGTAAAAAAACTATATTCGAGGTAAACCTGTCAAGATAAATGTCAATTGGTGGTCAAAATATGGGGTGCAATAATGTTACACAATCTTTTCCCACATGAGGTTCCGTGATTAAAATTAATCATCCATTTATAGTTGATCAGGTGTGCATGATCTGTACATTTTTTTAACCTCTATATAAAAGGGTTAATTGTAAAAAATATATGGAACCTCCAAATGGTATACTTGATCATTCTTTATACATTATTTACCTGTTATTGTAATTTGAAACATAACAAACAAGTTATGTCAGCTTATAGTTTAAAGGTAAAAAATGAAAATGAAAAAAATAAAAAAAGACGTAATTGATCAAAAAATAATAAATAATTATAAATTAATCTACAGCCACTCGGAATCTACTTGAGGGTTCTGGGGAATAGTATAATATTTTTATCCCATATCCAACAATGTTTTCTGTCCATTTCCTCATATAAAATCATTAAAACATCATAAAGAAACCATAGATTCTTCACAAAGAGTATCATTTTATATATAATTTATAATTAATTTAAAATAATAATTTCTAAATATTGATAATTATTTCTTTTTCATTTGATCAATTTTGTTGACTTTTTTATCATATCATCATTATGGGGTATAATGCAAAGAGGATTTATTCCAACAGTATCTACACAGGATTAGTGAATTTTGGAACACTATAATTGATATTATAGGTGCTGGTTTAGGGGAACCTGCTTTAATTCATCAATACCCATTTCCCACAAGAATAATTTTACACAATTTAGAATGTTTAGTTGTCTTATTATATAAATCATGATAATGATGAGGATAATTCTCTCATTATTGAGAGAATTATTGAGAATTTTTCTATAGGTATTAAAGATAATTCTCTGGGGAGAATACAATGTGTACAACTCTCACTATCCCTAATATGATATTATTGGGTTTATATACATAGGGTTATAAATTTATTATGTGAGTAGATGTATTATATCTAATTTTCAATTTCATGTATACCCCTTGATAAATAATAATAATAATAATAATAATAATAATAATTTTATATTCCATGGCATGCACTAACTCACGAATATTTAAAATTCATTTCATAAATAAATAAATTAATATTTATTTAGATGATATTAAATAAACTATATTATTTCCACTAGTCCCTTTATTTAACCCGTCAGTCCTTCCCATAATTTATCAAACCTTACTTAATTATTTTTTATTTAAATAATTAAAAATATTTATAGTATTATTTCAATAAATAAATCATTGTTAAATTCACTAATTAGGGAATAAATATTTATTTAATATTTTATTAAAAAAATATATTTATTACCTTGTGAATAATAATAAACATAAGATAAATGAATTTTATATTTAGTAAAATGTGAATAAATATTTATTTAATATTCATTTAATATATATTCTAAAACTGAATAAATGGTTATTGAATTTATGAAATTAATATAACAAGAATTAATTTTATATAATAATATGATAATAGTCTTTTATAATATAAATATCAAACTATAATTTAACATAGATTCTAGATACACATAATGTGTCACCCTCTAGGCCTATTTATTAGTGGAATTAATAATGGAAATTTTCCCAAATATGAAGATTTGTGTCTATTTACATGTCAATTAACCAAAATAAAATGAATTTAATGTTAGAACAACAATAACCTCTTACAAATTCATACTATGTAATATAATTTGTTGGTTTTAATATTTCATCAAGTAGGTTGTATACTTATTTCAAAAACGTATGTTCTTCATTGTCATTATTTAACCACCTGAAATGATCTTTTCAAGGAACTACTGTGGAAATGGATTTAATCTGATAATTCCATTTCAATAAAAGATCTTGATATATCATATTTCATAATTCCTATGGGTAAAATACATTCTTGGCTTTTTGAATCAATGCCATATCTCTTATGACACACCCATCAAATCTCACTTCAAATTGAGAATACGACATTATGATTTTATAAAATAAATCAAAGTGTGTGATTTATGATATAAATTAATAATAATAATATGTTGTTTAAAGACCAATAGAGACATCTATAGATAAGAATATCCATTAAAACATGTATCATGTGTAATTCCTATTGGTGGGTCTGTCCTCATAACTGTAAGACCCCAAAAAACCCTGAGAGGGGAGGGGTGAATTAGGGTGCCATGTTTTTCATTTAAAGTGACTTATATTGGTTCCACATTAGTAAAAACATAGTAATACTATCTGAGGGAATCATTATTAATTATTCATTCACACGAATAAGGACAATACAACAGTTTTATTTGGTTCATAACTAAGGGTTAGTCTATAGAGTATACACCTATAGTGTGTAAGTCAAAAATAATTTGACTAATTTTCCATAGTTTTGGAGTACAGAAGTTCATACATTGTCAATATGTCCTAAGAACACTACCTTCACATGACTTTATGAGTAGAACACTGCCTCCCTTGGAACACTTCATTAACACTGCCAAACTCACTACATTTGGTGAAGTCTTACCCAGTTTAATTAATTTATGATCTCTTTAATAGTGTGAAATTAAAGCCTCTTTCTTGATATGAATGAGTCTCTATATGCATTGTATACTTGAATTTATTCACTTGAACACACTGAATAAATACTGGCTATTCAAAACCTGCTAGTCACACAACCAAAGATATTTCATGAAACACTTGAACTTGCGAACAACTATATGATTTTTTGCATAAGATAAAATTAAAAAAAATAATACCTTTCATGAAAGTAGACCATGAGTATCACCTATTCTTTATATACACAAGAAACACTCTCTGTGACAAACTCATTGTGCACAACTCTTCTATGCCCAACTCTTTCACGTAACAAAGAAAATATGTCTTTGTTTGAAAAGTTACTTCGAATGAATGGGATGGCCACCTATTTATAAAAAAATATTTCCCTACACACAAGTTATTCACATTCCATCCACCATTTATATAATAATTTTTTAAAAAATATATTTGGAGCATAATATTCTTGATTCACACGATAAGAGTCTTAATGATGCACATCTTCCTTGTGTTGTGCAGACTCATCTTTCATTCTATTTCAGAGTTTTCTTGAAAATCATCAGTATTTTGATGTGATGATCATGAAAATTAAATTTCTCAAAAAAAATTGAATCACCTTTATCATTATTCACAACTTTGTTTTCTAGAAACAATAGTCTTTATCCACCATATTTTTTGTCCAATTTTTTCCAAACATTGGGAAACAATGTAGCCTTCTACAGTGAAGCCATATGCACCATAGAAACATGTGTTGTAAAAAATCCTTGATCAACCCAGAGTTCATTGACAAAAAACACAAAATAAAATCAATTTATACCAACTATATTAAATAGTACATGGTCCCAATAATCCCCACTTTAGGTTTCTTGGCAATCTATTAGATAAATCCAATAATGTACCATCCTAAAAAAAACCAGAAAAGCATTAATGAACTCATCCAAAAATCTTAGTTTATGTGAGAAAATGTTAGTGTATAATAAAATATTGGATGCATGAATTGATTTATCTTGTTTTGGAAATCTTAAAGATATCCATGCGGACATCTGAAAAATAAGAACTATTTCTTCATAACAGATAATTCTCATGATGTCGCAGAAGCGTTGCATGGATTTTCAAAATCCTATAACCAGCACCTTGAAAAATATTATAACATGGAATTTATCCATTACACCTCTTTGTAAATAAACCCAACAAACCAATATTTTTTACTTATAGATAAAAAACACCCCCCCCCCCTATATTGATATCCCCCATAAACCTACATCACTTCCACAAACAGATTAAATATGTTTACAAAAATAGGGAGACGAGACCATCTGTAACCTCTTCATACAATGGTATGAGGATGAACACCATGGTTCAATCAATGTTTCTCAAATATATGGTCTTATAATATATTAGTTTGAATTTAAACAACTTGGTGATCAGTTCCATCATTCTCAATATTAATAACACATTCTTCATCTTTTTCCTTGATGATGTGATATCTGATCTCAATATGGTTTGTATGAGTTTTCTGAAATATATTATTGATAAGATTGATTGTGATCTTGACCTCATAGTGAATTAGCATCAGATGTTTAACAATATCATCCTTATTAGTCAGTTGTTTATTCATCCACAATAGGTGAGTGAAAATCCTTTGTAGTGGATATATACTCTTCTTTATTCGTACTATGATATGTAATTTATTTAACTTTTATAACTAGAACACAGATTTATTTATAATGAATAATTATTTAAAAATTGTTGACTTTCTATCCACCACATATCCTACCCAGTCTACCTCAAAAAATGATGATAATTTATTTTCTCTTCCTAGAGTAATATAAAATCCAATGTTTCAGGTACATTGAATATATGTTAAGATTATTTTAACAGCTTCAAAATGATTTTTCTTCAGATTACTTTAAATGTGGGATATTAATAATATTTAAAATATGATATCTGACCATGTTTTAATTGAGTATAATAAGGTACCAATGATTCCCTTATATCGGATTGGATCCACAGAAGTGACATCTTCATGTTTTCCAAGATTTTTCCCAACTACTATCGAAGTCGATATCAGTTCAGAGTCATGCATGATGAATTTCTTCAGAAGCCCAATTAAATATTTTTCCTAAAAATTGAAGGTGTAATAATTATTTTCAATCACATGAATCCCCAATAAGTAAATTATTTCACCAATTATAGACATTTAAAATCCTAATTTCAAGTGATTATCAAATTCTTTCATTGATCCAGACATGATTCCACTAAAAATAATATCATCCACATATAGAGTTTCAATAAATTGATATTTTTTTTAATTTATTACATATATAATATGATTCAGCCCAAATAATTTATGCTCAAGCTTTTGTAGATATGAATTGAGTTGAGAATACAATGCTCAAGATCTCTACTTCAGTCTATAGAGATCTTTATTTAAACATAAAACCTTAGTCTCCTCATTTCCAATCATAAGTCCTACTGGTTTTTAAATGTAGACACATTATATGAGAACTCCATTTAAAAATTCAATTTTAAAATCCATCTATCTATGAATTTCAATGTCAAGGGAAATTTTGATCAACTATAGTCCTGTTACTGGAGAAAATTTTTCCTCAATATTAGTACCTTCAATCATTTCATATTAGTTGCACACTATGGATCCCTTGTTTCTGATCACATTTCAATGACTATTGAATTCACTTTTAAAGATCCAATATGTTCCAATCACATTTTCATTTTTAGATCTCTTAATAATATCCTATGTCTGGTTCTTATCAATCTGATCAAGTTCTTCATCCATGGTCTTAACCCATGATTCATCATTTTCTACTTGTTCAAATGAGGTTGGTTGTACAATAGTTATGAAGGAAAAATGTGATTCATTTTTCATTCTCCATTCCTAAGTGGGTCTGGTCCAATCCCAAAGGATGTTGTCTTGATCAATTTCATCTCTTATATCTCTCCTATGAGGTCCTGATTATGTTTTATTAGCCATGGTTTCCTCTTATGATTATTCATTTCAATCATTATAGTTCTATGATCCTTGATTTTTTTCCAAGCCTTTCATGGTTTCAACATGAAAATCCAACCCATGTCCACTTTCTTCTTCTTCATCGATCATATCATAATATGAGTTCCTTGATGTATTTAGGATTTTATATTCAATGATATTTACACCACTTATTTTAAATATTATTCCTAGATGAATATTGTATCATTTATTGGATTTATTATTCATTAAATATCTAAGGAATATTTCTCAAATTCAACATCACCATACTTTCCCTTATTTAATTCTTTATTTCAAATAAAATATTTACTTTCAAAAATACAATAATTCATCATAGTTGGATTACTTTCATACCATAACTCATATCATGTTTTTGGTTTCTCCCATAAAAATCCATGGTTGATTTTGAGTGTACACTACTAGTTCAAGAGCCCGTTTAAAGTAATTATATGAAATGGAACACCCAATTAGCATAGTTCGATACATATTGTTAACCTATCAATTTATGCATTCAAAATATAAATTTTTTTTTGTTTTTTCACTGAATCCAATTCATGATTTATTCCATGCATTTAAAGGTAATTTTCAATGTATATTGTCATCAATTGTCAAATCATAAAATTTAGATTGTGTGAATAGTTTAATTCTCAACTATTAATGTTCAAATTAATGAATTAACTCTATCTATATGTGCCAAAAAAAATTATTGGACCATATACATATTTTTGGATAAGATTAAGTTGTTTTGATGCACTTTTTTCAGCTAAAAATAACTCCTAATGATATTTCTACATATGCATGTGTCCCATGTATTTTCTCGATCACTCTTAAATATGTGAATTTCAAAAACTATATTATTATTAGATATATGTTCCATGATTTATTGTTTAATTTGACCCAACCTATGATTCCACGAGTTTTTTCTATTCTTCAACTATTAAGTAACAAATTTTCTATTTACTATCAACGTAGTATAAATTTCTATCATTTCTGCATCCTTTCTTTAGAGAGTTTCCTATCTTTCCTTTAATTGTTTTCCAAGTTTTATTAAATGTCACCATTATTATTGTGTCATATATTTGACTCACATGTAGAATATTGTGTTTCAATCAACCTACATAAAGAACATATATTTTCCTTTTCTCTTAATTTTATTTTTATGTAATCCCAAAGTCTTTGATTCTTAATGAACTATCATTTCCAAATATACCTATTCCATAAAAAACTTTCATAACATTATTCAAAAAATATTCATTTCCTATCATGTGTGAGGAGTATCTGCACTCATGAATCCAAGTTCTACTGTTCCTTGTGGCTTTAATAGATATTTCCGTGAGGTTGGTTTTCCCAATTTTTTTCTTTCCTTCCATGACATACATGATTTGGTGGATGATAAATATGGCCTTTATAATATATTTTAAATATACATGGGTTCATCATACTCATATTCTTATTCAATAGGATAATGCCTATTTTTAAGAGATGATTTTCCTTGTTGTATGTATTGAAATTTATCTAAGTTCTATAGGTAATGTTCGAACCATTCCTCTGTCTACAAGGAAAAAATTTATGGTCATAGTTATAATAGTATAAAAAATATAAATAGAAAATATTTCCTCTATATGATGAAGGATATGGTATTGTTATCCTTTGTTTCCTTCCAAGAACTTACCTATTCAAATAGATCATTTCCTCTTCATAGTGTGATATGGTAAGGCTCAAAAATCCACGAAATTGAAATTTCATAAGAGGAAATGTATTTTCAATTCCATCCCTCCTCATTTACCCTTATTTTGTCAATGTATTTTACTAGAAATCATATATGGATACTTTAGAACAAATTTCATCTCTCTTTTCTGTTTGTTTGAGGATTTCTTTGTAAAGATATCATGTGTGTTTGTGATATGTCTAATTGTATGCTTCTCTTTATTTTGGTTCATCTTGTTTCCAGCCATTGATGATTTATCATCACAACCTATTCATCATTTTCCCATACATGTAAATCTTTGATCATTTATGGCCTTCTATACTCATTCAGAACTACGTTTATCCCTTTCTAACAGCTCCTCACATGAAAATCTTCCAAACTGTAATTTCTTATTTATTTACATTCATTTAGATTCAATTCCCATTTTAATCCATATATTAATAACTTCTTCTTCAATCACTTCTATAGTCATGGGATCCTTCTATATACTATCTATATGGCCATTGATGACTTTTCCATATGTTCAATCTCAAGCATAAATTCCACAACTTTATACTAGATTTATAGAGTTGTTAATTTTTTTATACCTCTTCTTCTAGTAAATATATTTGGTCTTGAATTCGATTAACATACCTTGACGTCTCTTCCAGAATGTCTCTCATATTAATATTTATCATTCATTGAATTTCAAGATTATCAATACCACCCTCAAGATTTAACTTGAGATAAACAACACCAATGAACTGATTATCTTTATCTTTTAAAAGTTTAAACTTTTCAACTATAGCCATCATGGATGCTTGGGTTTCATATTTAAACTCTTGTTTTACATCCTCAAAAATTTCATTATCATATAGTTCTTCTTTACTCAAGAAAAAATTTCTCTATAATTTATTTTTGGATTTGATGTCTCCCTTTTTAGGGGATCCTTTTCTAATGATTAAACATGATTTATGTTTCAATTTATTTATCATCAAGCATTATAGAGAACCAAGAGGAAATTTGGCCAACTATACCACATCATAAACATGA
The DNA here is from genome assembly GCA_963277665.1 of Viscum album. NCBI lineage: Eukaryota > Viridiplantae > Streptophyta > Magnoliopsida > Santalales > Viscaceae > Viscum > Viscum album. The sequence continues at coordinate 1,028,896,396 of OY728147.1, forward strand.
CATAATATGCTTTCCTTAAAATATCCCTTGAGCTCTCTGGAATTTCTTAAAAAAATGGAATGAAGTTCCTCTTCCTCATTATCTTTATCAATACTATCTTTTGAAATATCATGATTTCTATGGATTTTAATTCCATTTCTATACTCACTGAAGTGGTTGAATCTTCTAGTCTGACACTCATTTCATAATCCACCAAACTCATTATCAGGTCATCAAGTGAAAGTTTTGACATATCCAAATCTTCAAGGAATGAAACTTATGGATTGTACAAATTTGGAATCTTTCTTAAGGTTTTCCTCATAATTTCAATATATTTAATTTCTTTACCAATTACTCAAATTTTTATAATATATTTAGAATGTTTATTTAATAATCTATTTACATTTTTATGAGGATTCATTTTTTAGATCATTGATAATTTTGTAAAAAACATGGAGTTTGTCCTCCTTCAATTTTTTATTTCCATCATATATATTTTCCAATTTATCCAACAATGACTTAGATGAATTTCAACTTATCACCTTAAAATAGACTTGATCAGATAGAGATGTGGTAGGGGTATTTTATATTTGAATACAAATCAATAATTTTACATTCTTTTTCATTAATACAAATACCCATCACATTAATGGACGGAATCCCTAGATAAGTGGAAAAAATAACTTTCATCCTAGGGGATCTTAGATGAGATCCCATCCTATTCTTTAAAATTTGGATATTTCTTCCATCAGACAAGAAGATTCCCCTGAAATTCAGGGAATTAATTATGAAAAAATAGAGGACAATTTTATCTCTAATAACCTACATTTTATATCACTTGAAGGACTCTGAAACACATTATATGGAAGGGGTGAATTAGTGTGTCATGTGTTTCTTTTACAGTGACAAATATTGTTCCACCTTTAGTAAAAAATTATTAAACATATCTGGTGGAATCATCAAATATTTAAAAATTAACATTACGAGAGAAAACACAGTAATTTTACTTGGTTTACCACTAATGTTTAGTTCAAAGAGAATATGCCAAAGTGTGTTGGACATACCTAAATATAATAATATCCATTATTTGATGAATACATAAGTTCAGAAACTATAAATCTATATAAGGAACACTTCCATTTCATGATTTTATGGATATCACACTACCTACCTCCAACCACTTCCACTGCCACCCCCTAACTCACTGATTTGGGTTAAGTTATACTTATGCCAACATCTTGAAGCTCACTTCAGTAGATTGGCATCAAATTATTTTTAATGGATTAGAATTAGACTCTTTATGAACTGTAGAGTAGAACATATGTACTAGAATTTACTAATCAAACTAACCAGATATTTAAAACATTCTAGTCACACAACTCATAGGATTGTGAAAAACACCTATGCTTGCACATAGCTTTTAAATTTTTCATGCAAGATAAAATCGGCACAACCTTTATCATTCATAAAAATAGACCATGAGTTTTACATTGTCTTGATATACAAAAGGATTAATCTATGTGTAAGGATTAATATTCAAAAATATTATGCGGCCAAATATTTCCAATGGTAGATACAATAGATATTTGATGTAATAGTTAATTCAAATGAAGCAGGTGATTGCCTAATTATAGACATAGTTGACCCTTGATGTAAATTATTTGTGTGCCTTCCACCATGTGTGAAACACTTGTTTTTACGTCACCTTTGGCATATAAGAGCCTTTCATGCCTTCAATGTTTCATAGCTTCCTTGTGTTGCACAGACTCATCTTTCGATCAGTTTTAGATTTTGTCCACATAACATTCATTTTCTTTATTTTGATTTGATGATCATGAAAATTACCTTTCACATAACATTTCTATCCAACGTCAAAACTAACACCAACATCACCATAAAAAACTTATCTTGAAAACAGATTGATCGACCCATTTTGTATCGAAAACAAACACCAAGTAGACTATGTTTCCAGCTTCCAGCTTTTATAGGCCTTGGTTCCAATAATAACATCCAATCATGAAGCTTTCCATGTTTAGAATTCATAAAATAATTATCAAAGCCTTATTATTCCCCATGTCGTAATAATAACACATTATCTATGTCCCATTTTAAAAAATTTATCTAGATCTTATAAAAAATGTTTACAAATATAGTCATAACACTTTAATATTCACATTATAGAAAGGTAATGTTATGACCATTCGATGTGATAAATAATATTTTGAAATTATCACATAAATTTTACATATAAGAACAAAATTCATGTGATATGATATTTTTGAATATTCTATTAATGAAATATTCGGGTAATCGAATGTACAATGTTAGTTGGTTCTTGAAAAAAAATATAATATGTCATATTCTCTATCCTTAATTATGATTTAATAACCTATTCTCCCCATTTTATTTGTGGAATAAATTAAGAGACATTGTATCCAATGACTTAGTAATAATCCCTTGATATATTATTATTCATAGAATATGACTTTAATATATCTTATTCAATGACATAATTGTGCCCCTAGTTCAAAAAAATAGTTATATCACCTTAGTGAAATCGATGTGAATCATAAAATATGATTGGCATGTAAGGGTTATTAAATTTATGCCCAATATATATAAATATTTTTTTCCATTGATATAAAAGATAATAAACCTATTGTTCCGAACTTATTATAAGTGATGATAGAAATATTTTAGAACCACTAGTTTTAGTAAATTCTAGTATTATTACATATTTTTATGTTGTAGACTATTTGGTTTATACCTAGGGATGATTTTACTTAGTTTCAGAAGTCTTCACAGGTAAATATGAGGGTTCATGGTCTGAGTCTGATTACTGGAAACTATATAAATTTCCTAGGAAACTGTTCTAGGGGGAATGTTGATTTATAATTTGGTTCATGATTGGGGAATAGTTTGTCCAAACTGTTCTTTGACCGTGGGACATTGGAGTTTTTGGGGTAGTAATTATTTTCAAAATTGAAACATTGTTTTATAATTTTTTTTCCTAACCATGAGATGAAATTATGTAATTTTAAAAATATATGTTTAACCCAAACTATTATTTGAATCCCTCATTCATCATCTTGTGACCTTGGATTTTTAATCATATGATTCCTCAAGACATATTTAGAGATTCCACTCTTTTTAGAGGAATATGATAGTGAATTAAAGGTTGGTGGATGAAGGGAATTAGATGTAAGAGTATGTTTCTTCTTCCTAGATCTCCTTATATTATCTTAGGAGAAACCCTTGTTGAAGGATTTCAAGACTAGGTATAGTGGTTACAATATATTTTTATTGGTTTCTTATGATGAATCCTCATAGGAGGGTTTCTAGATTCCATATATATTAATATGTGATATGACTTCATATAAGTGACTTGGATCAAGATTGGTGGCTTCACACAAACTCTAAATGGCCTAGAACATAAAGGATAAGGATTTCAAAATAATGTTTTTATACTCCTTGAGGAAAAACTATGACGATTAGAGTTGATTTACTCTAATTAAGTCCATGGGTTGTGGGAATAAAAAACAATGTGTTTGATGAAATTCCTTAAAAATAATTTTTATTGAAATGTGTCTATATGAAAACTTAGTTTTTAATGGTTTAATGTGCATTAACAATACATTGTATTAGGCCATATGGGTTTCATATTTTGCTACTGGTGTTGAATACGGAGGGGAAAAGACATTTTTATATCATCAGGTGATGGTTTATGTTTAGAGGGATTAGGTCTCGCTCAGTAGTTGGTCTATTTAGTGGGTCAGTTTTGACAGAATATGTAGGAATGGGTGTATACATTTCATGTGTTTGTATATTGTATATGTGTGCATATTTTTTGTTCATGTGAGTGAATTATTTTGTATAAAATGGATTCAAATGAAAAAATGGATTTTTGTGTGTGTTACTTATATTATCTTATACATACTTTTTATTATATTATCTTTTAATATTATTTTACATTAAATGTGACCTAACATGTTTTTTATCTTGTGGTGTGAGTGGGTAGATTTTGGTGGATTGCCTACAGGTTTTGTATACTCAACCATGCAAATAAACCATGACTCATATGTAGCATCTATTTGATATACTATATATAATGGAAGATATTTATCTATTCTAGTGGAGTATAGGGATGTTATGACCCATAGTGATAGGGAATGGAGCTCTATGGTAGCTATTGGGTGGAGTATTAGGATAGTTTCATTGATGAAACTTTGTCATTTATTTTGTTTTAATTTCCTTGTAGCCTACTTTTATACATTTTTTAAACTATAACTTTAATAGTATTTTCTAGTTATGTTTATTATAGTTTATTATGGTTTTATATCATGCATCATATTTTCTCTTTCTATTATGGTCTACTTTCATGTTGATTAGTTAAGAAAAAATCATCACCCACAATTTAGTAAATCCCTTTACATTCTTTGTGAGACTTTGGAAGCTGAGAGACATCACCTAAGTATAGTTTCATTTAAATCAACTCTATAAAAAATGGGCCATGTTTGGTTGTTATGATTATCTATTATAGAATTCAATTAATACAAGTAAATAGTTTATGTACTGCAACCCTATCAATCTTATTATATGACTCCATCTGTATCATTAGTTACAATTTGAGAAGAAAAATTCGTTTTTAATAAAATTAAATTTTGAATTGAATTATATAATTTATAAATTATAATAAATTTCATCATGGGATATCTATTTATTTATAAATAATTTTATAAATTAAATAATTATAATGTGATTATAATTCATTTATTAAATATTTATGAAATATTTATTAATAAATATTCTACAATATTAATTTTTAACATTATAAAAACGTTGAATTTATATGGAATGGATTATATTTTAAATATAATATGTTTATATGGATATTATAGTTGTAATTTATAAAGGGTTTATAAAATGAAAAAATAAGGAAAAATAAAAAGTGTTTTATTTAAAATTCTGAATTTCTCATATTGCTCGAAATAAATCATTCAAATTAAGAAGTTATTATTTGAAATATATTTATATCATAAGGTATTTTGATTAAATATTTGAGCAATGTGTTAAATAATATTACATCTATTGTATTTGTATTATGAAAAACTTTTACGTGATAAAAATTGGAGTATAAAATGTTTATATTTAAAAAAAATAAAAAAAGTATAAAAAATATAATGAATAATATGAAGGAGTAAATATTGGTAATTAAATTAATGTATTTTTATTTATCTAATTTGGAATAAATATAATGTTTTTATATTTATATAATTATGGATTGTCTAAATTGAATTTCTAAATTATAAATAGTTTATATTTGATTATTTATGAATTATCTGTAACAATATAACTCAAGTTAAATTCATGATTTATTTATTTATTTATAATTAAATATTTAGTTTATAAATATAATTTATATATTGTATTTTTTATTTTTTATTTATTTTAAATGTTAATCAGCTTCTAAATATTTTCATACACTCATATAATAAATTATATAAAAGGTATGATAATGTATTTAAGGCTGTTTTGACATGACTTTAGTTTTTTATTGAGTTATGATCATGAATAAGTAGTTAATTATTATTTATACATGTAAGGTGATATAATTATAATTGAATTAATACTTATCTTGAATATAGTTTCCTTGGGTAAAGGGAATTATTATTAGACATCCTGAGGGTCTAGAGGATTATTCCTCACTCTGGAAAATTAGTTTGTTGATTACATTAAGAAAATGGATATAGATTCCCCTAAATATTATATGAATGACTCACTTGAAGACTCTATCCTCATTATTATAACTTGGGAACCAATGTTTCTAAAGAAATATTGGAATATATATATGCTTACAAGATGATATAAAACCAGAAAAGGAATTATCAAGAAAATTTTAGAGATGACAGGTATAAGGTGTCCAATTCCCTCTTTCAATGAAATATGTAAGTGAAAACATCAATCTACATTCATTTTATCAATATAGTTGGGTACAATAATGAATTATAGAGACCAGGTTCACTGCTTAGGCTTGATCTTTCCATGTAATGATTTTACAATTTCTCTCATAAAGGTTTTTCTAGTTTGTTTTTAAAAATATCATGAATATGTTTGACAAAAGATTACCCAACCTATTTAATATGTTGAGGATAACAAAGATAGACATTCAAGGTCCAAGATCAAGTGTCATATGGAAATGTAGTTTGAAGGCATCACCAAAATGTTCGATATACATCACAACAATGCACAATATAGGATACAATGAAACTGAGGGAATGAATATAGAATACATACCTTAGGTTTTTAGTTATCTCCTTGTCTTGTTTTATCCCTTAAATCAATATATAAGGAGAGATATTAGAAGGATCCTAATATTCTACAAAAAATGAGGAAAATAAAGTCAAACCTAAATATAAAATTAGAGGATAAGAGAAACTAGAATAATAATGAAGAGGATTTGATACATTAAAATTAGCACCTTTCAATGTTTATGATGGAATAATAAGTTGATAACTAATGTGGGTGATGCCAAAATCCTTAGAAACTTGACTGAGGAGAGCTATCATTCATGTTCTATCCATTGGAGGAGAAATAAATGAGGTTTGAGGGTTATAAACATAAAAAAGAAAAAAAAAAGAAAAATTCCCCTTTAAACATGGATCCACATGGTTTAGCCACATTATTGGCAAGACAATTTGTTAACTGTGTGGCATCTACTATCCAAGGAACCCCCTATCATGGTTTATTCGTATAATTTGACTAACCATGTATAAACCATCTAAAATGAATATGGGACTTGTATGAGGTAATTTTTACAGTCGTTCACCACAGCTCACATGTTATTATAGAAATAGTGTGTCCTCGTATAACACACAAATTTCCCATAGGATAAATTCACACGATATGTTCTAACCATGCAATAACAGTGCGACTCACCATGTCCTTCCAATTCCTGGAGGACTGGGCTCTGAATGATCCCTAGACTCCCCCAAACCACTACATAGCTATTTTATCACCTTACTATCCAAAAAATAGAAATTTTAACAATTAAATTGACTATATATACCTCTCTAAAAATGTGGTATGTTTAATAATCCCCTAAAAACAACTATTCTATGTGTTTCCCATCTATGGGTTGTAAAATTTCATATAAAAAATGTTCTTGACACTGGGCAGGTACATCATCCTAACACTCCAAGGTATATTTCTATTCCTGGCCATGTTTCTATAACACATGAACCAATAAAACTAACCAGCCCCATAGATCTTTTATACTCTGATAAATGACACATATAAGATTATATTAAAAGGAAACATCCACCTATAATTATATATCCTTTGGATCAAATGAATGATACTGGTCAACTTGATAATGAAGAAACACTGATACATGGAAGACTTCATGGATGGAATGGTACCACAGAGGTTACTTCAACCGATAAGCTACCATCCTAGCTCACTACACTATCTCAAAAGTATTTAAATATTGAGGTGATAGCTTTACATATCTTTTAATCCATCTATGAACCAATCCATTTGATATACACAGAAGGATGTGATATCCCACCTAAAAATATAGAGGTTGAAAATGATGATTGGTATAAGTCTTCTCTCTAAAATGATCTATATCCACACACATCATAATATACAATACGTTAAATTAGGACCCTTTTATGTGATGAGGAAACAATAGTTTTCTGTCAAAAACCTATAACAATAGTATTGGAGAAAGACATGACCTACCATAAGGGGCCTCATAAAGATCCATCTAAAATATTTCATGAAATATTTTGTTGATGGAAAACACCCAAATAAGTATGTGATTTTCCAATGAACCTCCAAATTCAAGGAAAGATGCCCAAATAATGTCATCTAACACACATTTTGTATACGTAGTCTATCTTTCTATCTGAGGGGTATGGGATGAACTCAGGAGAACTTATGAACCCAGTGCCTTATGTATCCCTTTATATAATTGTGATGTAAAATAGGAGTCACAATCCAATAAGATAGAATAGGGAACACCATGAAGGTTCACAATATTCAGGATATAAAACCTCCCAAGATAATCAACTAAGAAGCCTCTTGGATAGGTTTAATGTCTGGGAACTTGGTCAACCTATTGACGATGACCCATAAAAATTCTCTACCTTGATGGAATCTTAGAATACCCATCAAAAACTCCATGGTTAAGTTGTTCCAATTCCACCTAGGAATGGATAGAATCAATATATGTCTAAAAGGTGGATGATACTCTTCCTTTACCTGCTGACAGGTGGAACACCTCATGATGAAATCTATAATCTTATTATTTATACCTAAACACTAGTACTGATGACACATGTCTGAGTAAGTCGTGGTAAGACCAAGGTGAACTCCCCAAACAAAGGCATGAGAGTTCCCCATCAACTCTTCCCTTATATATGAAGGTTCAAAGACATGTCCACATATGTTCACGATATCATTATCATCATTAACCCAACTAGGTAGTGGGTTCTTAACTAACACACTCTCCCATGGGACTAAGACTTCTAAATCGTAATGATTTCTAATCATCACCCATTCTATAAGTGAGGATGTAATTGCAAAGGCTGCTAGAACTAATTTACCATGACATTCCAAAACCTCATAGGGAATCTCAAAAAACAATTCCATCAAACACCACTACCTGCTAGACTCATACATGGTTTTTTTCAGATTCATCTAACCCTAGTATCGTACCACTATATTACCCTTTATAGGTGTGTAAGAATTCCCAAATTCTAGTTACGTCTAGTACTCTACCCACCTATGCTTCTTGAAATTAAAATATTGTTGTGTTCTTGAATTTTTTGATTTTTGTAAACAATGAACTAATCTCCCAATATGTAGTGCCTCCAATACATTAGGGCATGAACAAAAAGTTCTAGATTAAGGTCATGCATAGTGTAATTCCACTCACGAGTTCTCAACTAGTGGGACCCATATGCTAACACTAGATCACCCTGAATCATAAATTCTCCTATAAAAATTATTAAAGCATCAAAATAAGAAGTATTGCTTCCACCTAGATCTTTCATAATAAGGATATGTGCTAAAATTGGTCTTACTTTTAATTCCTAAAAGTCCATCTCAAAATATTTTTACCAGAGAAATTTTAGAACATTGTTAGTTATGTTATTAATATGTTCTAGTAAACATGATAAATCCTAAATAAATTGTTTATTTTATCTTGAAATACCCATGAAACTATTTATGTCGAATTCATTATTATGTTTCCCCTAATAAACCACATCTCTCACATACTATACGTAAACATATAAGCCTGCATATTAAATGATATGTCCCATGAAGTGATGTTTATTGATCAAAAAGTGGAATTTGATAAGTTTATCAAATATTTGATTCTATCTCAGTGTATCTGGCATGATATCATGATGGTTGTCCTTGTCATGTCGAGTGAGAGAATACAGAAAGATGTTGTCTTTGTAGAAAACCATGAATGAGTTGAAATTATCACAGAAAACTCAATTCATCATGTCCATAAAGACAACATGTGTGTTCTTAAGGTCGAACAACATAACCATATATTTTTACAAGTAACACTTGATTCAGAACACTAAATGTGTATGTCTGAAGGTATCACATTCACTTGATGGTATCTTGACCTCAAATCAATCACAGATAAATCTTTCACTCCTCAAAAGATACTAGACATCTAGGCTATCACTCTATTAAGCCCTATTTTCTTAGGTCCATCTCAAATCACTTGGATACCCTATTCACCATTTTGAAAATATATTCTTATCTCTATTGATGTAAACGATACCCTACAGTGATAATAAAAAACATGGGTGAGATAATGCACTATCCAGTCTATATTGAGAATTACATTGAAACCTCTAATATCAAGGATAGAGAAATTCTATAAAAAATGGTAACCACCTCTCAAAATGGGTAAATCATTACACTAGAGTATTCCCACTGATTGATCCTCTAGTTATATGTCGATATTTATCATGCCATTGTATTATTCTATCTCTAGACCCAAGAATTCAATACAAGAAGTAGATATGAAGGAGAGAAATGCACCTATATCAAATTGGGAAGAAAAAAAGTAAATACAACAGGAATTATGTCTCATAATGTAGAAGGACCTATACAATACTTCTTATGTTTAGGCTATATTGCATAGATATGACCTGAACCAAATCCCTGAGATTGAACCTAACTAACCTAGGAAGGTCAATTCTTATGGAATTGAACCTTTGTGGTCTCAATACCTTTTCTATGGCCAATCCCTCATTCTAATTGGCCAGTAAAAGACCAACTACTATATTTAGGTGCTATTTCTGATCCTATACATGAATACAATGTTAGTACAGATCCCTTATCATTGGTTACAAGAGGAAAAGATCCTCAGAGATGTTACAGGTGAACCATCCTGCCATAAGATCATCACTTGTTTGATTTCATTAGAAACTAGAACTTTTATGACCTACCCTACCACATTGATGCCACACTACATAGATCTCTATGTGTCCCACACATTTGGTAATTCCATGTATGAACCATAAAAATGACATTTCCTACTATTAGAGAAACCACATCCCTTCCTGGAAGCTAATCTTCATTGGTTCTCAATATTGGATTCCCTCAGGCTCGACTTAGTGATGAGGGTCTTGTACACTCTCTATGAAATGTTGGTCAACTATAAGATGTTCAATTTTTTCAGATGGAATATGAAATCCAATATTCAAATCATCTCATTATCATCATATCATCACCAAAATAGAACAGTGGTATTTTTAGTAATACGGTGAAGGGAGGTGAATACTCCACCAACAACATGACACCTTTTTTTAGGTTTATGAAATCTTTGGTGTAGTCATTACTCAATGTATGTTGAACTATTAATTTGAAAAATGATGTCTTCAAGTCCTCCTACACCACACCCTAATGTCGACTACCCAAAGTTTTGACATCCCACCTATTCTTGGTGGAGTCACGAAGCATATAGGTAGTGATGTTGACCATCCTCTTTATAGGCATTTCTATATTCCTCAAGATATAAAATATGGCCTCCAACAATGGATCAACATATTGAGGAACTCCATCCCCTCATAAGGTGAGAGGATGTTTCTGCAAGAATTATCAGGTTAGCTCATCCATAGTAGTGGTATTTCAGTGAGTACCCTATATAGAACACATGAAATGGAAGAAACCATATCATAACCAAGAATAAATTCCTAGTGGATAATCAACTGGAGGTACCTTTGGTGAAACTATAGGAGATATCATGGGTGGATTAGGGCCCAACATCTCTAGAGAATGGTCATTTCTACCCTCCTTGCATTTGAATCAAGGATATAAAGGTATAATATGGATACAATTTCCATGTACATGCCTCAGATAAGTGTAAAAAATAAATAATAAACAATGAATGTGGGAAAGTTTAGGTACAAAAAATTCCTATATCAAGTCAAACATCTCATTTTACTCTTAGATCCAGATCTAGGTGATAAGAAAGAGTCAAAAAATGATTAGTGGTGACATAGCCTACTGCCAACTTCTATGTTTCGGATAGGGTTATGTTCTCATACAACATTGAATAGGTTTTGGTATATGAATTTTCAATTGCAAGGTATAGAGGAAAACACTCTTTACTTTTCAATTGGAATCTCTATTTAGTGGTAAACATCTAATTGTAAAACATTATTTCACTCATGATTATTATAATGTTTTTGGATATTAATATCTCAATCTAGTTAAATGTGACACCCATTCCATATTTATAAAATCCCACCGTCTTTATACATAGTAATTGGCACATCAAGTAACTATGATTTAGCATGTACATCTAGTGTTAGGATGTAACATTTCATATATAGTGATTTTATTTAATAAACCACTATTCATAATTTACAGAGGTACTTTCATCTTAAAGTTTTATTAGAATTAATAAATAAAACCAACTAATATTCCAGCCTATAAAACTAGTTCTTCATGGCTCAAATGTGGAACACTTTTTTAATTATGGTTTCATTATCAATATATTTTGTACAAAATCATTTAGATTGATGAATTCACTTTAATTAATCCAATTATTTCATCCTTGCAGGAAATTATAGAACACTACAATACATAACAAATACAAAACTCGCCAAAAAACATTAAATATAAGAATTTCATGCATAAATATAAATATGGAATGTTATCATGCAATAATATTATGTCCTATAGTTCCTAGTATGATGCATGAATTGATACAACCCCATATCCTTCGGTAGATCGTAAAATAAATCCCATCCTAATAATTCAACATTAATAATGGAACAAAACAAGTGTTTCACCCAACTGTGAAACCTATAAAACTAAAATAAACCCTGCCAATAACAACATTAACCTATCCTAGGAAATTTGGTTTTCCCCTGTACATTATCCATCTACTCCCTTGCATAGGATCATTTCCATATTCCATTTCATCATAGTCTCCTATTCAATTCTCAAAAACTAAGAAAAAAGGGAAAATTTCTCTAATACCATTTTGTATTATCCCAGCTTGGAAACTACTGATCGCTTCCTTGAGAGATTCAACCACATGGAATCAAGAGTGCCTCTCAATATGCTACATGAAATTGAATAATAGGGAGGGACTATGTTGTGTACATGGGGAGAATATATACTCATTGATTAGAGTTTAAAACAACGGAATAATATATGGGTACGTAGTAGGACACAATTTAAAAGAAGAAGTGTAATAGTAATAATAAATAATACAAGATATCAACCAATTAATTACTAGAAAACTAGGAGGTTTCCATGATTTAAAACCACGGATATAGACCCCAAAACCACAACTACAGGTTTTAGAAACAATTTCACTAGTAGGGGATCCTAATGGAATGGGTATAGGGAAGGGTCTATTTCCATGGTTAGTAAATCTAGGAATATAATTATTTCCACAGTACAAACCATGGTGTTAGACTCTTCCATGTTGATTTATTTCCACAATTTATAACTATGTTAATAGGGAAATAGCCACAGTTCAAACCAAAGAACAAGTTCTACTTCCACCACTATAAACCATGGATACACCCTTATTCTTCTATAAAAAAGAGCATGTATATAGAAACATTTTACAGAAATGGTTACATCCTTTTATTTTTAGAAAAAAAATTGTATGCATACTACATGACCCTACACCACACCCTACACTGCACAAAACACAGTGCACCGCACCCTGCACAATGCACTACCTGCACTACTAGCACCCTACAAATAAAGACACTAGAAAGAAAATAATCCAATAAATGATTCCATGATAGCCTTTACACCCTATAATATCTATAAATTAGAATTCAATTAATTTTTCAATACTGAAAAGAGACACTAACAAAACTCTACCCATTTCCTAACTTTCCCCAATCTCTAAAGATGTATAAATCATGGACTAATCTACAACATAAATAGAAATATAAAGCATATGATCATTAAAAAATTGATCTATGGTATCCATTTGAAAAAATGAATCAAAAAAAATTAACTAAAATTTAAAAGCACTAACAGATGATAGAAAGACAGAAACATACTAGGAATATCTTAAAACAAGAATTCATCATCCTCCTTACTTTGTTATAGATTTTTAAGAAGGGATAATAACAAAATATATGCATAAAATGGTCCTATTTGGATGGGAATTACCTAAAAATACCACCCAAAAATCCCATTCCTATGATAATAGTTCACTATTTCTAGATTTCAAACATTTTATGTCAAATACACTCAAACAAAAACAAATCAAATAAATTACTACCTGCCATATTAGATGTCCCTACATCTGCTTATGAAATAGATAATGACAATGAACATAAAATTTCCTATAAAAAAGAAAAATCTATTTAATAATTATCATAAAGTGATGAGAGGGATTACCATTTGGCACTATTATGGGGCTAAATTTTAGATTTAACTATGCAATTAGGTAAAATAAAAACATTCCAGGAAGTAAAATAAGATGTTGTTAAACCCTACCTTGGAGAAAAGTGTAGATGATTCCAATGGGATGGATCTATGATATCTATAATGATGAATAATTCAGCGAAAATTATACATATATATTTCATTTTTTTACCATGTGCTCAAAACATTAATTCACGGTGAAATATAAAATAGTTATAACTTTTTATTAACATGTTTAGAGTTTTCATGTTCAGAACCTATTCTATTTACAAAACCAAAAATGAAAATGTATTAGATAAGAAAAATAATCATTATTTCAATTTTTTATAATTATAAAAACCCTCCATTTACAATGAAATAAAAAATAGAAGGTTCTGGATAATTTCATTGTTTTTTTGATCCTATACATATTTGGGGTATTAAAGTTGCTGAAATGTTGAATGCATTGAAACCAATTCTGCTTCCTCAATTCCTAAAAATTATAGATTCATTTTTTATGTTTTAGGTCTTTAATTTTAATCATAAATAATTTTTAAATGGACATATACTTCAAATTGAACTAATGGAAAATTATACCAACTATGAATGAATTTAGTCACAAAACCATTTGTAATAACAAACTAATTTGTAGGTAATAAATCTATTTCACTTCATTTCATTATGTTTTTGACTTTGGTTTCCATATGAAAAACCAATATACTACAAAAAAAAAAAGAACATTCAACCATTTAGTGGTGAAAATAAAAAATATATTTCAACTGATATGTCCATGAAAATTTCCTAAGGTGCTACAAGTAAATATGCATGTCCACTGAAATGTCTATTGGATACGTGAGAATTATATACTCAGTGGGGCACCAAAAACGTGTCTTAACTTAGTAGTGAAAATTTTGATGTATATGCGAATAGTTATACTCATTTAAATACATGCCTGATGAAATCGATCAAACTATTTTCATCAATAAAAACATGGTATTAATAATAAGCGAGCATCAAATAGTCGAATTCAAGACAGTTCTTGAAGATTTTTTATTTGTATATAAATTTATACCTTTCCTCTGAGGAGTATCCTATCTTGAGTGCATAATGGATTATCCCTAGTGTATTGTAGAAATATTTTCCAACCAATTCCATCTTTACTTCATGAGAAACCATTACTCACATGAAAAAGTTTCACTAACCCAGTGAATCATTCATGTTCTTCTATAATGATAACTTGTTAGTCTAAAAAATATGCAGCACCTATATGGACTGTTGCTTCAGTTCCAAACCATGAAGTGACCCTATGCAATATGAACATGTATTGTTTTTTATTCCCTTGAATTTATAAATTTCTATTGTATTGGTTCATTCATATTCTATAGAACACTATAATAATAAAGAGACGTATGTGTGTGTTCATAATTATCTTAAAGAATCTACATGTTCTTATTGATATTGGAGATGGGTATGGAAGTTACAAAAATAGAGTAAGTAGAATCAATTAAACCTATATCATAGTAACATAATGTTGCAACTACTTGACATGATTATTTAGGGATGCCCCATAACTGAGCAGTAGTATAATACCCCTTCAATAATTATATAAGAGAACCTAAAATATGTATTAAATTTAAAATAATTAAAATAGGAAATACCATTTCAACGATTACCTTGATTACTAAATAGACGATTGATATTTTTTATCTACACCATACAACACATAAATCACTACTATGATTACATTTAACAAACCAACCCTCTTCAATTAATTTCCTGAATAGTCGGTATACCTAAAAACTAGTATCTTATAATAGATTAGAAGACAATAGGGATAAAATAAAAACATAATTCAAATACAAGAAAATATATATCAAAATAATTCACACACTTAAATCCCCACCAAGAAAACATTGTATAAAACAATATATTGTACCAAAATCCATACCCTTCTAGAAGAAGTCAAACCGAACTCAATCCTTTTAACTTACAACAAATAAAAAAGAAAAGAATACTATATAAATAGATCTCAAACAAATTACAATATATATCACAATAATTCAAGCTTTCTCCAAGATAAAAAATATAAAATTTCAATATCAATATCATTATAATAAAATTTAAATATATGATAAATTTAAATATTTAAACTAGGAATAAAATTTACATATAAAATTTACCTCAATATCAGTATTAACATAACCATCATGAACCTCATTTTCTCCTACAGAAAAAATATCATCATTATCACATCATCTCATACCACTAACATCATTATTGTTATAAGAATAAAGATGCACATTTGTATATGCACCTAAATCATAGGTAGGAGCATAAGAATCCACATAAACTGAACAAAAAATGCAATAGTGTTTTTGGTTCTAAATGAATGTTGCAAACATAAAACATTGAAAATAAAAATTTTGAAAAAAGTTTAAATTTAGCTAGAAATTTGGATGTCCACTGGAAAATTAACCTGTTGAATGATAATAAAAAGTATTAAGAATGATTTTAGATATTTGAATAAATAGTTTAATATGTGTTAAATATTCCAACTTCTTGAGACATCTACTATATAACTAAGTCAATGTACCAATCATTGAATAATATGTAAAAGATAAACATGTTATAATCTGAAAATGTCAATGACAATGTGACTAAATTTATGTCAACCATTATATTTTTTTCATTTACATATGATCCCAATGATCCATCTATGTGTAGAAAAATAGAAATAAAATATATAAAAATAATCATAAAAACATAAGTAATAGTAATAAAAACACTCTAGAATAGGAGATATAATTTTTATTCAATTTCAAAGAGTATATTATTATTATACAAATACAAATTAATATAATTAGATAAGTTTTAAAACAATCACAATCATATTGCTTCATTAAATAAGTATAAAATAGTTACTTATATTTTGGTTTTCCTAACCCATAATAAATGAATAGAGTATTCATATATTGTAATAAATAATGGCGTAGTTTAAAAACTATTATTGTATAAATAAAATAAAAATATAGGTAATAAAGTTGGAAAGTGAGGACTTAGTACTACCATATATTTGGGGAAACAATTAATTTTTTTATTGAGGAAATATTCACAATTATCAAAAATTGAAATCCAAAAAACCAACTAATGTATTTTTTACTTGTATCCTCTGGTTTTAATTATCAGAATACACTCAATTGTGTATTTAAAATTTAATTTAATTGTTTTCCAGTTTCAATTTACTATTATTAAATCCTTGACTTTTCTAAACATAAATGATATTGAAAGGCATTGATGAATCTTGTGGAAGGCATGGACATGTGATAAATCATTTACCAACTACATGACATGAATTTAGAAGATCAATAGAGGATTCAAATGATGGAAAGTATGGATAAGGTTTCCATTAGAGGTGTGAAGGCTATAACTGGTAGTCAGGGCCATGTGGATAGATTGGAATATCCACAAGAATTCCACCAGCTACCCAAACTAACTACCATATAGACTCTCAGTGGTTACCCAGTGTTCATCACAGAATTGAAGTAGTTCTTCCAATATCAAAGGATAGCCAGTGGCCTTGTACCATCTAACGGATGTTTTCTATAAAACATGGTCAAAATGCATTAAATTTGGAGCATGAAAATAATTTTTTTAGGTAAGAATTAGTTTATTCAATTTAATAAGCATTATATACCTAAAAATGTTTATATCTAAATATTCATGTAATTATAAGAATAAGGATATGCATGTCTTAAGAATTATATTTTATAGTCTTTTTATATTTTATTATTTTTCAATGTACAGGTATTATTGGATATTTTATAAAAATGATCAACATATTTGTTATGATTTATATAAAACCTGTGATATTACATTTTCTTATTATTTTTATGTTAGTGAATGAATATTAATAAAGGTTGAAGCACATTATATTCATGTATGTGAATGTTGAAAAATTACATAGAAATAATTCCAAATATATGAGTAATTATAGAGCTCCATATATGAGGATATAGAAAATAGGAAATGGTACTAAAAAATATATTACATATGATACTGTATATTGCATCAAATTAAAAAATGGTACCTATTTTTTGGATTTCAATGAATGAATTATAAATTTTAGGTGTGTAACATAGAGGTGTTAATGAAATATGTATACAAATATGGTGTTCCATGAAAGTATCAATGATGATGTAAATTAATTTTCAAATTAATTAAACAAATATTGAAATAGGAATATGAAAAAATATAAAACTGTTTCAAAGGAAAACAATTGAAAATATTCAATGATACCTAATAATTCCTTTCATTTATTTTTCTCAATGCATCTTTTTGGAGTAAACTTTTCTTAGATCTCTGTTGATGTTGATGTTCCATGATAGAAATAAATTATTACTAATATATTAATGAAATATTTCTTTATAAAAATCAGGATCTAAATATCTACAAATAACACTTTAACTTAAATGAAAGAGGTGATAAAGGATTTTATTTAAAAAGAAAGAGCTAAGAAATTTATATAATTAAAAGTATATTTAGTGTAGTTGATTGAATTTAACAGATGTTGTACACAATTTTGATATATGAATGTAAAATTTATAATGGAAGACTATAATGAATGTATACATTTCAAAAATAGTCAATTCAGAGGAAGTATTAAACAATTTGTTTTAACTGAAGAATTCAGTTTTTACTTGAGGAATTTATAAAATGTGTATAGTTCATTATGGAGGACCATGATTTTATACAACTATAAATATGGATATATCTTTTTTTATATTGATGGATTAAATTATGGAAACACTACAATTTTCAAAAAATATATATATTTACAAACAGGATTAAAATATTTATGGACATGAAGAAATAGAATATGTTTAATTTTTTTAAAATATTATAATGTTTATATATTTTTTCTAAAAAAACTCATTTTTAAGGAATTTAAATTCATCAATAATAATAATAAAATATTTGAGGAAAATAATATATGATATCAATAAAAAATTCATCCCAAAAAACTCAATATATAAGAAGAATATAAAATCCACCTTCAGTGACAAAATTAATCTAACAAGAGGAAATGTTACAAAAAAATAGACAATTTAACTAATATTTACATTGGATATAATAAATTCGTATAAAAATAAAAAAAAATTATAAAAGAAGACATATTGCGGTGATGTTAATTTTAAAATAAATCATATGCATCGATTTTTCAAAATAATGATTTATAATTGAAGACACATTATGTTTTTTATAATTGAGAAAAATAAATTAGATTTTAATAGGAAGTATAGTATAATTTAAAGGGAAAAAATAGTATAAATAACCCGAATATTTAAACGAATGAGTAAAAATTAAAGAAAAAAAAGATATGAAAACACTAAAAAATAATGAAAAATGAAGTGTAGATTAGAGAAAACGGAGATAAATGAAGAAAACTCTAAATAAATTATAATAAGATAAATTTAATATTATTATTAGTAATTAATGTATATGAGAAATGGATAAGATTTTATAATTTCTAATTTTCTTCTCCTTACTAATTTGTTTTAATTTTAAAATAATAAAAATTAAATATGAGTGATCATGAAATAATCTAGGTAATTTTATTGGAAAATTTAATGTGAATTTTTTCATAATAAATTAAATTATTTAAAAATGAAAGTACCTTTAAAAATGATCCTCATAATATAAGGAAATATTTAAAGAATCCATTTAGTCTATCATAGATAGAAAACTAACCTTTATATTAAGTTTATCAAAAATTTCAAAGAAATATGTAATTTTATAAAATAAAAATTATCCCCCACACAATTTCAATATAAGTTGCATAATTTCCATTTTCAAATATAATAAGATATTTAAATTTTGTTTCACCATGAGTTAATTTACCATCACACAATGAAAAATTATTTGATTCAAATAATTATGTTTTTAAAAAATAGGTAAATAAACAATTTGAAAATTACAAACCAACCATGCAATTTAGTCATCTGGAAACCTGAATGCATAAAAATAATTAATTACTAAAAAATTATTGGTTGATAAAAATTAATGGAGAATTGAAAAAAAAAGTGTGATGTTTGGATAAACCAATAAAAAATGCTACCACAAAATTCTCCTGATATAGATAAATGTACATCAAGATAATAGTCAAATAAGGCCAAAACTATCATCAATTCAATTATTTTCTATTGAATTGATTGAAAGAATGCATTCATAATTTAAAAACAACTAAAATTGTTCCCTTATAGATATCTATTTAGAATAATAAAACTCCCAAATTAAATAATGTAGTTTTAGAAAATATTAAATAGCATTCCTGGAACTTAACAATGAACCTAGAATTATGTATCTTGAAATTTAGAATACTGAAATATAGTTGAATAGGATGCTTGAATGGACCTGAACAATGCAGTAAAACATTTCTTAGAAGTATAGAAATTAAAAATTAATTGGGGATCAACTGATTAACTTGTTCCCTATGTATTATGAATTGATACTTTTTAGTAGATGGACAACTTAACAATGTCTATTTCACTATGTATTTATGAAGAAAATAAAGTGTTCACTCTAACATCTAATTATATAATTTTGCCTTTAAGAAAATAATCAAAGGAATAACTTTTAAAGTTCTTTATAGTATCTAGAATCTGAAAAATGCTTGGCTATCTACAAATCCTAATATTTTAAGATTATGGATAATGATTGATCATATGATTTTATAATAATTTAAAAACATCATGATATTCATGTCAATCAAAAAAATTAGGAATGAAAAAAAATTTAATATGTCATAACATTTAAAACAATTGAAAGAAAAAATTATCAATAACATACCATAATAACAAAAAACAACAATAAAAATTATCAAATACTCTAGAAAAAACTTAATTCAAACATTATTAGAATAAATATTTACTTATAAATAAATAGACATGAACTCGTAATAGTTATAGCTGGACACTTCAATAGTATAATTAAAATTACAACATATTTTAAATAGAAATATAGAAACCTATAGGATTCAATAAAAATAGAGTGAATCAATGAAAAATAATCCACAATTTAAAATATCAGTTTAACACAATCATTTATAGTTTTCTTTATATAAAATAAAATAGATGCTTGAAAATCCATAATATGAAATGATGAACCATCTATAAAATGAGTCATCATATAATAATAGAATTGAAACTCACTCACAAGGATAAATGATCGAGCGTCCACTATGACACTGAGAGTAGTAAACCTATTGAAAATCATTTTTCATTATATCCCACTATCTATAAAATGGAAATCTATAATTGAGATTTGAGACTAGAAACGAAGATATCAGTTTTGAGATACATTAAAACTAATAATGAAAATGAATACCTTTTGGATCGAATAATATATGAATGTGAGTATTAATTATATCATATTTACCCTAATAAAATCATTGAATTCACCAATCCAGTTGAATAATAACCATGTTATTTGGGAAAAAATTCTTTATATAAAGTGAATAATAGATAGAGAGCCAATATTATTCATATATCTCTACATATTGATTGTCTAGAATGGGAAAATATTAGAAAGATATTTTTGAGACAAAATTAAAATAAAAATGATTGGCTCAAAATAATTTTTTAACAAAAAGTAAGAGGAAGTAATATTAATTTAATGAAAATTTTTGTGTAAATATAGCTAGAAAATAAAAATTAAATATAAAAAATAGTCTTTTTATAATGTCTTCTATTTATATAAAATATTATTTTTAGAAGATATGTGATTATATGGATCTTAAATGAAATGAAATTAAATGTAACTGGGGAATTACAGATGAAATGACATCTTGCAAAGAGTTAATTTTTTTTGGATTAACCTAAATAAACCATATATATTGATATATTGATTAAATATAGGTGGGACATATAATAACACCGAATTACCATGAAAAAAAGAGGAGACAATCATGGGTACTAAATATTAATTAAAGCCATGAGTGATAAAAAATCAACAAAACTAACAATGTATATTTATCTAACATCTTGATTCTTATAGCGATAAATATCACATCAGCATAATAGGTGAATGGATTAGATGTTTATGTGATTTGGATATGAAAATTTAGAAAATTCATTGTGGTAAAAAATTGGATGAACAAATACAGGGTGCACAGTTGTAGAGAATAGGTCACATTGAAAACAAATAGAAATTGTGATTCATGGGTATCAAACTGTAAACAATAAATATGATACCAAACATGGGTAGGAACATAAAAATACATAGTTTTTCATAGTAATATATTTTCATAGTTGATACATTAGTAATAGGGGAGAAAATTGAAAACCACCATCGATTGCATTTTTATGGTCGAACGTTCACTGTAGATAGGAATGGATTTCTTTGGAGAGTAGCTATTGACAATGAGTAACCACAAAAATATTCATAGAAATTTTTGAGGTCATATCGTGCAGATCTCACTCATGGAATGTATCGATTTGGCTGATACATATATTGGAGGAGTAACACATGATGAAGGGGGTGGATGAGGAGAAGAACACATAATGATGTGGTTAAAAGGGATCACACGAGGGATGAAATAACCTAATAGAGAATTCACTGTGGATTCGATGAGGGAGAAGGGATCTATCGACATTGATCTGCCTTACGAGAAGAGTTTTAAGGGAGGATATTATGGGTGGGAGAGGGGTCATGAGGGAGATAAAATATTTTAGGACCTATTTTCAAATAATTTTTCTTCATGTGGTGTTATATATTCTAAAGCCACGGTTTTCAAATGACCGTGGCTATATTTTAACTTATATCCACATACCAATTAAACTATGTCTATAGGTCCATGGATATAAGTCATTTTTCTAGTATTGGGGGAATATCAATCATAAATAGATATATAATAATAATGATAAACCCATCATAAATAAGTACACAAGAAAATGGGGTCCATGGGAAACAAGGGAAATAAGTATACACCACAAGTTATACAAAAATAAAAAATGCTAAAAATGTATTTAATAACATCACAAGCATAGAAAGAGTCCCTTTCTCTCGTACTCCATCATAATAATGGTAATAAAGAGTCAAAATATATAAAATTTCCTTTATCAACACATACAGTCATGAAGTCTGCTTGGGAGCCTAGGGTGTCCCCAGAAGGGTGTGAGATATACCCACTAGGACACCACTAATGGTGGAAAAATCAATCTAGTAAGTGTATATAAAATAAAAAGTGATCCATTAATAATCAATAAATGGAAATAAATATATGAAATACACCGTACCAGGTACCTTAAGGGATAGCTAACCGATATGACCTTCTTCTCCTTAATCTAGATGTGTGAACAAATGGAACCTATACAATCATAATATGATTCATCAAAAGTCAAGTAAGAAAATATGACAGACCCAAAGAATGTGTTTTTTTATGGAATACGCTTCCTAGGAAGACTAAGTATACTTCTCAATCTTTAATATAAAATTCGTAACTTGAATATTAGTTTGAGGAATGCTAAGACCATCTAAGATGAACCATTAATGGAATCATAAGTATCACTCTAGGTGAATTGACTATACCAAATTAAATGGGAGTCCAACCAAGGAGACCCATAAAAGATATCACAAGTTTTACTCATAGAAAAGTGTATAAAAAATTACCTCTGAGTCTATACCAAGTTTCTCATGTAGGGTTCTGAGTGTCACTCATGGCATGGTAAAATATTCTCACCACCGAGCTAATGCACACCGTCTACCTATAGAATTGATATCACTCATTTGTAGGTAGAGAAAATTCTTGGTTATTCAGTACAAGGCATACCTATTATTACCTCGAGTGTATTTACAATTATTTAACCATTTCTAACAATAAGGATTGATGAGCCCATCCAAGAAATCCTTAAGTCTGAATCCTTGTATCACGCTTGGCACAAAGTGAGGGTATTATTTGGAACCCAAAATATTACCATTTAAGATGGAATTTATTTATAGAATTATAAAAAAGTTTGATACTTTATTTAAGTTATACACTTCTAACCACGTCATAAGGCATAAGTAATGGCCAATAATTTTTTTAGGAAAAACACATTCATAGTATTAATTACATTGAAAACTCACCAAAAAGGTATTTGAACAATTTTAGACAAGGTTCATATAGTTATTTAAGGATGGGGACACCCATAGATGTAGCTATCATTAAGGCGATCATCAAATAGTGATGATTAGCCACTAGTTTGGACCCTATTGGTCCTGGAAACCAATTAATTGGAATAAATATGTTGGTTAAAGGAATGCATAGAATGTTTAGCATGTGGAACAATGGTGAACAATTTAGGATGCAACAGTATATAGGGAAATAAGATATTCCACCTAGATTAGGTTTGTAGTTCTATCCTCATCAAGTGTCTTCCCTTGAATCGATCTAGAACAGGAGAAATTCAAAGAATATACAAATTCCCTAAAAATGGGGAAAATTATTTCACACATAAATAACACAACCAAGAAGAATAAAATCTATAATAATAGAAGAGGACTTGAGATCTTACGCTTATATTTCCAATGATTTGGAAAATGTAAGGAATGGATGAAAAATGGGGGAGATTCTAAAATCCCAAGAAGCTTGAGGGAGGAGATCTCTCACATGTGGGCAGTACTCTAAAGGAGGAATAATCGAGTTTTTAGGGTTAAACACATGAAAAGTAAAAAAGGAAAAAATTCCCTTTTAAATTTTGGGTTACAAGTCTTGGACACACAGTTTTTCAAACCATGGACGAACCATTTAATATATAATTCCAAGGGAACTCCCTCACATGGTATGTCCGCATAGTTTAACTAACAATGTAAAAACCATACAAAATGGCTTTGTGACTTGTGTGAGACTTGTAACAGGGTTGTTCTCCCCAATATGCACTATTGAAGAGAAATGATGAGGCCTCATCATGAACACTGAATGGAAACATGGTTAAGTAGCAGGGTTATCCCTAACCATGTACCAACCATACTACTCACCCTATCCTTCTAATTCCCAGATATTCAGGACCCAAATGAGTCCTAATCACCCCTGGAGGAATAGATAGCCATTTGATCACCTTACTATCATAAAATGAGTGGATTTTTAAGTAAATTGAAATTACATACCTCTCCTAAAAGATGATATGATAGAGTATTGACATAATCTTTATCCCATGGTTACTCTATGCCTTTTGTAAATTAAAGAAATGGAAATTCATTCTTATGTATGATGGAGCTAGTGGACACTAGTATAGATATATATTATTTTTAGAGAGGTCATAATAGATCTAACTATAAATTATATTTCAATGATACTTTTATAGAGGTTTATATTTTCCTTCAATTTTTGATACAATTATTTATATTTGACTCACTATTAGATAGATTTATGGGGTCACCCTTTTTGGTTGATTTAATGAGAATTGATTTTTTTCATACAGAGATTCTATAAAAAAAAATTTCGGTTGTATCCCAATAGATTTGTGGATGGATATTCAAATATTTTTATATATGATTTGATATATTGTTAAAGTTATTATAGATTTATGATTTTTTTCGAAAATATACCAAATGAGTTTTGGATAACGGTTTCACAATCACTCATATAAAATAAAATATAAGGATAAATAGAATAAAAGTGTTTTTGAAATTTAGTGTATGTGGGAGATTAAAGGAAATACACCCTAAATACACATTTTTTTATATATTATGATAAAATTAGTCAGAGATTAAAAAATATAAGTGAAAATATAATTTATATCTAAAATTTTGGGAATGTATTATTTTAGGATATATTGTTATCACATACAGGCTATATGGACATGTCACATTGTACACTGTGGTTGAGTCATAATTAAATGAATTGAATGGTTTGATTCATTTGGAACATCCATGATTAATTCTACCTCTAAATTGTAAAGGTTTAATTTTATAATATCCTTTGACCACTATATATCATTAATTCAGTGTACTACATGATGGAGTTCTTGGATAAAGGTGTAAGGGTCTAATTTTTTTTGAATCTGTTCCTTTGTGGTTTCTAGTATTTGAAGGTGTCCTGAGGGTGTTAAAAGGTGGTCCAAGGTATAAATGTGATGTTTTGGATCAATGAGGAACAAAAAAAATTAGTGTATCCCATGACTGTGTATATTTTAAAGATTTGGGCATTTAAGTTAGTTTTTATGGTTTCAAGTGAACCCTTAGGAGTGAAACACCTATTTTGGTGAGTGACCAAACATTTTTAGTTATCTATTGCATAATCCATCCTATAAATAAGGATATGGTGTTTGGGATAGTTTAGTGATTTCCATAAGTAACTAAAGGAGGGGATTATCACCCATGTTTAATTTAATGGTATTATTTGGAGTTTTTAAGCCACTCTTACATACCATTATTCTTGTACTAATTGAACAATGTGAAAATTTTTAAATTATATCATTTTTATGTTATTATGTGTATATAACTATACTAATATGATGAATACTTTATAGGTTTAGTTCATCATGTATTTCTATATAGGAAATTGGAAAGGCAGGAATATTTATTTTTTTGTCTGAGGTGGTGGTGAGTTGGGGATCGGTCTAGTTTTATTATATTGTTTGAAAAGAAGATGAGGGTTCCTCTATTCCATGATATGATCCATGGTGTACTAGAAACAACGGAGGAGGGGGGATTATTTACACTCTATTGGATATTCAATGGGATGTTTTGTTCAAGGCTTCCATGAACATTTTGGGTAACAAAATTCCATAGTGTTGGTAAATCATATATTTAAATGAGAAAAATGACCCCCAAGAGGATGAGGTAGGATCAAGAATAAATAATTTTGTGATATAAGATATTTTTTTTCTAGATACTCAACAACCATGGTTGAAGTCACCATATCATGTTAAAGTACCATCAAATTTTCTATGTAAATAGATGGTTTCACTTTATTTGTTATTATTTTACTTCTTTATTTGAAACCCCAACTTACACCAGTATTTATTTTATTTCCTTCCAACTATATATTTGAGGATTTAAACCTCTTAGTTCATTAGGGATGATATCATTCAATGCATTGTATATATATTCCCCCTATAATACATTTCTATAATAATATATACCTTTGAAGTTGTTATTTTAGTGAGTTTAGTATGGTTATAAATCAGTATTAGAGCATGGTTGATGATGACAAGTTTTGGATAGGTCCCAAGGTGGTTTCCACTGTGTCTGGTATTTTTTATCCTTGGTTCCTCTATTCCTGATTGGTGTTTTTAGATACATTATATCAACTTAGGGAATTAAAATACTCTCCATTATTTAATGTGTTAGTTTGTGGTTATCAATCATCAATTTCTTTGGGTAGATGGTCTAGATTAAACATAATAATGTTTAAAATTAATAATTTTGAATTTATGGGATTATGGTGATATTTTACATGAATTTATACTATTATCCTTGACATTTCCTCATGAGATTTTATAGAGAGTGTCAAACACTGACACTATGATTTTATATTCTTCCTTTAAATAAGTGATATCCCAAAAATTTCCTAAACAACATAAATAAAGAAATAAAAATCTAAAAATGGATGATGCATATGTGTTGGGTTTATAATTCTTTCTTAAAATTGCGTAGCATGATAAATATTTCTCTAAGAACGTTTATTGGTTGAATATATATGTTATTGTACACTTTTTATTTTTTTCATGTTTCTAAAACCTACTGATAATGAATTAACTTAGTCAGTATGGTAAAGAAAAATATTGAATGTCAGAATGTGTGTTTTGGGGTTGTTTTGTGACTATCCTTACATTCTACATATTTTTATGTATTGGTTGAAGCATTATTGATCACAAATTTATAATCCTTTGAATTAAAAATATTAGTATATATATATATATATTAAAATGATAGATCCTTTAAATTGAATTAATGTGTAATCTGACTATGATTGTGATATTTAGTGAGGGTAGGGCCATTTTTCATTGGTTGTGGTAGTGGATTAATAATGACTACCGATGTGATAGTGAAGATGATGAGGAAATGAGATGGGAATGATAATGAGCTGGTGGGATTAGGTGGGGGGATTTTCTTGTCTACTATTTATTTATCTTTTAGATTACATGATAATTTCTCAACATGTAGAAGATTTCTTGTTTTATTATGAGTAGACCTCTTCCTTGGGATGGGTCTAGTCAAGTATTAAAATATAAACAGTTTTGAAATGATAGAAATTATAAATTAAGTAATGTTAATGGGAATCTATGATTATTATGATATTTTGATTAATAGAAATCATGAATTGGGTTGTGTTAAATGTCTAAAAGAGTATAATTATAAAATCCAGAATTATAATTTTGAACTAAATAACCTTGGATTGGTATAGTTAATCTATTAAAATAGAACTAATAATGGGTTGTTATAATGTAAATGGTGTATGATAATGGGGATATTATTTCTTATATTATTAGATAAGTTTAAATTTATATTCCTTGGTGTTGGTAATTAGGATTTCTCATGGGATGTTAGATATAGTTCATGTATAAAGTTCATCGATTTCCCCAAGGCTCATTATGTTCTATTATCATTATGTTCTATTATTTCTTATACAAAACCACCAGAGTTGATAGAGGCATCCAATTACCATATTTGAAATTTTATTATAGGTGTTATACAAATATCTAGGATACCAAAGATATAGATAGGTGAATACTCCCCTACCCCTCTTTTTCTTCCTGAAAGAATATGGTATGGAGGAATATTTGGGCTTTGGAGGATTATAGACATACGATATATTATTATATGGGTATTGATGGAACATGGTTATAAAAGACATGCATATGTGGGTTGTGTCCACTTAAGAAAACAACATATACTTTTACACTTTATATAATTTATACCATTTTTATAGGTGTACTTACACATGATCTATGATTATATAAGGAATAATGTGTATTTAAATGGTCCAAAATAGATCTTAGTCACAATATATGACTATAGGGTTTGGGAGATGATATAGTTTTGATGTTCATTCACACATTAGATGTGTGGGATTATTATTTATCTATGATATATTATCACAAATGTGTTTTATGACTTATATAGTGGATGTTAGAAACCAAACTTAAGATGATGGGGTTTAGGGTGATTGATTTTTGAGAAATTAACTCTCTAGAAATAAAATTACTCTTACATCCTATATATTTTCAATTAATCACATTATTTATAGTGTTCATGGAATTGATGTACTTTTAGTTATAAATTAGTATTTTAGAGGTTGAATATGAACTATTTATAGTTTGGTCTCAAGGTATTTTTTATTGTGCTTGGTAGTGATTGACCCTTTTTTATCTTATTGTGGTGTTTCTCAAATCATTCTTTTGAAGAAGGGGATTCAATTCATCTATTTTATTTTATGTGTTCATATGAGATTATTATGATTAGTAATCAATGATGGAGATTAACTATAATGAAGAAGAGAATCTAGAATTTTACAATTGAAGGGATAATGATGATGTTTCACATGCAATGCAATTTTTAGCCTTGATATTTCCTCACTCAATTTTATAGAAATTGTGAAAATTATTGTTATTATAATTTTTTTCATTTTGTACTTTCCTTAAATTGTTTTAAGATCGTTAATATGGATAGGAAAAGTGAATAATGCATGAGACATATGATTTTGGGTTTATCATTCTTTCTTAAAAGTTTCATTCATTATAAATAGTTGCTTTTATAATGGTTATTGGACGAATATAGCTAATATAACTAATTTTTTCAGTTCATTTGTTGAATCCTTCTCATAATAAATTTTATTAATAACTATGGTAATGGAAAATGTTGAATATTGTAATTAAGGTGTAAGGTTGTTTTAAGACTACACTTATTTTATGCATTTTTATATGCTTTAGTTAACACATTTTTTATTTTACAATGATATTTATTTACATTAGAAATATGATTATCTCCGATTTATATATTAAAATGATAGATACATTGCAATAAATTCATATCAAATCCTTCAGTGGTTGGTATTTTTGGAGAGGATTGTGATTGTTTTCCCTAGTTGTGTCATGGGATTGACAATAGTTGATGATAATAAAATGTAGATGATATATAAAAGAAATAATAATGATAATGAGATAGTAGTATCTTATTGGTATACTTTACTTTTTAATGTTATTTTCATTCAGAGATATTGTGATTAATTTTTCCTTCTTGTTATAGATTTGATTATTTTAATATGAATACATGTCTTCTTAGAGATTGGTCTAGCACAGTCCTAGAATAATCAGATTCAAGAAAAAATAATTATTTATAAATTTTGTGATGATAATGGTTATTGATGATGATTATGAGATGATAATAAATTGGAAAAAATATTTTTTGGGGGTTAAATGTCTAAAAGACCATTTTTATGAGAACCAATTTTATAAAGTTGAACTAAATCACCTTGGATTTGGATGGTTTATCTATTAAACAATATTTTTTAATGGGTTATTATAAAGTAAATGACTAGTAATGGTATGTATCTTTTTCCTTGTATGATTAGATATGTATCAAATTCTTTTCTTTATATATGGAATCCATGTTTTTAAGTGGGAGGTAAGCTATTGATTATTTCTATGTTAGGATATTTTCCCTTGGGATAAACATGTGTTATACTATCATTATTTTCTTTTATCTATTAATGTAGACTTCCATAGATGGTAATGGATGGTGATGCCAGAATTTGTCCTTGTGTTCTGGGTGTTGTCCCAAAATAAATGATGTGAAAAATAAAATTTGGAAGACTACTCCCCCTACCCTAGTCTATATTATATATTTTTATTAGTATGTATTCATATCTAGAATGTGGTGTCTTACTGAAATATTATTTTCAATCATACAAGTTGGGGTGGATCACGTTTATGTCATTCATGTACATAAGTGGTGTTTATGATTCATGTTAGCGATGATGGATTAATGAATAGTATAAATTTAACAAAGATTTATTGGCTCTTAGTCTCACTATTTGACTATGAAGATGATATGAATTTGTGGCTATAATGAGTTTTTATGGATGAGAAATATTTGATGATGACGGGGATAAAAAAAATTTCTTGGAGGTGTAACATGGGATGATGATGTGGATATGATATCTTTATATGAATTTTAAATATGATTTATAGAGTTGATGGAATCACCAAGAAATAAAATTTTAGTTATTAGTATGACTAGTTCACTAGGAAAGTGTATATAGGTTATAATCCTTCTATATATAATTGATGTTATGATACCTACATTGATTCTTTACACAGTGAGTGAGATTTTTCAAGGATTATAATATAGTTTTAATGTTATAGGTGATGAGTTTATTTTATCTATTTATTCATTAGGTTTTTAAATTATTTTCACTCATTTATTTGAGAGGATTTGGTGAGGATTCTACTTGGTATACCGATATTCTCAACAGAGTATATTAATATGATTTTCAGGTCTATAGGATAGAGTCAGTCATTAAGCTAGGTGTTACTAGATCAGGCTGGTTGTTTATAGTATCTAGAGTTCTCGGTCACTACCGTTGGTGTTTCTATAGTGTAATTTCATGTTTTGGTCATGAAGTATATGATATTACTTGAAAATTGTGGTTTATTTATTATAATGGAGTTTATAGGTGAGTATCTATCATTTTTATATAATTATTGTGGGTAATTACTCCCATGTTGTGTGTTATATACCCTTAGTCATGGTCTCCAACCCCTGACCTATTAGAGGTGGTCAATAAGGTTCACTATTATATTCATTTATGGTTAACAAGGGGTACTTGTAGGGGTGGGAAATACAATTTGGTTATATTATATGTAATTATCTGCATTAAACACACACTTATAAAATGAATGATTAAATTCATATGCCCAATGGGATTAAATATTGATTATTAAAGGAGGACAGTCTATGAGCCTATAGATTCATAAATCTTCAAATAATCCTCTGTTGGAAACCCTTTACCTTCCATAACTATCTTCTTCAATCCTTATTAACACATAAATATACTAGAATATCATGGTGGATAAAAATTTCTTTCTCAAATCATTTGTTCATTTTAGTAAAACCCATGAATACACCACATATGGAAGATCCTTTTGATTATTCCTTGGTGATCTTTATTAAGCAGTAAACAAAGTCTCTAATAGTATTTTATTATGCCTTATGGTACACATACATCACCATATTTTACATCATTTCAATTATAAAAACATGGTGTTCTTAGGTTTTATGGTTTATAAATGATTATATTGTTTTTATTTATAAATAATAAATCTATAAATACCTTTTAATATGAACAAGAATGTATAACCATAATACTTTACACTATTTTCATTTTAGAATAAATATTATTATTTTTTGATAGAATGAAAAATAGGCAATACTGAGTTAGTTTTCAATGCACGCAACACCTTTTAAAAATACTATTTATTCACTATTTCGTGTCTTATTTGGGTTTAGTGGTCCTTGGTTGTTTGGGGGATTCCTTTACATAGTGTAATAACCAATAGTGGAGTCGTAGAAGGGGGAGCCACCTGGATAGGTGTTTTGGAAATCCCAATACAATTTCTCAATTCCCAAGAGGCTCAATTTATCACATTGTTCATGCCTTATCAGACCACTATCCATAGATTTTAAACTTAAGTACCAAAATGGATGGAGTTATAAATTTTTTCTTTTCCAACTGCTGGATGTTCGATCCGAATTATCTACCGGTGGTGAGGGGTTTTTAGGAGTAACCCATTGAAAGAATCCCATGGGTTTAGCTTGGAAATAGGCATTTAATCTTAAAGTGTTCTCTTTAGTCATGGAATAGAATAAGATACTCTCACTGGAAGGGTCCTGATAAAATTACAAGGGTCATTGTTCTCCTTGAATCTGGACATGAATAAGGATGGGATGAGGTTCTATTTGAGTACCTAGGTAAAAAAAGAGATGAACTTTTATAATTGTTGATATAATAGGAGAGGGAAACCCATGATTATTCTAAGGATACATGGATTAAAAATGAGGAATAAAACATATCCACTTTTCATCCATGCATCAAAGAAAAATGTAATGTCATTAAACTAAAAATTCATCTGGAGGATGGCTCATATAATGATGACCCAACAATTTTGGGAGGTATGGTTGTTATTTTTTAAAGTATCTTCTTATTGATGTTAATACATACATAAATAATGGATATAAGGGTGGTCTTGATGAGATTTTTTGTTGTATCCCAAGGGTGGTGGATTATATTGTGAATATTATGATTAGTGAGGTGTGAATGCAAGAACAAATATGGGAAGCTGGTCAGTCTCTCATCCTAGATAGCTATTCTATGATGGTTGGTTTTTTGGGAACTCTATATGTTTTGTCATGGGACCATGTAAAGAGTGATATTATTGAAGATAACTATGACTTATTTCATGGAGAGAATCACCCTCTTGTTTAATGGTCCATACCTTTGTTCTCATTATGAAGGTCAAGAATACCTCAACCATTAACTTATTTCTCTCCAACATCATGTGTAATTTTCCATACAATTTTCTTGCAATTATTCTCATAAAAATGTTATATCTTTATTTTGAAATGTGGATTTCTGGAAAACAACATGACTTTGTAATGTTTCACTCCATCTTGGGATCCATTGGTCTTTCTCAAGAAATGGTTTGTGATATTAATGTGAAATCCCTGAGATCTAATGTCAGCTTCAAAGTGGATATGGAAAATCATATGATAGGCCTGAATCAAATATCATTATTAAAGTGATGGGTAGTATGGGATTATCCAATTGGAATATAGATCTTATTTTTTGATGTTTTTTCTCCCTGTGGTTACCTGTATCATTCATCGGAAGAAATTACTATTCTATGAAGACTGTTAGAGGCATGAGGCAAGGGTACCCACTTCCTACAACTCTTTTTTATCATGGACCAAGAATCACTAACCATGTATTTAATCCATAGTATCCTAAATAGTGATGTTAGGTCCTTTCAAAGAAGGGGTTCTTATATGAGATTTTCAAATATTCTATTTGCAGATGATATAGTGTTTTCTGAATGGTAATAGGAGATATCATCAGGGTTTTAATAAATTCAAGTTGGATTTCAGTAAGTGGAGTGTTAAGCAGGTTTGGAATCATAAAAGTAGTATTTTTTAGCGGCTTATTTCACTCCGAGCCAGGTTTCTATTGTTTAGGAAAAATTAGGTATCCACAAGAGGGTTCAAAATATGACTTCTGTTTCATTCACATTTTTAATACTTCACATAGTTTCTTTTTATCTAATTTAATATAAGGAAAAAAAATTTAATGGACAACATTGTTAAAGAGTACACATTAAAATGTTCAATACTTCTATGAAAAATCCATGATCCATTAACTTTAACATTTAAAAAAATTATATTTTTCTAAAAAATTAATTATGATTGAAACTATAGAAATTTTATTCTATTGGTACATTAAACATGATTTTATTTCATTCAAAACGTCCATACATTGTAATAAAAAAACTAAATAACCATCACATAAAATATGACAATCACTTATCATATTGTTCTTTAAGTGTTAAACCTAAAGTAATTTTTTTATGAGTATAGATTTTGGATTTCAAATAAATCAAATTCTAACTCCATTTCCTTTTTTATTTTCACCAAATGTGTCATATCCTCCATTAAAATTAGATAGTTAGTGAATGATATAGAAATTTCCAATAATGTTTCTTTAACAACCACTATCAATTAACCATTTTCTATATAAAATTATGTGGATTTTTACCTAAAATGAAAAGTAAAACAAAATTATTTTTTATTACCCAAATACTCATGAATATAGATATATTTATTAAAAATAACTTGGGAACAAAAATCATTTTTTCCATAAAATCCATCATTAAATTTTTGAAAACAGACAATGAAATTTTAAATTCAAAAAAATTAACTAAATTTGAGATTAAATATACTGAAATAATTTTATTTCTTCTCCATAGTGAAATCCAGTGACTTTTTAGTGACTTTTTTATTTAAATTAGGAATAAAATTATTTTTATAAAATGTTTACATTTCATCATTTCTTAATATTCCAAAATTTACTATTTTATTTTTTACCAATATGTGTGTTTACGAAATCCTCTCCCTTAGTAAAACAACATATATCATCTTAATTGTTTCGAACTAATTTTTGTAGGATCTTAATTATTATAATTTATTTAGTATAATATTCCTCATACTTCTCAAACTAGATTATAATATCTTAAATTTTTATATTTAAGTCTTCATGTTCATTAAAAAATTTGGTATATCGATTTTTAAGGGATTAATTTTTATTTTTCAATCATTTTTAATAATTTTATAAAATGATAAATTACTCATTTAGTAAATTGTTTGAAAAATATTTATTTAAAAACAAAAAATCATGCTCAAAATAATAATAAGAGTGTATCTCATCTGAATATTCCATGAAACATATGTTTTATTATTTTTATAAATTTAAACTTTTAATTATGAAGATAAAAAATCACATGTCTTCAAAAGCACTAAATGTGGATTTTAGATCCTTCTATGAATTCTTCTTATATATAGACTTCAAAAAAACATTTGATGAGTTATTTTATTGTCTTGAAATTTATTATATTCTAACATGATGTATCCATGTTTTTTACACTCATAGAATCTCACTTCTTGTAAATTTAAACCATGCTTATTATAACTATTTAATTGTATTTTAAACCTCTTCCCTAACTATATAACTTTATAAATATTCAGGTAAACTGTAAAAGTTCATCATGTAATCCAAAAGATCTTGAGGAATCATACTTTTCACAGGTTTCAGAGATATGTACACCCTTATTAATTTTTTCATATTTAGAGGTATATTCCTTGAAATTTTGATTTTCATTATTAACCATTTTTTATTCTGTATATTTATCTTCCATTTATACCTCATTAATCATCATAGTTACAATGACATATTTTATTTTGATATTTTTTACCTTTTTAGATAGTTTGACAGAAGTTGATATCCCAATCCACTTTGGTGGTAAAAATCATAAAACATTCAATGCTTGAGATAGCTTAGTAATCAAGTTTTCTAGAGTGGAAACATTATTCATAATCATTGTGAGTCTTCCATTCAACTGATTAATTCATTCCTCATCTTCCATTTTTATAGTGTAAAACTTTGGTTTGATACTATCAGATCTAAGGGCCATAATATTAATTATAAATTTAAAGAAAACCACTACAGTGGTCTATATTAACAGGGTTGGTTGACATTAAGAAACTAGATTAAACTAAATTGGACAAAGTCCACATATTATATAATTCATAAATTTAAAAATTAGGCCAAATCTTTCTTCAGTATCAGTAACTGTGTTTTCTAGTTTTGTTTTTGAAAATTCATACAGATTCATTGACTTGAGATAAATATTAAATCTATGTTTCTTCAAATAGATTGTAATTCCCACATTCCAGCATCAGTAATTTTTACTATTAAAAAAGGGATATCTAAACAGTGACCTACCTTTTCTTTTATCTTCTATTGAATCCATTTTGAAATAATATTTTTGGACATAAAATATTAATAGCTTTGAAGTAATGAGTCGCGATCATTGATTCAAATTTTAGGCCGAGATAATGGGTAACTAAAATCACAAGATGTCATGAATTATGTTCTTACAAAATTATATTCATTAAACCAACCTCTTGAAGGTATTAATGATTTAATATTTTCCAAAATATAAAAAAGGAATAATATATATAAAATATTATAGTTAAAATATTATATATAGTATATTTATTGGGTTTCAGTGAATATAAATCCCCAAGTATCCTCTACAAACACTCTAAATCATGATTTTAGTGATTTTCAATAATAAATCCATTTCATTACAGACTCTTATATGATGTTAATTAGTTATTACTTTCTAAAAATATTCTAAATATTTTAATTAGACACACCCTTTACGATGCCTATTCATATCCTTAAAACACACAAATAAAAAATTAAGATAAAATATAGATTCATGATATTTGAATGAATGATGTAGCATATAGCTGCTAGTAGCAACTAATAACTAACAAAACACATTTAGAGAATATGATTGTATTCAATGTGTAGTTGTGGTGTTACTTTGATTTAAATATAAAAACATGTAAGGAAATCATGAAAGCATTGCATGTGATTACTTCTATGCACATGTGTTCATTATTTGTGTTATCATAGTGTTCATATATATGTTTGTATCTCTATCTTTCATATAAAAACAAAAATTCCTATTTATATCACTTATTTTATTTTGATCATTATAATACCAAATAGTGAAAATGGTTGAATAAATAATCCTTTTAATATTTGATAAGATAGGTTCCTAATAGAATGTGTCCTTTTACAAATATAGAATATGATTATGCAGTGGTGATTCTAGAAATCTTCTTCTTTAGATTATTTTTTTTGGGAAAATTGTACAATATCCCAATAGGTAATACTTTATATGAAAATAATTAGATATAACTTTTATCATATGATAATTTTCAAACAACTTTCCTAGTATAAAACACTACATATGTTGCACTACATAGAATAATAATATTTCTATTTATATGTAAGACAAATTATTTAGGTTAGGAATCATTAGCTGATCAAAAGATAATTATTTTTATAAGATAATTTCTTATTTAAGTAAGGAAATAAATTTCCAAAACATCTTTTTTATGATTCATAGATAAACATTTAATGAATTTTCTTTTCATTAGATAAAAATAATTCTCATAATTTCTTTTAGACAGATCTTCCTCAGTTTGAAAAAATGGAAGATAACATACTTCATCTATAACCTAAATTATTGTTTAATGTAATAAAATATTCAAATAATATACTAATTTTACTCCCGAATATAATCATGTTACATGTAAGAAAATAAGTCACCTAAAGAAAAATCATATCGCTATATTCCTATAGAATATATGACTTTATATTTTTTATAATAAATTCATTTGAAATAAATAAATTACTTATTATAAGAGGATAAAATATGAAAACTATAAAATAAAATCATCAGAATAAAAATATTTTATTTCCTAAATCATTGAGAAACATAAATAACTGAGATATTTTAGAAAAATATAAGTCAGTCCAATAATTGTTTTGAAAAGATGAATAGTGGGAGGGTGTTTTTGTAACTTGATTTGATGAACATTTTTACATTAGAAATATTATTTATAATAACATAAAAAATCATGGAAAACTGAAAAGTGGTTATTTTATGATCATGCTATTGGTGGGAATCATAATTGTTTTTGATGTATTCCACTTTCCATATTCTGATATTGATGGAAGAAATTAAAAACTTTGAGTAGGAGATTATTTGATTTTATTGAGTCCTGTGAATATTAATAGAGATGTGAAAATAATATATTTTCCTACACATATAAATTTTTTGGATAAATATGTTTTTTTAAAGATAATAAGAATTTTGAGATCTAGTATCCAAGGATATGTGTAATAAAAAATATCTAGTTACCTGATTTTATAGTGTTGAGTCAAGGAGAAGAAAAAGTAAAACCACTAATGCATTGCATATGGTGAGAATGATTAATCGAGGGGGATTTTTTTTACATAGTACATAGATTTTCTAGGTTGAGTTTCTTGAATAATTGAGTATTATTTCATATGTATTTTAACTATTAACATTAAGATAATAATAACTCATTAGTTTCTAAAGAAATATGTGTCTATTAAAGGTCCTTCTCAAGTGTTAGTTTTTTTTTCATTAAATCAATTGATAGATTATCGAAACTATGAGAGGTATTGTAGTTTATGGGAATCTAGGATTACTAGATCATAACTTGTCTTTTCACTTGTAATTTACTAAATGGTTCAAGTGGAAAATTATGGATCAAGACATCACCCATCTACATTATGGAGTAGGTTATAACATTATAGTTGAATATTATAAAAAAAATTGTGACTTGATATTCATTAATTATTTTATATATAATCAAATGATTAGTGTAATTATTCAAGTAAGATAATCAAATCTAATATAGTCAAAGTGGTAAATTTAAAATTCAAAAAATGGAAGTTGAAAAAAAAATCTTTAATGATTCACAACTATACAATGTATCCATCCAATCCACTAGTACTTAGAATTGTCATGAGATAAATGTTCCCATTATTATATTCTCTATCATTTTAGAAATATGGATAACACTTATTTTTCAATTTCAATATTGTTATAACATTTTATGAAATTAATTACAATGGTTAGAAAAATAGAATAATTATATACTTGTTTCCATTAGGTATGGAAGTTCTTGATATAATTATGAAGGGTTTTCCACCCATTTAAATTGTCTTACATATTTATTTTATTGATAAAATAAATTTTTAAGCTTATGATAAATCTATAAATTCCATCCTTACCTCATTTTCTGTATTTTATTTATAGATGTAACTATAATACCCACTATAAGATAAGTATGGGAAAACATTATATCAGTTATGAAGTACATTATTAAAGTCAAAGAGGTAAACATATAGATTTAGAGATGTGGGTTTAAAGATCTAAGGATGGATAAAGAAAATACCAATGATGACCCATTACAAAGGTTCAATGAGATTTTGAAAAACATAAGAGTTATTGGTAAAAAACCTAGACAAAACTATTATTTGGAAGAAACCCATATGTAAATTCCTTTACTAATTTGATCTAAAAAATTATTCTCTATAAAAATTGGAATATCTTTCACTTTTAAAATCCATACCATATCATTTATTCTTAGGAAATTATAAAATGAATTATATTTAAAAATAACCTAAAAGATGATATTCCTTTTAATGTAATATTATATTAGAATTTTTGGGAATAAGAACATATTTTTTACTATGATTCTAATGATATTGACGAGAAGGATAAAAATTACAAGTGCAATATGTCCATTATCTTCTAAAATTTCAAGAAGACTAAATATAAATAAAATGATATGATACCAGTCAAATATTTCAGAAATAATTGGGGGGAATGAGTATTTATTATGATTCTAATGAATTGGATGGAAGTCACAAAAATAATACATGTAGGAAAATCTATAAAATATTGAGAAAAAAAAGGAAATTGAAAAATATGAATCCAAGATGGAATGGAAGGGGACTAATTAATAAAGAGGAATATAGAGATATTTTATTGTGTAGGTAATATGTTGATGAAACATCTAGATAATTTACCACTTTTAAAGAACATATGGAGAAAGAAGAAACCACATTAATAAATGAATAGAAAAGTGGATAACAAAAATATTTTTGAGCATATTATCAAATATGATTTAGAATCATAAAAAGATAAAAATAGAAACCTTAAGGTGGGAATTAATGTTATAAAGAAATATAATGGGAATAATGTTTAAAAAATAATGGAAATATTAAAAGGGTGGCTGATCTTATTGAATAACTAAAAAAATTTAGTTGAAGGCTAGGTAACATGAAATGATCAAAAAAATTATAGTGAAAGGATTATATTAAATAAATAGGAACTGAGATAATTGAAAACAAAACTTCTTATATCTGAATATGAGTTAAAAATGTCAAATAAAATTTTAAAAATACTATTTAAATAGAGTCTATATCATTTACAATGGAATATATTTATAGTATATAAAATTGGGTTAAAAATATACCAAAAGTTTCTAAAAAAAGTTTAATATTTTTTTGACTAACAGTGTAGTTGAAAAATCAAAATCATAAAATGGTTGGGATATAATAGGGGATGAGAAAAAATACACTAATTCCATGAAATACATAATAATGAATGAAAAATCAACATCCTTGAATAAAAATATATGTATTAGTAGATCTAAAATGTAAATGAAAGAATCTAGAATGTAGTTTTCGAGAGATAAATTATTGCTATAGTAGAGGATTCAGATTTTGTAGCTACTATAGGTGTTGTTGAATTTTCATCCACAATTATTTCACATGTTGGTACAACATATATCTACCTAGAGGAATGCATGAATATATAGGGTTTATATCTAATGTGAAAAATAACGAATCTCTAAAAATCCAAAAGTATGTGAATAAAGGTATCTCATATTTTCCTCCCCAATACATGTTCGAATATCTGAAATAAGTTTGTGGTGTATGTTAGAATGTTGTAAATTATGACAATAATTTTTTGAAAAATATCCTTGGATATTTCAACTATATAGAAAATGGTGAAAATGTTAAAAACAAGAATCCTCAAGAAAATTAATTTAATGTCAAGTGTAATTGAAAGGAAGAGAGAGAGGGAGGCCATGGATCCTAGAAAGTAAGTGTTCTTCGCACATCAGTAGAGACTACTAATTTTTAAAAATATTGAATTTCATGATGCTCTGGTAGTTACATTTAATAATAATATATCCTTAAGAATCCATGGTATTTGGTTTATTGAGAATGATGAAAAATAACTTCAATCAAAAGATGTGTTATTTGAGGATGGTATAAAACATTTTCTTCCTACTATTATCAGATTCTGTGATGCTGGAAATGAAGTTATATTTTTTAAAAATAACTCATGAAAAATAAATTTTTTAAATACGGAGGAGTTAATATAATATATGAAAGAATTTTTTGGGGACAAGATTCAAATTGGTAGTCCATCCAACTCTTGTTACATGTGTACCAAGGATGAGAAAACCTATAACATCAAATAATTGGTCATAAATTCCAATGGAACATGGGTGATATATAAAAAAATTCATGTTGTGATAGAGCTATCCAAATTCAAAATGAAATTATTTATGTTTTTGAAACATTAAGAAAGGGTAAGGCTATTCATGAAGCACGCAAAATGATGTATATTAGGTACACTAGCCCGATATAACCCATATATTCTTATGTGTGTGGTTCTATGAGATACAAGTTTACTAATGTAGATATTTATTTAAATAGATTCATTTACTACTACATCTATATTATTAGTTTAATATACGTGAGAATAAATTATAGAATATTCAGATGATTTAAATATGTAGAGGACATGTTCATAATGAGATTTGTGTCAACAAACATAATTTACTTTTAGTAATTGAAATGAGTATCAAATAATTTTATTATATATATCTCAAAAATAATTTAATAAAACATAATTATAACACAACATACACCTCCTAATAGTATAGTGTGGTTAAATGAAAAATTAAAAGCATTGTGGATATGGGACAAACCGTGTCATATGAAAAACATAAATACTGTTATTTTAGAAGGAAGTTGTTTTCACTAAAATGAACACTTATAAAACATTATTATAGAGAAATGAAGCTTATAAGACACCATATGAGATGCGATATAAGATAAAAGAAAATATTAAATTATTCAAATTATTTTTTATCCATTATTACAATAATATAAATAATATAATTTTTGTAATTTTTGAA
This sequence comes from Viscum album, assembly GCA_963277665.1. NCBI lineage: Eukaryota > Viridiplantae > Streptophyta > Magnoliopsida > Santalales > Viscaceae > Viscum > Viscum album. The sequence continues at coordinate 1,028,938,717 of OY728147.1, forward strand.
TAAAAATCATGAATAGGGATATTAATATGCCATATTTATAATGGAAGTGGATAAAAATGCTAGCGAAAAAATCAATACAAGTTATTATAAAGTGAATTTTTTAAAATCATCATAAATAATCACAAAGTTTATTTATTTTTTTCTTAAATATGAAACTTCTAGAGATGGGAAAATAATGATTTTTTGAAAAAATATATTTTTTTTAAAAGTGGAAAATGACATGGTTTGGTAGATATTAAATTATATGATACAAGTGATAAAACAAGGTACTGAGAAGCAGATTTTGAGGAATTTTATATTTGAAAAATCATATTGATTAAAATAATATTATTGGCCAATCAGATTCACCTTCCCAAACTATATATAGGTTATGACTTGAGAAAAAATCTATTCTTATCTATCATGTTGATCCTCAAAATGTTTCTAGGGAATTTTATCATGAAGAATCAGTTCTAACTATGAATGAAGCACTTGATCGGATTGCAAAGAACTCCTATTGGGAGTCGGTTCCAAGAACAGGAAAAAAATTGGAACCATGTGAGTATATTTATATAAACTAAATGTGAATGGGGAAGTCCTGAGGAATAATAAAATGTTGGGTTTTAAGGTATATTCTCTAATTAAAGGAGATAAATTTTATACCACTACAATATTTTCAGTAATTGAGATCATAAGTATGTTCTAAGAAGTTTAAACTCACAAAAATTATATATTTTATCAAATTAATGTGAAATCTACCTCCTTAACTGGTGATCTCGATAAAGATGTTGCCATTAAAAAACCACATGGTTTTAATCAGGATAAATATAGAATCATGGTCTGCAAGTTTTATAAATACTTATATGGATTAAATTTTTAACTTATAGTCTATAATACTAAGATGGATGGATTAATGAGAAGCAAGAATTTTAAAAAAGTAAATTTTTATAGTAATATTTATGTGAACGTGTTTTCAATGGTTACTCTTGTTATCATAGTTTATGTCAATGATGTTATTTTTATAGGTGAAAAGGTGAATCATAATGAATAATTTTTATATGAAGATAAGAGTCATTTTAATATGTTTATAATGGGTGAACTACTATATTTTTTGGGGTTAAAAATCACACAAGGAGATGATGGTATTTTCATATGTCAAGAAAAATACTCAATAGAATTTTTCAGGAGGTTTGGAATGGGTGAATGGGAATGGATTTCCATTAAATAGTTTTTGGCACTGATCTTCCCAAAGAAAAGATTATAAATTTTTTAATTTAATGGAATTCAAAAACTCAACAGTGTCCCTCTCTATATACATCTTTAAGACATGAAATAGTATTTACTGTGACACTATGTGCTACATTTCATATGATCCAAAAAAATATCACATATTAAAATCCTAGATAATACTAACATATATCAATAGTACACTTAATTTCTTAATGTTGTATATTACCATTATAAATTTGAATTTACTTGACATTACTGATGTTCTTTGGGTAGGGGGTTGTGTTGATAATAATTCAACATTAGTTAGATAAATATTTATTTTTGAAATTTATATTTCATGAAATATAAAGATTAAAACCATAATGTAATTGAGTATATATAAAACTATGTACATAGAACCCACACATTATTATACTCAAATTTTATAGATATTTGTATATACAATAAAAATTTAGTGTTGAGGTTGACATTCCACTATGGATATCAAGTGTAAATAAAAGTGTTATATATATTTATAAAAATATTTTTCAATACAATATATAAAATAAAATTGATCTAAAATACCATTTTATCAAAGGGAATGTGCATAATGTGTTGATAATCATGATTTTATTCCTACCATGTAACACTTGTAGATAATTTTACCAAAGCATCATCAAAGGAGTGATTTTGTAACATAAGGTTTAAAATTTATGTTTAGTAATCCCCAATACCTTAATCAATTATGGAAGAAATCCACAAAAGGATTTGGACTATACTTTTTAAGTGGAATATAAAAGTGATGTCATTAATATTTTTACAACTTTGTATATACTCCCTTTACTGATTTTATATTAAATTTTCATAATTAGTGTGAAATGTTAATGTTTAAATATTAAATGTAATTTTTGGGTATTATTTGAATTAATCCAATAAATGTTAGTTTGGTATTTTATTTTTAACTCTAACCCTAATTATCCAAATTTCACATTTCATCATTTGTAATATTCCTCTTCAAATATAAAACATTTCATTAGAAGGGATCATGGGCCAATTCTTCCATTTTGAGGGCCATATGGTCCACACAAGAAGGCTCATAGGATATGTGAAGAAACTGGATCAGCCATGATAATGGAATTATTGGGAACCAATTATAATCCCAAATTTGATTATACAACAGATTTTGTTTTTGATTATACAAATAAATCCTGGATCAAAATTTCATGGCCCAATCCCAAAACAAGGGGCCTAACTAATTCATTTAAACTCATCCCACCATTCTGGTCTGGAATTAAAATCTGTACATTATTCTTGACTTTTCTCTTGATATAGACATTAAATCTATCTAATACATTTCCGTGTGGATTCTAAGATATTGGAGGAAAACTATGTTGAATAAAGTGTTCTTATTTGAAGGCATCTGCATATTGATAAACCCATTCACATTTCTACCTTCTAAAAAGTATGGATTGAAATGGACAGATTATAATTGTTTACTAAAACTGATATATCCTTTTCTCACTAAGTCCAAATTAATCCCAAGTTTTAGAGTAGACTGAAAACATTATTGTATACAACTTTTAAGAAGGTGATATCTCGAGATTCATCTATCTGGATGTCCAAATCGTCAACCCAAGTGGAGGAGTAGTTTTGGAAATAAAACATTCCACCACCTTGTGATATAAATACATACCCTCCTCTCCATTCAAATGGGTTGTAATTTCAGAATAAATAAGCATACATTAGAATGAACAATTACTTTCCAAAGGATTGGTAGGACCTCCCATACTCATGTTTTTACTTGAGATACCCTTCCTCCTCTCTTTGATTTTATTTACTTTTGTGTTCTTCTTTGTTTGAAATCTCACTATTGTTTGTGTAGTGATTATGTTTTAATGCATGTTTATTCTTCATATTTTGTCTTAATCATACACCATCTATTCTTAAATATTAATGCTATTAAAATATTTTAAATCAAGTTGAAACATCTTCCCTTCTTTTTCTTCTTCATTCAACTGAAATTCTATTTTTAATTCTCATCACCATTTTGTGTGTGTGTATTCGGCGCACCACTATTTTATTATCCCGTTATTTTTCCTCTATTAATAACTCATCACCATAAACATAATAAAATATATTTATAATAATCTTAATTGATGAGTAAATCTACCATCGAGGTGAGTCAAAATTTATAGATGTTAAGTGATTGAGAGTATTTTTTCGATGAGTATTCTTTAAATTAACATTGTTTATGTTGGATGTAACATGTTATGGTTTAATAACATATTTTGTTTAACGTATGAATTTCATGTATTATTGGAACCATAAATACACTAGCACAATGATTTACTGATTCATATTAGAATCCTGGTTATGTTAATTCTTGGATTAAATCCTTAACACCTATGAATTCCAATAAACATCAACTAGTGACATGGGTATAAATTTAATGAAATATAAAGCAAGGATCACAGATATCAGAAGCTTAACTACCTGATGATGAACTCACCCCAATATTTATCAATTCATTAAATCAATATTTATCAAAAAATAATTTTAATTAAGATCTGCAAAGAAACCCCTAGAATCAAAAATACAATCTACTAAAAACAATCGACTATTAAAAATTGTCATAGCTGAGGATTCGACCCATGTGATGTTATACACATTAGCAGAGCATCAAAACCATGAATGGTTGATAGGAGATAATTGTATGCACCTTAAAATGGTGTCATTTCTAGGGATTATTCAATGAATTAGTCATTAGTTTCTAGTTATTGAAAAAAAAAGAATTTTGTGTTTTTTTGAAAAAAACACATTGAAAAACCCACCTTCTCATAAAAATCATAAACGAAAAAAACAAAGAAAACCCATATTCCACTTTCTTCGAAAATATATCTGAATGATCCGTAGCTCCCAAAAAATCCCATGGATTTTTTTGACCCTGAAATTAAGAGAAATACATGCCAATATAGGAGGAACATTGGGGATAATCAAAAAATTCAAGAACCAATCCTCATCCAACATGTTGAACTAGAAATGGACAATCCTAGGGAACAAACACTTAAAGAATTTTCTACCCATGACCTTAATTAACAACCTATTTGTATCAAATATCTAAACATAGAGGCTGACTCCGAACTAAATTGGGTTTGATTCATCTTCTTCTTCCTTTCCACGGGCAATCTGGTAAGGATTCACATCTTCATCTTAAAGAGTTTCAAGTGGTGTGCTCTACCCTGAATCCTCAAGGGGTTTCTGAAGAACATATAAAACTTAGAGCATTCCCTTTATCCTTATCTGACTCCACTAAGTCATGGTTTTACTACCTCCCTCCTGGTTCTGTAACCACATGTCATTACATGAAGTGACTCTTCTTAGAGAAATTCTTTCCTGCTTCTCATACTGATTTTATCCAAAATAAAATAAGTGGAATCCGTCAATTCCCAAATGAATCACTAAATGAGTATTAGGAGAGGTTAAAAAATCTTATGGAAACATTCCCACACCACCAAATCCCTGACCAAATCTTGATCCAATACTTCTATGAGGGGTTATTGGTTATGGAGAGAACCCACATTGATGCCACAAGTGGTGGTTCTCTTGTTGATAAAAATCATGTAGCTGCAAGAGATATCATATGAAACATGGATGAAAACACACAACAATTCCATACTTGAAAAAATGATCAAGTCAAAAAAGCCTCAAGATAATCAATCGATAGAGCCAAAAAAGATGATCGAGTGGATGAGTGAACTTACAGGTCATGTGAGACAACTAGATGGGGATACCAAAGCCCCAACCTTATCTTCTCCACAATCTATCTTCCCTGGAAAAATCAAGAACTAGGGAATAGGAAGCTCTCCATCTCATCAAACTGAAACATGTCCACAACTTCAAAAGGATCAGTCCAATTCATCCAGACAAATGGAGCTCAATGCAGCATATTCTCAGCGGAACCCCAACACTCAATGATCAAGTCAGTTTGTTTGAAACATCAACCAAATCCACTCTGATCCCTTCTCTTCTACCTTCAATAAAGGATTGAGGTATGTTAATCCCATTTCTCACCCCACTCAATTCCCTTCACAAAACCCAAACCAATTACAAAATGGCAAGGTGTTGGTAACATCCCACAACCTGTACCTTTTGTTCCTCAACCTCAAAGGATCAATTCTATTATTCCTCCTCTAGGATTCCATGATCCTAGTGAACCTTCCCAATTCACAAAACAATACAATCACTTTCCCAAGAACCAAAATCAATGTAATCCCAATTCAGGACAAGACTCTTCTTCCAAGAAACCATGGGAAAGTGCAATAGATGATCTTTCCTCCTTCACACATTCTAGACTTAAGAACATTGAAACCCAAATTGGTCAACTTTATTCCCACCCATATCAGAAAAAAATCAAATTATTCTCAACTACAAACTCAACTATTACCCAACCCCAAGTGTAATGAAAGTGTAATTGAACTTATATTGGGGAAGAAAATTGCTATAACTCATGATAATTCCTCTAACCACCATTTGAATTTTGTCCTAGAAAATGAAATAAAAATGAAACTTGAAAAAAAATCTGATGTCATTCCCCCTACCTCATTCCATTCCACATAGGAACCCAATTAATTTTCCTAAATCCATTTCTAATCCAAGGAATTATTTTGAATTTGATCATGAAATGCTCAACATTTTTTTACATGTTGAAGTCAACATACCCTTCTTAGATACCGTAAAACAAATCTCTAAGTATTCCAGGATTTTTAAGGAATTGTGCACCCATAAGAGGAATGTTAAGACCTTAGAAGATGTTTCCACCCAACAGTAAATTCCCATAAAATGAAAATATCATGGGACCATTACAGTTCCCTACCAAATTGGAAGTTCCAACATCGATGATAAACTCATAGACCTAGGATCCTCAATTAATGTCATGCAAAAATTAATCTTCTCCAACCTTTGTCTTGGTCCCTTATATAAAATGTTTTTTTTCATTCAATTTCCCAATCATAGCACTGCTAGTCCTGAGGGTATAATGAGGATGTCCTTGTTCATGTGAATGATCTTATCTTACCTATTGATTTCTATGTCCTTGACATGGAAGGTGAGAATAACTCTTCTCTATCTCCCTTAAATCTAGGAAGACCTTTCCTCATGACATATAAAACCAAAATTGATGTCCATTCAGGCATCTTATCTAGGGAATTTGGTGTCCAACTGGTCATGTTCAACATTTTCCAAGCTATGTGATACCCATCCGAGGATCACTCTTCATTCTAAACACATGCTTCTAATGACACTTCTAAGATTCAATTGAACCCAAATACATCATTTTCTTCATGTTCTAATGATATAGGTTCTTGTGAAATATGCTCCATGATTAACCAAGTTATAAATGGTAATGTGCATGTCGAACTGTCATTCATAGACTCTATCAAACATTAAGATCCTGAAAACTCTCTTGAATTGCACATCAAATCTAATCTTTTATGCTCCACTATGGACAGTATTAAGGAAAATGAATATGAAGCAACTGAAATACCTTCCTCTATTCTTGAGTTGTCTCACCCAAAAATGAAAGATGAGTCTGATCTAAAACCTCTTCCTAAATAGATGAAATATTTATTCCTTTTACATGATCACTCTTATCCCGTCATTATCTCTACTTCACTTACTAAAACTGAGGAGTCCAAACTTGTTCAGGTGTTACAGGAAAACAAAAAGGCCTTAGGTTGGACCATATATAAAATACTAGGAATAAACCCTACCCTTTTCATGCATCAAATCTATCTTGAGGAAACATCCAAAACAATTAGAAACCCACACAGAAGACTCAATCCACTCATAATTGAGGTAGTTAGGGAAGATATCACCATGCTTCTTCGAGCAGTTATTATATAAACAATTTCTCATAGTGAATGGGTTAGTCTAATTAAAGTTGTACCTAATAAGTTTAGGATAATTGTTTTCACAAATTAACATGGGGAGTTAGCCATAACTTGAGTGAAGAAAAAATGGCATGTGTGAATATACTATAGGAAATTGAATGTTGAAACTAGAAAAGATCTCTACCCTCTTCCATTCCTTGATCTAATGCTAGAAAGATTAGCCAGAAAGTCACACTATTGCATTCTTGATGGATAAATTGGCTACTTCAAAATCCCAATCAGACATCAATACCAAGAAAAAGACTACATTCACATGCCCCGTTGGAACATATGCATATAATAGAATGCATTTTGGCCTTTGAAATTCTCCTGAAACATTCAACAGGTGTATTATGAGTATCTTTTCTGAATTCATTGAACACTGCATGGATGTCTTCATGGATGACTTTACCTTTTATGGTGAGTCATTTGAATTGTTCTTGAATTCACTCTCTCTTGTCCTTCAAAAGTGTTTCAAGTGTAACCCTGTGTTATATTTTGAAAAAATTTCACTTAATGTTTTCAAATTGGATTTTTCTAGGGACCATAGTTTCAAAAGTGGGTATTGAAGTAGATCTTTCCAAAATTGATGTAATCCAATCACTTATTTAACCCACTTCTATTCAAGACATCTGTTCATTACTCATTCATGCTGATTTCTATTAGTGATTCATCCATAACATTAGTAGGATTGACCTCACACTCACCCGACTACTCTAAAATGATGTCCAATTTCATTTCGATGTGGGTTTCAAGAGATCCATCATTGAAATCTAAATTGATCATACATTTTCCCCGATAATCCAACCCTCATATTAGTCTTTATCCTTTGAGTTTACATGTGATGATTTTTATAGTGCCTTTGGGTATGTTCTTCGTCAAAGAAGAGAAAACCTTACTCATGTCATATATTATGCCTCAAAAACATTGGATGAAAGTCTATATCACTACAATTTTAGTGCAAAATAACTTTTATCAGTGGATTTTTCCTAAGATAAATTCCAGACCTATCTCTTAGGTTCCAAAATTATAATCTTCAAAGACCATTATGTTATAATGTTCTTACTCAACTAAAGTGATTCCAAACTAAGGCTAATAAGATGTATTATAATGCTTTAAGAGTTTGACCTTTAAATAAAATATAAACTAGGAAAATAAAACCCTGGGGGAGATCACCTGAGTAGAATTTCTAATTATTCTCATTCAGAAATCAATAATCTTGAATTCCTCACTAAACAACTTTCATCTCTCACTCCAAAAAATACAATGGTATTACCCAATTAAATATTACTTGGTCTTTGTTGTTTTCCTAAAAATATTTCAAAAGAACAAAAAATTAATTTGAAAAGGGATTCAAAATTCTATTTTGGGGAAGATAATAAACTATGGAAAACTGGTACTGACATGGTAATTAGGAGACGGTTTCATGAAAATGGAAATTCTTTCATCTTAGAATTCATTCACTAAATGGCTGGGGGTGGCCACTTTGGAACAAAAAGGACCTGTCAAAAATTCATAGACTTTGGATTCTTCTGGCCTTCACTCTTCAAGGACACACATGAGTTCTGTCAATCATGTCCCACTTGCCAAAATATTTTCACAATTTCAAAGAGAAATTAAATTCCAAAAATTCCTTTAATTATTAGTGAGATATTAGATGTTTGGGGAATCAATTTCATGGGAACATTACCCCTTTTAATGGATTCTCATACATTCTTTTTGTAGTTGATTATGTTTCTATGTGGGTCGAGGCAAAACCCAGTAGAAAGAACGATTCACATACTATTAGTGATTTTCTAAAAACACACATCTTCCACCAATTTTTCACACTACATGCCTTGATAAGTGGATTCGGATCCCATTTTTGAAATAATACCATAGAATCTATTTTTAAAAATAATGGTGTTTTATATAAAACATCAATTTCATATCACCCCAAACAAATGTCATGGATGAACTTTCTAATAGAGAAGTGAAAAGAGTGGTTGAGAGAATTGTAATTCCCCCCAGAAAATACTAGCCTGAAAGACTTCTTGAATCACTTTGGGTTTATCTAACATCTTTTAAAACACCCATTGGGAAGTCTCCTTCTAGGATAGTTTTTGGTAAATCTTGTCATTTTCTAGTTGAAATCCAACATAAGTCTTTTTGGGTTGTGAAAAACTATAATTTTGATTTTTAAAAATCTAGTGAAGAGAGATTATTGCAATTATCTAAACTAGAGGAGATTTGACTCGATTCTTATGATAATTCTAATCTCTAAAAAGAAAAATCCAAGGCACTCCATGACAAACACATCCTACGAAAGGTATTTCATTAATGTAAAATGGTAATTCTCTTCAATTCTGGATTTCGGCTTCACCCAGGTAAGCTTAATTATCGTTGGGAAGGTCCTTTTGTCATTACTAATGTATACCCATTGGGTGTAGTGCATGTCCAAGACCCCTCTTCAAAAAGATCATTCACAGTTATTGGACATTGGTTAAAGCATCACCATGAGAAGACAAACAATCCTGAAACCACATCGACTTCCATAGGTTGCAAAACTTCTATAGAAAACACACCACTGGATGGAGACAATGACCCACCAAATCCAAAGTATGAGGTACCTCTTTCCCATTTAATATCTCTATATATCTTCATCTCTCTATCTCTTTATTCTCTATCACCTATCGTTCATTTTTTACCACTTTCTCCATCGAATTATTATATTTTTCTCTTTGTCTTTTGTGTGGGTGTGTATTTTAAACCCACTAAAAACTAAAAAAATAAATAAAAAAACTAAAAAACAGAAATAAAAATCACGTAAAAAAATATGGAAAATCCAGAGTCATGATTACTCACCTTTAAATTTTGAAATTTGTCTAACCCTTTTGGGGAGTCAAAAGAAATGGTTTCATCTAAAAAATATTTTGTTTTCAAAATATATTTGGATAAATAATATTATGTCAAAACCAATAAATTTTTAATGCTCAATTTTTTATTTGGAAAATGATTTTCCCCAACTGTGACGAACAAAATTGTCTATCATAATAAGGCCAACTATGGACATCTTTTCAAAATATTTATTTTCACCCACATTTGTGAGTCTTTATTTTGTGGACCTTTTGAGATAAATTTTCTACTTTAGTGTGCATTAATATGATAGAGGCATTTTCTTAACACCATGAGAATTATAACTACAAAATATCCTCCCATTAACAATACATTAATCCTCCTTTTAAAATATCCTTTGAGCCCATGAAAATATTTTAATTTTTACCCTCATAACAATCCCAATACATTATCCCACCCAATATCAACATGGATTTTTTTGAATAATTTTTTGAAATTTAGGTGTGGGGGGAATGGATTTCATTTTGGGTTCCCTTTTGTTGATTTTCACCATGTTATCATATGATCGAGGGAAAACATAAAGTTATGTGTGGTGGAGAGGTTGTCCTTCAGTGGGGTTTGGGAATTTATATATGTTTATATTGTACAAATGATATTGAAAAGTTTTCAAAAAAAGAAATCAAAAGAAATCAAAAAAATGAAAATAAGAATATGTGGTGTCTTGGGGTGGGGTGGGGGGTCAAAAATCACTCTTCATCAACCTTTGATATTATTATAACAATTATAATTTGTATCGTGAGGAGATCAAACATGGGTTGGGACATGATTGTGAGATTTGTTTCAAGTTCAAATTTTGATAAAATATAATAAAAAGAAAAAAATGAACACTTATGTTATTGGGATAAGTTTTTTAGTTTGTAAATATTTAATCTTCTCATCCACTTCAAATTTCCTTCCTCTTTTTTGTATTATTTAACATTTTCATTCCCTTGTAAATATGTTTTTCTATTTACTTTAATGTATCGTTTAAAAAAAGTGCATTCTTTTTTTCCATGTTTGTCTTTTACTTCCATTTTTCTGATTTTTTGGATATCATCTTCCAACCATCCCATAGCCACAGAAAAACCCCTGAACAGGCCTATTAATTTTTTAGTAGTTTAGGATTGGGAGTGGAAGCTGAGATCACTTAAAAATTATAAGATTTTCACTTTTGGTTGGTGAATAAGTGAATCTCTATAAATCAATTTTATCATATTGAGAGGAGTACGTTTTTGGTGCCACCACTTTCCATTTCTAAATTTGAGCATGAAAAAAATCAATTGTTTTTGGAACATTGTTTCTATAAAAACTTGTGGTGGAATTCATTATGTATGAGTGAAATTTTCTAAATCTCCCCTGATTGGGGAAAACAAATTTTTTATATTTGTTGGTGAGTAAAAATGATTTTGTCATGTTTTTATATTTTTTGAACATGAGGAAATGCACAATAATAAGTGTGGGGGGCTTGATGTAATTTATATTTTTGAAACTTTTTATATACTCCATTTACTAATTTTATATGAAATGTGCATAAATAGTGTGAAATGTAAATGTTTAAATATTAAATTTAATTTTTGAGCATTCTTTGAATTAATCCAATATATGACAGTTTAATATTTTTTTTATAACTCTTACCCTACTTATCAAAATTTCGTGGTTATTATTTTTTAGGATTCCAATTTCAATATAAAATATTTCCTTATAAGGGATCATGGGCCAATTCTTCCATTTGAAGAGCGATATGGCCCACACTAGAAGGCCCACAGAATCTGTGAAGAAACTTCATCATCCATGATAATGGAATTACTGGGCTCCATACATAAGCCCAAATTTTATGATACTCCAGATTTTTTTCTTGATTATCCAAAGGAATCCTGGATAAAAATATCAAGGGCCAATCTCAAAAACAAGTGGCCCAACTGATTCATTTAAACTCATCCCACCATTCTGGTCAAGAATTTAAATCAGTATAGTATTCATAAAATTAATCCTTTTCTATAAATCCAATATATCTAATATTTTTTAGTGTGAAATAGAAAATATGAGAGGCCAACATTGATGATGAATTTGTTCGGATTTTATGTCATATTTCTATTGATAAACCCAGTATGGATTGTAATGGATAGATTATAATTGTTTACTAAAACAGCCATAATGTTCTCCCACTAAGTCCAAAATCCACCAAATTTTGATAGTAGATGGAAAACATTATTATAGACAATGTTGAATAAGTAGATACTCAAGATTATGCTTTTGGGATGTCTAAATTGGCGATCCAAGTGGAGGGGTATTTTTTGAATGCAAACAGACCGCCACCTTGGGATATAAATACATCCCCTGCTCTTTTTTAAAAATGGTTGGAATTTCCGAAGAGAGGAGCATCAATTGGCATGAAAATATACTTTCCAATGGCTTGGTAGGACCTGAAATACTCATGTTTTCACTTGAGATACCATTCCTCCTCTCATTTATTTTATTTACTTTTGTGTTCTTTTTTAATTATAATATCATAATTGTTTGTGTCGTGATTCTATTTTAATGAATTTTTTTCTTCATATTATATTTTTATTATCCACCCTATGTTTATAAATATAAATTCTCTTAAAATATTTTAAATCAAATTTAAACCCATTTCCTTATTTTTCTTCTTCATTCAACTGATATTCTATTTTTTATTCTCATCAATGTTTGTGTGCGTGTATTCAGAGCACAACTATTTTATTATCCCATTATTTTTATTCTATATTATCTCATCATCATAAAAATAATAGAACAGATTTATAATCATCTTAATGTATGAGTAAATATACCATCGGGTTGAGTCAAAATTTAGGGATGTTAAGTGATTGAGAGTATTTTCTCGATGAGTATTCTTTAATTTAACATTGTGTATGTTGCACTTAACAAGTCATGGATTAATGACATATTTTTTTTTAATGTATGGATTATATGGATATTTGGAAAAATAAATACACTAAAAAAATCATGTACTAATTGAGATTAGAATCCCAGTTATGTTAAGGATTTTAATAAATCCTTAACAATTAGGAATTCTAATCAACATCAACATGTGACACGATTATTAATTTAATGCAATATAAAGCAAGGCTCAAGGATATCACAATATTAAGTACCTAATGTTGATTTCACCCCAATATTTATCAATTTATTAAATCAATCTTATTTAATCAATCATTTTAATTAAGCACTGCAAAGAAACCCCCCAATCAAAATACAATCTACTAAAAACAATTGACTATTAAAAAGTGTCATCACTGAGGATTTGAACCGAGTGATGCTATAAAAATTAGTAGAGAATAAAAACCTTAAATAGACAATAAGCGATAATCAACCATGCCTTCAAAAAGTGAAACAACTCATTACTTTTTATGTTAAGGGTAATAATATTGTTTAAAGAGAAATGTGAACTTTTTTATCCAATGTTGTTTTTATTCAAAAAGGGGAATAATTTGTGATGAGTTGAAGGAGATTAAAATAAAACCTCATTAGAATTACATATCCAAAGGATTATTATCACTAAGGGATATAATTCTCTCAGAAAAAACATATGATCCTATTTTGTGTTTTTAAGATGAATCCTATTTGAGATGGGTTATTATATAATCCTTCTAGGGTGATTTTATTGAAATCATTGATGATTTTTTGTATCAACTAGAATAATTGAAAATGGGTTGATAGAAAATCAAAATGGTAACATTAAAGAACCCAAGGGAATCCAAAATAAATCCTAGAATTTTATATATTATTGAATTACTATGCATTATTTTATTTCTTGTCAACCATGTGTTTGGATTTCTTGGAATAATCTATGGGAAAAATAAATTTATTTTATTTCTTTTTGGATCATCAAGAATTATTGATCTTATGTTTGAAATTTTTATAATTATTAAAAATCTTGTAAGGTTTTCCTATATCACATAAGGTTGATATAGATGATTTTAAGATGTAGAAACACACCTCTTATAGTTCAGAAAATTCTTAATAAAGTTATGAAAAAATTTGTGATGTTGGTACCTATTGATCATAAGGTTGAGATAGATTAATGTAAGGTTGGGACATACATCTGAACGGATGATCTTATGACTCAATAAGGTTAATACATAGTACTAAAATGTTTATATAGCTCTTTATATGTTTGGTAAAACATTCTTGGACTTCATAAGGTCGATGTTAATGAATATTTCATAAGGGAGTTGGAAAACACTTCGGTGAATGGGACATTGTACATTAAATTGATTATATTTCAGGGATTATCTAAATTTATAGACGTTATAGATGTACTTAATTGTTCTCAAACATCACAATCAGAGAAGGGGTGTTTAATTTTGGAGGATTATCCTGAAAAATCCCTTCTTGATAAATTAAAGGATAATCAAAAAAAAATTCAAGAATCATGAAAACATTATCCATTCGATGCTCATATTTCTCATTAGAGATCTTAGCATCACTAAACAGTTTTGACCTTCGAAGTTTTTTTTATTAGACCACTATATACACTATGAAGGTTAAATCCATTTGTTAGATATGATAGAATACATCATTGTTCTATAATTATATAAAACATTCTATGGAAGAAATTTGTCTGGGAACTTTTTCATGTCATAATTAAAATGATTTCTATTTATATTTTTTATTGATATAATGAGGGTCATCTTTCTGAGCCATTTTGTGAATATTTATGTAGTTGTTTTTATATTTTTAATACAGGGAAGGAATTTTGGTTAATTTAATTGGAGGCCTTTTTCATATTGGATTTATTTATTTAGAATTTAATACACAATAAAGGGAAATCCAATTATGTTTTTATGAAGATCATGATTTTTGAAGGGGGATTAAAATAATTCTATGTATACAATTTTTGTTATGATAATTTTAGGGTAATAATTTAATGTTATAAGATGGGTTGATTTTTATTTCCTAAATTATATTAAAAATTAGAAGAGAATAAAGAATAACATATCACTATTATACACAAAAATAATGTGGATGAATAAGTTTTTTTAAGGATATGAAGAAGTTGAATATTTTAAAACTGAGTATGAGTGTGATTTGAAAAATATTATCACTTGATATTATAGTACTATTTTATGGGGATTAATATACATACCCTTTATGTGTTTCCATGAAGTGTCCAAGATTATTATAGATGGGTTATTATTTTACTTGATATATAAAATTAATGTAATATGTTTCTTGAATAATTGAAATATTGTTCAACAGAATATTATCTACTATCATGAAGTGGAAGATCACTCATAAATTATAGAACCCACACATGTACTTCTAAGGCCTTTTTAGGTATTGGTTTTTGTTTTAATTGTTTCTATTAGGAGACGGTATGCTGGGAAAAAATTCCTTATCATTACATTGTAGTGATTTTGGGTTTATTATGTATTTTTATAAAATATGTTGACAATGTAAGATGTGGGTTTCCGAGAAGATTATTAAAAATTTAAGGTGAAAAATAACCAATAAAATTAATAGATTATATGAGATAATTTTAGAAAACTTTTCCTGCAAGGTGGCATCATATCTTAGTGTTTTCCATTTTTGGGTCCAAAATTTGGAGGATGACTAAATAATCATGAAATTAATATTTTTAGTAATTTGTATTAATAAAATTCAAAATTCCAAGAAATAATAATGGTTTGGTGATTCATGAAGGTTTTATGTTTCATGATTTTTTTGTGTTTTAGGAAAGTTTGGAGTTTCTTAAAATATGGATAGGTCAAAAATGAAAGTTGGTAATTTACATGATTATGAGAATATTTGTGAAAGGTAAATTTTACAAGTTGATTTTTTAGGGTAAGGAGTTTTAGGGAAAATATGAAGAGATTCATGAAATGGACATTTGGGAGGTTGAAAGCTTAAATAATTAATATATTCATGAAAAATACCTTGGATAGGTTGAATGATTTATTAAGGGAATAAAAGACCTATAATTTGGTGGATATCACTTATTTTTTAAATAGAACATGTTACTGAGAAACCAAGGGCTTTGAATTCTCAAAAGTGATTCTTGAATTGGTTTTTATACACACTGGTTTCAATAATATTATCTATCTTAAAAATAAGGGATGTTTTATAATGGGTATTTAGGATTTTTGAATGTTTTGAGCATCAAAAAGTTGTGAGCATCACAAAAGTTTTTAGTATCACGAATATTGTCCTCATTGTGAATGTTTTGAGGATTAATAATGTTATGAGCTTCAAAAACTGTAATTTTTTGTGAATAATTGTGAAGTTAGAAAAATTTTGGAAAGTGTGTGTTCATGAATGTTAATGTGACACAAACTAGAAGTGATTTCCAAGTAAATATGTGAAAAATTGGTTTTCATCAAGTGGATGTAGTGGAATTTAATCTTGAATAAATGAGGTATAAATCATATTGATCCAAGTTAATGAAATAATATTCAAATAAAGGATAAATGATCAAAAATTAGTTGAGTGAGTATTTTTATTTAAAATTGGGTTGGTTGTAAACCATGATGGATCGAGAGTCCACTCTGATCATAGTAACAATAATGCCCTTATTATATTTGGTATGTAGGCTCATTGACTTTGTGTTATCCTTGGAGATATCCCAATGTAGGTTACCCAAGAAATATTTTTTTTCACTCATGATTTCATTTCTATTAACACATTTCTATGGGAAAGGGAGATAAGAGAGAATTTTTTAGTGAAAAAATAATATCCAAAGAGAAATCTGGTCAAATCTATCGCACCCCAATTCACCCCGCCTCTCAAGGTATTTAACCTAGTTGGGTTAACACAATAGAACTTACATGAGGTAGTGAAATTTATAGGAATATTGGGTTATACTATGAGACGTGACTCAGAAACGTTTAATTGATAGAAATATTATCATTAAAAAACTATTTTTCTAGATAACAACATCATACAACAAGGAGGGGATTCTTACATTGAGGTTGAGGATTACAAAACATTATTGTGTGCCTTTCAATACATTAATTACTATTTATATCAACCAAGTTTGAGTTTAATTATTAAATAAAGTGGATTATATCCTAAACAATCATAGGGGTTAATTTATATGGAAAAATGAAATTATAAAAATAATGGGACATTTATCACCCCCCAAACAATTAGTGTATCCATTAAATATATTATAAAATACAACATTAATATTGGAAAAACAAGAATTAATATTTAATGAGTAAAATCACATAGTAAAATATCATAGAAAATATTTTGATTTAGAAATCACCCCAAATTATTTAAACATGAATCAAGTAAATCCAAGAGTGCCCCTCCCCTCACTTATAAAAGGGTACTTCTTCTAATCAATTATTCACACCACTTTGTACCCTACAGCTCAACCAAACCCTACAAATTTGTATTATAAAATTACTTATACACTAATTATAATTTATCTTTTTCTTTAAATACCACTCCAGGGATTCTTAAGAAGGAATTTAAAGGAAGTCTACCGAAGAAGAGATAATCATCATTACCGACTCTTACAAATTTGTTTCAACTTATACTACCTCTAAATCTATTTTAACCATAATAAAATAATAAATAAAATATAATAATATAATATTATATTATTATTATTATTTTACAACCATTTTCCATTTCTTTTCCATCTTATAAAAAGTGAAATCATCGCTCTGTGTACGTACAGTATATCGTCTCTATGTAGCGGTGTGATTCATTTTTCATCATCATTTTAATTAAATGTTTATAAAGATTAAACTAATGAATATATATATAATTTATGATATAATAATTCTTTTTTAATTTTAATATCATAACTTCCTTATTATCTTACAATTTATTAGAAAATGATAATGTCACACATATGTACGTGTGGACTTCCACCTTCACAAATCAATATGATTTTTTTCATTTCTACCTTAAATGGATGGTAATAAGGATGAATTTGATGAATATATAAGATATATATGATATAATAATGATTATATAAATTATAATTATTATTTAAATTTCTTTATTTTCATTCATCAAAAATTAAAAATAGCGTTCATGTGTACGTACAGCTTACCTTCTCCATGAATGGTGTAATTAATTTTTCTATCTATAACATTAATTAATGATTATAAATATGTATATAATGAATATATATTATATTTATATCATTATTATAATTCTTAATATGATGAAACCATGATAAATATGAAAGAACTAAAACAAATGAACTAAAAATTACTTGAAAAATGAAATAGTTAACACCTAGAAACAATGATTTTAATAAGGAATTATTAATAAATGGGTGTTAATATGTTATAATTCGGTCATATATGATATTATAAATATGAATATAGTTATAATATAAATTAATAAAAAGTCTAAAACTATTATAAATGAGGTTAAATCATGGTCAAATAAGTGGAGGTGTTAGGTAAGGGTTTCTCGTCACACTTATATTTCCATGATACACATATCATATTCACCACTTGTTCCATTAATGTGGTGTATATACTACATTTTTTATATTATATATCATGATTCAATTTATATTAATTTTATTTAAAGTTTCATTTTATTTTATTTTTTTAATTTATTTCATGGGGTTTATGATTCAAAACTTACCAAATTGGTAAAGGGTTTATTAACTCTATTTCCAATCATTGGGTTGTACTTCTACTTCATTGAATATGTTATACCATGATTATGTGTGAAGTAAACTATAATTTTATTATAATTTATTTAAAATTGTTTCATGTGGATTTATATTTATCACATATTATCACTTTATTGATTAATTCTCACATTAATGATTCGACCTTTGTAAGGGATTATTTCACAATCGCATCCTTACTCAGAATTTTTTATGTTTAAGTTTACACTAAGATAATGTATATTATAAATATATAGTTAACCACATATATTTATTTATCCTCTAGTTATTTATACAGATTAAACTTTTTCCTTTTATTTTCCTCTTTAAGTACTCAAGAGATACAAATAATGTTTTTAAGGACGACTAACTTTATTTTTTTATTAGATTGGGAATATTTTTATTCCATGTATATAATTTCTTTAAAATGTTTTCACAAATTTTTTTACTATGATAAAATGATTTATTAAATAGATTTTTACCCATGTGATAATTTCGATGAAAATTTAAAAACAATATTTTTTTTTTTCTAAATAAGGTACTTTAAATGAATGTATGAAGTGAATATTTTGTTTTAACAATTACGACATGAATGTAATTTATAATCGCTATGACCACTCAATTATTTGAATATTTATTTTTAAGTTTCCTTGGTTATTTTCAAAGAAAATTTTTTCCTAATATTATAGAATTTTTTAGTTTTTAAAATTAATTTTCAAAGTGAAAAGGGTATTTTTCTCAATAATTTTTTTAATAATTTTTTATGTTATTTTTATTCATCAATGACAACAACCATTTATTTTACTTATGCTCCATTTTGGTTATATTGAAATGATAACATCCTTATCTTTTTGTGAATGGTTTATGATTATTTTTACTAGATATAGTATTTACATTCCCTATATTAGTTCTTCCAATATGGATAGTTATTTATGGTTAAGGAATATTGGTTAATTGGTATTGTTTATTCATATGATGAATTAATTAGACTTATTAATTTATGGGTGGGGACCTTTATATCCCCTTTATGTATTATTACATCTCATGAAAAAAACTAGTTTGGGTATTTCGCATATGCCTTACCTTTTAACATATATTTTCTGGGATCAAGGCCTTGACGGTAAGACTACGATATCAGGCATTATGCATTCTATCATTATGAAACTAGTTATTGTTATTTTTGTGATTATTTATGTAGTTATGTTATACATGGATTTAGTCCCCTTTTATGGATTAGTAATATACAATATTTGATTATTTTTTATCTCAACCATATTATCCATGTTTTATTTTCTCATGATATCTTCTATTGTATATAACCCTTAATAAAAGTTTAATCTCACCCTTATTTTGATTTTCATTCCCCATGATATAAAGAAGTAATCTTTGAAAGAGTTCAAGGATTCAGAATGTTTACTATTACTATTTTTTATTTTTTATTTTTAGAAATGTAAAAAATAGAAATCATTTAGGTATCTAGTTCATTAATACTACTAAACTATTTTATCTTTTAGGATGATTTCTATTGTATCATATGATAAAATAATAAATTAACCACTATCTAAAGACTACTGTGGTTAGGGTGTTACAACTAAACTGGTCTAGTGGGATTTCACCAAAGTTTATATGAAATTCATTTTCTAAAAAAATTTATTAGTGAACATCGTTTAAAAAATAAGGTTTTCCAAATGTAAATAATAATAAAATATGTGTCATATATTTAATATTTTTAAAAATAACCCAAGTTAAAACTTTTCATTGGAAAACAGATCACTATCCTATCTAAAAATAAATATGTTATACCCAGAAAGATAAATCAAATATTTCTTTAAGATTTATTTTTCTTTCAAAAATCCTTTTTATTCAACTATCATGTGGAATCATCCATTTAGAATGGTAAATCACTTTAAAATATTTAATATAGTAGACCACTAAATTTACATAACCAAAACCAAACCATTTTTATTCATTTAAAGCCTTTAATTAAAATATATTTTCAAAAAAAATTTGAAAAATAAAATAACTCATAAATAAATAAGACAAATGAACAGAAGGAACCATTATATCAAGGGGAAAATGAAAATAAACAATAATAATATACATGGTTCCTTTAATATAAAATAACACAAGGGGATGCGCATAGAGTATGCAGAGGTAATCCCTAAGGAAAAACCTTCATCAAATAAAAATGTGTCCTCGGAAACTCCCAAGGTTCTAATGTGAAATAGTCTTGTATGTACTAAAATGGAACTATCAGTAAACTCCTATCGATTAGCTCTCATATTCTAACCATATAACTATATATGATTATCTCCCATAATCTAATTTGGATACCACCCTTGTAAATTTCATAACCAAACTAGAGGTTTATAAAAAATACTCAAATGAAGTTAGTATGACATATATCGAATCTCTCTTGTAGTTACCTAGGTTTACCATGACATAGTCAAAGTAAAGGTGAGAAAACAAGAAATAAACCTCATATAACCTTAAAAACTAACTCAGGAAACATCTCATTTCATATCGTAAAATTATCAAATAATACAAATTAATTCACATACCCTAAAGGGTTAAACGTTTACACAAGACATAAAAAATGGGGCTCTCAATTAGGGTGATACAATCATCAACAAATCATTTTTATAAAATTATAAATAAGACTTTAAAATGTTCTTGGATGGTTAATATATAAAAATATATATGGTACATAGACCATGGAACCCTTTTAAATTAAGTTCCAAATAGGCCTTTAATTCTATCAAGTACATCCAAGTTATAAGACATTTTTTGATTTAAAACAAGCCTTAGATTTAAGGGTTACTTACTTTAGAAATATAAAAAATTTCAAAACCCTTTATTTAATATCAAATTCATTTGTAAAGAGCATTATGTTAATTTTCACAAATACTTGGCTTCAAAAATAAATTGGTTCAAATGAATACTAAAAACTCATTGAAATATCTATTTATTCCAAGAATAAAGAATGAGGAAAATTTTTCAAAATAAATTCATGGGTATCCCATATAACTGGAAAATTTATCAAAAAATAATTTACAAAACTAAAGAATCTCATAATTTTTATAATAAAGCAATTGCACAAAATCACATACCATAATCAATCATAAACCTATTTCATTTGATAGAGGAAGTATAACCTCAAAGGAAAATGACCTATAAAGCCTTAAATAACCAAAGACCCATACTAGACCCATAAAACCCCCTAAATAAATTCCCCATGGTCATTAGGATTTTTATAACAAATAAAGTTGAGGTGAATAGAAAAGGGAAGGATAGGGGAAGAAGAAAGGAAGGATTACCTTGAAGAACTACTTGAAATTGATAGAGGAGGAACTCAAAAATATAGGGTTAAGTAAGGGATAAATGTATAAGGATCTCTCTTTAGCCAAGACAAATGAGTAAATGGGAATAATAATCCAAATAATTATTAAAATTTATTGGGGGTAAAATTGAAAAAATTATAAAATTAAAATCGATCACAAGGATGTCATGTTGTGACATCCCAGTTCACGGTGCAACCTGTCTCCCCTAAAGACAACCAGAACCATGGGATCACTACCTAGGTCACATTGCTATGTGTTATCTCTAATCATGGAATGACCTTAGCCTCATTCAAAAATAAAAAACACCCAAGAAACTATCACATTTTGACCTAAATTTTTCACAGCATAACCCATTGCATATAGAACTGTAGAATACCCAACAAACCCATCACGGCACAACCCACTACAGAAAAAACAATAGAGAACCAAAAAATACTTGTCATGGAATGAAACACCTATGTCATAGTGTGACCATTCTATAGTCAAAAACTAAAAATATGGAAAAACATTGAAAAATCCAAAGAAATTTAAATTAACCCAAAATTATACTATATTAAATATCATAATGGCATGTGGGTGTCACAATTCTCCCCACCATGTAACTTTATTCCTCTAGAAATTCATCAATCAAAAGTAGAAACAAATGGAAAACAAAATCACAATATTCAATATAAGAGGTGGGAGGGTTTGAGAGAAAATCAAGAGGTCCAGTGATAAAATATCATCATACAATAACAAAACTCTTGAAAAAATAATGAAACTATATCCTTATAAATCATTAAATATATCCATGCATAATTCAAACCAAAGTTAAGATAAATATTGGAAAAAGGTCATGGAGACCTCAAATAGGTCTCCCCACCATTTAGAATTCATATACAATTATGAGATAAGATATAAACACTTCCATGAGAAATGTACATCCAAAATAAGAACATTTCCTAAAAATTATGCGTTGTAAATATTAATAATTTATCAACCATGAACAACCGCCCAAGAAGCATCTCAAAACTCTAAAAAGGTAATATCACTAAAAGGAATAAAAAAATACCATTATTAGATACAATTAATCCATAAATATTATATAACACGTTGATGGAAAAGATACACTAATAAAAATCATTCCTCATCAATGGGATCTAACCTCATATCATAAAGAAAATTGGAGAATAACCTAGGACCTCGCTCATGGAACAGTATCTCATGGTAAACCTAATAGAAACCCAAACAGGGCATAATCTCTAATTGGGTACCATCAAAATGATGATCTAGACTAGTATAGCTCTTAACCTAGTCTCTCAAGCAATAACTCAAGGTTTACTAAGATAAATTCATCAAAATACCACACCTCACCATGTGGATTGTGTCAAATACAAATCTCAAGAGGAATAACAAATCAATGAGGCATCAACACAACCAAAATAATCAATACCACCCATAATAAGAATGTAAGAACCTAGAGAATTCATCAATCAAGAATTGACACAAAACTCAACCTTCTCTAAAATCAATGATAACCAATCCCAAAAATAGATGTTCACATGAGTCCCCACTACATTCAAGACTCCCTCTAAATCACCTTCAAAACTAATGTTTAAATGGTTTCCAAAGAATTATAGTTTCCCTAAATATGTTCTAATCACTCTATCACCCAAAGTGAACCATGATAACTATATAAAGTAGAAGTATATTATTCAATAAGTCCCAAAACACATGTAACGTTATGGATCTAACACACTATTAAGAGTATGAGTGAAGTAAAAAATTATAAAATCCACACTTGGATGATGAGGATAATCACCCTAATGATCATCCCTCAAGATAGACTTTCTGAATTACCTCTATACATTTATGGGTTCATATTCTAAATAATAAAAAACATGAATCTAACTCATTCACACTTCCCAAATCAAACCAAAACAATCCCATATAAACAAGGTATTAAATCAAAATAACAACTTCAAAAAGTAGAACACACTAAAAAACCCTTCCTCCAAAATCACTAACATTTGATAGAGTCTAAAAAACACATTTTACAAAATCACACAATCTTTGAAACATCTAACTTCCTTTGGAAAACTAATGAAAATTCATTCCACAACTTAAAATCACAAATTCCCTATTAAGGAATTTTCAAAACATTTTCATTATTTTTTAAAGCCATCAACTTTATTAAATTAATAATCCCACTCAAACTTTATAAATTTCTTTTTTGTTTCCTAAATATTCCATAAATGTTATCATAAAACTCAAACTATCCATGAAATTCAATTTCATTTGAAAACATTTTCTCATATTCTATAATGGAACCAACAACTTTAAAAAATTAATTTCTAAAGGAAAAAAATTATTTTCAAAAAACTATAAAACCTTGTTTTAAAACTGAATTCTATATGAAATTCTATTTTTTTAAACCCATAAAATTTATTTTTAAAATCAAAAAAAATTATAAAATTATTTTCACACAAAAGACTGGATTTAAAAATTAAAATATTAAAAAAAAAATACATCACAAAACCTTCTTTAATACCTATCTAAAAAATGAAAATAGTTTAAGGAACTATCAAGAATTAAAATTGGTACAAATAAAAAAATCTATAATAGATGCAGAGCTGAATAGGTTTTCACCACATGGTGTAGTTAACCATGTAACAATTATATGAAATCCTTTAACAAATTTAAAAGAATAAGTGAATGGGCACCACATAGTTTGCTAGAACATGTGAGTTAACTCTACAATTTAGGATCCATTATATGTTCACCCCAAAACCTAAATAAATCCCCCCATAGAATCTGGTATAACTAAATATAAACCAAAGTACCATTAAAATAATAAATAATTAAATCCAATGTTAAGACTAATTCCCTACGAACTATGTAAACTCGTGTTTCACTATGAAATATGGTGATCAATAACCTACACATGATCTACATTATATGTTTAGATAGTCCTATATTTAAACTATTAAATTCCACAAATAACAATTAGTCCTTGATAATATTTTTTAATTAATCAGCCTAGTCTACCCCTGAACAGGTACCCAATCTAATATGCCATAAGGTTTGTAGGGAATTTTAAATCACCCTAGGCTAGTAACTAATTCTTCCACAACAAGAATACAATCTTGGGGATGGTTTCACTCTCAAATAATAATAAATTAATCCATGAAATCCAAACAAGAATCTAGCATGGTCTATCCATACAGTGTACTTCCACACATAATAAAATAAATAGTTTAATATGATAAAATTAACTAAACATTACATAAATAAGAGAATTATTTTATCATACATAATCGATAAAAGTGATTAATCTCATACTACAATATGTACAATAATAAACAACCAAAGAAATTTTATAATAAATAGCAAAAGAAAATACATCACATAACTAAAATATAAAAGCTAGAAAAAATTAAACATGATCGAATTGGATAATACATAAAAATAACAAAAAAAGGCTTGAGGTTCAAAAAAATATCTCTATGTGATTCATAATAACTTTCCATATCCATGAAATACCTCGATGAATTATATGAATGGATACTGATTCGATATCACAACCAAGAAACCTATGTCAAAATATAAGAACTACTGACACATACACATCGAGTGTGCATGAAAAGTGTGAGCTAAAGAATCCTACTCGGATTTCACCAAAGAGACTATGCAATTCATTTTATAAAAAATTTCACAATTTCAATTTTAAACATTTTTTAGATAATTAAGTTTTTCTAAATTTAAATCATTATGAAAAAAGTATAATAAGTTTAAATTTTTTCAAAAATCCCCAAGGTACAAAATTTCTTTAGAAAACATATCACTATCAGGTCTAAAAAAATATTTCAAAACCAGTAAAACAAATAAAACTTTATATTAAAATATTTTTCTTTCAAAAAAACCCTTTTTACTCAACTAAAAGTTTGAATCCACCTTTTAGAATAGGAAATCACGTTAAAACATTTAAGAGGGTGGACCCCCAAATTTACATAATCAAAACCAAATGATTTTCATTCTTTCAAAACCCTTTATCAAAAACCAATTTCAGAACAAGTTTCAAAAATAAAATTTCTCATAAAGAAATAATACAAATTAATATTGGTCTCCATTTTATCAAGGATAAAAATAAAAGAAAACAAAAATTATGTACATTGTTCCTTTAATTCAAAATAACATCAGGGGATCCATATAAAGTGTGCAGTGGGAATCCCTAAGGTAAATCCATGATCAAATGAATAAGTTTCATGGGTAACTCCCTTGGTTCTAATATTATATGGTCTCATATATACACAAATAGAACTACTTATTCACTCCTGTAAATTTTACCACATAGTCTAATAAATATAGTATAGTAATGGTGGGTTCTCTAGACCTAAATTAAATAGTAATTTTCGATTACCATATCATGTATATAGTGATTTATACATGATGTACTCTTACCATAATAGTGTTGATCTGTATCCACTATTTATGTGGTAATTTCCATAGATTATTTGTCATATAAAATTTCTATATCATTTATAAGGATATAATGAGAACCTCAAGATACTATCACAGAAATCTTAAAACATGTGTCTTATGGTCTAGATACATCGTACTAATGGGACAAAAATGATGTTTTATTATCAAGTGATGGGGGATTATTAGCATTAATACTTCTCCTTAATTACTCATTTGGTGATCTCAAGTATATGATATCATGAGGACTAACCCACAAATAGGAAAACCACATGTTTCAGGTGTCATGGTAGTTCATAGATATGAACATGTGTAATGGTCTCCTAACCTAAGATTATTATCATTTCATACTATTATATCGTGTACTTTAATGAAAGGAAAAAAAATATGGAATTGATTTTGTAGTTGGGTATCTTGCATTGGTTCTTCCATTAGTGGTATGATATTGATTGAATAATCAAGATAGAATTTGTTTCCTCTGAAAGGAAGTGATTTCTTAGGCATGTTTGATTAGGATAGGGGTACCTTCATTAAATACATGCCCATAGAAGAAGAAAGTAAGTCTATCTAGTAAGGTTAAAAAATAATAAATCTAGAAAGGATAAACACAAAAACAATGTTTCCTTCTTAATGAGATACTATGAGAAAAATATATTATATTGCACAACATGTGTTCATGAGAAGATTTTCATTGCTATGACTACTGATTATATCCTTAGGAGACTTAGTGGGTTAGTAGAATCTGCTCTTGGTATGTGAATATTATTCACTACTATCGAGGAAAGGGCCTAAAGGGTCACACATACAACGTATTCAAAAGTCTAGAATATTCTGATGAATATGAGTTTAGGATATAGTGGGCCCCACCATACGGTTCAGGTTATGTTTGAAAATATAAAATTAACTATGAATAAATAAATTCATATTATTCAACTTTAGAACAATTTCCCTTGAATTTATTTATTAAATTTATTTACATGTATTGATTTAAATACATGGAAAATATTATACGAATGGATATAATTTTAATATTCAAGTTTTGTTTAATATTTTTAGGGATATCGAGATGAATTAGAGGGTCAAATTTGTCACGTAATATATTTAATATAATATAAGTAAGTAATAAAAATATAAATGATATTTATGACTCAATAAAGCAGTCATGAAATATCGTTCATATTTTATATAGTAGGTAACGAATATCCGGGGTCAGGGAGCTCTTCTCATGTATTTTAGAACCACGCTATAAATGGAGGTGGAGGTCTTCACATGGTTCACCATTAACTATGAGTTTATGAGAGTCTATGTAACGAACCGACCCAGGTTTCCCTGAAACCCAGCACTCGACCCGATCCTCCACATACCTGAAGGGCATTCCATATCCTCACGGGCTAGAAACAAGCTCCCAGGCATCGAACAAAAAAACGAAGTGAATGATTTCACCCAACCTGAATAACCACACAGCATATATACAGAGGGAAGGAAGTAAAAGCAGAAGTTTAACAATTATATATGCCAAAACTGTAAGGAAAATGGTGGAAAAAAGAACAATTGTAACAGTAGCTAAAACCCAAAGGGCAAGTATGACTACAAAGGAATCAAAACCAAACAGTTACTCTAATGATGGAATGGACAAACTCCCACCATCTCACCACCACCTACCCATCTCAACTGGCATGAAACTCACTGCCTCACTGCAACACCTTGACTTTCCCTTCATTAGGAGACAAACAAAGGTATACGCACCACCGTAGTAGTGTGCAGGGTGTGAGCTAACAAGCTCGGTAGGATCCCACCCAGGTGTTCTATAACAAGTCGATGTATAAAAATAATGTATTCTCGTTTTAGAATAAAACATGTCACGATAAGCAGAAAATAAGTTTTATAGAAAACATAGTAAATTTTTCTTTTTCCATAGTTCTAAACAAAAGCAGGTCTAATAGTTTCACACAAAGTTTCCACAAAATCTTTCACAAAAATCATCATGCATTCAAGGATAACTCAAAAATCCAAACATCATAAAATAGAAGCATATGTATCACAACACCAAGGAATACTATAGGTCTAGGCAGCAAACTACTCATACCAAAATAATCAAGTGCTCAAAAATTGATCCTAGAACATCGGGCCTAGGAAGAAGAGGAATACCCCATGCGTAAACCCCCCAAAATTCACTATCAGTCCCCTAGATCATTATGACTAGGAAATTGAGGAAATCCCCCAAACAAATCTCCTTGATAATTAAAAATTAAAAGATGATGGACTCAATCTAACCTTCCACCTAAGTACCCAAGGTAACCCATGTTCTCTTTTCCACAAACCAATTTCAATTCCTTTTAAAACCATTAAAAACCATTTCACAATCCATTTAAAAATCCTGTTAAAATCCATTTTTATTTCAAAAACCCTTTTTCAACACACACAAACAACCATTCCAATTTCATAAATCAATTTGTAAAGAAATAGTAATTAGGCTCATTATCATAGGATTATATAGGAAACCACCTAGCTCAAATCCTGGGTTGCACATACCTGCAATGGGATCCAAAAGCAACAAAACCCAACAACGCTATCAACAAAGGTCAAAGAATCAAACCAGTACCTCAAATGATTGATTCAAAATAGAAGAAAATGTGTTTTTAGATAGAAGAAAGTCCATGTACCTCAAGAATGAACATTTGTTACACCAAAACCTTCCATGGAAAGTTGTTTGATATAAGATCTCACAATTGATCTAGAAGGATATGACAAAGATGAACCAACTTAGATCAAAGGATCCGGTAACACAAGGCAAGGGTGCTACCACGATCAACTGTAAGGAAGAACTGGAAGTAATACTTACCTGGAGAGAAGTATCCTAGAAGAAACGATGAAACGAAGCTGATCGGATCAATAAAAAAGGTAAGACGTCTCTGAAAAATTACTAGGATCATGTTAGGGTCTAGATTCAAGAGGTTCAGTAGAAAAATACTGAGTGAAATTGAAAAATTTGTGACTTAAACCTAGGCACGGGTCGGGTCATGACGTGTACCCCTGGCTCACGATGTGTATGCCCCGTTGGATAAGTTACACTGAAAAACCCATCCCCTTGGGATAAAAAACTGATATTTAGCCCATAAATAATGTTTACCTCATGTACATGATGTGTACCTTCTCACAGTAGGATCCCCCAGATCATAACGTGATCTCCCAGTCCTCGACATGCAACCAACACCAAGTACACAGAGTGTACTTCAGGTACATGGTGTGTACCTTCTCAGTAGTCTGTAGTAAACCCATAAAAATTACATAAAAGTATTTTTAAAACCAATAGAGAACTTAGAAGAAGTAAAATTACCCGACCAAGGTAACGGGATGTTACAAACTCCCCACCATAAAGAATTTTTGTCCCCGAGAAGTCATGTAGAAGATGTATTCCCTAGAAAAAGATGATTCCATTTCTCCCTCATCAACAAATCATGTTCCCAATTCTCATGAGAAGATGATACTTGTTTCCATAGAACTCTGACCAACAGAATCAAATTCCCATGCAAGACTTTCACTTCAGAATCAACAATCTCAACTTGTATCTCTAGAATAGAAGCATCCGGCTCTAACTCAATTTCTTCCCAAATCAGAACATGAGCAGGATCAGGGTGATAATTCTTGAGATGAGATACATGAAAAACAACATGAATATCTGTCAACTGAATCGGGAATGATAATCGATAAGAAACCTGCTTGAGCTGTTCAGTGATCACAAATAGTCCAACATATCTCGGAGCCAACTTTCTCAATTTTCCAAGACGATAGTGACCCAACTGAGGAGTAAATTTAAAGAAAACATAGTCACCTATAGAAAAATCTATAGGATAACGTCGTTGATCTGCATACATTTTCTGCTGAATCTGGGCAGTAACCATATTTCGTCTCACCTCTTGAATATTTGACGACATCTCCGGAACCACACTTCGTCCAACCAAAGATACTTCACCCACCTCCACCCAAAAAAGAGTTGATCTGCATAGTCGACCATAAAATGCCTCAAATGGATCCATTCTGATCGATGAATGATAATTGTTGTTGTAAAAAAACTCAACAGCCCCAGATGGATATCCCACAATCCACTGAAATCCAAGACACATGCATGAAGCATATCTTCTACGATCTGAATCACATGCTCTGTCTGACCATTTGTCAATGGATGGTAAGATGTGCTCAACTTGACCTGAGTCATCATTTCCTCTTGAAGACTCCTCCAGAACCTTAAGGTAAACCTAGGATTCCTATCCAACACAATAGTAGAAGTACTCACATGCAACCACACAATCTCCTATACATATTGTTTACCCAGATCTTTAACTTTAGTGGTGTCTTTGATTAGAATGAAATAAGAAGACTTCGTCAAAAGATCAACAACCACCCAGATAGCATTTTTCCCTTCGGGAATCTAGGAAAAACCAACAAAAAAATCCATGGACACCTCATCCCATTTCCAAACTGGTACCATAAGAGGCTAAATCAAACCATAGGGTTTCAAGTGCTCTACATTTATCCATTGGTAGGTGTAACAGTGGGACACATAATGTGCAATGTCATGCTGCATACCTGGACACCAGAATTGTCCTCTCATGTCATAATACATCTTCGTAGCACCTGGTTGAATGTCCCATGAAGATCTATGACAATAAAACAAAACTGAACTCCTCAAAAAAGCTGGGATGACAACTCTCTTTCTGAAGTTAAGTATTCTATATAAATAAAGAGACCAACAAGGAATGGTCTCCCCACCATAAAGGATTTCCCAAGTCTTATGAAACTCATCATCTTATTGTTGACTTTGCAAAATAGACTCCAGGGGATATGATGATAACTGAACATTGGTCATAACCATACCTAAATCATCCTCCTGAGCATCCAATTGCAACTGAGTGAAAATCACCATAAGATCCCACTCCACCTTCAACTCCAGAATATCTTGTGATGGTACCATCCTTATTAGAGTGCTTTCAATAGCATTCCCTTTCCCTGGTGTATAACAAATGTCTAAATAAAATGTATGAATGTATTATGTCCATCATCTATGTCTGATATTCAAGTCTTTCTAAGAAAATATATAGCTCATACTCTTATGATCAAAGAACACTGTGAACTTTTCCCCAAAGAGGTAGTGATGCCAACACTTAAGAGCATGCATCACCGTAGAAATATCTAAATCATTAGTGGGGTAGTTCTTCTCATTTGGTCAGAGCTAGAAAGAGTTATAAGCTACCACATGATCATCCTACATCATCACACATCCTAAACCAGCACCAGATGCATCACAAAACACTATATACCTCTTACCAGACTCAGGTAAGATCAAAACAGGCGTTGAAGTTAGAATTAATTTCAGTTCATCGAAAGAAGAATGAAACTTTCCATCCCATGAGAATATCACCGTCGTCTTGGTAAGAGAAGTCAGAGGTGACTCCATCTTAGATAAATCCTTGATGAACCATCAGTAGTATCTAGCACGACCAAGGAAGACTTTTATCTCAAAGAAATTATGTGGTTCCTTCCAGGACAAAACAACTTTTAACTTCTTTGGACCAACTAACAATCCAAGCTCAGAAATTCTCTGCTCCAAGAATTTCACTTCCTGAATCTAGAAACTACACTTCAAAATCTTTCCATACAAATGGTGATTTCTCAAAAATTCTATAACCAAACTTAGATGTTACTCGTTCTCATTATTGGATTTTGAATAAACCAAAATATCATCCACAAACACTACCAAAAAAGTGTCTAGATACTAATGGAATATCTAATTCATCAAATCCATAAAAATAACTGGAGCATTAGTCAGGAAAGAACGAATCACAAGATATTCATAATGGCCATACCTACTCCTGAAGTCCACACTACTAGAAAAATGACATATAGCCATGGATCAATAGCCACACTTTAATTTATCTATGGCTATAAGTAAGATAAAACCACAGAGAGATTCTCCCCTGTGGCAACAACTCCCTCTAATTTTTTTCTCCCACCCTCACGCTTGGGTTTCTGCTCACCTCTCCAACCCTCGCGCTCATGATTACCTCTCCCACCCTCGTGCTCGGGTTTCCTCTCCCACCCTCGTGCTAAATATTTTCTCTCCCAAAACCCTTATCCTCAGTAGATATTCACCCAATCAATTCTCCCTCGTCAGATCCTCATTGGTTTCTCCTTTGTGGTTCCTCTATCCTTCGTTGGCTTCTCCATTTTCAGTTCCTCCATCCCTCTCACATTCTTCAGGTGTTCCTCCTACTTTCGGTGCATCGTCCAGTGCTTCCCCTCTTTTAGATCGAGCTCCCCATCCTCCGCATGATCAAAATTCCCCTCTTCAATATTAAACTCCCCTCTTATAGCATTCATCATTTCACTTGAGGTACGTTTCCTTATGGATTTTTTTATCGTTTCTAAAAAAATTTGGTGAAATTGGCTGTCTATTTTAGATCATTGGTTTGGATTAATTTATGAATAGATGATTGGGAAGTGATGAGTGGGAATTGATGAGTGGTTAGATTACATAGGTTGTGTTATCAGAGCTCTTTTGGTTTCGTTTCTCTGTCTATTTTTATTTTGGATTGTCGTATCGGCATTTTTTATCCTATTATATTTATGTATCTTCTTCCACATTGTTTTATTTTTTTTGAATCTATATTATTTTATGGATATTTTCTTATACTATGTTTGTAAGGATTTTTAATTCTTTTTTCCATTGTTTATTTATTTTCACATTAATATTCATGGGAGAAATCATTCCCAAAAGGTTTTTCTCAATACTCATGTACTAGTATCTAGCTTTGGGGTATCAGGAACCCCCTTTGGGCTAGTGGTGGGTTAGGTTATGTATCTATTAAGATGGTATCTCCATGACAGTTCATTATAAATGGTATTAGATCCTATGATTCAGTATAGGGACCTTGGTTCTCCAATCCATATCTTTTTATTTGGGGAAATTGGGTATGATTTAGTTGGGATTGTCATCAGGACTTTGTTGGTTGGTCATGAGTGGGTTCTTAGTCACCACCCTTCATAATGACACATGAGTTTCTATGGTTAGTAGGGTTTGAGTTATGAATTTGGAATTTCACTTGGTTTTTTCTGATGATGTGAAAATCCTCATTTGTATTGCGTGAGTTACCTTAGGTCTCAAATTAAATTTTTTTATGGGAAAAAATTTGTTCGATGGCATTATGTTAGTTCACACAGTTGGATAAACAGGGCAGTGAAAGAACACTCAGCCTTAATGATGTTATAGGTAATGTTAGATAAATGGCCCATAACCTATCTAACTACATTGCTTAATAAAGCATGGTTCTGTATCCCATTTCACTAGATTTTTAGACTACCCTTTAGAAATGTAATCCACAAGTAGTTCATTCAAGGTGGGTCTTATTTTATGTTGATGATGTAAATTGGTTTTTACATGGATTTTTTTTTGTTCCCCCATTTTCGTGTGATTTTTCAAACCATTTTAAGTAAAATGTGAGTTTTTTATTGAAAGTTATTTGGGTTTGAAATGAAGAATTTAAGCTTGTCTACAAAATGGTTTTAAATTTCGTTAAATATTTCTGGTTTGGGGGTTAATCCATTTTTTTATTTATAAAATGGAATTTATTTTTCCATATTTTATTTCATTTTTTATATTGGTTGATTTGGTAATGGAATTTCGAAAATGTTTTAGTTATAAAAAACATTGGTTATACAATTGTATGATAATTTTATATCCCTTGGGCTGTGTTCCAAAAAATATTTTTTATTTTCATTAGATTATGACGATGTGGTTAATATTTAAAACAAAAATTAATTTTGGGTGAATATTTTGGAAAATGGTTTAGAGAATGGTATTTGAGCATTGTAGTTGATTCTTTATTTTGAAAGGGAATTAGTGGTTTTTAAAATCGGGATAAAATGCTTTGGAACTCCCTATGAAAAGTTGAATTTTAAAAGAAATAAAATATTTTTCCAAATGGTTTTGTGCTTCTAAAAACATTGGAGTTATCAGAAAATGGATTTTTTAATTTTGGAATGTAGTGTTTTTTAAATAAATGTTATTTTTGGAATGTGGGTTTCCTTATTTTCTTGTGCTTTATGGGTATTGTCTCATCCTGCAGGTTGGGACTATTTGATGTTATTTTAGAAACATGAAAAAGTGTGGTATATGTTTTTATTTGATTAAATCATGCCTCCCCAAAAGGTATCAGGTTAAAGGGGAGTGTTTTTCTTCAATGGTAGTCATTTTCTTATTCATGGATCTTGCTAATTTTCAAAGTAGAGAGTAAATTGTTGACCATTTTTATATGATTGAAGGTAAAGTTTGTGAACCATTCTTGTGAGGACCAATCTCCTTATGTTTTCAAGTGTTGTTCAGTTTTGGGGATTAGTACATGATTTTAGATCCTTGCATCCTTGAGTTATATTCTAATTGGTATGACCCTTTGGGTGTTCATTAGGTTTCACTTAATTTGGTTTCGCTGTTCTGAGATGCTCACTCCATAATGTTCATATTTCTATGTATGGATTCCTGGGATATGTAGGGCTTGTGGTGAACAAAAAATGAATATGGTGTGGTTGGAAACCTCTTTTCAGTTATGAGCAAGGGGATGTGAGTCCACAATCATAAAATTCATTTACTTTTATGTAGTGAAGTCAACAAAGATAAATAGTGATACATACAAAGAAGAGGTGGTTAAAAAATAGACTATATGTTCATTAAAGGCATATAAGACAGACAAACAATAAACAAAAGTGTAAATAAATACATATCTAACACAGGTTAAGTTCAAAATAGATAAAAACTGGGGAGTAGTAAGATCCTAAGACTCTAGGTTCACATCTGCAGGCTCCTTGTCTGGTGTTTTCCATATGATTATTCTTCTCATCGGGAGAGAGCTACTTAAGATGGTTGGTATTATCAATAGAATGAATAGTTACCTATTATGGATCATGTGAAACCAACGTGGAAACTGGTTACCCATCTAGAATGGGTTGGTCTAAAATAAGAGGAGTATAATATGGGGTACTGAGTGCAGCTTGCTCATATACTATTAGGGAACTCTACAATGTAGTCATAGTCTGTGTCGGAGTTTATATTGAGGGATACTCATTAAGTACCTGTATAATCTAAAAATATGTTCTGGTTTGGGTATTATGGTTAAAAAAAGCAGTTCTCTTCACCTTTTTTGGTGGCATGTCCCTTCCCCTTGCTTTGGTAAGCTGGAAAATACTCATCTTGGGCAGTCGGGCTGCTGATATCAAGAGGAATTTGAATATAGTATTGGCTTTTCAGGCCACTGATTTTAGTGAGAATAGGGATGGAGGTTGATAAGTCAATGGAATAGGAAGTTTGCAAGGCCAGGGAGCTCTTAGAGAGATAAAATGGGTGGACTAGTGGCTCGGTGAACAATAACCCACAACCCTATAATAGAATATGAAGTTGATCTCTATGGTACTGGATAGAGGCACCCAAGTAGTGAAACCACACCTCCAAAGTGAGGGTGGTTGAATACGGTTAGGCCTAAGAAATAGATACCCCCATTTTAGTCACTTTCTGGGTGACCCTATATTCCAAAGTTCCTAGAGATAGATCCTCACTCCCAATAACAGTGTACTCGGGTGACCACTTATACTATTTCTCGATCAATACAAATAGGCCCAACATAAGTAAAAGATCAAATTCAATCAAATATAATTGCAACAAGGATGATAGTGGGATTGAGGCCTCAAAGATGATGAGGTTATCTTCCATATGTGTAATAAAGTTTCCTCCCACTGGTATAACATCCTTCCTCTTACCTATTGTATTAGGAATGGGAAGATGTGTTATTAACCTTAGGTGGAATCCCCAGAACATCAAAGTCTATAAATATGTTCCAGGGGAATACTAGATCATTAGGGGATGATTTTCCTATAGATGAGAATGACCGATTGAATACGAAACAAAGACAACCAGTTCTATATGATGCATTTAATGAAATACAATACAACCCATACTAGATGTAATATCAGAGTAGTATATGGAATAAAATAAATGATACTACACATACATTAAAAAAATAACTCAATGAAACTGATATGGTATCAACATAGGCATCACCCCAAACCATCAGCAAGATCCAAATCTAAGATCCAAGCCTACAACATTATGATAAATCACTAGAGAAGTATGAAACCATGCCTTTACATATATCTCAGTACACAACATTTTCAAAGGAACCAAAGTTCCCAAGTAAAGGGTGAGTATAAAACTGAGTAGGTAATCCCCAAATACATTAAAACATATACCACTAGGAAGAAGAATAATTTAGATCACATTTATATTTATAGCATAATATATGTAGAGGGAATTGGGGGGTGGGGGCTGGTGTAGGCTAGGGGGGTTGGGGGATGGTGCAGGCTAGGGGGCTAGTGTAGGGGGGAGGGGGACTGGTTTTTGGGGGAGGGGACTAGTTTGGGGGGAGGCTAGTATAGGGGAAGGGGTGGGGTGGTGCAGGGGGGATAGGGGAGCTGGTGTAGGGGTGGGGGGGGTTTGGGGGATGGTGCTGGCTAGGGGGTTGGGGGGATGGTGTAGGCTGGGGGGCTGGGGGGTGGTGGTGTAGGGGGAGGGGGACTGGTTTTGGGGGGAGGGGACTAGTTTGGTGGGGAGGCTAGTATAGGGGAAGGGGTGGGGGTGGTGCATGGGGTTAGGGGGGCTGGTTCAGGGGGGTTAGTGGGGCTGGTGGAGGCTAGGGGGGTTGGGGGCTGGTGTAGGCTAGGGGGCTAGTTGGGGTGTGGTGTAGGGGGGGATTGAGTAAGAATAAAAGAAGAAAAATTCTCAACTTTATAAAATTGATAAACTTTTATAAACTAAGAATAAAAGTTAATTCCAAAATAAGAACATACTAAAAACGAGGTTTCAATTTAGAAAATCAAGAAGGATATAGGCATGAAGAGTTTTCGGTATTTTATACATTCAAGGAATGTATTTTCTAGGTTAAGAACAATGTATGATTCTTATTTCTCACATTTATGTGCTAGGGAAGTTTAATTTATTCCCATATTTTGGTGATTTTTTATTTTTGAATAGGCAATTGAAGGTGATGTTTGAAAAATAAAGATTTTTATTAATGATCATGTTATTTAGTGTTAGGATGTACATATCAATCTCAATATTATTTGTTCATTGTTGGTTATGGATTCATGTATCATTTATCATGCACAGTTAACACACTGATCACATATATATAAGAAGTCGTTATATCTTATTTTTTTCCCACTATTTTCTTATAGGTGGTTTCTTATTATGAGGTTGTTTCTATTCACCACCATCGATGATAGTGAGTTCAACATCTGATTTGGGTAAGGTTTATTCTATTTTTATTCTTTGGCCTAATTTTAATTAGGGCATTTGTGATTTTTGGGTTTCTTATATTTTTGTAGTGCGTTTTGGATTTTGTAGAGGTGGATTCGACTCACCGTTGACGAAGGCTTGCATGTGTATGCATAGGTAGTCATATACATATATAAGTTCCCCCTTTATATATATTCACTCATGTAAGTATGAATATATATTGGGTCTAGGTGTTCTTATATATAGATATGAAAAATGCATACATTTTTAAGTGTAAAGGGGTATATGAAAGTATTAAAATATATCTAAGGACCCCCCTATGCATATTTGTCCATGCAAATATGTACATAGGGGATAGGTGTCCTTATATATATGTGAAGTTACATATGCGTTCAACCGGAAAAAAGGAAGATTCAAGTTGAAGTCATCAAAATAAATGTTCCTTGAGGTTGAGGTAGGTTCCCTCTGCCTAAACCTTTAATTTGAATTCTATAATTTCCTGATTGTTTTAAAAACTTGTTTCCATAATTGCTTTATTGTTTTAAAAAATGGTTTTCTAATAACCGCTAGCTTTGTCAAGGAATAATATGAATATATCCATTGAACTTATTTATATACCTTGTTTAAAGCGGTTAACAAATTCTAGTAGTTTCTAGATACTAGAAAAAGAGATCTAAAAACCATACATTGATCATCCTTAGAGATATTCATTATCTCATTCAAATTCCCATCAAATTCATCATAAAAGACCAATACTTAATTTTACGGATCTATTAGTTCAAATTCCAAGCTTCCTGACATCTTCTCTAGTATCATGGAACTCACCCATAATATTCCTCTTGAAATCTTGCATAAGGAATAGTGTTCAACACTATATGGACTGAATCTGTAAGGATACATAATTCAATTTTGAGAGAAATTGATCAACTCCACTCTAAAAAACTAGAACAATTGAAGGTTCTGAAGTGGAAGTTATATAGGGTTGAAACCTTTTGATGAACTCAAACTAGATTAATAAAACACTTTATAAAGTGGGTAGGATTCCCTTCATTTCAGTTCTAAAAAACTTAACCTCATCAAGAACATCTTTAGACATGTCCAATTTCACCATTGAAATAATTTGGAACATGTACCTTTGAGATACAACCATAACACAAAGATCATTGAACTCAGACTTGGTAGTATAAACATCCTTCAAATATCTAACTAGTCCATTAACATCCTTAAGATCTTTGAAAATTACCTTAGAAACAACTTTTTGAATAGGAGGGAATGATTGTAGATTCCTAATCAACTTTGTTTGGGTATTCGTTAACCCAACCAACTTGTCAAAATCAAACATGGGAATAAAGGACTTATTAAGTTCTCTAATCTCATCATTAGTATATTTTAACTCATGTTTTAGCTCCTTATAATGTCCTCAAATATTATCAAACTCATTTAGAATATCAGAGGCAAAAGATTACATTTTATAACTTTATGAGATCTTACTAATAGAGCGTGATTCCTCATGCACAATAGGAGGTGGTGATGGTATAGTAGAGAACCCTGGAGCTGAGCCAAGCGAGATAAATCATATCCCTGGAGCAAGGGGGGTTGCAGGGGGGAGGGGGGAGGGTGTAGATGGGGTGTTGGGGGGGAATGGGGGAGGGTGCAGGGGGGTCTGCAGGGTTAGGGGTAGGGTTCAAGGGGAAGGGGGAGGGTGCAAGGGGTGTGCATTGGGGATTCAAGGGGAAGGTGGATGGTGAAAGGGGTGTGCAGGGGTAGGAGGAGGGTGTAAGGGGCGGGGGGTCTGCAAGGGGGTGCATGGGGTGTGCGGGGGGGGGGGGGGTATTGTGTTAATCCCACCTATTAGACTATATTGTCACATCTTATTTGATTACATAGTCAAAAAAATTCATATTTTAGATATTTGAATACTTTTAGGAAATACTTATGCACAACATTTTCATATGACACTATAAGTCATATGATTATCAATGTTGTACAACATAACCACTATTTCCATATCATTTTGAGTGCTTCTCAGGACTTCACACCCAATGAAATATCGTTCTTCTTAACATCGTAGCATCGAGAAGTTAATCATCAGGAAAAACAACCATCTCTATAGGCACATCATTATTTATTCATCCACCTCCTAAACATATATTCTCACTTTTTACAACTCTAATATGTCCACCAAAACGCCCATAGAGGGCTTCAAGTTTCTCATAATTTTGGTAAAAAAAATTCTCCTAATGTTTGAGGGTGTTTATATAAAGATCATATCCAAAATACTTGGTATCATTTCACAAATATTTTCAAAAATTTGAATAAAACTGATGATGCATACGTGAAAGTTGTAGATTATTGTAAATATGCACCAAATTATACGACATGATGTAGTAAAATCCATCATCTTGTGGTTTTTGTTATCTGGTGATTCGTGATACCACACCTAGGATTGATTCATGATACCACAACTAGGACAATATGACTCCCTACACCTGAGGTCTCCATGTGTTAACTAGGATACCATCATTCTTACTTTAGTGTCATTCCAAAATTCCACCTACAAGGGGTGGTGAAAGGGGTATGGGGGGATATGCAGTGGGACTGTGTAGGTGTGCAGGGGGTGTAGGGTGGGGTGCAAGGGGGGTTGTGCAGAGGGGTGCCGGGGTGAGGGGGTGTCTGTCCGGGGGGTGCAGTGGGGCTGTGCAGGTGTGCAGGGGGGCTGTTATCTGGGGGGGTATGTCCAGGGGGGTGGTGGGGGGTCTGTCCAGGGGGTGTAGGGGGGCTGATGTCCAGGGGGAGGGGCTGTCCGGGAGGGTTTCCAGGAGCGAGGGGGTGTCCAGCAGGGAGTGTGTAAGGGTTGTCCAGTAGGGGGGGCTACTGTCTAGGTGGGGTTGTCCAGGGAGGTTTCCAAGAGGGAGGGGGTCTTTTGTCTGGGTGGGGTTGTCCAGGGGGTTTCCAGGAGGGAGGGGGTGTCCAGAAGGGGGGGTTCTGTCCGGGGGGTCCAGTGGGCGCTTCTATCCGGGGGGCTGTCCGGGTGGGGTTGTCCAGGGGGTCTGTCCAGGAGGAAGGGAGGTGTCTAGGAGGGGTAGCAGAATCCAAGAGGGAAATGCCAATTCAGTTATGTTGGAAATGTAATGTTCCACTTGTATTACAGTAAGAATAAAGAAATAAATTGTTTTTTTTTCTCTGGCTGACTATTGATCTCTTTGTAGACAACTAAAGCTTGGAGAGAAGTGTTGTATGGAGGAAATTAAATTCAATACTGTGGTCATGAATTTTAACATTCCGAAAGTTATCAGTTTAAATTTATTAGGTTCACCTAAGAAAGAATCTGAAGCAGATCATACCTTGCATGTGGTAGATGAAGCTTCTCAAGAGAATTGGAAATATAGTAATGAATTAGTAAGGTCCATTCGATGACCATCCATGACTACAACAAATGGTCTAGAGATCAAAGAATAATTTACTTCAATTGATTCAGGAACTCCATCTGTATCAAGTTCAGACCTAAAAATTCATTTTTCTTCATCCTTAAGATGAAGGGAAGAAAAAAAGAGGAATCATTGGCCACTGAAAATTGGAGTCCCTTGGGTTATGTGCGTTCAAGAGGAATCACCTGATCCCATTGTTAGTGTTCTAGTGATTTTGATTTTGATG
Source organism: Viscum album (assembly GCA_963277665.1). Taxonomy (NCBI): domain Eukaryota; kingdom Viridiplantae; phylum Streptophyta; class Magnoliopsida; order Santalales; family Viscaceae; genus Viscum; species Viscum album. Next base: position 1,028,980,123 of record OY728147.1, read on the forward strand.
AGAAATCTTTTTCTTATTGGGCTATTTCCCTAAGTTTTTTCTTTTATTTTACTACAGATTAACACCTGTAATGGTTTCTACTATGATAAAATTTCACCAAAAAAAGGATTCAACCCTATGATTTGAACTAAAATCTAGAGTGGTTGGTACGTTTATAATCTTGAATGTTCGTGTGCTGATGAAATTTTCATAAAAATGTTTTCTTTAGTTTTTTTCTTTCATATGTCACCCCATGATCCCATCCCTCATATTACTTTTATTGGAAGGTACACTGATTTTGGATGGGGTGTTCCTTTCCGTCATGTTGAAGACTTGGTAGCCCATAATAGATCAAATGAGCATATTAGGGAACTAATAATCTGAAATGAGTTCATGCAGAGACTCAAGGGATGCACAGGAGGAGCTCTAAAGGCGTTCCATTCACTAACTGCTTGATTTCTAATGATGAAAAATCATCATGTTATGTGTTTCAGTTGTTTTAAGGTATGTCTCAACTATGAGAATTGCTTTTTTATTAACTGATGAGTCATATTTTTTTATTATAATCAATGGAAATTATTTTTTTCTTATGCACAATAACATACATTCAAGTATACCCATATTTTATTCCAACTATTTTTTCCAGGGTCTGGTGGGGGGGAATGAAAAGGGGACTGGCAGGGGGTCTGTTCTGGGTGGGGGGGGTGGCAGTGGGGGACTCGAGGGGAGTATGGGTAGGGTGGGGGTGTCCAGGCTCTAGAGGGGGGAGTGGGGGTGTCCAGGGTCTGGAGGGGGTACTAGAGGGGGAATGGTCAGGCGCAGGGGGGACTGGTAGGGGTGGGGGGATGGCAGGGGGATTGGAGGGGGGAATGGGCAGGGGAAGTGGGTGGATGGGGAAGGAATGGGGTAGGGTGGGGGTGTCCAGGGTCTGGGGGGGTCTGTCCTGGGTGGGGGGTGGTAGTGGGGGACTGGAGGGGGGAATGGGCAGGGGCTGGTAGGGGGTGGGGGGGAAGGCAAGGCAGGGGGAGGGGGTAATGGGCAGGGGGGACTGACAGTGGGTGCAGGGTGCAGGCAGTGCAGTGCAGTGCAGTGTAGGGTGCGAGCAGTGGAGGGTGCAGTACAGGCAGTGGAGTGCAGGCAGTGCAGTGCAGAGTGCAGTGTAGGCAGTGTAGTGGGGGACTAGAGGGAAGAATGGGCAGGGTGGAGGGGTGTCCAGGGTCTGGAGGGGGGAGTGGGGGGTGTCCAGGGTCTGGAGGGGGGACTAGAGGTGGGAATTTGCAGGGGAAGGGGGGACTGGCAGGGGGTGGGGATGGCAGGGGGGGACTGGAGGGGGGAATGGGTACGGGCAGGGGTGCATGGTGAAGGCAGGGGGCAGGGTGGGGGTGTCCAGGGTCTGGGGGGTCTGTCTTGGGTGGGGCATGGATGGCAGTGTGGGATTGGATGGGGGAATGGGAAGGGGGTGGGGTGGGGTGGCAGGGGTGGGGGAGACAGGGGAGGGGAGAATGGGCAGGGGGACTGAAAGGGGAGGGGGTACAGAGTGCAGGCAGTGCGGGGAGGGGGGGAATGGGTAGGGGAACTGATAGGGGGTGCAGGGTGCAGGCAGTGCAGTGCAGTGAAGTGCAATGTAGTGCAGGGTGTAGGGTGTAGGGTGCAGGTAGTGGAGGGTGCAGTGCAGGTAGTGGAGTCCAGGTAGTGCAGTGCAGGCAGTGCAGTGCATGGTGCAATGCAGGGGGGTCTGTTCTGGGTGGGGGGATGGTAGTGGGGGACTGGAGGGGGGGATGGGCAGGGTGGTGGGTTTCCAGGGTCTAGAGGGGGGGAGTGGGGGTGTCTAGGGTCTGGAGGGGGACTGGAGGGGTGAATGTAAAAATGCGGGGGGGGGGGGGCTGGCAGGGGGCGATGGCAGGGGGGGCTGGAGGGGGGAATGGTTAGGGGCAAGGGGAAAGGGGTGCATAGGAAAGTCAGGGACAGGGTGGGGGTTTCCAGGGTCTGGGGGGTCTGTCCTGAGTGGGGGTATGGCAGTGGGGGACTGGAGGGGGGATTAGGCAGGGGGCTGGCAGGGGGTGGGGGAAGGCAAGTCAGGGGAGGGGGGAATGGGTAGGGGGACTAACAGGGGGTGTAGGGTGCAGGCAGTGAAGTGTAGTGGAGTGAAGTGTAATGCAGTACAGGGTGAAGGTAGTGGAGGCAGTGGAGTGCAGGCAGTGCAGTGTAGGGTGCAGTGCAGGCAGTGTAGTGGGGGACTGGAGGGGGGAATGGGCAGGGTGGAGGGGTGTCCAGGGTCTGGAGGGGGGAGTGGGGGTGTCCAGGGTCTGGAGGGGGGACTGGAGGGGGGAATTTGTAGGGGGAGGGGGGACTGGTAGGGGGTGGGGGGGATGGCAGGGGGGACTGGAGGGGGGAATGTGTAGGGGCAGGGGGTGAATGGGGAAGTCAGGGGGGATGACAGTGGAGGAATGGAGGGGGGAATGGGTGGGGGTGGGGGCTGACAAGGGGCGGGGGAGGTGGGGGAGGAGGGAATGGGCAGGGGGCTGACAGGGGAGGGGGTGCAGGGTCCAGGTAGTGCGGGCAGTGTAGGGAGGGGAATGGGTAGGGGGACTGACAGGGGGTGTAGGGTGCAGGCAGTGCAATGTAGTGAAGTGCAGTGCATTACAGTGTGTAGGGTGCAGGCAGTGGAGGGTGCAGTGCAGGCAGTGGAGTGCAGGCAGTGCAGTGCAGGGTGCAGGGCAAGCAGTGTAGTGTAGGGTGCAGTGTAGGTAGTGCAGTGTAGGGTGCAGTGCAGGGTGTTGTGAAAGGTGTTGTGCAGGGTGTTTTTCAGGGTGTTGGACATTGCATGATTTAGTTTTCATTCATAGAGTTTTTTTATGTTCATGTGTTCCAAATATGAGGTAAATAATATCATGTACTTTGGGAATTTTTTACTTATGGATGAGGTGTTGGTCTCTTAACATATGGATGATTGGCACTCATGTATGATTAACTAGGTGTAGGGTGTCGTGGAGTACAGGGTGAAATCTGTGCATTTCACTATTGGATTCAGGTAATGTTTCTTCCATTTTTATTCTTTGACTCAATTTTAATTATGGTTTTTGTGGTTTTTGGGTTCCCTGTCTTTTTACAGTGTATTTTGGATCTCTTTGAGGATAGTGAAGCACCACATGACTGGGATATCCTCTCAACCTGTGGGCATGAGGCCTTCTAAAATTTCATCACAAGGCTCAACTCTTTGGTTCAGTTTGGGTCAGGTTAGGTTTTCTAGGTTATTTTTTATTAGGTTCATTTTTTTTATTTATGTCAATTGTAACAGTTTCATTTTGTTCGATTTGGGGAAATTCAGTTCAATTAAATTAATTTTATATTCAACTAGGTATGTTTCATTAGTTTCATTTTTTTATTTCTCAATTATGCTTTATTAAAGTTAGATTGTATTGGTTTGAGTTAGTTTGGTTACATTATTTTTAGTTTGGTTTAGTTTTATCTTTTTCAAAACCATTTCATTTGGTTACACTCTACTCAATTTGGCTTGATGATGATTGATCTAGTTTTAATCATATTAGCATGTTTTTTATCAGGGTAGTTCATTTGACTAGAAATTTTTGTATCATATCCATATTAGCATGTTTTTGGTTTTCGCAATTTAATTGACTGGTGTGTTGTGTATGTTGGGGGGTGTAGGGTGGGGGGTTGTCTGGGGGCTCTGTTAAGAAGGGGGGTGTGTAGGAATGGGGGGTTGTTAAGGGGGAGGGGGGCTTTCCAGGGGGAGGGGGTGTGTAGTGAGGAGGGGGAAGGGGGTGAAAGGTGTAGGGGGTGGGGTGCAAGGTGCAGGGGGTGGGGAAGGGGAGGTGTGCAAGATCAGGCGGGGGGGGTAGTGTAGGGTGGGGGAGTTGTGGGTGGGGGGAGGGGAGAGTTGGTAGTGTCCTCCAACAGCCATCACGGTGAACCGTGATGGGTTTTTTTATGCAGTGGAAATTCATATATCCATGGTTTTAAACTCTGGCTAAAGCCCTATAGCCATGATTTGAACAGTGGCTATAGGTCTATAGCCATGGTTTAAAACCATGGCTATAGGTTATAGCCATGGTTTTATGAACTGTGGCCTTTATTAGAATGGCTATAGGGCTAACCCTATAGCAACAGTTTGAAAACTGTGGCTATAGGGATATAGCTACGATTGGAGTTGTGGCTTTAGGGATATAGCCACGGTTCAAACCGTGGCTATAGGCAAATATCCACAGTTTCAAATCGTGGCTATAGGAACTAACCTATAGCCATGCCAATACAAGCCACATTTCATGAAATCGTGGTTATAACCTATGGCCATAGTTTTTGGGCCAACATCCACAGTTTAGAACTGTGGCTATAGCATAAATTTCTAGTAGTTCCATCTTTGTTATATTAGTCTCAGACTCTAAGCTGATGATAACCTAATTGAAGATCAATTTTTAAGAACCACATTTCTCCCTTTAATTGATCAAACAAATCAACCACACGAGGCAAAGGGGGTTTGTTCTTAACTGTTACCTGGTTCAACTTCTGATATTCCACACACAACCGAAGTGAACCATCCACTTTCTTGGCATAGTGCACAGGAGATTCCCAAGGAGAAACACTAGGGCGACTGAAAAAGTTCTCTACCAGGTCATCCAACTAAATCTTGAGCTCTTTCAACACTACCAATTCCATACGATAAGAAGGCATCGATATTGGTTGCGTACTTGGCACCAGGTCAATAATAAACTCTATTTATCTCTCTCTAGGAAGACTAAAGAAGTCGTCTGGGAAAACAATAGGAAATTATCAAATTAAAATAGGAATATCACCAAAAAAATCTATCAAGATAAAATGCAATAGAAACCAATAGACTTCTGAGCTCTGGGCGGTAAGGTCCTGCATGACCTAACCTTAGGTCCCACTCTCCCTGAAACACACAAGTGCTCTCATCAGAAGCAAGAAATGAAACACATTGATGATAAAAATCAACCTCAGCTCGATGAGAAACAAGCCAATCCATACTAATGATGACGTCAAACCGATCCAGATCAAGAACGATAAAATCCTAGACCAACTCTGTATCAGTTATCGTCAACGAATAGGAAGGAAACTGAAACCCCTTCTCTTTCCTCTTTCCAAGAGGATTTGATAACTCTATTGAAAAGGTCATAAGTTTCATTGGAAGTTTAATCATATCAATAAAAAGTGAAAATATAAATGAGTGGGAGGAATGATAATCAAAAAAGGTAGTATCTACTGAATCTGCAATAAGGATCGTACATCTCACTGTTGTCGGACCTGCATCAACTTCCATTGGAAACTCATATACTGTGTATAAATGCTTCACTCTTGAGGCCTGTGGAAGGAGCCCTATAGTCTTTGAAGATTTTGACTGCACCATAGTATCCTTTGAAGCTGACGAACCCTAACCATAACGAGGCGTATTCATCACCTAATAGAAATTCTACAGATGACCAACACGACCATAGATATTACGTGTATTTGCAGGAATAGTACAAGAACATCTAGTGTGTCCTCTCTTTCCAAACTGATAGCAAGTCAAAGGCACACTGCTAGCTGAAATAGATGGTGTAGAGGAGCCTCGGTGCTGATACCCACCTCCATTGCTTCTAAGATGGTCCTTCCACTTTCTCTTTTTCCCATGCATGCCACTAAAGTTGTCACATATTGGAAAAGAATAGGTGGAAAATCTGAATTTGCCTGCCATGTTAATTTATGCCATCATTGTTATGTCTACTATCTTCGCATAGGTAGAAATTATCATCAAGAACACCTAGAATCGAATGTTCAATTGCAAACCCTGCAGGTACTCTTGCGCCCTTATCTTAACATTCTTTACCACATCCAGATCAAAATAGACAAGCTAAGAAAAACGGTTGGTGCATGCCAACACTGAACGCTCTCCCTGCTGCAATAATTGGAACTCCAGATATTTTTCCAACATTAGAGATTCTGGAATAAATTTCGGAAAGAATAGGGTCTTAAAACCTTTCCAATCCAAGCCCACATGTCTGTTTTCCTAGACCATAGAGTCCCAAAAATGCTTGTTGGAACCCTCGAGTCTGAACACTGCACACTTCATCCTAATATTCTCAATTGTTTCCAGAAAGTCAAAGATTTGATCAACCCATTCCATCCAATACTCCACCTATTTGGGTTAATTCATCTCTTTAAAAGATGGTGGACTCTCGCACAAGAACTCCCGCAATTGATCTATTTCTCCTCTAACTCCTAGTTGTACCTCAACCACTACGTTCTGAACTCATGGAACATCCTAGTCAATAGCACAGACTACTTGTACAATATTTTTGATAAGATTCTGATCCATAGGTGGATTTCCTTGAGGATAATCAGTTTCACCCTCCTGAGGAACCTGTGGAAGACATCTCAGAGGCATACTGCTTCACACCAAAACATATATATGATCAAGCATGGAACAAATCTCCGTTCAAACTAGAAAACCCATAAGAAGAAACTGAGATTTCAAAAGCAAAAACCAACACTAGAGACACATATACTGATATCCCATGGTAACTTGAGTATTGTTATGACAATATCTTTCTATGAACTTATCGCAACATACCTCCCAAGTCTCGAAAATACTATCTCTGGTCTAAAATAAGTCTCTAGAAAAAGATACTTGAGGAAAACCGCCCTCTCATACTGAACTATAACAAACCGACCTGGGTTGCCCTAAAACACGGCACCTAACTCGATCTTCCACATACCTGAAGGGCATTCCCAATCCCCGCAGGCTAGTGAAAATCCCTTGGGAATCGAACAAAAAACTGTTGGAACAATTTCACCCGACCTGAACGATCACATAGCATATATATATATATAGATCAAGAAGGAACATCAGAATACTAACAAATATATATTCCAAAATGGTAAGGAAAATGTTGAAAACAAAATAGCTGTAGCAGTATCTAAAACCCAAAGGACAAGTTCGGCTACAAAGGACTCAAAACCAAATAGCTACTCCAATGATGGCATGAACGGTCTCCAACCATCTCACCCTAGCTACCCATCCCAGCTATCATGAACTTCACTGCCACACTATAGCACCTTACCTTTCCCTACACTGGAAGACAAAAAAAAGGTCTATGTACCACCATAGTAGTGCACAGGGTGTGAGCTAATAGGCTCAATAGTATCCCACACATGTTTTCCACAATAAGTCTATGTATAACAATCATGTATTCTCATTTTAGAAAAAAAAACATGGCATGATAAGCAGTTTAGCAGTTTTATAGAAAACATGGTAAATTTCTCTTTTTCCACAGTTCTAAACAAAAGAAGGTATAACAGTTTTACAAAAAGTTTCTATATAATCTTTCACAAGAATCAACATGCATATCAAGGATAACTTAGAAATCCAAGCAGCCTAAAATAGAAGCACAGGTATCAAAACACCAAGGAATACTACTGGTCTAGGCAGCAGACTACTCGTACCAAAATAATCAAGTGCACAAAATCTGATCCTATAACAATAGGCCCAAGAAGTAGAGGAATAATCCATGAGTAAACCCCCCAAAAAACACTATTGTTCCCCTAGAACAATGGGCATAGTAAACAAATCAATTCCTCAAAAAAAACCTCCTTGATAATCAAAAATAAACGGATAATGGCCTTAAGCTAACCTTCCACCTAAGTACCCAAGGTAACCCATGTTCTCTTTTTCACAAACCAATTTCAATGCCTTTGAAAACCATTCAAAACCATTTCAAAATCCATTTAAAAATCCAGATAAAACCCATTTTTCTTTCAAATACCCTTTTTCAACACACACAAATAAACATGCCAATTTCATAAATCAATTTGTAAAGTAATAGAAATTAGGATCATTATCATAGGATTAGATATAGAACCACCTTCCTTAAATTCTGGGTCGCACATGCCCACAACTATATCCAAAAGAAAAAAATCCCAACAACGCTATCAACGAAGGCCCTGGAATCAAACTCGTACCTCAAATGATTTATTCAAAATAGAAGACAAGGTGTTTGCGGATAGAATAAAGCCCACGTACCTCAAGAATGAATATCCGCTACACCACAAATATCCATGGAAAAGCCTTTGAGAAAAGATCTCATAATAGATATAGAATAAGATGAAAAAAATCAACCAACATAGATCAAAGGATCTAAAAATTCAAGGAAAGGGCGCTACCACGATCAACTGAAAGGAAGAACCGAAAGAAATACTTACCTGAAGAGATGCACCATAGAATAAATGATGAAATGGAGTCAATCGGATCGATCCAGAAGGTAGTAAGTCTCTAAAAAATTACTAGGATAAAGTTATGGTTGGGATCTAAGAGGTTTGGGAGAAAAAGGCTGAGAGAAACTGAAAACACGTGACTTAAACCTGGGCACGGGCTGGGTCACGACATGTACCCCTAGATCAGGACGTGTATGCCTCACTGGATAAGTTACATTGAAAAACCCATCACCTCAAGTTGAAAATCCAATATGTATCCCATAAATGATGTATACTTCAGGTATACGACGTGTACCATCTCACAGAATGATCCCCCAATTCACGACGTGATCTTCCAGTCCTCAACATGAAACCAACACCAAGTACACATCGTGTACTTCAGGTACATAGCATGTACCTTCTCATCAGTCTATAATAAACCCAAAAAAATCACATAAAAGGATTTTTAAAACTATAAGGTAACTTAGAAAAAGGAAGGAGACCTAACTAAGGTAATAGGATGTTACAGTTTATGTCTCCTCTACTGGTTCGAAGATATAGAAGATCTCATTCCAAAAACATGATCACAATTCTTCTTCACATATCAATGGAACGGTACAGTGATGATCATTTAGACATCAAAGACATTTTTAAATTTCTGTTCTAGCACTCAAAATTCAATGATCGATTCTCTCATAGACTTTTCAAGTGTGTGTGGATGATCTAGAGGGAATTGGATTTGGTTTATTCAATAAATGATCACCAGTGATGAGTGGATGTTGAGTGCATCTTCATATCAAAATAGATAATTTATGATTAAATTATTGTGCTTGAAATTAATCACATGGGATCCTCAAGAATTTACCAGGGTTGTGCTTCACCAACAATGACGCAGTTACATCAATCGTCGGTGAAAATTTTTAAATCACTGACCCATATACTTCAACTGCATGCCTAAATACCACTAATTGGTATTGTAAGAACACCTAAAAATTTTAATCTAAGAAAAAAATTACATTTTCAATAAATTTTGAAGAGATTGTCGTTCTAGACCCAACACCGTGGGTAGTGAATCAATCTGACATCAAACAGAGAATTTGTGATCCTCCAAAGTATTTAATCAGATTAATTTTGTGTTTTCAAGTTTTATAAATTGAAGAACATATATGTATAATTATATATATTTTTTATTTTATTTTATTTACCTAAAACTGGTCATCAGTGGTGGATTCTAGTTAACCCAGAGTTTCAACCAAGATTCCGACTAGAATAGTTTTCTGATGGGTGAAGAATGGGTTTCCTAATAATTGAAATTTCAACACATCTGTAGAATTTTAATTTATAAAAAATTCAATAAAGAGCACTCCGGATTTTTTGAAATTTTAAATAAAAACAAAAAATAATTCAAGGAATGGGTTTCTACTGGGTCAATAAATGGACAACACAAAAAAATCAAGTGGGGTCATCCGATAGGTTTTAGGGAAGCACTGGATAGAAAAAAATGAAAAAATAAAATTTTAAAACTCATAAATTTGGTGTCAATAATAACTTATTTTTAAAATGACCCCAGGAAAAAAAATATTATATAAAAAACTCTTCCTTTTGCTATAAGCATCCATCCACCACCATTTTTGAGCTCAGCCTGCCACCATGGTCCCTACCTAACACTCATTGGCCCACTACTAGCCATCTTCCAAAACTCCTTGGGCTTCCCCTCCAAGGTCACCCCCTATCTCACACTTGGTCACCATAACCCTAGATATACACTTGGCCCTGCCATCGAGCTAACTTCCCCCTATAATCGACTGATAGACGTCTCTATCCCCACAAGCACCTCACGGATGGGATTTTGTGGCCTCGATCTGCTCTCCCCTCACTGACCAAGCGCGACCTCCCTTACATGGTGATTCATCGCTAGCCTCTTGAGATGGTTTCCCAGGATGAAAAAAGGCCTTACAGTCATATCCTATCAACTCTCACCTTTTCAACTTCCCTTGCATGACAACCCTCCATCATCCGATTACAGTCCTCCCTACCGGAAAAAACCCTTCCATCGAGCCACTATCGTAGAGCCTCCCGCCAAACCATACTATGTCGTGCGAGGTCCTACTAGAAAAATCATATTCATATGATTTCCTCACTACGTAGATGCCAAACATGTGGTGGGAGCGGTGGTTATCCCGCTCAACTCTAACACAATCGACCCAACCTAAAATAGGTTAGGGTGGGTGTTGCCCAAACTAGTTTTGTTTTAGGTGGCTTTTTCCTGACCTACCTAGACCTATCGAGGTCTGGTATCCCTAGAAATGATTTTATAAGTATCATAGGGGATCATGAACACAAATAAATATTAATTAATTTAAAATTATTATTTCAAAATTAAGTTAAATTTTTAAATATAGTTAAATTAATCTATTCGAATGAACGAAATAAATTTTTAAATTAAAAATAAGATTGAATTATTAAAATTCATTAAAATCATCCATGAAAATAATTTATTACAAGTTTAATTTTGTTTATGAATTTAATTTATTTACACAAGTTAGTGTGCACCGACTGGTCGTGAGTCATAGACTGACAAAATCAAGTCTAGTATTTGTTTATTAATTTAATTAATTATTGCAATACATGTTTTGTAAGAATTATTTTATAATTGAAAATATGTGTATCTTCTTTTGTGTTATTATATGTATAAGGGTATGAACACCCAGTTAAAAAAAGTTTGTCTATATTTTCTATTCTTGAGATCCCCTCTCCTACGTCAGATTATTTTTGTATAATGACAGGGATGAAATGTGATGAAGTTCATGTCGATATTTAGTAACATATTAGACAGGTTGTTGGAACATTGGATGGGTGAGCACTATAAGTCAATTCACATATGTAGTGACTCAAGTAGTAACTCCTAGGGTATAGATTGATCCATTATTTACTCAATGAATTAACCATTAATATCATCACATAATCATGTCAGTTAATTTTATTTATGTATGGTTTATTATTTTATATATGTGTAGGTTTTACAAGTGGTAACATAAAATAATAAGCAATCATGCATAGATAAAATAAACATGTCATGAGATGAATTTTTTTTATTTACTACATATTCAAGTGGTGGGTAAAATCACATAAAATGTTCATATCAAATAGAAAATTATTTCATTCATCAAAAAATATTAAAAACCCAAAAAAAAATATTAAGCTGAAAACACCTTCCCCTGTTCAAATTTGAACAAAACCGAGTGTACGTGGTGCGCTCCATCCCTAGTTGAGGGTGCCTCCCACTACTAGAAAGTTCTTATAAGGGAATGGGGTTTACTTAACTAAATATGATAGTGAAAAAATCATTCATAGCTAGATGGTTTCATCTTTAGAGAAAAAGTATTGATTAAATAAATTTTATGATTTTATAAGTTGGAACTTCACTCCACAGATAAAGGATCCATGAGTTAATGTGGTTGGATAGTCAAAATCCTACCTTGAAACTCTCTGAGTAGTGGTGTATCCATATCTTGGACTATAAGGAGAGGTTTCAGGGATCCTTTCCATTAGATTAATAAAGTTATATAGTATTAAAAATATATCATTGAGGGATAATAGGGTTCAATAAAATATAGGGAGACATTTAATGATTTAATTAATCGATAATGTCTAAATATTAATCTGGATAAAAGTACTAAAATACGAGATTTTTTTGAAGAAAAATGGAAAGTAATGCCATATATACAGTATGATAATAATTATACAAATTTCATTTCCTAACCAATATGAATATCCAAGTTTGGTATAGGTTCTTACAAAAATTACTATGATATAGTAAATTCAAGGTGCTAGAGTCCTCAATACTTGTTGAGAAACCACGAGAAGTTAGGGTGTACAAAATGATTAAAGTAGACACGTGTATGAAAAATTTGATGTTTACATCATAATGTTTTCATCAATATCAGATGTAACTAGTGGATACAACATCAGGATAAGGATGATTTCACATATTTTCTCATCTACTAGAATTCTTCAAGGATAAAGTGAAGAAATATATGAATAAGAATATATTTACATTAGATATGTGTAAATTGAAGGATTCATCATGATATTTCAATGAATTATAGTTTATATCATTTTCTCCTAATTAATCTAATTTTATTTAAGATTATAAAATAAAAATTATGGAGAAAATTTTTCATTACCTTTTTGGTATGGTTCTCAAAGTAAATAAGAACTTAAATAAAGTTTAATATTTAGTTCTTATAGTGAACAAGTTGAAATACATGGTGAAAAAGGCCAATGAAAAGTGTGACTCTAAAGGAACCATCAAAAATTACTTCATGAAACAAAGGTTGATCACTAAACATAAGGTTATTTTCTTATCATGTTACGAGTTAAGACTGCGTAAGTTTAAATGCTTTGAACTGAATTAAAGAAGTAAGTAGTTTCTTCTTATTCGGGAATATTCATCATTATATTTGATATTTATTTTATACTTCTTGGGAATTTAATACAATATTCCTATCACATATGTGTATTTAAGTATAGTTACTAAGTAATAAAATAAACGTTACAAGGAGTAAGGTGAATTCTCCAAACGGATGAGAAAGGGTTATTTCTGGGTCAACGGTGAGAAGTGTGCAACTTCTACTTTCCAATTTTAATGATTCAAGTTGAAAATTTATTGAGTATTTCCAAAACATTTATCTCATCTATCCATTGAACATAATGATACATTGTTCCATTTTTAGAATGAATGTTTTTTATGGTGTTTAATACTCAACCAATAGTTTAGAAATTCTTGAATCATTGGTAATAATTAATGAATATAAAATGTAAGACTCAGTTATACCTATTTGTGCCAAGATAATTCTTTGTCAACAAAAATAAAATTAATTTTCAAGGATATACCTAGAATGGTATATAAAATATTTGGATTTAAATACCTTAGGTATTAACCAAAAATTTACTTATCTAGTTTTGAAAAAAAAAAAGAATACTTTAGAAAGAAATGTAATCCACAAAGATTTTTGGAATTAGTTTATCTAGAGAGTGTGAACTATCAAAAGGTAAATATAGTAGTAAATATACTTCATAATATTCCTTTAACTGTATTAAGGAATTTGAAAATTAAGTAAGATATATGCATGGTCGGAAGATATGAGTTGATTTGAGCCTGCATTCCAAAGAATATCTTGACCAAGAATTCATCAGTTATTGTAATATAGTATAGAGTAATTTTTAAACACACATTACCTTATCCACATAAAAGTTATAATGATAATAAGTAGGATCTATAATTATTCTTACATGTTAACACTGATCAATATAATTTAGCATATAGTAATTCTTAAATGCACATTTCCATATACACATTAGAGTCATGATGTATGTAAAATAAGAATTTATGTAAAATTCTATATCCATTGAAAATAATTCTATTAGTTTTCAAGAAATGATTCACAAATAACAATGTTATCCCATAACCATATGCCAATTATAATGAAAAATGGATATCATATGAGTTATAGTGTGATATAAATCTACAATGTCATAAGAACATGTCTTTAGATGCAAAGTGTTTGTTATAGATATAAACAAACACACATTAAGAAAAACACTATGTGCATCTAAATTAATTATCCTAAAAGTTTTTAAGGATATTACAGAAATCCCTATGATATAAAAGTTATATTCAAGTGATATACTTTATTAAAATAAAATAGGTGAGCATATCTATTTGAGATAGGATGAGGAATATTGACTATTATTTAGTCAATATCAGAGATGCTCAAGTGGTTATAATAGGAACAAGTTCCACAAAACCTTATGAAAAATAAAGTTCTAGAGACACATACTATTTAGGAAGGATAAAACCATGGTAACGATTCTAAATTAATTGTAGCTGGTGATACATTATTCTATATAATTAATCCTATAATCTGTAAATGAAAACAATCTAATATTGGCAAGATTGATTAAAATTCAATAATGGATTCCATGTATCAAAGTAAAGGAGATTATTACTTTTTAATACTACAGTGGGTATTCAAGTGAGAATATACATAGGTGGTAAAAGTGTGGTAATAATAAGGCTTGATTGTAAATAAAAAGTCATTATGCATAAAATTTTTAGAATTATTCTTGTCATAGTTACTTTTTATGATCATTATATTGGGAATTGGATGTTAAGACCACCAATCTTGGATGGAATTTATATGATGTATCCAAAAAAAGGAATTGTGACATTATAGAATGCCAATAAAGGGTAAAAATTATTGAAATCCGTGTTGGATTGAAGTAGGAGACAAGATCATAGAATATTTATTAGAAATGGATTATTCTATATTTTTATAAGAGGATAGTGGAAGCACCACTGTTTTCTAAGTAAAATATGTTTGATGACATATGGAAAATGGTTATTGGTCTTATAGTTATTTAAGACTATAATGAATGTATATATATAGATATTTAATTAAAATAGAAACCTAAGTTCTAGGGAAGGAGATCTACTAAGGTAAGTCTAGTGGTTTCTTAGACCTAATTTATAGTACATAAACAGACAAGGTGTTTAAAATAAAAGTTGGAATAATTGAGCGAATATTATTACCAATATCCCATGGAATAAATATCTACAAGAAGACATGTATGGGTCATATGAGGAGATTAATGTGGTGAATTTAATTCCATAGTCTTCTTTTATGGATCAATCACTTTTTTCAAGATTTGTACTAGATATGGTATTGACAACATATAATTTATATTAAGAAAATATTAGTTTTATCCAAAAGAAATTCATGATAAGTTATAACTATCCAAATATAATTGAGAATGTATAAGAGGTATGTTCTTGGTGATTTTAGAGGAAGTTACGTTAGTTTTAAGGGTAAAAACTATTCTTACATTGGATAAAAATGATCTCGTATCATAGTCAGGCTAACAGAATGAGAAAGAGAAGCTCATTCAAACTGGTGGTAGCCAAATCTACAAATACCAATTGTATTGTGGCTTATGATGTAGCTAAAGAAGAATTCTAACATACACAAATATTTTTTCTGGTTTATAGAATCACACCTAGTAAGTAAAGTTTTACCATAATATTAATTATGATAAAACTATTACTGGAACTAGCCAATATTGCATGTTTTGAAAGTATATGAAAATAATATACTCAGGGATATCATCTCTTTAGGGGACTTAATCAAAGAGGTGAAGTCTCAAATAGAAAAATATCCACATAGTAAAGATGTGGAAGACCCCATGATTAAATCCATGACTCATTGGAAATATGATTTTATTATGTGAGAGCTAACATGGATAGTTAGAAAGTTGGATCTAGTGTAAGTGGGTGTGTTGTGATAGTAGGTTCCCTAAACCCAACTTTAATAGTAATTTTCAATTACCATATCATATATACAGTGATTTATGAATGTTTTACTCTTAGCATAATAGTTTTTATCTTTATTCATCTATTATTTATATGGTAATGTCCATATATTATTTATTGTATCAAAATGTTATAGTGATTCCATGAATATAATGAGAACCTTGAGATACTATAAAATTAATCTTAAAACATGTCATATAGTATTAATACATCATACTGACTAGAAATAGAAGATGTTTGACTATTAGGTGTTGGGGATCATAAGAATTGAGAATTCTTCTCTTCAAGTTTGCACTTGGTGATTTAGAGTATATGAGATCATGAGGACTGACTCACCAATCAGAACACCAAATGTTTTAGGTGTCATTGAACATTTCTATCTATGAAAACATGTAATGGTCTCTTGGATTGAGATTATTATCATCATATACTTTTGGACCACATACTTTGATGTAAGGAAAAAAATATGGAATTGATTTTGTAGAGAGGTAGATTTCATTGGTTGCATCATTGGTGGTATGACATTGATCGAATAATAAAGATAGAATGTATCGCTTTTGAAAGAAAGTGATGTATCGGGCCTAATTGATCAAGATGCTAGTACCTTTATTAAATCCATGGTCATGGTAGAAGAAGGTAGGTCCCTATAATAAGGTCGCAAAATAATATACTAAGAAAGTATGGTGAAACAAAGTATGCATCCAGTTTTATAAGATATCGTGAGACAAAGAGGTTATATTACACAGTGTGTGTTCATGGGAAGAATTTCATTGATATAACTATTTTATATCTCCTTAGGGTCTTTAATGGATTGCTAGACTCCACTCCTAGACTATGAATAGTATTCAAAACTATCAAGATAAGGGTCTAGAGGGTCACACACTAAGAATATTAAAAAATCCGACCTATTCTGATGAATATGGGTTTAGGACATGGTGGGACCCACCATAGGGTTCGAGGTATGTCTGATAATATACGATCACCATTGAATGAATGAATTCATATTATTTGAGTTTAGAATAATTGTATATGAAGTAATTTTTTAAATGTATTTACAAGTATTAATGTAAATACATGGAAAATATTATATGAATGGATGTTATTTTAATATTCAAGGTTCATTTAATATTTGTGGGAATATCGAGTTGAGTTAATGGCCCAAATCTATTACATAATATATTAATTATATTAAAATTAAGTGGTAAAAATATAAATGATATTTATGACTCATTAAAATAGTTATTAAATATCATTTATAGTTTATTTAGTGGGTAATGAATATCCATGGGTTGAGGTTCCTTTCTTGGGTATTTTAGAACCGCACTATGAGAGGAGGAGGAGGAGGATCTCACAAGACACACTATTCACTATGAGTTATAAGATCATCTTTATACTATACCACTTCCTAAAGATATAATATCTCTTTCTAAGTTCTTGATCATAGTTTTTTTTTCACAAATTGATGGAATGGCATAGCGGTGATCATCATGATGTCAAAATCATCATCATATTTCCACACTAGCACCCGAAGTTCAATGATCGATGCTCCCACATTATTTAGAAGCACATGTGGATGATCTAGAAGGAATTGGATTTGGTTCCTTTGATAAAAAAGAAATATTGATGATCATATATAGAGTGCAACTTTATATTGAAATGGGTAATTTATGATTTAATTGTTGTTCTTATAATTCATCATGTAGGGTCCTTGGGCTTTTATCGGGGATGTGCTTCATAGGCAATGATGTAGTTACATCGATCACCAGTGAAAATTTTTAAAACCACGACCCATATTCTTTTGTTATGCACCCTGATACCTCTATATACTCTATATAATTATATCCCATGATCTAATTAATCCATTATCCCAAGAAAGATCATAACTTACAATAAGTTTCACTAGAAAATGATCAAATAAAGTTAGCAAGATATACACTAAATCTATTGCATATTTACCCAGGTTTATCATGAAATAGTCAACTTTGAGGTGAGAAAAAACAAGTGGATGATAATCTTATAGATCAAGAATAAAACATATGTAATAAACTTAATCTTACCTTAAATACTCCCAGAAGAAACAAAACCTTATCATTATATAAGCTTCAAATAATAATAATCAATTCACATCCCCTAAAGGGGAAAATGTATACATAAGACATAAAAACCAATGGGCTCATAATTAGGGTGATACAATAATCCAAAACTCATTTTTATAAAAAATCCAATTGGGCCTCTAAAATGATATTGGATGGTCAAGCTATTGTAACATCATGAAACGCACACACTCCATGGAATTCTTTTCAATTAAGTATCAAATGGGCCTTTAATTACATCATAGAAAACCAAGTTACAAGACATTATTTAATTTAAAATAAACCCTTTATTTATGGTTTTATTCCGTTAGAAATCCAAAATAGGTTAAAACCATTAATTGATCATCAAAACCATTTTTAAAGAGATATATAGGCATTTTCACAAACACTTTTCATTCAAAACAAATTAGTTAAAATGAATACTAAAAACTCATTTTGAACCATCATTATACTAAGATTTAAGAACATATAAAACATTTCATAATCCCTTCATGGCACTAGTACAAAGAACATTTTTCACATTAGGTTTCTTAGGTTTTTAACATCTTTTTTAGGGGTAACTTTATTTTAGGCGATGTAAAAAATTATATTTTTTAATGTCAGTTAATATAACTGATATTAAAATTATTATTTCAAAGTTTTTTTATGTTAGTTATAAAATAACCAACATAAAAACTCAGATTTTTTATTTTCTTACATTATTTATTTTATAATCGACATAAAATATCTATTTTTTATATCTGTTAATTTATAACCAATGTTAAAAAAATCATTTTTAAAAATTTTCAAAGATGATTACTACTTTAGATTAAAATAAATTATCATTAAATGGAAAAAAGGTCACAAAAACATAACGGAATCTAGAAAAATAAACTTAAAACTTTGATATAATTTTTAATCTTATCATAAACTGTGTCGATAAAGTTTTCTTTATATAAACTATATCTTGAAGAAAATGAAGCTGTAATGGATTAGATAGAATTGTAAACTCTAAACGAACCTTTTCTATTTTAATTTCAACTAAAGAGGGATCCTTTATGATAAGAAAAATTGAATAATTAAATGGGGTGTCAATTGAGAAAACTAACCACATACACACTAAATCATAGAAAAATAATTATAAATACTATGACAAGTTCATCAAAGGAATAATAAATGGAACAATGATTAATATTTGAAGAGTTGAATTGGTGGGATGTTTATGATGGTCAAAAGAGTTTATCATGAAAGTAATAAATGTGGAGTATGAAAGCATATAAATTCACTTGAAAATTGAATGGTGGTATAATAAATTGTACGTGGAAATTGAAATTTTCAAAGGAAGATTGTAAAAAATTGAATTCCTCTTTGGTGTGATCTGAAATTTCATCCTTCACATTGGTTATTTTAAAAATGATATGAAAAATGACATTTTTTCACTAGTTTTTAGATAACTGATGTGAAAATATAGATTTTCACATTGTTTTTAAAACAACTGATGTCAAAAACATATTTTATCACATCGGTTGTTTTAAAACTGATGTGAAAATTCATTTTTCATGTTTTTTTTAGAGAAACCGACCTAATAATCTCATTTATCACATTGTTTTTTAAAAACCAATGTGATAAATGAATTTTTCTTGTTTTTAATGTCGATTGTTTTTTAAACTGAAATTGAAATGTTTTAATGCCATTTTTTAAATAATCAATGTTAAAATTATAATGTAGAAACTATTTTTTATACTAGTATGGGTATCACATATAAGTGTAACTTTTATAGAAAATAAATTTATCAATTTTATAAAAATACATACCTCAATCAATTTGAAACTCATTTCCTTTGATAGAGGAAGCACAAAATTAAAGGGAAACAACCAATATGTAAACTAAATAACCAAATCACTAGTATTAAACCCATAAAAATACCTAAATGTATCATCAATAGGCATTAGGATTCATGGAAGAAAGAAACAATGAGGTGAATAGAAGAGGGAAGGAGAGGAGAATAATTAAGGATTACCATAAAGATCTTCTTGAAATATATGGAGTAACTCATAAATCCAATTGTTTCCAAGGGAAACATGTAAGTATCTCCCTTAATATGAGACACATAAGTGGAGGAGAAAATTAAGTTAAATAAGGTTTAAAATAGATGAGGGTAGATGTAGAAAATCATAAAATTAAAATTGGGCACATGTATGTCAGGCACGACCAACCCTATTATAGTGCAACCTAAATCTCCTGAAGACAGTAGGACCATAGGCTCACTACCCAAGTCATGTTGTGTTGTGACTTCCCTAATCTAAACATTATATGCCCCTCATTTTAAAATCACATACACCCAAAAAACCATCACGACGTGACCCTTCTATGTCACGACATGACCCACTATAGAAAACACTTCAGAATATCCAACATGCTCTTTAAATTCACAGTGTGACCAACTATAGAAAAAATAGTAGGGTGATAAAAAATACCTATCATAGTGTAACCCACTTATGTCACAGAATGAACATTTTGTAGTCCAAAACAATATAATTTTAAAAACACTAAAAATTCCCAAAAGATTCAACATAACCTAAAATTATACTATATTAAATACAAATGTGGCATGGAGGTGTCACAGTAATATTTTTGAGTTTTCTTGATTTTTATGATAAGGTGACACATAATAATAGATCAAGGAATACATAATAATAATCTGGTGATATGTGTGAATTACAATGATGCATCAAAAGTTATATAAGATCCAAATTAGGGATATTTAATAATAAAACTATTGTTTCAAAGGATATTCAATATATTTCTGAAGGTCATATATGATTAAAATAGGATTTATCTCATGAAATTTAAATTCTAAATTTTATGATTTAATATTGAATTTGTTGTATTAAATATCTCAATGATGCAAAGTTGGTCATGATTCAAGCTAAGTTATCTTTGTGCTTTGAAAAAGAAGTTTTCATGTGAGAAGTAAAGAGAATTTGATCATAAAGATGAGTAAAATAATTTGAGAGTTATTATGGAAACTCATGTGAAGGAATAATTATATATTAATGGAGAGTTAAGGACATTATATTGACTATTTTTAAATAAATATCTTTAACCAATTTAAATAATAATTAAAGGGTGGTTATCAAGGATTAGATCATGAAGATATCACAAATAAGTTTTGTTTGAGATTAATATTGAGAATAGAATAATAATCATAAGGAGAAATTGTGGGTGAGATTAATGTATGAAATATTTGTGTAATTATATTTTGTTTTTAAAAATAATAATATATAAATTTAGAGTAGTGATAATATTTTTTAGAGAATTTGATTATAAAAAATAACTAAAGAAATTGCAGTGACAATACCATAAGGAAAAAAACCTATAATATTATTACAAAGAAGTATATCATATTAATCTAGTCCATTGGAGAATAACAGTTTCTTTATAAGTATTTCTTCATGATGTTCTTATTTATTATTTATAACAAGTCTTTATTTGTTTCAAACTACTTGTTTCCATCATTGTATCATATTTAGTGGTATTCCATTTACTTTGGAATTATCTTGATAATAGAAGAGAAGTTATGGGAGGGGGATAACAATTGTCATACAGTTGGTACATAGTCATCTATATTGGTGATGAACCTCATTAAATTTTTTTTCTATTATGTTTTTATCACATATTGACTTGAGATATTTCTATTGAACAATCATGAGAGTGACCATGTGCTTGAAAAGAAAACTTTTTCAACACTGCTTCAACCCCCCCCCCAGTGTTGGCCATATACTCAAGTTGTCATAATAATAAGTTTATATTTTTTAAATAATGTACCATCAAACCCATGAAAACCTTATTCATAACAACTAAAAGTCATGAAAACCATGGAGAGAATTTATAATCTCATCTATGTTAACACATATAGGTATAAAAACACCTACCTAAAATACTAATTATATCATCAAGTAATGTTATTCTACTCTAAAAAGAGAGAATGAACTCCTAGAAGACAATATAAATCCTTAACATCAAAAAATCCCCAATTTATTTTCTTGAAAACCTAAACCATAGGCGACCATGGTTGTTAGATGACAAAAGGGATACGAAAATGGGAAGAGTAAGAGGAGTGGTGATGTTTTCAATAGACCCATCTTGAATATTAAAAAAAATAAAAAAAGTTTTATGAAGGATAAATATTTAAGTACAAGATATCCATGGAGTTTGATGTTAGGGGGAAGCTGTTTAAGATTTTTGGAAAATGAGGAAAGAAAATGGTTGTAGTTTCTTTAAATAATTGGATTTTAAAGATTAAATTTTTTAGAACTTTTAAGATACACATGAGCTCTATGCATGGCCAAAGAGATCGTGCATAAGGGCTATGAAAATTTCTCTCTTATTCTTAACTCCCTCTTTTTACAATACATATACATGGTCATGTTCCTGACCTGTGCATACTATAAAATCCCTTTAAAACATTAAAAAATTTACCTAATCCACACACCAAATGCTATTAACAATTAATAATAAATTAATTACATTAAATTCAAATCATGGTTATCACATAAACCAAGATATAATATAATAATATTAGGATGCTCTATTTTTTTGAAACTATTCCATATTCATTTTTCATGGATCAAGAAATAGTTCAATAAAATTTATAAAACTTCAATTTTTTTCATCTCAAAACAAGCCTTGATTTGGAAAAAATCATTAACCACAACTATTTTTGACAAAACATGTTGTGGTTATGGAATAACTCATTGTTTCAATTTCTTAATCTATCTAGAATGTTAATCCAAATGAGATAAAAGTAGCTTTGATACCACTCTTGGTTTTTAGAAGAAACAATACTTGTTCAAATATAGTAGAAACAATCAACCAAAACAAGTGTATGCCATAGGATCTTTCCAATCATTTGGATTGAATAAAATAAATAAATAATAGTTTACCTTTTCTATGATGATCTGATATATCCAAGATCCTCAAGATGAGCTTGATTTTGATCATTGAGAATCAACAAAAAGACTCCTTCCTATTAGACTTTCCATGGGTTATGTGAATTTCTCAATTCTTAAAAAGAACACCCTCTTCCTTATAGTCTACTAGAATCATGAAGTTATAGAAAGAGTGAGATAGATTTGGTTTTGAGTAATTATACAAATTTTCCAAAATAAATATCATGAAATAATTTACAAAATGATTGAGCCACTTTTATATCCATATAATGACACTCCTTTGAGTCCAAAACATTTATCAAACATTAAAATATTAATAAAACCTTTCATATATGTCTTAAATTTTAAAACTCATTAAAACTCAGGGTCCAGATCATCCCATTAAATATTTAACATTTAAAAAATCATTTTGTATGTTCAAACTCCTTTGAATGTAATTAAATGATATTCTCAAAAAATCTTGGTAGCATACATTGACAGAACAAATGATTGTCATTATTTATGAAATAACCCATGAATATCTAGATAGTAAACAACATCATAGTGAATTTCACCATGTATTTCTTTACATCGGCATAAACCATAATGTGGTTTATGAAACCATGTTGTGGTTTGAGATTTAGTGAATATTTATAAAAATTCCATGGTGTTGTTTACATAAACCATGGGTTTTATTATAAAATTTTTTTTAGGAAATGAACTCTAGGATGGTTTTGTATTATTATATATATCATTGTATGTGTTTCTATTTTTTACATACCACCACCTGAATCAAGTAACTTGAATGACACCTAAATAATGTTTTGGATGTAGGTTGAATCCATAAAATGTAGGGTGTAGTTGATACAGATGGATGACTATTACTCCTCTGTCACACTTCCATTCAACTAGAGTGTGGTTATGTGGTAGTGGTAGTGGTTGTGACATGTAGTGGATTTCATTGCAGTATGAGGTTTTGATATTTGATTATAGTATGAGATTATGATATGTGGTTATATAGTCTAATGTTGTGATCTACATATATGGTATACGATCATAAGAAGGGATGATAGTACAAGAACATATATTATTGGGATGTGGTAGGAACCAAATTAGTGCAGAAATTGGTTTAGGGTACCTTCTTTACATATATTTTCATGAATAATATACATATGTATTAAGATAGTGTTATAAAATGGTTTAGAGCATACTAGTTCATTCTAGTTTGATGACATTGGAAGGTTGATACATTTTAAGAGTTTTTTTACTATGGTATTGTTCTTGGTGATGCTTTAGTTATGTGACATTACATAAAAATTATTATTACTATTGGGATTTTGGGTTTGTTTTATCTGTGAATTTGGTTTTGATTTCTAGTTTTATATTTCTTTAATATAGATAAAGAGGTAAATGGATCCATTATTGTCTGTTTTATATATCTATATTAGTTAACTTGTGACCTATTAGATAGGTCATCCATATAAGCATATTTTTTCATTGCCCACACGAATTTTATATGGGATGGTAAAGCCCAAAGGTATATTATATTTTTAATATACCGAAAATTATATATTATATATTTACTTAAATTGGTATTAAAATTAATTAATTACCATAAGTTGAAACCAATAATTTTAAGTTCAAAGGTGATGCAACTCAGATCCCTGATAGCATTATCTTTAAAAAAAATCAACATTTGAGCCACCTCACATGATTAGGGGTTTCTAATGAGTCGATCCACCCATGTGAAGAAGGACCATCAATGATATATGTTTGGAGAGTGACTCATGTGAAGGATTTTGATTGGGCTCCAATTATCTACATATGGGGATTTTTGGCCATGTGAATCTTCATTGTGACATGACATTCACGTGAGGATTCAAAAGAATTAGGGAAGATAATAAATGTAGGTAAAGAGTACAATTGTGACATATGAAGGTGTAGGCCTGTGATGGATTTTTTTGATGTATGTGGGTGATGACCATTGGGAATAAAGAAAATTAATGCTACAATATTGTGGGTATAATCATGATCATATGGGATAGCCCACATGGATATAATCTAAATTGAATTTATTTTTTTAGGATTTTTTCTAAAATTATCTAAACAAATATCAGTTTGTATCATGCCCGGTGATTTACCTACAAAGACAATGGGCTTAGATCCATTTTTTCATCCCTAGATGTGGGTTTTGAGGTCCACATTTGGATTTACCAACTACTTTAGAGGGGTTTTAGTGAATATGGGTCAAGATAATTATAACTATAATTAATCATTTTATTTTTTTAAACTATTGTAATCTAATGAATTATTTTAGTTATTTTAAAATACAATAACTTTATGTTAAAAGTGATAAATTATATGACATGTTTGTGTTTTATTATTTATTATAAGAGACAAGGGATTCTTGTTAGAAAACTGGGAGAAATAAACATTTATTAGCTTTAAAAATGAGCAGTGATAAATAGTATATTTAATTAGAACCTTTTTAGTATTGAGAAGAGATAACTTGTGAATGTTAATTTTTAAATATTATTATTCTAATTTAAATGTAGCGCATGAATTATGAGATTTAGGATAAGGTAATTAAAATCCCCATTTCTTGATTACAGGGTCCTGCGGTTGTGGTTGCACTATGATGTATGGTCTTGCGGCGTGTCCAATGAGGTTGTGTCGTGATGCCTACACCTCAAGGCCCACATCAAGCATAGTGGAGTGTTAGGTATGGAATATAAGTTCTATGAATCCCCCCATAATAAAGCCTTTTCAGAATGTAGGGGTAGCCTCTACTAAAAAATTAAATATTTAAGAGGAATACTAAAGTGGACAATATTGTAGTGGAGGGGTGTACCCGAGAGTGGTTTTATAGTGGTATCAAAGGGCAGAAGTAGTGATAGATTCTTAGATAATGTGTTGAGGTAGAGATTGTTAATCCAAATGAAATGTAGTACTTACCCTTAATTATTTGGGAAAAGGGTCCTAATAGTCCCACTAATTGATTTTAGGGTCTTATATTATGGTCAGTGAGGCTACACCATAATTTTTTTTCATGCGGTGTGGCCAGTGAGGATGCACTTTAATTCTTGGTCATACGATGTGGAAATGAAGCTATTTCATGGTATCTGTACCGTAAATCCTGCATTGGGTGTGAGGGATTGTTAGGTATGGTATATAAGTCCTATGAATCCCCCACCCACCCATCACATGTATTTTTTAGAGTGCAGTGTTTAGTGATCCATACTGAAAGAAAAACAATGTTAGAGGAAACCTAAAGTGGATAATATTGTGGTGGACGGGTGTTCTTGAAGAGGAATTTATAGAGATGAAAAATCTCATTTATATGTTAGTATCATCAACTCAATTATCATAAGAATGATTAATACCATTAATAATATTATAATTGTTTTTATATGGGAATACTAAAATTAAATAATTAGATATTACCATTAACCCCTTTGACCCACAATATTTTTGGGTTTTTTCATCATTTTAAAAATATTTTTTTAAGTTTAATTTTTCAAGGATGGGTATTTTTATATTTTTCAAAAAAATTAAAAAAAAATTATAAGGTTTTAAGTATTTTGAAAAATTGATTAGAGAAAGTGTGAACCCAATTCACACCAGTGCTTCATCTAGCTATCATGAAGATGGTTCATTCCTCCTTCACTACTTGGCCATGAGGCATGAACCACATTCATGCCTCTTTTTTACATTTTATACAAGATGCATGAATGGGGTACACACCTCTTTTCACCAATTTTTTTAAAATGGGACCCACCCACCCTATCTCTCACTCACTTCCTATGATTTTACAGTAAAGTTGTACCATAATTGAATCACTTTCTCAAATTATTATTTTTGGTCTTCCGGAGGAAAGTGAAATTTATTTCTTTAAAGTTATTATTTTTAGTTGGTTTATTTTTTATATCTAGATGTTTATATTACATAAAAATATATAGATTGTATGATCTAAATAATATTTTTTTTGGATGATTTAAATTTAATTGAATGATTTAATAAATTTAAAGATGATGTTTGGATGGTTTAAATATTGTTGAAATATTTAATAAATTTATATCGATTATGGTATGTAAAAATAAACTATTTCAAAGAAGGAATAAACTATGAAATATAATTTATCAACAATTAAAATAAATTTAGATTATCATGAGTTAGATTGAACAATGCATATTTGGTTTTTTCTATTTGAATTTATAATTTGTAAAAATGGTTTTTTATTTTTTATTTAATAATATTCATAACATCTATTCTCATTATATGTAGGTTCTACATGTCCATGATAAGTTTAACATATCACAATATCCTTGTACCCCTCACTTGCATGGGAGTAATATTGTAAAAAACAAAAGTTCCAAATGATTTTATGATGTTCAATGATGCATCTATACATGATAGTTGAAGTAGAATAACAACTTTTTTTATTCTATTTGAACAAACCATATGAATATTTCTTCTTATGATGTGGTTGGTTTATCATTTTTTTGATAAACCAAACACACGTCATATAACTCGTGATCATTTTACTATTTTTAATGATAATTTTTAATTAGTTATTAATGTCGATATATGAAGAAAATTTAATAATAAATATAAAAATAATGAAATTTAAATTTCATTTAAATATTTATTTAATTCTAAATTTATTCACAAATATGATATTAAAATATAGGTTTGAAAAAAATCATGAATATATATATTCTCTCAAAATAATTTGGAGTAATTTAAATGTTTTAAAAAAAACTATTTTGAAAATGAAATTTATATTATATACCCATTTACAAAATAAATTCTAGGTTTATTTTTTTTTTAATCCAAATAAATATAATTTTTTTATTTTTTTATTAAATTAAATAACAAAATATATCTTGAAGAACAAAAAAAATAATTACAATAAAATGAACAAATTAATATATCACTGAATTTTTATAAATTTTTTATTAAAATAAATTCTCATAAAATATAAAATAAAATTTAGTTTATAAATGATAATAAATATAATCTCTAATATAATTTCCATAGAAAATTTTCATTTTTTCAAAAAAATCATTAATAGTGAAATAGTTTCAAATAATTTCAATTAAAAATTTTAAATTTGTATAATAAAAAAATATAATTTAAAAAATTATGATGTATGTTTCTGTTGAAAGTTTTAAAATAATTTAAGTTATTTAAAAATATATATTAAATTTACTTTATGTAGTAATATTTTCCAATACATGAGAAACTCGAATATTACACATGAATTTTTTTTAATTCCAATATTTATGAAATGTCGGTCAACTATGGTATAATTTATGTCATTGTATGTAGAAAATAACAACTATTTTTAAAAAACTTAATGAATGAATTGACAGTGACTAATGATAGGAAAATGTTTGATTGAAATTGTATATTTTAATTATTTTAAAATTTGTCACATAATTCGTAATAATTATAGTTAATTTCCTTATTGATGACATGTATGTCATCCCTCTCTCTAAGAATGTTAGGACGTGCATGTTTATAGTAATTTATTATGTATAGAAAACTTCATGAACCTATCACTTTTAAGTGAGTAATATTGTAATAAAAGTAGGTTTCATGGGAGGTGATGATGTTCGATGTTGGATTTGTACACCACGAATAGAAGGATAATGACAGTCTCTAAAATTTGAGACAATATAGGCTCAAGGAGTTTTCCTCTAGGTTTTTTTGGTCTGTCATACAATGATATACCAATCCATAAAAAATCTCAAGATGAATTCACATTTATTTAACCAAAAATAATTAAAAAAAATAGCCATTTGATGTTGCAATATAAATATATATAATATGTTACTAAATTTTCTTTATAGGTAATCATGAATGCATCTATATATTGAAATGTAGAATAAATTTATAATGATCAGGGTCTTAGATACATTTTACCATCAAAAATAATTATTAATATTCCTGATTGTATAACATTGGAAGAAGTTCGTACAAGGATTCATGGTCTCTTAAAGTTGATGGTCGATCAAGTAATAAAATCAATCACATATCAGTATCTTCAATGTGTTTATAGGCTATGGAATATTGCATATCCTTGGCTAAATGATGAGGAATGGTTGGAAGAAATATCATTGTTCAAGAAAGAGTGTTATTATGGATTAATGGAATTGTATGTGAAAATTTCTATTATTTATGAGTCACAATCTACTACTATATAACCTTGTTATGGGTGATATTTTAAAATATGTCCATCAAAGTAATATGATTTAATGTCTTGTCATATGAATCTAGTAATAAATACAAAAAATATAAATATTGTGAGGTGTAAAATATCAAATGATATTATTTATGAATATAGTGATGAGAATATCAAGAGAAATTGAGGAGGGATCCCTATCAATATTCTAGATTTAATGAATGGTAATTTATATGATGGTAAAGTACCTGATTATGTTATAGGAGATGGGGTAGGTGAGGAAGATGTGGTAAATAAACCTTTATAGGTTCCTTTGTCTTGTAGACAAGAACCATGCATTATTAACTGTCCTTGTTTATTGACTTCCTTAGTTTAGGTAATGTCTCATGCACAACAATTTTATTGGGATGTCATTAAACCAAGTAGTAAATTCTAATGCATTATAGGTAACACGTCTACCTTAATTGATAACACATTACATGTTGGAAGACATTTTGAAAGTAAAAGTTCATTGAAAAATTTTGTTAAGCAATACCATATTG
The DNA here is from genome assembly GCA_963277665.1 of Viscum album. NCBI lineage: Eukaryota > Viridiplantae > Streptophyta > Magnoliopsida > Santalales > Viscaceae > Viscum > Viscum album. The sequence continues at coordinate 1,029,009,411 of OY728147.1, forward strand.
AGTGATATTTTTAACTCATTTTTAATGAGTAAAAAATGTTAAATACATCATTTAGTGTCACAAATATGGGCCAAAATGTAGATTTCACATACAGGAAATATATGATAAAACTTTTACATGTTGGAATATTTCTAAGTCAGAAGTCCCACATACCTATGTGCACCCAATCCTATTGGAAGATCATTCTACATTAGATATGGAATTTATATCTATTGTTATTATTGAGATTATAGAATATGTTAGGATGTTCATGTTTCTCTCTTTTAGGAATGAATACAAAGTTGTTCAAATATAGGATATCCCATGGAAAGGCTTGGATGGAAGACTAAATGACAATTATAAAAGTGTATAGTGATTGAGATAAACCATATAAGTTTTTTCCAAAACAAATAGGATTTTTTACCTTAAAAAATAAATTCATTTAACATCTTCAAAAGCTTGAGTATGTCTTTGAGGGTAATCAGGTTGATCGAACAAAGGTAAATTTCTATAGGCTATTCTACATATTCAAACTATGTATTATAGTATTTTCTTATTGCAAATAGTTCATTTTTGTGGATTGAACTTTTCTTTAGGGAAATTATACAGGTGTCATATTAATTATTCCCTCATCAGATGGTAATCATTTTCTTTTCCCACATTCATTTGACATTATTGAGAAGGAAAACTTTGAAACCTGTAGTTGGTTCTTGGTATGTATATGCACCCATGTTACATAAAAATCCTTCAATTTAATAGAGTCGTACCCCTCTTTCTTCTTCCTCTCTCTTCTTCTTCACTCTCTCAAACCATTGCGATGAAATTCACCCAGACACCTCACTCTATGAAGCTCCAAAAATGCCTAATTCTTCCGATTTTTTGCTGATTTCGGCTCAGATCTTTTAGGTGCGATCTCTGCTTCTATCCTCCATCATTTTTTTCATATTTTGGTTAAATGTCGTAAATGTTGGTTTAGAAAAACCTAGGTTTGTAAATTTACCTGATTTTTATAATTTATTTTAAATTTAGAGTTAATCTAAATATATTATCCCCTATTTGAGTTTCCTAGTTCTTTAAAAGTTGATTTAATTTGATTTAAGGTATTTTTTTCACTGTTTGATCTTTAAATTTAATATATATTTTTTAGGTTTTTAGGATTACTGGAATTTTATTATTTTATATTATTATTTGAAAAATGATGATTATTGAAATATGATGGAAGTTTGTAATCGTTTGGAAATATATTGGTTTGGACATATCCTAGGTTTTTTTTGTGTTTAGGGTTGCTGGAAATTTATTATAAATTTACCTGAATTTTGTTGCTCATTATTTTTTTGGTTTTTTAATCGTTTTTTTTTTGTCCTGGTTCTTGATTTTTTTTGTGCGAGCACGTGTATATGTATGTATATAGATTCGATATATTAATTTTTTTTAAAAAACATGTAATAATAAATTTTATGTAAATAGATTCAATTAAGAAATTATGTAATATATATATACATATATAATGTATGAAATAAATAGAATTGATTGGTTTTTAAAAATGATGAGAAAATTAATTTAAAGAAAATATTTTAACAAAACATTATTTATAAGAATTTTTTTATAAAAAAATGTTAAAAAATTAGTTTAATGAAAAAAAAATAACAATTTAAACAGTGTAATATTTATTAAAAACATATTTAATAATAATTAAGATTTTGTTTAATACTTTGTAAAAAAATATAAAGAATATAAAGAATTATTAAATATTCGTAAAAATATTAATTATTAAAAAAGTAGTATTAATTTAAATAATTAGTGAAAATCATTATATAATTTATTATATTTAATAATTAATGATTCTTTATTATTAATAAATTTTAAATATTAGTCATAATTATAAAATAATAATAATTTGTAAAAAATTATAAAAAAATATAACTATTACAAATTAATAATAATTCATATAAAGGTTGTATTAATTAAAATAATTAGTGTTAATAATTTTTATAAATTTCAAAAAAACACCTGACACACACAACTATTATAATGCATCTAGGGTGAATATTATTAATTCAATAATTATTAATTCAAAATAAATATCAATTAAAAATAATTATTAATTCAAAAATATGAACTCAAAATTATTTATACATTATTTTTATTAATCATTGATTCAAGATAATGAAATTTATTTATAATCCAAATTAACTATTAGTAAAATTATTTATAAATTATATATATATACATCTGTGTGTTTATATAGATTTTATATTTTTATATTTTTTTAAAAATGGGTTAGAATATATTTCATGTATTTATATTAATTAAGAAATTATGATATATATATATATATATATTAATTATTACAATTTTAATATTAATTAAAATAAATAGTAATAATCTTTATGTAATTTATAATAAATAATAATTAATTAGTCAATATTATTAATAAATAGTAAATATTAGTGTTAGTTATAAATTATTATTAATAATTTGAAAATTTGAGGAAATTACATAAATATGTAAATATTTGTAAAATAAAAAATATGAGTAATTATTAAATATTAGTAATATTTATTATAAATACAAACATAAATAATAAATTATTATTATTGCATATTAAATAATTATATCAATTACTAAAAAAATTAAAAATTATTTTTAATAAAATACTAATTTTTTTATCAAAACTTGTAAAAAATTATAAAAAATAATAACTATTAGAAATTCACAATATTTCATATAAATGTTTAATTAATTAAAATAATTTGTATTAATAATTTTTTAAAATATTGTAATGTATATTTATATATAATATATATATATAATATATAAATAAAAGATGAAAAATGATACCCTCATGTGTGATGTTACCAAACACTTGATGCTCTCAAATATTATATCACACCTAGGGTAAACCTCAAATCCCGGACCCAACGGTGGTATCTGATTTTTCATATGATACATAGTTTGAAAGATACTTCAAAATTAAATAAGAAATTATAATAAAAATATTAAATGAATTACCCTCGTGTGCAATGTAACTAAACACCCGACACTCACAGATGTTATACCATGCCTAGGGTAAACCCCACATCCCAGATCCAATGGTGGTCTCTGATTTATCATATGCGACATCATCCAAGAGATATTATATTATTTTAAAAAAAAAGTGTGTGTCTTATCTAATATATTTAATATTTTTAGTCTATCTATGTTGAGCCTCTATGGGCCCCATAATCCAGTTCTAACCCAACACCATACTCTAATAATATTTTATAGAATATTTCAAGGTATTAAAATATAATAATAGTTTAAAAATAGTCAAAGTGATCAGTAATAATTATTCTTATTTCTAATTCTTTTTTACATAATTATAGACTCAGGAAGTAGACACTAGTTTTTATTACGCAATGGTGATTGGATAAATCATCACAAAAATCCAAACATGTCTAGTATAATTCATGAATACATTTAAGGTGTTGAAACAATTGTGTCATTTGCATTTTTGAATTCTGATTTTGTTTCTAGAGGAACAATTAAATGTCTATGTCAGAAATGTGATCTTAAGAGATTCAAAATATTTGAAAATTTTGATTTTATATTTTGTGTTTTGGTTTTCAAAAAGATTATATTTTTTAACATCAATAAGGTGAAAATAATTCAGTATAAAATATAAATTTATTGGTTTTTGATCCATTATTTCAGAATTTAATACATGAGGTCGTTGGTCGGTCTATTCTTGAAACAACAACTCAGAACGATATCCCAAATCCTAAATCAAAACCTTCTTAGTTTTATAATTTGTTAAAATCTACTGAGGAGACCTTATATCTAGGATTCCAAATGAGAAAACTTGAAGTTATTACAAACTTTATGGATATTAAATAAGATTTTTGAATTTAAAATAGTTGTTTTGATTAGATTTTATCTTTGGTTAAATCGTTGTTCCCTAACAGAAATATATTACCTACAAGTTTCTATAAAACTAAGAGGTTGGTTCATAATTTGGGTTTTATTTATCAGAAAATCCATGCATGTTGAAATGACTAAATCTTATATTATGATGATTATAAATCCTTAATTAATTGTCCAACATGTAGATAATTTAGGTATAAAGAGGCAAAACAAGGAAAGTTCAGATTTCATGTGAAATAGTTGAAGTATTTTCCAATTACACTTTGTTTACAGTATTTATTTATGTCTCGAAACATATCTAGATTGATGACATGGAATCGTTGATATTAAATATAACAGTCTTCTTGCATCAAATGAACCATTTATGTTGGAATATCAAGCACGTTAAGTTTATTATGAAAATTACTGTGATGCTTTGAGAGATTTGAAGGACTGGTGGAGTGTGATAAAAATTAAATCATGTGAAAATTAGTTTATTGAAAATTAAAATGGTTCTATGAAATTGAAACATATTAAAAAATTCAAGAAACATCCCAAAATATATATATTACCTAATTATATATAAAAATAAATGATAAAACACCTTAGTTAAGGGCCGATGATATAGATAGTTTTGATGAAGTAATAGGGCATATTGAAACTGAAATTCATATGGAAGTTGATGATGCTGAAGATGATGAAGACATTGATCTCCGTGAAAATTATGAAGAAGACGATAATTGATGTATTAAATTTAGGTCATTAGTTACAGGTAATTATTATATTATGATATTTATAAGTTTTTTATATTTTATATTTGTATTAACAATTTGTTATAGGTAAGATTATTAAATTTTGATAATTATTGGTTTTGTATATTTGATATTTGTATTGACAATTTATTATAAGTAAGAATGTCTGTTTCTGATGTCTAGAGATGATCCTTACTATCTATTTCATTCTATCACTCATTACAAACATCCTACTAATGAGCCTGATTCAGCTGATCCTCAGGATAATGCTCCTATAAGGAGTGTGTGTGGTCTTGCATGATTGATGATTCTGGATCCTACTTTAGAAATATAACCATATTTTGATTTTGATCCTCTTTTATGGAGGTATGTTTAATTGTTTAAGATATTTATTTTATATTAACTTTGTGTATTAATTTTGGTAATAATTTTATAATTATTGTTTTTATTTTCAAAGTTTTTCACATTCAGCTATTGTACAGGCTGGTGCGATTCTAAGAAATTATTTTTTTGATCCATGGGTGTCATGAGATCTGGTTCCCATCATTGTGTCTCACCGGATGTTTGACCACTGGATTGTACGTTATTAAATAATATATAATTTTTAAAATCTATTTAATTACTAACATATTTTTTAAATTTTCATGAAATATATATTTTCTCTAATTCCTGATATCTTGTGAGGTCCTATCAAAGAGGAATGAGATATTTTTATACATGTGGGCTTTCATCAGTTTCTAAAAAAACTCTGAAAGTAAGATATGGATAAAGCCTGTGCAACTATTTTCAACCAGTATTTCTTTTCCCATTGACCCAACTATATCTCAGCTCAAGTATGGGATGGATTGTGCTCCTTTTGTCTAGAAGAGATTTTTAGGAGGAGATCATTATTTGGATGTCAGATCCGAGGGAGGAAAGAGGCCACACATAGGGCTGTAAGTTGTACATTTGGAATATATCGATGATAAATAGTAAGTGATGTTTTTTATTATATATATATATATATATATACTTTAACTATAACATGTTTGTTATATTATACAGACTACTACCAACCCATCTATTACAGAGTTTAAATTTTATAAGAAGATTTATATTGTTCCCCATATAGAAGAATGTGTATGCGACAGACAATGTCATATTGTGGTTATTAATTTTTATAAAAAAATCATGGATATTAATTTTATTGTTATTCTACTTTGTCATTATATTTAAATGCAGTGTATAAGGTTGTGACTTATCATTCACAGGAGAGTCAAGATGAGATAAAATAAGATTCCACCCATGATTCAAGTTTAGATGAGGGGGTCTGGATATAGGAAACTTTGCAAGGTGTTGAGAAAGGTCAGGTGATTGGTATTGGTTCTCGACTGACACATATGAGTTATTATGGTACTTCTATGATGGCATCAGTGAGCATAAAAAGAGCTTATAGAGTGTCATCATTGATACCATCGTTTTCCTCACAGTATGAGGAGAGGTTGAGAGCTCATGAGGAGATGATAAAGTGGATGTAGAAAGAGAGGGAGGAGGAGCATGAGCAGCAGCATCAGAGAGATAAAAAGATGTTGGAGTTTATGCGGTGACATGCCTATAGCATTGGTATGGAATTTCCTCCCCCTAGTCCTTCGAGTGATCCTCCTCCACCTGACGGAAGTTGATGATTTCTGAAGTTTTATGACTATTTTGTAATTTGGTATAACAAACATATTATGTTTGAAATAATGTATTTCTTTTATGTCAGTTTTAATTTTTTTAAATTTTTTTAATGTTTTCTAAATATTTGTAATTTTTTTAATTATTATTAAATGTTTTTAATGCTTTAAATTTTTTTAATTAATTTTAATATTTTAATTTCTTTTAAAAATATTTAATTTTTTCATTATTTTAATTATTTTTAAATATATTTAATTTTTTGGTTTTTTTAAAATTATTCTTAAATTTTTTTTAATTGATTTTAATATTTTAATTTCTTTAATTATTCTTAAATATATTTATTTTAAAAAAATTAATTGATTTTATTTTTTAAAATATTTAAATTATTTTTAAATATATATATTTTTTTAAAAATTATTTATTTATTTTAATTATTTTAAATTTTGATTTTTTTTTAAAATCTATTATTTGCGACGGGAGGACTGTCCATTGCAAATAATTAATTGTGATGGTCCATCATAATTGGTTATTTAAAAAAATTATGACACTTATTTGTGACAGATGATTTGTCTATTGCAATTAATCACTATTTGCGATGGACCGTCATAAATAACCAAAATTACGACACCGTTTTTTTTTCACGGTACATTAGTGATGGACTCCCGTCGTAAATGAATTTTTTTGATAAGATTCCATCACTAATATCCCATCATAAATAATTGAAACTTTAGTGGTGAAGGTAACCACTTTGAGGTAACAGAGTATCATGACCCACTCATAGTAAACAGTGTTCAAGTGCTATTGTTCTTACTAGAACACAAGTTCTATGGTTTTGGTTATTTTTAGGCACTAAGGTATACATGTGCACATGTCATTTCATATTATTCATTTATTAACATATCATGGGAACCATATATTTATCCATTATATTAATTGAACACTCTGGTTGACTATTATAGTGCACCTTGGATTCATGTTGGTGATTTTCATCATTTTTCCTTACTTGTTGATCAATCGACTGTGGTCCCTAATATTACTAGCTAGGTTTTACCTTTTGGTAATTCCAAGGTCTAATCATATTAGAAATGAGATGATCCAATCTCAAGAATGAATGTGCCTCTAAATTTTGTCTTTGGAATATCACACTCTAATTTTAAGATGATGATAACCTCACTATAAGTCATTCAATAAAGTGGCGCTTCCACCTGAACAACTAGAGAGGTTTTGGGGTCATTTTCATGTGTGAATGGTGATCGAACCAAAATTTACTCTATTACATGATCATTTATTCCTACACTATCAAGCGGTTCGGTCATACACTTGTAATATTTTTTGAAATTAAAAATGATTGTTAGGAATTCATGTCACAATATTCTTAGGTAGTTATAAAGAATTATTAAGTTATTTATATGATTTTCTATCCTAGGGAGGAACCCATAATAAAGGATTATAACCATAATAGAACTCACCAATGTTGTTCATGCCTACAGATTATTTACTCTCTGATATATATCCCACGAAACAAAATAGCATGGTCATGTGCATGTAATTATTCAATACATGTTGATAGTATTTGAAGTTTGTGGAGGTGCACCTGATGTGTTGTTGTGAAATTGCTTGGATTCTATTGTTTTTCTTTTATTCTGGGCATTAATAATCAATATTAGATTGTTTTATTTTTCTTAATATTTGTGGATAATTATATGGTGATAGGTTTGTGTTGGACAGGTGAGTCATTAACCCATCTCCAGTGATAATTATAGTTTAATAGGGTTATGAAACTACTCTTCTTGATTATCAATATTATAGTTGAGATATTTAACCAAGTATGATGTGTTGATTTGATATTTTAATTTGTGGTTCTGGAAATTGGTCCATACATGAAAGAGGATTGTGTGAATTTATCATACATGTCTTGTAGGATTCACATGACATTTATATTCTTATGTGTGACTGAATTTTCTAATGACATAGGGTTTAGTTATATAAGGTGTCCATAATGATTTTTATATGGTTTTCCTATATAACTTGTTAGTGAAATTATTAATATGATTAATTATGATTGTTCCTCAGTGAATAATTTTTTATTAGTTGAGTGTAAATTCGATAAAGCCTCAAATAAAATGTCTATATAGAACACATGAGGGTGAAATGTTACTTCTCTATATAACACTTTGTTTTCTAAGACTTATTACCACAAGTGTACATGATTTTGTACATTCATGTATAGTTATTTAAAGATATTTTGTTATAAATATAGTATTTTTTTGTCTTTTATATTATGATTCTCATATAGAGTAGTGTGTCGGTTATGGTTTCATATAATGTAAACAATTATCATTTACTTAAATATATTTTCGATGAAACTTCAATATTATTGAATTTTTTTTTGACAAAATTACTTATAACAATTTTTTTACAGAATGGATAGAAGTTGGATGTATGAAACTGATTGGATATCAAGTGATTTTCAAAACAATTTGGAGATCTATTTAGATTTTTCATTTCACAATGCTTCAGATAGTGGTCACATACACTACCCATGTTATAATTGTGTTAGAAGACCTTGGTTGAGACATAAAGAAGTTAGATACCACATAATCAAATATATTTTTCAAGAAAACTACTATGTGTGGTATCACAATGGGGAGAAAATGAAATCTCAAATTGTTGATGATCCAAATGAGAGGATTGGATTAGAGAATTTGTTATATGCTCGGTTTTTATTTATTCATCATCATGAAAAAGAAAGGATTCTGACACAAGAAGACTTCGATATTAGAACACATGATTCGTCTAATGAAAATGACAATGTTGTTGGGGTGAAAAAATTGAATGATGCTGCCACGACACCAGTATATCGACAATGCGGTAAAATGAAAAAGATGGAATTTTTAATCTGATTGTTTCATGGGAAAACTATGTATGATATTTCTAATACTTCCATCGATTACATTCTTACCTTATTGAAGGACTTACTTATAGATGATGCATATATTCCCTCAAACCACTATATGTCATGGAATTTAGTTGAGGAACTTGGATTTTCAAGAAACAAAATTCATGCTTTCCTGAAAGATTTCATTTTATTCTGGGAGGAAAATGCTGAACAAAATAATTGTATAAAATGTGGTACATCCCACTGGAATCCAAAAGTTGATGGAACACCATATCGTGTTCTATATAAAGTAATGTGGCACTTTCCATTGATCTCCAGACTCCAAAATCTTTTTATGTCTGATGAAATATCAATAAAAATGTGATTTCATGATACTGAGAGAAATAAGACTAATGATAATTTGATTCACCCTATAGATGGGTTTTTATGGAAGAGATTTTATTCTCAATATCCTAATTTTGTAGTTGACATGCATAATGTGAGGTAGGGCCTTTCATGTGATGATTTGAATCCATTTGGGCAGATGCTTCACACAGCACAAGGCCAGTTTTTATACACATTTATAACCTTCCCCAGGTTGTGTATGAAAACATCTTTCACTTTTATGAGAAGACTCATATATGGACCTTTTGATCCCAGAAATTATATAGACGTATACATGAAACCTTTAATAAAATAGTTGAAACTTCTTTGGGATGTTTATGTGCGCACATACGATGCATGTTCTAAAGACATATTTCATATGTGTGTTGCGCTTATGTGGACGAGCAATGATTTTACTACTTATGAAATGATGTATGTATGGAGCATGAATAGAAAACTATCATGTCCTATTTTTATGAAGAATACATGATCTAGAATACTGAAACATCATTTTAGTTTTATTCTTATGGGACATCGATGATTCTTTCCAATGGACCATCCATATAGAAATAATCGTTGAAGATTTGAAAATACCATGGAGACAGATGATCCACCTCAGCATATGTCTGGAAGTGATGTGATTAATGAATTGAAAGATTTCATTTTTTCATTCAGGAAGGGTTAAATGAAATCTGGAAAGAGAAATAATGTTTCCACTAAAACCTGTTAAAATTGGAATAAGAGAAGTATCTTCTTTTATTTGCCTTATTAGTCAACCATGTTGTTACATCATTGGTTAGACGTAATGAAATTTGAAAAAAATATTTGTAAAATGTTGCTTTCGATTCTTCTAAATGTTAAGGGAAATAAAAAAGATGATTTACGGTCTCTGCGTGACTTGGTGGATTGGGGAATCAGACCAGTATTGCATCATGTGCGTATCAGTGAAAATAAATGGAAAGTTCCATGTGCTTATTATGTATTGACACCTACAGAAAAAAATCAATTTCTTGAAGTACTAGAGACTATTAAAGTTCTTGATGGTTATTCAAGCAATATATCTAAACAAATCAACAGAAGAGAGTTGAATCTAAAATCTTTGAAGACTCGTGATTATCACATCCTTCTGCATGAGTTGATTCCAATACCAATCCACAATATTTTTTCTAATAATGTAAGGTTCTATTTTATTTGATTGTTCCATTTGTTTAGAGATATTAGTTCTAAGAAGTTTTCCAAGTCTTTCTTTCAAAAAATATTGGCATATGCCCCATTAATTTTGTTTGAGTTAGAGAAAATATTTCCTCCATCATTTTTTACATGCATGCTGCATCTGACTGTCCATATTCCAACTAAAATACTTCTTGGAGGACCTATTTCTTTTCATTGGATGTATCCAACTGAAAGAAATATGTACACATTAAAATCTTATGTCCGAAATAGGAATCATCCCAAAGGTTCTATTGTGAAAGGTTACTTGGCTCAAGAATGTATGGATTTATGAACTATGTATTTGTCTGATATTACTATAAGAATGAACAGACCAATGAGAAATGAATAAGAATAGTATGAGAAAAATGAACCCAGTTTTCCATCACTTCCACAAACAGGAGGAATTTCTAGGTCATAGACATTGACGATATTAAGCCTAGAAGAGTGGGAGATGGAGCATCCCACAGTTTTGTTCAACTATGATTTGTTCGATGACTACATCAGGTAAGTAAATTGAATATATGTATATATTATATATATATCTATTAAACTATTCTTATATTTATCTATAGGTAACATAAAGCAATGATAAATATAAAGCATCGTTCTTTATCTTTGAAAAAGAGCGTGACTTTGCAAAGCTAAGAGTTTTCTTCTTGGTCAAAGTTTAAGATAAAAATATTATTGTTTAAAATATTTAAATTAACATTTAATTATGTTTAATATTTATTTATATTTCAGGTATTGAGTTTTCCTATTGGCTCTGTCTTTGATGAAATAAGATCTTTTTCTTTTGTCCCTAATACCATAGTTCGTGACTGTAAATCAATTGTTATCAATGGGTGCATATTTATTATCACCAAAAGAGAAAAGAATGTGAGAACACAACATGATGGTGTTAATGTTACTACCACAACATACTATTATTCCATTGTATCAGATAGTAGACTGAGATTTGAAAATGTAGGTTATTATGGAGTTGTTGAAAAAATAATAATTTTAGATTATTATTCTCATGCACGAGTCAGGATGATGAAATGTCAGTGGTTTGATTCGATGACAATGGAACATTTATTGATGATTGTGGATTTCAAGTAATCGATATGACTCTCACTCTTGCTACTGATGAACCATATATATTGGCATCAATGGAGAGACAAGTTTTTTATGTCAAAGACCATCTTAGACCTGGATTTGGTGTTATTATTGAAGTAATTCCAAGTCATATTTTTGATGATGGTGATAATGAAATTGACACCATCCCTACTATCATTAGAAATGATCCATTTATTACTTTTGATGACTCCAATAGCTCAATTGTCAGAGTTGACTGTGAACCTGAAGTTTTGGAGGGAAATATATAAAATCATATATCCATGTTCTCAATTATTTTGGTTTAACTCAACTAGGGTTATTAAGGTTGGTACTATTAAAATTTATTTAATATTTATTAAAATGTATTTTATCTAACTTGACCATTAAGTGAATTTTCAATGTTTATTGGTTGCAATTTTATTTTAATTTTATTTTCTAATTTGGAATTTAACTGTATTAAAACCTAAAAAACCAAAATTTATAACTTGGTGAACATTTCAATGCTTTGTTGACCATGTATAAAATTAGTATAACTATAATACCTCCCTTTAACATTTCACCAGATAATGAACATAATGGTTTTTTTTTTCTTCTGCAAACCATGTATAGAAACCTGCATCATCTACCAGGGCTAAACAAATTAAATTTTTCTTTAATATTGACAAGTGCTTTACCCCTTATGAACATGATGGTTTGTATTCTTAGTAAATAAAAATCCTACTAAAAATTAAATTTATTTGTTTCATCTAATTGTATGATTTATTTAATTTATTATATATCTATTCAAGTTCACCTAAAACAATGGACAGTTAAATTATCCATGAATCCCCCTATTCCCTCTCATTTATTTTGTTTTTTGGATTACAAATTAGTTATCCTTTTCTAATTACATCCATATTTATTTAAAAATGTGGGAAATAAAACCAATTGAAGATAGATGATGAAAAAATATAATGGAGAATAATCGTCTCATGGTTGAGATGGGCATTCCACCACTAGTTCATGTAGTGGGTATTTTATTTCAAATATATATATTTAAATAATAGATAATTTCATGTGATTAATTTTTTTTAAACATTTTTACAAGATCCACATCTTAGGTGATAAATATTTGATGATAAGCCTAGTGGTAGTCCTAGTACTCATGGTGTTTGTATGAGGGGGTTGTACGAGAGCTAGGCATACCCGATTAGACCATGCCCCTTCCACTGACATACCATCTATCCCACATTCTGATCATGGTGTGTCATTAGAGACACATGGGATATTTAGGCCTCCCATGTTTTCACCACCCTTTACATCTAAGTCTCCTCACCTATCTTTACCATATATGATGATGATTCCCACTCCCCATCCAGCATTCATCCAGCCATTTGTGCCATATTCTTTTACTTCTACTTCCTTCTCTCTGAGCTTCTATATTCCATCTTCTTCGAATCCTACTCCACTCGAGTCTATCCCTGCTGAGCATACATTATGACCCAATCCACCTACATAGGGTGTTACTTCAGTTTCTACAGATCCAGCGGCACCCATTGATCAGACTACCACAGGTATATTTATAGAACTCTAACAAATATTTATACCACTATTTATTTTCATTATAACTAGTATTGATAAAATATTTGTTTTTATTTCATAACAGATACATCTATTGATAGGAGGTGGGGATGGGGGCATACATGCATGTGTACATTGTGGAACTGCCGCACACAGTTGATGGTAGACTACAATGAAGATAGTCAACTGATTGAAAAAATAGGGTAGCAATGTCAGAGTTTTTTGGCAACACTTTCCAAATACTCTGACATCATTCCTATCAACCCACTCTCATGGAGACTGTTTCCAAATGAAGTCAAAGATAATGCTTGGGTAGAGATATGGGTAAAAAATCTATTGTATTTAATGCAATGTATTATTTTTTTATTTATATTAATTAATATTTTTGTGTCAACTTCGGTTTAATTTCCCCGATGGTGAGGGTGCATGGACAGCACATCTAAAGGATTTAGGTGAGCTTTGGAGAGCCTATAAGCATGATTTTTATATTAGATGGTGTGATAGAGTTGGCACAGAGTTAGAGGCAGTCCCTATTATTGATGATTGTCCGATAGAATAGTACCAGCAGATAATTACTCATTGGATGACTACCTAGTTTAAGGTTTCGATCACATTTTAGGTATTTAAATGAAAATTTTCATTTTTTGTGTTAATACTATCTTTTTTATTATTGAATTTTATTTAGGAATCTTCCTAAATAAATAAAAAAACATTGATTCTAAAAATTACCTCCACACATTGGGATGTACTACGATGCAAGATCATAATAGGAAACAGGTATGACAGTTGTTTATAATTTTTCTTTACGATTATCACTTTATATTGTTTCCTCAATAATTTATTTGATTGATAAAGTTTTTATATAATTTTAGTTATGAAATTAATTATTGGTAACCTATTTTTAATTAAGGTTTCCTAAATTTAATGTTATTTTAGAGGGAAAATTTTAATATTTAAGGATGGGTACCTCGAGAAAAACTGTTTTGCTTGAGTTGAAGGAAAAAAGATGGAAGGGCGGTTAATGAACCGACTCAGCAGTAGATTGTAAGTTTTAATTTGTTGATTTAAAATTTTAATATCTATTTTGTAACTTAATAATCTATTTATATTTGTAATATGATTCTCTAGAGGCCCTTGATGCCCAAGAACCTGACAATTTTGGGCCAAATGATCACTTACATAAGGTGTTGGGAGATGAGCACACTGGAAGAGTATAGTTCCAACGAGGTATTGGCCCCCCTCAGGTATGAGTTGTAGTGCCACCGAGTTCCAGAAGGTTAAGGCAAAGGTAGAATAGGCTGAAAAAAGGGCCACAGAGATGGCAGAACAGTCTACTAAGGCAAACACTGCATTTATGAAACTGATGGAAGTTTTACATGCAACGCTTCCACCAGAGGCTAGCACATCTTGTGATGAATATATGTCCTCTATGAGTTCAATACATGGTGCACTATGTGGTAGTTCTATTGGTGGCTAATATTATGGTGAGGAGGAGGCCGAGGAAAAGGAGGAGGAGGAGGCTGAAGAGGAGGCCAAGGGGGAGGAGGAGGAACAGGTGGAGTATGAGGGCAAGGAGGATGGCATTGACAAGGATGGGGATGATGATGGGGATGACAATGAGTATGGGGTGAGGCAAATGAGAATGGTGATGATAGTGATGGTGATGAGAGACAGATTGATCTGTTACATTTTTTATTGATATTATTGACATTTGATGTTTAATGATTTGTTGTGCTTGAATATATGTGTGATTAGGTATGTCAAGTTATCTTTATTTCTTTATCTATAAATAATAAAACTTTACTTGATGATTTTCTGTGACTATTTCACTCCTCCTATGGACACCCCCCACCCCCCTAGACCCTCCCCCACCCCCCAGAAACCCCCACCCCCTTGGAGATCCCCCAACCCCTGGACAACCCCCCCCCCCACCCCCCCCCCACCCCCGGAAACCCATCACCCATCTAGACACCCCTAGCCCCTTGGACAGCCACCCCAACCCCTTGGATGCCCCCCCCCCCATTCCAACCCCTCATACCCCTCTCCAACCCCTTGGACACCCCCACCCCCTAGACACCCCCCCCCCCCAACACCACCCCCTGAACACCCCCCAGCCCCCTGGACAGCCCCATTATCCCCCTAGACACCCCCTACCCCCTTGGACAGCCCCCCAACCCCCTGGATAGCCCCCAACCCCTGAACACCACCCCACCCCCCTGGACACCCCCTACCCCTTAGACAGCTCCCCCAACCCCCTAGAAAGCCCCCCCCCCCCCGGACACCACCCCACCACCTAGACACCCCCCACCCCCTGGACACCCCTACCCCCTTTGACAGTACCCACAACCCCTACAGAGCCCGCCCACCCCCTCCCCCCCAGACACCCTCCCTCAACCCCATGGATAGCCCCCTACCCCCTGAACACCCCTACCCCCTTGGACAGCACCCCCAACCCCCTAGAGAGCTCTCCCACCCCCCCCCCCCCCGGACACCCTCCCCCAACCCCCTGGACCCCCACACCCACCCCCTAGACACCCCCCACCTGGGACAACCCCCACCCCCCCCTAGACAAACCCCCACCCCTAGACACCTCATACCCCCTTGGACAGCCACCTTAACCCCCTAGACAGCCCCCACCCCCCTAGACAGCCACCACCCAGTAGACACCCCCCCCCCCCACCCTAGACATCCCCCCACCCCCTGGACACCCCCACCCCCCTAGACACCCCCTACCCCCTTGGATAGCCACCCCAACCCCCTGAACACCCCCCCCCCAGACACCCCCCACCCCCTAGACACCCCCTACCCCCTTGGACACCCCCCCAACCCCCTGGATAGGCCCTCCACTCCCCTTGACACCCCCCCCAACCCCTAGACACCCCCAACCCCGCTGAACACCCTCTACCCCCTTAGACACCTCCCCCCCCAACCCCCTAGACACCCCCCACCCCCTGGACACCCCCACCCCCATGGACATCCCTCTACCCCCTTGGATGCCCCCCCCCCTGGACAGCCCCCCACCCCCTGGAAACACCCCCCCCCCCCCAGACACCCCCTTACCCCCCTTGGACACCCCCCCCCAACCACCTGGACAGGACCCCCACCCACCTGGACAGCCTCCCAAGCCCCCCAGACACCCCTCCCCCACCCCGCTGGACACCCCTGACCCCCTTGGACAACCCCCCATCCCACTAGACACCCCCCACCCCCACACCCATGGACATTACCCGCCAAACCCCCTGACACCCCCACCCCCTTAAACACCCCCTACCTCCATGGACACCCCCCCCCAACCCCCTGGACAACCCCCCCCCCCCCACCCCACTAAACACCACCCCACCCCCCTGGGCACCCCCTAACCCTTGGATAACCCCCCCCCCCCCACCCAACCCCCTGAAACCCCCCCCCCAAACACCATCCCACCACCTGGACACCCCCCACCCCACCCCACTAGACACCCCTTACCCCCATGGACAGCACCCCAAACCCCCTAGACAGCCCTCCCACCCCCCAAGACAGCCCCCCAATCCCCTAAATATACCCCACCCCTTGGACACCCCCCACCCCTTGGACACCCCCCACCCTGGAAAAAAACCCACCCACCCACCCCCCCCCCATGGACAACTCCACCCCCTCGATACCCCCTACCCCCTTGCACAACCACCCAAACCCCCTGGACAGCCCCCACCCCATGGACACCCCCTACCCCCAGGACACCCCCCACCCCCTAGACACCCCCCACCCCTGGACACCCCCTACCCCCTTGGAAAACCACCCCAACCCCCTGGAAAGCCTGCCACCCCCCTAGACACCCCCACCCCTCTGGAAACCCCTAACCCCTTGGACACCCCCCTAACCCCCTAGACAGACCCCCAACCCCCGTGGACACCCCCCCCCCCCCCCCGACCACCAGCAGCACCACCACCACGCTGGATACCTTGTACCCCCATAGACAGCCCCCTGACCCCCTGGACACTTCCCCCCACCCCACGGACACCCCCACCCCCATGAACAGACCCCCACCCCCTTGGACAGCCCCACCCCGCTAGACAGCCCCTCACCCCCTAGACACCCCCCCCCCCCACACACACACACACACACCATGGACACCCCCCCCCCCCCAACCCCCTGTACAGGCCCCCTACCCCCTGGACACCCCCCTAGCCCCCCAGACACCCCCCACCCCGCTGGACACCCCCTACCCCCTTGGATACCCCCCCTGGATAGCCACCCCCCCCACCCCACCCCCATGGACATCCCCCCACCCCCTTGGACACCCCCCCCCCCCCCGAACACCCCCCACCCCTTGGAAACCCCCTACCCCCTTGGACATCCCCCCTATCCCCAAGACAGCCCCCCACCCCTAGACACCACCTCACACCCTTTGACACCCCATATCCCTTGGATAGCTCCCCCAACCCCCTAGAAATATCCCCCGGACACCCCACCACCTAGACACCCCCCACCCCCACCCCCTGGACCCCCCCCCTACCCCCTTGGACAGCACCCCCAACCCCCTGGACATCTCCCCCCCACCCCCTGGACATCCCCCCCATCCCCCTGGACACCCCCACCCCCATGGACATCCCCCCACCCCCCTTGGACACCACCCCACCCCCATGGACAGCCCCCCAACCCCCTAGTAGTCCCCCCCCATCCCACCTCACCCCACCCCCTGGACACAACCCAACCACCTGGACACCCCCACCCCCATGGACAGCCCCCCACCCCCTGGACAGCTCACCCAACCACCTGAATAGCCCCCCCCCCCCCCCAAACACCTCCCCACCACCTGGACACCCCCACACCCATTGACATCCCCCACCCCCTAGATAGCCCCCCCCCCCCACCCAACCTAGACACCACCACCCCCATGGACATCCCCTACCCCCTTGGACAGCACCCCCAACCCCCTGGACACCCCCCCTAACATCAATATCTTATTTCACTCCTCAAAAATATATCATTCCAAAATCATTGATAAAAAATACAATCCGGTCAATAAGAACATCAATGTCCCCCTTTTATTTTTTTTACAATACCAACAAACAACTCTTATACCAACATGTTTGTATAATTTTCCACATTATTGATAATAAATACAAAGGATATCTTGGGATCTTCTCATTTCATTTAACTTCTCTAAAAGATACCATCTTATCCTCATTTTACTCATAATTACATCCTGCATCACCTTTTGAGAGAATGAAAGTTTCACTAAAAACTTACCTAAGAGACTTTGGTTAATCTACTTTATGTCTATATGGGATAACTTAGTATAGAAAATAAGAGATAATTAACCAAGAAATAAAGTTTGTACATTAATAAACTCAACATGTGATACCATTTTGAAATAACTCAAATTAGGGGTTGTATAACAAATCCCTTATAAAGATTTAGTATACAGTCAACTCAACACACGGATTATAAAATTAAATCATAAGACATAATATTATATTTTAGGGATTTTAAAGAGGGAGATCATTATAAACCTAAAGTGAATTTATAGACTAGTGGTATAGAATTCTAGGTATTCTGTATTCTAAATTCTGTGTTATTCAGTAGTTAAATGCACAGAGGGAAGCTGCTTACTTCTGGACAAGGTGAATTATATGATCTATACCAACGGTTTCCAAAACCGTTGGTATAGAATTGAAAAACTCACTCTTTTCCAATGGTTTATATCCGCTGGTAAATGCATTTTATTCTCAATCTTTACCAATGGTTTTCAGAAACCGTTGGTAAAGGCTAGTTAATATCAATATTTACCAACGGTTTTAGAAACTATTGGTAAAGGCCTGTTATTATCAATATTTACCAACGGTTGCACAAACCATTGCTAAAGATCTATTGCAATGGTTTCTAAACCATTGGGAGGTATAATATTACTTTTGGTGGCTTATCCCAATGGTTATTTTATAACTGTTGTTATAATCCTATCCCCATGGATTTCTTGCCAATGGTTGGATAAACCGTTGGTATAAGTTTTACCAATAGTTATACAACTTTTACCAATGGTTTAAAACTTTTGGTATATACTAAATTTCTAGTAGTACTTATAGAGATATGAAGACTAGATACGCATACTTTCCATATATTACCAGGAGAGATTACTATCACTCTAGATGAAATCTCAATTATGTTAGGCCTCTCTATTGAGGGTTTGGTTGTGATAGGCCACATTTCCAGTGACTGGTATGCTTTGGTACATTGAATACATATCATAGAGGTTGGAGACATTTGTAGTTTCATCATCGTCAGTCGGCTATGCATGTCATGGATAGATAAAAACTTTTCACCCATCAAGTCGATTCTATTGATGAAATTATTTTCTTGATATTTTTATGTGAATAAATTCTATAAATTATTAAAGGCACAATATTTATTGATTATTATATGAAATTTTCCCAAATAATGTATTCACATATACTTAATGACCTCAACTAGGAGAGGAGATATAGTTAGAAATTATATTGTCTTCCATATACATAAAAAACATTATTTAGTGCATGTCTCTTCGAGAATATGCAGATTATAGGATGTGGTATTCTCATTTAGATGTGAGTGTGGTAGCGTATCCCTCACTTCACTCCCCATGAACGTCCATATGCTCTTATAATTCCTATTTCTGATGATTCATAGGCTCACTATAATCCCCCCACTGCACCTCTTTCTTAATATAAAAATATTCTAATTTCAGCTATTATTACATAGGTTGTGCAGATAGGAAGTTGGTATGATTCTTCTAGTTTTCCTATTTCTTATTCCCTTAATTTATCATATTTAGTTGTAGCGATGGATGGTTACTAGAGCACATGTGATTCTACAATTTTCCTCAGTGGTTGGATGTCCATGACTTAGCTTCCATATTCTCCCCATGTGGGAGAATGTTTTATCCAATAGTCTTCTTCTTCCCATGTGGGTGTGATTTCTAATCTGTGTTCATCTTCCTTCCAGGTAGGACAAGGTAAAAAAATATAAGACTTTAGATCCACCACCTATCACATGACATGATATTGAGGTAGTTGTAATAGATGTTATGTAGGAGGAGCATACACCAGAGTATAGGCATCGACAAACGTGGTAGGATGAACTATCAATACACTAGGTTGTGGCATAGAGCAACATTTGAGAGAGCGATGTGGGTATTAGTGATACTTTTTCCACTTTTCATAAATTTTGAACTGACATCTATGTTACGTGTTTACTGAATTTTTTACTTGTACTATATTAAAAAACTACATTTTAGAATTAATTAATATAATTAATAATTGATTTTGTAATTAATTAAGATATTTAATAATTAAAAATATATTACATTTATTAACAATTAATAAATAAATTTTTTTAATTATAAATTTATTAGTATAATTAATAAATATCATGAATAATTAATACTTAATAATAATAATAATTAATAGTGTATCACCCAAACCCAAATCACCTGGTCAGGGATGAGGTGCCACATGATCTAGTGCATGCCTCCCTATATGAAAGAGGCCACCAACTAGAAGTGAAATCATAGTTAGCAATGTGGGGAGATTATTCTAATAGTAATATATGTCCAAAAATCATAAATACAATAGAATAAACAATAAATAAATGAATCAACAACAACCACATCAATATAGAATAAGGAAAGGGAAACAACATTCATGTAACAAAAAGACGGCATTCAAGAGTAATATCAAGTCAAAAGGATCCCCACATGTGGTGGATCAATGTACCCAAAATAAAAAAAAGATAAAAAATTTAAATGAGGCATGATATCAAAAGATCATGTAGTCAGTTCGAGCATCACCTCAGTCCATCCTACACCTCCTGGTCAACTTCTTGAAATAGGTCTATTTCCCTTTTTTGTATCCCTAACCACAAAGTATACACACGCAATAAGATGAATGTGTAGGGTATGAGTATAAAACCCAATAGAAAACCCTCAATGTTTCTTTATCGTAAGAGCAGTGTGTGTGTGTGTGTGTGTGTGTGTGTGTGTGTGTGTGTGTCTAAAGGTATATCCATTGAATGGAATAAAAGAATAAATAAATATACAACTGAACAAGTCATTGTGTGCTAACCAAGTTTCCTTGAACCCCAACCTACCTTCTTCATCATCATACCGGAGATATTTCATATAAATTCGGTAGCATAATCTAAACAAGGTCACTAAATTCAATTCTTGACTCAAAAATCTCATGATGTGCATCCATAATAATATCAGAACCAGATTACACATATCATCCCACGACTCAACCATCTCACTGATGGATAGTCACCATGTAATTTGATCAAGGTTTCTCTATTCATTCCACAAATCAACTATCTTAGGATGGATATACACATAACAATTCAACTATTTCTTTTAATTGATATAAAAAAAGTTCTTATAGGGAAACACATGCACCCATTTTCTAAAAAATCCTATAGTAGAGTTATCGTGGTGATACACATGCATCCTGATAGAGATGACATTTTCCAATAAAATTATGAATTTTAAATTTTTTTTAACCCTCTCCATTTATCAATTTGATCTTATGTGTATCAATTTTGGATTTATGATGTGTTTTGAGAAAAATGGTGAAAAGTGTTTAATTCTGGATTTTTGACAGCTTTTTATGTCAAGGGTATTTTAATCATTTATTGAAAAATATAATTCCAAATTGAATGATTATTTTTTTATAATCCTTATTTTATTTCCTTAAACATTTTAGTCTTGACCAAGGTCTGATTCAAGCATCTAAAGGCCTTAAAAATCAATTAAGTTGAACAATTTTACGGGCGGGCAGCGTGGACCCAAACACCATAACGGAAGACCATCTCAGCCTAAAGACCTCCAATGGAGGTGATTCAACCTAGAAAATAATTAGGACAAATTATAGTGCTTATAAAATTAATTTTAGTGAGTTTTGATGTCATTAAGGTTTTTATTGTATGTTATACTTTTGAAGAAATCTTCTTGGAACCTTCTTCTATAAAAAGTAACATTCAATAAAAAAATCATAACTCCTTAATCTGGTGGCCAAATGAGCTAAAATATTTAGAGTAGATGAACAACACAATAGGGAACAATTTTACTCAAGTAGAACTCATATTAAATGTCTATTTAATTAGTCCAAAACGTGTCAAATTTCAGATTATAGAAATCTACCTATAAAAGGAGTGGAGCTTATACCTCTCAAATCATTTATTCTCATCCCCATTCCATATGGGAACCAAGGAGAGGAGTCCAAGGGCCATTTATAATTTTTATTATCTTTTATTTTTATTTTATTTTTATTTCCCCATTTAACACATTCATATTTTCTATTTAAGTGTTTCCCATTTCTTTCTTTCATCCTTCTTTTTCTTCCAACTCTAATTATCATTCTCTCTCTTCCATCCTTCTACCGTGATCTCTTTTCACATTTCAATGGAAAGTGACTAACTCAAGGATTCACCATGGTGGAGGTGTCATGGTGTTCGTCATTATTATGCTTCAAATTTAAAATTTTTTAAATATATTTGTGGTGGGTGTGGGGGTATTTCACAGGTGTGGCGGTCGTCCACCACGACACTATTTCCAAATCTATTTATTTTTCCAAATTAATTCATTTTCCCTACCCTATCTTAGGCAAACCCTTTATATGGTGAATTTGGGGTTTCCATAAGGGTTGAAACAGCATATGATAGAGATAGGTCTTTTGGGAACAGCATTGTCAATCAAGGTTCTCTCTTATTTGACTATTAGAGAAGGTGTGGTTTCGTATATCAGAGGCATGCTAAAATCAAACACTCAATAAATCAAATAAATTTATTCATTAATAAGGATTCATAAAATGAATTATCAATTTGAATTTAAATAACAAATAAATAATTAATGAACTCATGTTATCGAACCCTAGACCATGACCTTTGTTTCTAATCTATATTTCATTTGCATCAGTATTTAGATTTCAATTCTACATTACATTATTTTAATTTCACTATTTTTCAAAAAACCCCAAAACCATTATTTTCAATAAATAACATAGAAACAAAAAATAATTAGATTAGGTGAATTAGAATTAGTGATTGAACCAACTGAAATGCTCCTCAAGTGAGATGACCCTGGTCAGCAACTATACTTCATTAGGAATCTAAATTTGCTTATTCCATGCCCTACGACATTCATGAGTCAAAACTGGCATCGTTTATAGGGAGTTAAACATTTATTTCAATCACCTTTTAAAAATTCACATTTTTTATAATATTTTTTCTTTGTTTTACTTATTAAAAAAATCTAAAAAAATATCTTTTCCCATGATTTTTTCAAATGACCATCTTTTCAATTTAGGGAACGATTACTCATAGGTGAAAGGAAAATAAAAAGATTATATAGAGGTGGAACTCCAATCAAGTGGATATTATCTAATGATAATTTTCAAATATTTTCAAAAAGTCCAAGAGACATGGATCTCACCAAAAGTTTTGATAATTATGATCGAATAACTCCAAACTAACTTGAAAAAATTCAAGGCCAAGAAAAAAGTTCCCCTGTTGTCACTAATTTCACTGAAGAAATCCAAGAAGTAGAGGCCAAAATCGAGGTGGAGGATCCCGACTACCTACCTCTATCAAGTTAAGATCAACTCTAAGAGGCACTTTCCATTAAATAAGAGATTCAAGATGAGCCACATCAGGGAGATGATACAGTCTTGAACTCAAACACTTCAAATTTTATTAAAACTAATTTGAGTATCACCCCTAATAATTTTTAATTTTCAGATTCATCCAACTTGTATGATGCCCTGGAGGAAGATGATGAAAATTAAAATGAACCTATTGAGGAACACCTGAGGATCCCTATAGACATTGAACATTCATTAGAGGGATTACAATAAGATAAATAGAATGTTGCACAAGTAGCAACAAAGGAGGAGGAGGTTCCATACTTTATCCTACCCCCACTATGAAAGATGTACCACATTGAAAAGGGGAAATATCTAGTGTATTCTATCTATAGAGTTTTCCTCAACAAGAACAAAGAATAAAATTTGGGTAAATCCACCCGTGATGATTTAATTCAAAGTAGCCTCATCCACCATCAAACTTTGGATAACATATGGTACTACCCACTGGAGGTAGTAAAAATTCATGTCCCACTTGGGGGATCATATTAAGATTTATCTTTAAATGATTTCTATAAATTTCAATTTCAATTTCCTTTTTATATTAGTCCAACATGCGGCCCACTCCATATTTTTATTTTGAGATTAAATGAAATAATCCTTATGATTAAGTGATTAATTTTATTTTATAGGATCATGATGGCAGAAGGAAGCCCCAAAAATTGGTGGAAGAGAACTGAAGCTTTATTTCAAAAGGGAGTTCACTTTTAATTTTAAACTTTTAAACTCCTTAAATTTTTTTCCAAATCATTATTTGAGATTTAAAGATAAAACTTCATGCCCACACTTGAATTATGCTCTACTTGACATATCTCAGAGACATGAGTTTCTTAGGAATCCATTGATTACATGTTTTAGATTTATATTTTAATAATATTGAATGAGTAAAATGGATAATTGAATGTTTAAAGTGAAGCATGGATGTTGAAATGATGACTTGTGATTTGAGGGAATTGATTGACTCATGTAAAAAAAATTACCATTTTTCATGATTTGAATTTCTAAAATTCATGTGAATTGATTTGTTAATATTGATCATTACTTGAGTGATTTTCAAAATATCATATGTCTCATTCCTTAGAGTATTTATAGACCAAGTACTTCCTATTTTATCTTCATCATATTTCTTTAGTGGTCTTGGGACATGTCACCTACTAGAACTTTCATTGGAACTTGTCAAAGCTATGACTGTACAAATACATATTTAAAATGATTAAGGAATATTTTGAAAATACCTTATCCTTAAAGACCACCATTACATCAATCCTTATTTTATCCCATAGAGACCATGAATGAACTTGATAGGTATTAGCCATGTTTCAATCCATTTTTATCCATCCTTACTCTACTATAAGTATTTTCATTATATTTTAAAGTTGAAGTGTGGGGATAAAGGGAATATTGGTGGATATAATGATATACATTGTAAGGAAGAAGTGTGGAGGTTCTATTTTGTAAATTGTAAAAGTTTGTGGAATCATTCATTATACTCTATTTTTTCTGCTCTTTAATTAAAAAAATTAAAAAAATGATGACAAAAAGAACAAAAAAAAAAGAGAAAATGGGTTGTTATTTGGGAGAACCAAAAAATCACCATTTTCCATACCGATGATCTTCAGATCATATGTGGTTAGGTGATGGATTTAAGGTATTTACTTTGAGTTTTGGGGAAGTTTTTATTGCTACTTTAAAGGGGAGAATTTCATTACACTTTTTGATATCATGAATTGTACTTAATAGATAAACCTCCTCCTTGAGATGTAATTTTTAAAACATCAAATCCTACCAACCTTAAGCCTCAGAGTCATTTAAACCATTATTTAAAAGTCCTCGTGATTTTATGTGCCTTTTTTCTTTACAAAGTAGAGAAAGTAGTTCATTTACAAGCCTATGGATAAGGAGAATATTATCATTATATGATAATAATTCTAATTGAATTGTATCAAGAGTGATGAGAGATAAAAAGAATCAAAAGTGAGGTAAATCATGACTTGGAATGTTTAATAATAATGAATTCAAGAGTTTGAATGAATTAAAGGAGAAGTTACATCATTTTTCAAAGGAGTAAATTAAAATTAATGATTTCATTATTTATTTGAAAAATGTGAAATTAAATTGATATTTTATGTGTATTTTTGAATGTTTTATTTGAAATTGAAAATTGTTAAATTTTATTACTTTTCAATTTGAATATTGGTAACATTAGTGTCCTTAAAATTCCATGTTGAGATTATATGCTTGAGGACAATTACAGTCTAAGTGTGGAAAAATTGATAGAGATAATATTTTACACATTTTTTTATGAATTTTAATTGTTTTAACCCTCCCAAATTAACAATTTGATCTTATATAGATAAATTTTGGATTTATGATGTGTTTTGAGAAAAATGGTGAAAAGTGATTAATTTTGTATTTTTGGAAGATTTTTACATCAATGGTATTTTATTCATTTCTTGAAAAATATAGTTACAAATTGAGTGATTTTTATTTTTAGAATAATTATTTTATTTCCTTCAACTTTTTCTTCTGGACCAGGGGATGATTCGAGCATCTAGATGCCTTAAAAATCAATGAAGTTGGACAATTTTTTTGGGCAAACAGCATAGACCCACCACCGTAATGGAAGCCCATCTCGGCCTATATACCTTCAATGGAGGTGATTCTACCTAGAAAAGAACTATGACACATTGTGTCATTTCTAAAATTAATTTTAGGGAGTTTTGAAGTCATTAAGGTTTATATTTGATGTTATACTTTTAGAGGAAGCTTCCTGGAACCTTCATCTAGAAAAAGTAATATTCAGTAAAAAATTCATAACCCCTGCATCAAATGTCGAAATGAGAAGGAATTTTTATAGGATACACACAAGAAAATAGGGGAAAAAATCAGGAATTGGACCATGTGTTAAATTTCCATTTAATGGTTCCTAAACGCGTCAACTTTCAAAGTATAGAAATATGCCTATAAAAGAAGAGGAGCTACTACCTCTCAAATCATTCCTTCCCATCCCCATTCCATTTGGGAACCAAGGATAGGAGGCTAAGGTCCATTTATAATTTTTATTTTCTTTTATTTTTATTTTATTTTTATTTTCCCATGTAACACATTCATATTTTTTATTTAAGTGTTTCCCATTTCTTTCATTCATCCTTATTTTTCTTCCAACTCAAATTCTCATTCTATCTCTTCCATATTTCCACTATGATCTATTTTCACATTACAATGGAAAGTTACTAACATGAGGCTTGACCCTAGGGAAGGTTTTATGGTGTTCTTCATTATTGCGCTTCAAATTGAATTTTGTTTAAATCTATTTGTGGTGGATGCAGGGGTATTACACCGGTGCGGCGATCATCCACTGCGGTACTATTTCCAAATCCATTTATTTTCCTTGATTAATTCATTTTTTCTACCATATCTTAGGCAAAATCTTCTTACGGTGTAGTTTGGGCTTTTATAAGGGTTTAAATGGTATACGGTGGAGTCGGGTCTTTGGGGAATAGAATTCTCGGTCAAGGTGCTCTCTTATTTGACTATTGGAGGAGGTGTGGTTTGGTATGTCAGAGGCCTGATAAAATCACACACTCAATAAATCAAATAAGATTAATTAATTAATGAGGTTTCATAAAATTAATTATCAAATTAAATTTGAACAATAAATAAATAATGAATGAACTCGTGATATCCAACCCTATGACCAAGACCTTTCTTCTATAATTTTATTATGTTTGAATCTACATCTGTATTTTTATTTAGTATTTTCATTTAATTATTTTAATTTCATATTTTTCTAAAACCAAAAATTCTTTTTCAATAAATATTAAAAAAACAAAAATAATTTGAATAGGTGAACTAGAATAAGTGATTAAACCGACTGCAATGTTCCTCAAGTGAGATGACCCTGGTCAGCCATTATGTTTCATTATGAATATAAATTTGCTTTTGTCACACCATATGATAGGCATGTGTCACAGCCACATGCCAATAAAATAATATATCATAGTTCTCATAAGGTTACACATGAACCCACATTCTAATAAAATCATACGGCATAGTTCTCACAGGGATACACATGCACCCACATTCTAATAAAATAAAACATATTTATATAAACACTACTAGAAAAAATGATATACTAGTGATTTGGAACCATTTGTACAGACCCCTAAACCATTGGTTTAGTCAATAACAATGATTTGATGGACTGTTTGGTGATTTTCTATATTGATAGACATATACTAAGAGTTTGGATAAATGGTTGGTATTTATGGTCTATATTAATGGTTCTCAAACCGTAGGTATATATAACAACCCAAACTGTTATAAATAAAAGTTTATTTTTTGATTTATTTAAATTTATTATTATGTAATACGGTTATAAAAAACACATTCAATCCTTTGGTTTATCCTATCATATTTAATTGACCATTAGGAATCATTACTGTTAATAATATAGTCATTGAATAGTGATCACATTATTAGTATAAATATAGGGTTTTAACAAATTTAATTATCATATACAAAGGAAGTGATGACCTCAACTAGTAGGATCATACCCTATTAATACCATTTATCAGATTTTCCAAGGGAGATATTATCTTGGATCTTTTCCCTTGACCATTTCTAAAATAATATCCAACAACTTAAACATGAGCGAAACTATTTACGGGTGAAGTTCAAGATCATTAAGATCACGACCCAAACCATGTTCGCCAAACTGCCCCATGAAATTCCTACCATTACACACCTTACTATTAGTGTGTTTGTAGGTGTAATAAAGGGATATGTATCAATACCCTATCATTATGAGTATGTATATTATATTTTATAAAATGATGATTATATTTTCATCCTATTATTGTTAGTTTATAAAGGACTTTTATACTATAAAAAAGTAATTTTGTATAATATTCAAATTCAATTAATAAATTTATTTTTATGAATTAATTTATTTTTTAAATAAATAATTTTTTAATAAAATATTATTATTAAATAATTTTTATCAAATATAAATGATCATATAATTTTTATGAAGTCAAATGTAATTTTCGTAAGGGTTCGAAAATTATTATTGTCAAAACCCCATCATTTTTAATAAATGTAAATTATTTTTAAAAAGTAAAAATTCATATATTTAGAAAATAATTTAGATAAAATGATTATTAGTTTTGGAATTAGAACATCTAAATTATCCATCAGTGAATTTTTCATAATTTTCTGAGATAGTCTAATTTTCAGGTAAAAATTAAATACCATATAAATATACTTTGTGTATTATGACATCATAATGACCCAAAAGTGATGTAATAATAGAATCCAAGACCAAATATGTGATTTAAATTTAAAATAATGTTATTTTAATTTTGTTTGAATTATTTCGTAAATCCATTATGAATCCTCCAAAACTTATTCTATATTTTAAGGTTTTATAATCCTTTATTTAAGAGTATGACTCACCTTCACATAAGAAAGGGAATTATTTTATTAAGTTCATCCCTTTACATAATAAAATAATGTATACTAATCCCTTTTTCATAATCCATGGAAAAAAACCATGAGATAGTTTGTGGTTTTGAATATTTTATTTTGTAGAGTCCAAAACCAAAATAATAAAGAAATCCCCCTCTTTTCCTATATAAACCCACCCAAGATCTCATTTATATTCACTCAAAATCCTTTAAGAACATATAAAATCTTCCCTAAACTCCTTAAATTCCTCTAAAGGTGACCCAAAACTCTCAAGAATCCCATCCCAATCCTTTGGAGTTACACACTCAAGTAAGGAATCATCACTTTCCTCTCCTCCTTTAAATTCAAGCATCTTTTATGGAATTTGTCTTCTTAATTACAATTTTTTATAATGTCATTTATTTATAAACATCACATTACATTAAAATTTATGTTATTTTAATGTTATATTAATTATCCTCTCCCATTTTGGCCTTTATCTAAGCTGTTACTATGTCGAAAGTTTGTAATGGATTTATCTTCTCTATTTTTAATCAAGAACCCCTTTTCATGTTATGATTATTATTTTTAGTTTAATCATGTTGGGATATATTAATACATATCCCCATTACTGTAAATTTGATGTATAAATAATTATATTCCCCCTTTACCCCTCATTAATCCTCCTATGATCCTTTATGTGCACTCGTTACCATGCTAAAAAAATAGTTAGGATTCATTATTTATTCATGTTTCTTCAATAACTTATGCCTTATATTTCCATTGTATAATGTTTGGACATGTTTCTAAATATCCCTATTATTTCCCATTATATTTTAATGTTATTATAGACCCATTTATCTCCCATAAACACATTTTTAGGAATCTCTAAGTGACGTCGTTATGCTACCGAAATATCATCGTGATTTTCCATACCAAACTAATTGTGTAGTGAATACCATACCCATTTACTATCAAGGGTGTCCACTTTTATGAACATATTATTTTTTATTATGAAATTAAATTTATGTGTTCCACACTCCTTAATCATGGAATAAATTATGATGATGAATGAATCCATGTTGAATGATATATTTTTCACACTTAAGCATGATAATCAAATGATTGTGATAGGTGTGCCCAGATAGTAATCCAATGCATTGGGTAATTATTACTATCATGTTACGTCATGTTGGGATAGTGAGTGAACCTAATTCCTTTGTTTTACTTTTTCCACTATGAGATCTTGGAATTTTAGCCTTGACATATGTTTATGATTCAGTGTTTTAAGTTGTTTCCCCATTTCCCATGTTATGATTATCATGTTATATCATGCCTTATTATTCATGTTCGTTTTATTCTCCATTGATATGCCTCTTGTATAACATGTATTATCTTATAAATTTTATTCCTTTTATTTCCTTACTGGTATTTATATCCCACCCCTTTTTTATGTATTTCCCCAGGTTATCCAATGCAGTTTTAAGATCTTTGGAATATTATGATCATGTTAAGGAAGTTTTCAATAATGTTTTTTATCCCATGTTATAAGTTGTTATGTAATGTAACTAATTCCAAAATAAACTATAATTCTTGATATTTTGGGTTATATTAAGTGTACCTTTATGTAATATAACATGTATTAATGTTAAATAAATAGCAGGGTTTTTATTGTTGGTATCATAGAAAAAGTTTAGTTATTTTTGGTATTAGGATTAGAAAACTCTAGAGAAAGCCTTAGAGATATGATTAAGTATAAGAAAACATCCCTAAATTTTTGTAAGTATATATTAATTGCTTTATCAACTAAAATACATCCCTATCTGGATAATATTAGTGGATGTGGCTCTATCACATATGTACATAAGAGTAAAAAGTCATACATGGTATTACATGTTTGAATTGGGGTAACCTGGTACACAACAATAGACCTTACTATGCACCAAGTTTGAAACTCCTAGGGGATATGAGTTGGTAAATTCATAAGATCATTATGAACCATTATTAAGGGAAAAAATCCCATAAGAATACATATTAGGAAATAGATTGTGGATAACATAGATTCAATCCTATAAATTCATAAGTTAAGTAAATAAATGTAATTTATAAGTTATCCATTTAATTTCATTAGATTCCATTTTATGAGTTTAATAGATTAAAAATAATCATCTCAAGTTTTCCTTTTATTTTAACCAATGGTCGAAAATATGAGGAATCGTGTAAACAATCAATACGATGATAAATGTAATGACTGTCCCAATGAGATTCCAAACCTAATGGGAGCAAGAATCACAAACTTTGTTAGGATACTCTCTTAGATAACTCAAGTTCTGAATAGAAACTAGGATCAAGAGCAGATCCCAAACCCCCCTAAGATAGAACAAGCCATAATCAAGATATTTATGTGAAAAAAGTCATCCTACTTTCAATGGATCATTTGATCTCTTAATTGGGGAACAATAGATCATCTCCATTGAGAAGATATTATCTATCCTTCAAGGTTCTTAATAAGAGAATGTTCTTCTAGATATTTTTTCATATGGAAGGAGAAACTGATCAGTGGTGTAAATTGATCAAGAATATAAATCCTGAGGAAGATATTGAAGAGATTGAGTAGAAGGAATTCCAGAAAAAAAATCAATAAATAATTTCCTCACACTATCCATCTTAAAATGGAAAGGGATTTATTTTCCCTCATGAAAAAAAGATGATAAATATATTGGTTTGTATGAGGAAAACTTCACAAGACTTGAACCATACACCTTAGGTTTTTACATTACCCCCAAATGCAAGGTTGACTACTTATTTGGTGGGCTAATTACTAGTCTATAAAAATCCTTAGTGATCCGTGACTTTGATATATATGAAAAAATTTCCCCATGTTCCCTAAAATTTGATATGGATATTTTAAAATCTCAAGGGTATCACAGGGATAAGAACTGTAAAGTGGAGTTTAATTCTGGTAGACTGATCGAGAAATATAATGGTGCCAAGAAAATCTAACATCCCAATTTTCAAAGGTGAGGAAACAAGCACCTCATATCTTTACTAAATGGAATAAAGAAATGATTCAGGTATGGGAAGGAAGGACACCACGATAATATTTGCTGACAGGAGAAATCCAATAATACAACAGAGTACAGTAATGCCCCAATCAAACCTTAGTGCATTGTTCATTGCTACAACTACAAGAAACTAGGGCACTTTTTAAATCAATGACCTAAGACAAGGGTTTTTAGAGACAACCAAAAACCTCCAACGTATCAAAGGAGATATTTTTCCATTACTACCGCCAAAGTGAATCCTGGTAACAAATTGGTGATAGGTATGCTAGTTATCTATTCAATAATAGATAATGCACTTTTTTACTCTAGTTCTATGCATTCTTTCATATCATGAAAGTTTAGTATAACTATCCAAACACCACCACAAATCATGGAAGTAGAGATGTCGATGAAAATAGAAAATGAATAAATTATTGCATCCCAGGTATATAACTCCTCCCCAGTCACAATTTGTGGGATTAACTTCCTAGATACCCATTTTATACAACCTTTGGTAGAATTTTATGAAATTCTAAGAATGGATTTTCTTTCCTTATATAGAGCCAACATAAATTTTCGTGAGACAAAAATCACTCTTTTTATGGATAATTGACCCCCAATTTTTTACAAGTACAAAGAGGTGGGTGAATCTTCTTTAGAACCATTATCTAAAGAATGGATATTATTTCCCTACAAGAAAGAGTATCTAGATCAAATGATTGAGTCTAAGGAAAGGATCATCCTAAAATACATTCCTATTATGAAGGAATGTGATTATGTGTTTTCCTAGGAATTGGATAGTCTTCCTCCTGTCCTAGAGGTTGAATTTTAAATCAATCTTATACCTGGGGAGTTTCCAATATCTAAGACTATATATAGGATGACTGTTGTGGAACTGAAGGAGTTAAAGAAACAACTATAGGAGGATCTGGATAAAGGGTTCATATGCTCAACTACATCACCATGGGGTGCACCAGTCCTCTTCATCAAGAATAATGATGGGTAAATGATCTATTTCACTGATTATTGTGAGATCAATAAGATCATGATAAAGAACAAGCATCATTTTCCATGGATTTATGACTTGTTTGATCAGATTTTTGGAGCACAATACTTCTCCAAGGTGGATCTAGAGTTAGGATATTACTAAGTTAGGGTGAAGAAGGTGCATATTCCCAAGACTACTTTTTTACAATGTACGAGAACTATGTATTCATAGTGATTCTTTTTTGTCTCACTAATTCTACATAAATCTTCATGGACTTTATGAATGGAGTCTTTAGATATTACCTCAAAAAATTTATGGTAGTATTTATAGATGACATTATAATATAATCCAAAATAAAGGAGTCATATGAGGAGCATTTTAACACTATAATAAAGACCTTACAAAAGGAGAATCTTTATTCCAAGTATATTAAATGTTAGTTTTAGTTAAAGGAAGTCTCTTTATTGAGGCATATCATCACAAGAAATTGGATATATATGAGACCTTAAATGATGGAAGAAATTGAAGGGTGGATGAGGCTAACATTTGTGACAGATATCCATTTTTTCCTTGGATTAGCTGGGTATCAGCATCAATTTGTGAGAAATTTCTCATGACTATCAAACCATATTACCAAGATAACTCAGAAGGGATTCAAGTTTGCTTATAATAATGAATGTGAAGAAAACTTCATGGAGATAAAAAGGATTATTATCACTTCCCATATTCTCACACTACCCACAAGTGGATAACTATTCGTAATTTTCAGCAATACTTTAAATAAGGTATTAGGTTGTGTACTGATGATAAATGATAAAGTGATAGCCTATGCCTCATGGAAGTTAAAAATTAATGGGAGAAACTATCCCACGCATGATCTGGAGTTAGCGGTTGTGATCTTTGCATTGAAAATCTGGAGGCATTATCTCTATGGTGAGAAGTGTGATATATATACTGATCATAAGAGCCTAAAATATATATTCACATAGAAATAGTTTAATTTATATCTGTAAATATGGTTAGAGATAATCAAGGACTATGTCTGCTTAATTCACTACCATCTCAAGAAAGTGAACAAAGTGGAGGATGATCTAAGAAGAAATGATCCAGCAATTCTATCATCAATGAGAATTTAGAGGTATATAATAATCTTATATTAGAAGTGAATGGACATGGTAATCATAAAAAAAATGAAAATCATAAATCCTTTAACAAATGAATGATCAACCATCTCTTTTAGAAAAGATAAAGGATGTACAAAGGGATGATGTGGGAATTCAGAAGAAAGTGGAAACTATAAGAAAAGAAAAATCCCCAGAGTTCAATGTTAATGAAGAAGGAATTGTGATATTTGGGTCAATAATATGTGTTCTATCAAATTCTAAGTTAAATAAGGAAATGTTGGATGATGCACATAGTTAGAATTTCTCTATTCATCCAAGAAACACAAAGATGTATCGAGATCTCTGAGAGCACTATTGGTGGGACAACATTAAGAAGGAGATTGTTGAATATACATCAAAGTGTCTAGTATGTCATCAAGTGAAGGATGAAAGGAAAGAATCTAAGGGGATGATGCAACCATTACCCATAGCAACATGGAAATGGGAAAACATCACTATGGAATTTTTCACCAGAATTCCAAAGACATCTAAGGGAAACAATTCTTTATGGGTTGTTGTGGATCATCTTACAAAGACTTCACACTTCATTGAGATTTGATAGGGTTTCCCACTGGATCATCTTGCATGGATATACATCATAGAAGAGGTGAGTCTATATATAGTACCACTATCGATCATATCTGATCAAGATCCGAGATTCACCTCCATGTTTTGGAAAAGTATCCAAAATGATCTAAACACTGATTTTAAATTTAGTACGACATATCATCCTAAAACTGATGTACAATATGAGTGTACTATTCAGACACTAGAATACATGTTGTGAGCATGTTCTATGAACTCCAAGGGTGGTTGGTACCAATATCTTCCTTTGGTTGGGTTCTCTTACAACAATATTTTCCACTCAAGAATATAAATGGCTCCCTATAAATCCATTTATGGGAAGAGGTGCGGAACATATGCATGTTGGGATAAAGTTGGGGAATAAAAACTTTTAGGTCCTAAAATGGTTGAGGAAATAGTGGATAAGGTTAAGACCATTCATCAACACATCAAAGATGATCGTATTTGATAGAAGAGCTACGTTGACAATCATCAAAGAGACCTAGAGTTTGATATTGGAGACATTGTATTCCTCTACATATATCCTTGGAATAATGTGATGAGATTTGGAAAGAAGTTTAATCTTATTCCAAGATACATCGATCCCTTTGAGATCCTTGTTCGCTTAAGAGTGGTGGCCATTCGTTAGCACTCCCACCAAACCTATCTCAAGTACATGATGTATTCCATGTATCCCTTTTTATAAAGTACATACCATACCCCTAAAATGTACTCAATCTATATTTGGTACCATTATAGAATGATCTTTCCAATGAATAGCATCTGGTGAAGGTCTTAGATCGTAGAAAAAAAGTACTATGAAATAAGACAATGAACCTTGTCAAAGTGTTATGAAGAAACAACAAGTTTGAAGAATCAATATGGGAGACAGAGGAGGAGATGAATTTGAGTTTCCCTCATTATTTTTATTGTGGGAAAAGAAATTTTCGAGGGAGAAATTTTTAAAGGTGGAAATATTATAATGACAATAATTGTTATAAATAAAATTACCCTTTTTTATTTATTTAAATTTATTATTGTGTAATATGGTTATAGAAAACACATTCACTCCTTTGGTTTATCCTATAAGATTAAATTAACCTTTAATAATCATTAACGTTGATAATATATTTGTTGAACATTGATCACATGATTAGTATAAATATAAGTTTTTAACAAATCCAATTTCCACTGAAAAAGGAAGTGATGGCCTCAACTAGTAGGATTGTACTCTATGAAGCCCATTTATCAGAGCTTCCAAGAGAGATAACATCTATAGTATTTTCCTTTGACCAATTCCAATATGAGATCCAATAACTTAAGCATTATTGAAACCATTTATGGGATAAGTTCAAGATCATCGAGATCACAGCCTAAACCATGATCGTCAAACTACCCCATGAAAGTCTCAACATCACACACCATACTCTTAAGGAATTTGTGGGTGTAATAAATGGATATGTATCAAGACCCTAGACTTAATATTATGTACATTATTTTTTATATAATGATGATTATATTTTCATCCAATTATTGTTACTTTATAAATGACTTTTATAATATAAAACATGAATAGTAATTTTGTGTAATATTAAAATTCAATTAAGGAATTTGTTTTGATGAATTAATGTATTTTTTAAATAAATATTATTTTAATAAAATATTATTGTTAAATAATTTTTATATAATATAAATGATCATATAATTTTTATAAAGTCAAATGTAATTTTTGTAAGGGTTCGAAAACTATTATTGTCAAAAACGCATCATTTTTAATAAATGTCAATTATTATTTTAAAAGTGAAAATTCAAATATTTATAAATATATTTAGATAAAATAAATATTATTTTTTTAATCATAATATCA
The DNA here is from genome assembly GCA_963277665.1 of Viscum album. Lineage (NCBI taxonomy): Eukaryota > Viridiplantae > Streptophyta > Magnoliopsida > Santalales > Viscaceae > Viscum > Viscum album. Next base: position 1,029,046,526 of record OY728147.1, read on the forward strand.
ACATTATCCAATGGTGAATTTTTCATAATTTTCTAAGACAGTTAAATGTTTGGGTAAAAATTAAATACCATATAAATATGCTTTGTGTATTATGTCATCATAATCACCCAAAAGTGATGTAATAATGGAATCCAAAAAATATATATAATTTACATTTAAAATAATTTTATTTTAATTTTATTTGAATTATTTTTTAAATTCATTATAAATCCTCCAAAACAACTATATTTTAAGGTCTTAAAATAAATTCTTTAAGAGTATGACACACTTCCACATAAGAAAGGGAATTATTTTATTAAGTTCGGACCTTTACCTAATAAAATAATATATAATAATACATTTTGGTAGAAACCATGGGGAAAATCCATGGAATGGATTATGGTTTTGAATATTTTATTATGTGGAGTCCAAAACCAAAATAATAAAGAAATCTCACTCTTTTCCTATATAAAATCACCCAAGATCCCATTCATCTTCACTCAAAATAATTTTATCACATCCAAAATCTTACCTAAACTCCCTATAGTCCTACCAAGGTTACCTCAATCTCTCAATAACCCCCTCCCAATCCTTTGGATTCACACACTCAAGTAAGGGATCCTCATTTTCCTCTCCACCTTTAAATTCAAGCACCTTCTTTGGAATTTTTCTTCTTAATTACAATTGTTGATAATGTCATTTATTTATAAAAATTAAATTACTATCAAATTTATGTTATTTTAATGAGATATTATTTATCCTCTCTCATTTTTACCATTATCTAAGTCGTTACAATGTTGAAATTTTGCAAGTAATTTATTTTCTCTCTTTTTATTCAAGCACCCATTTTTATGTTATGATTCTTAATTTTAGTTTAATCATATTAGGATATATTATTACATATCCCCCTTACTTTAAATTTATTTTTAAATTATTATATTCCCCATTTTCCTCTCATTAAGCCTCCCATGATCCTTTATGTACACCTATTACCATGCCGAAAAATAGGTAGAATTCTTTATTTATTCATGTTTCTTTAAAACCTTATGCCTTCTATTTCCAATTTATAATGTTGGGATATGTTTATCCATGTACCTATTACTGCCCATTCTATATATATGTGATGAGATGCCACTTTCTTTTTCATCGACCTATTTTTATGAATCTCTAAGTGACGTTGTTATGCTACCAAAATATCATTGTAATTTTCCATGCCAAACTAATTGTGTAGTGAATACTGTATCCATTTCCTATAAAGGGTGTTCACCTTTATGCACATATATTTTTGATTGGCGACTTACATGTATGTGTTTCATATTTTTTGATCGTGGAATAAATTACAATGATGAATAAATCCATGTTGAAAGATCTATGTGGTGCACTTAAGAATGAGAATAAAATGATCATGATGGGTGCGCCTAGATAGTGCTCCAATGTATTGAGTAATGTTTAGTATCATGATAATTCATGTTGGGATTGGGAGTGAACCTGATTCCTTTATGGTACTTTTTCCACCATGAGGTCTTGGTGGTTTAGCCTTGGCCTATGTTTATGATTCAATGTTTTAAGTTGTTTCCACATTTCCCATGTTATGATGATCATTCTACATCATGCCTTATTATTAATATTCCTTTTATTCCTCATTGATATGTCTCTTGTATAACATGTATTATCTTATACATGTTATTATTTATTTATTCCCTTACCAAGATTTATAAATCACCCCTTTCTTATGTATTTCCCAAGGTTATCTTGTGTAATTTTAAGTTCGTTGGAAAATTATGATCATGTCAAGGAAGTTTTCAATAATTTTTTGTATCCCATGTTATAAGTTGTCGTGTAATGTACCTGATTCCCAAAGATACTAGACTTCTTGATATTTTTATTTGTATTAAGTGTAATTTTATGTAATAAGATATATATTAATGTGAAATAAAGAGTAGGGTTGTTATACTATAGGTAATTTCATAAGAAATACTTATACCAACAATTTTAGAAAATCATTGGTATAGGTTCTGTTAAGAAAAGAAATGGTGGCGAGTATTTAACCCAAGACCTCTCTCTTACAACTGAATGAATTATCTAATAACATATGACCACTTTTTTTTATATAATTATATAAATTAATATATCAATATATGTGTATAAAAATAATTATAAATTTTGAAGAATTTAATTTTATTATATATAAATACATAAAAAGTAGTCTTGTATATACCAATGATTTGGAAAACCATTAGTATCGATACACAAATGAGACTTATACCAATGGTTCTCCAAAATCATTGGTATAGGTGCTATAAATTATTGTAATTGATACCAATGATTTTAGAAAACCATTGGTATAGATCCCTTTTGGGTACCTATACTAGTGATTATCTAAAACTATTGGTATGGGTTTCACCTATACCAATAGTTTGTTAAAATTGTTGGTATACCCACCCTATACCAACGGTTTTCCAAATTTTTGGTATAGGTCTGTTGGTATAGACTAGAATCTGATTAGTGAAAATTCATAACATGGTAAATACTTCCTACCTCAAGCGTATTGAAACTCAAATCACTAATATCCACCACATGAATCATGACCAAAATACCAAATCCCTAGAATCATTCTATCATCACATAAGGATTATAAAATAAATATCCAAAGAGTATAATATTTTTAAGGTTAGGGTAGGGTTATACCTACCAAATGTGAACCAATACAATGAAATAATATTGAATCAGACAAGGGAAGTGAAGAAACAATGGCGGATTCAGGTTTGTATCCTTCAAAGTGTTGAGTCAAAATTATTCCTTCTTACTTTTACATTCCATTAGTTTTGGAAATAACAAATACTCTCATAAAAATTTTTATACTAACTTTATATGTCCCAAGTATTGTAGTATGTTTTTGTGTAAAACATTACCTTCTACCATACATAGAAATGTTCTTATGTATTACGAATAGAAACTTTATATTACTCAATATGATACATAAAAATAATGGTGTGATTTTGATCATCATAATGATCTTTATCTAGACCAGAAGTTAGACTTTTGTCTTGTCTATCATACTGAAAAAAGTCATAACCATCGGACTAATTTTGGTACTAATACATCAGACTGATCCTTAAAAGGATTACCATATTGATAATAAATTATGAATTCCATCATACTAAATAAAGTTTATAATATGAATACATAAGAATTTTTTTATCATAAGGAATAATTTTAGCAAAGTAATGGTGCTAAAATAAAATGACGTTGGACATTCAGTTATGCCAACATTGTGAGCTATAAAAGAACTAGCTATCTGAGGCCATTACAACTAACTCAGAAATATTACCATTATAGCTTCACCTTTAAATATCCAATAATTTTAAGATTTTTGAGTTTATCACATTCATAACTCAATATGTCTAAATTTTTCTCTATGTGAACATCTCTTTCCAAAGTCTTTGTAATACTTTATAGAGATTTACTTCTAAATAATCATTTCTAGAGTTTATTCCTTTATAATGAATTATATTTTTCAATTGAATATAATAATTTTTATGATTGAGGGATTCTAGGTATAGGAAGACGGTGAATTAGATCCATCAAATCAAGGGCTTTAGGAGCTCTGAAGATAGACGTCAATCATTGTTACGATCGAGGGATTCTGAGGATAGGAAGATAGAGTTTATTTCAATCATCGTATCAAGGGATTTTCTAGTAATTAAATACATACTTTATAGTAAGTATAATATTTTGGATACCTTTATTCAATGTTATTGACTACCTTTACTATTAAGGTTAAAAGTGGGTATTATTTTAATATATCTTGTAAGTCATTATTACTTTTAATATATATTATTTTTCTTGTTTTTATAGTACTATTTTGTTGTGCATGTAATAGAAATTATGTCATCATACTTATATTTATATACTATTTATTTTATCAATGTAACTGTGTATATGATAATAACATACTTTGATATAATTGGATCAACTATGATTTTGATTCTTCACTCTGATCATCAGATGAAGTTTGAGACCGATAAATTTACTTTAAGAGGTTTTGTGTTTTGTTTTGTTTAAAAGTTTTTTTAAACTTCAATTCATCCCCATGTAAGTATATAAATCTAAGATACTCTTGTGATTCTATAATTGTTATTAGAGTAGGTTTCTACTGTTTATATACTTTCCAAGTTTTTACTTTATTTACTTGCTGTAAGTTTTTTAATTTTTTTTATAAAATTTATGTTTATAAACTTTGTTATACTAACATGTATTTATAGAAAATAGTTTTGATTGTTTTAATATAGAAGGTATGAATATTGAATACATTGATAATATTAATCCTAATTAACCACCTATCTTTTATTGGAATGACTATGAATATTGGAGAGATAAAATAAAAACATTTATGATAAACAGTGGTGTTGATAACTTATTAATTCTTACTAGAAAATAAAATAATCCTGATAAAGAAGTTTCTAATTTAAAAATTATGAGAAATTAGAATACCAATCGAACTAAAAAGTCAGAAATATTTTATTATTCTCTATGATGAGGAATATTTACAGTCATATATCATCTTGTGAAGTTATAAATAATATTTGGAGTAAATTGTAAGTAACACATTTTGGCACATCCAAAGTTATAGAAACAAGAAGAGATATGCTTAGAGATTTTTAACAAGCCTTTAATTATCTACTTGGAGATTCAATTATCAAGATGCACTAAATATTCATGACTATTATAAATATTTTACATTCTCTTGGAGAAAAAGGTCTTGATGATGAGATTTTGGTTGAAAATGATTATAGACATAATTCCAAATGAATAGAAATAAAAAAGAACATTTGTGGAGGATACAATAAAGCTCACTAATTTTACTCTTGATGATTTAATTGGAACCCTCATATAGTACAAGGGAAGGATTAAAATAGATACTGAGAAATCTAAAAAGAAAAATGATGGTGTTTTTTTTTGTACAACAACTATTGTACCTTCTAAAGTTCAATCATCTAAGAAAGTTGTGAAATATTCAAGGAAGAAGAAAGTTATTGTTAAGTCGTATTATAGAACATCAGAACATTCAGATAATGAGTTATCTAATCTAATTATAAGAATGAATAATATAGTTGGAAAGAAATACTTTTAATAGAGATATAAGAAAGGTCATAAGGATAAATGTGATAAGAAGGATTCTGAGGTCACTTGTTATGAATGTAAGAAATAAATACATATCTGACCTGATTATCTAAAGTTTAAATGGAAAGAAAAGAAGGAAATAAATTCAATTATAAATTACAAGAAATATTATAAGTATAAAGGTAATAAATTTTTGAAATATTCTAACACATGGAGTTCCAGTGATGGATATTCTTTTGAAAACTCTTCTGATAATGAAAGTTTGGGACAAAGGAACATTGGAATTTTTTCTAAATTACCCATGGTAAATCAATAACTAATGTAAAAGGTATATATAGTTTAATCCCTAACTAATATTTCTTTAAGTGAAAATTATCCTAATGAGAAAAATCATACATCTTCATATGAATAATATTTCTCTGTAGAAGATAATATTTTACTAGGTTATAATGAAGTTTCCAGATTTGTAGAACTTTTAGAAAATGAAAATTGTAAGATTTTTAAAAAAATTGATAATGATAAAACTAAAATTTCTAAGGTGGATTCAATAATAACTCTTTTGACTAATTAAATATCAAATCTTTCTAAAGATCATGATAAAACTAATTATTTAAAATAATTTATTTCAAAAGTTTTTGAAAAATTTGTGTTTGATAATTTTCTTTTACAAAATGATTTTAATTTATTTAGTTCCGAAACTATTACTAATGAGGATAAAAACTTAGTTATCAAAATAAGTTTACCACTAGTAAGGAAAACTTTGAAAAAATTTATAAACAAATTAAACCTCATGTTAATAATTATGAAATGGGTTTTAGTTATAAAAAACCTATTTTTAGTAACAATTAATTTGTTCCTAAAATTGATCATTTTTCACTAAGTTCTAAAGTGGTTGTCACTATAATAAGAATTGTTATTCAGATAAAGTAAAATCTATTAGTTTTAATAAAAATATTACTTTTTAAAACAAATTTGGTTATCCAAAATATTATTTTATGATAATTCCAGACCCAAGAAGGTTTGGGTTCCAAAAATAAATTCTTTTATTTTTAGGAAAATAAAGATAGTACAAACAAAAAAAATATTTGGTATATGGATAGTGAATTTTCCAACCACATGAATGGAAAAAAAATATTTCTTTAAGAAGATAATAAATATGAAAGGTGGAAAAGTAAATTTTAGAGATAATGCTCAAGGATAAATCATTGGTATAGTTAACATTGTACTTCTTGGAAAATCTATTATTTTAAATTTTTATATGTTGTGGGACTTAAGAAAAACCTTATAAGAATAAGTTAGTTATGTGATAATGGATACCTTGTAAACTTTAAGAATGATTAATGTATTGTACATAGTTCCAAGGATGAATTCGTTATTTCTACCAATCAGTATGATAATGTTTATACACATAACTTAGAAGAACTTAGGATCCAAGACTTATATTTCCTCAGTGTAAAGGAATATTAATCTTGGTTGTAGAATAGAATTTTAGGACACTGTAACCATAGAAACTTATTTAAGTTAACTAAGAAAGGGATTATTAAGGATCTACCAGAACTTAGGATTGATACTTCAAAATTTTATAACCTTTTTTAATACGGTAAGCAGCATAAGTCATGTTTTAAATTTATTAGTGAAGTCTCAACTTATGATGTTTTATAGTTAGTGCACATGGAATTATTTGTCCCTATATAAATTGGGAGTATTGGTAGAAAGTACTATGTATATGTCTTAGTTTATGATTACACTGGATATACTTGGGTATATTTTCATACAAAGAAATATGAAGCCTTTAGTTATTTTAAAACTTTTGTAGCCAGAGTTTAAAATGATAAAAATATAACCTGGATAACTATTCATAGTGATCATGGTGAAGAATTTGAAAATTTTGATTTCGAAACTTTTTGTAGTAATAAAGGTATTTAACAAAACTTTTTTTCACCTAGAACACCCCAAAAAATGGTATAGTTGAAAGAAGAAATAGAATTCTTTAGAAGATTACTAGAATCATGATGAGTGAATACTCAGTTGCTAAATATTTTTGGGCTGAAGTGGTTAGTACTACCTACTATACTAAAAATTGAGTTTTTTCATACCTTTCCTTAATAAACCCCCTTATGTGTTGTGGACAGGAAGAAAACCAAAATTTTCTCAATGCGAATTTTTTTGTTACAAAGTATTCATTCTAAATACTAAAGATAATCTACATAAGTTTTCACCCAAATTCAATGAATGAATATTTTTAGGTTATTCCACTACTTCTAAGGCTTATAGAGTTTTTTATAAAATTTCTCGTATTGTTAAATAAATAGTACATGTTAATTTTGATGAAATAACTCAGGAATTAGTTTCTGAATTTATTCCTCAAGAAGATTATCTATTTATTATCAAATAAAATACTTTTGAAAATCTAATAAGTCAGTTGTTTCTTAGGAATCATCCTAGTGAAACTATCATTGGGGATATTGATAAACCACTTAGGACTAGAAGTTCCTTAATAAATGAAATTAAATATCTAGATTTCCTATCCCAATTTGAACCTAAGAATACTAATGAGGCTTTTGGTGATGAGTATTGGATTAAGGATATGAAAGATGAGATTAATGAGTTTAAAAGGAATAAAGTCTGGACTTTTTTCATAACCTGACCCTAACCAGGTCTCAAGACATAGCTACCCCAAGCCTGCCTCCATAGGCCAGGGGTGGAAACAAGCACCGAAAGGCATAACCTAAATGGGAGGTCTTTGCTTAAAGTACCTATACGTACACACCCGACCATCACAATTAAAAATTGTAGAGGAATAATAATAAAAAGATGTAAAAGCTAGAAAGTAATCCAAGAATAAAAACCCTCTAGGGAGTATAAGAGTATGATAGTGTAAATTGAAAAGTAAAGGGGAAAAATTCACATCCAACCAAAAATGTGTCCCAAACCAAAAAAAATTGGAAAGTAAATTACTGAGAGATCTCAGTTCCTAATCTCTAAGCTACAACCACCGTACGCAGTCCCCGACACCTAATATCCCTAAGCTCTTCTGAAGTCACTGTTGACTCATCTGTCATCTGCATATGACACAACATGTGCGGGAAAATCCCATGTAGGGGTGAGTAAACACATACCCATTAGGTTGCCCCAAAAATTGAAGGGAGATCTGTACACTACTAGAAACTGTCCTTTAGCAGAGCTATTATTTATTAGTGCTAGAAGAAAATGCTGATAAATGGAATATTTATCAGTGATAAAGAAAGTGCTGATAAATTTAACCTTTTATCAGTGCTTTTATTTTAGCGCTGATAAAAAAACCTTTATCCATGCGTTAACTTTAGTGATGATAAAGGTTATCCTTTATCAGTGCTTTATTTTTAACACTACTAAAGAGTATCCTTTATCAGCGCTTTGTTTTTAGCGCTGATAAAACGTACACTTTATCATCACTTTATGTTTAGCGCTAATAAATATTTCTTTCATCAATTCATTTTTAGTGCTGATAAAATGAAATAATTAAATAAATTAAAAATAAAAAATGTGTTTATTAAAAAAATATTACAAATTTTTTTAATTAAATAATTATTGATAAAAATGAATTAATTAATTGTACATTATTAAATATTAAACATTTTATTAATTAGATAATTATGATAATTAATGTTATTAAATTGTATATATTAAATATATATATATATTTACTAATGTATATAAATATGATTATATATTACAAAATATTTTTGCACTTTACATTAAATTATCACATATTTATTGAATAGTGGCATATAATTAAAAATTAGTATGAATTAAAAATATTTACTAATTTCATAGAACTCAAGATATAATTGAATGCCGTTTGATTTTTTGATTTAATATAGATAAAATGTGTGTTATATTGATTTCAAATATACATATAATTAATTCATTTTTATATATAATCTGCACACACACAGAACATATCCATCATCTTAATATTTTTAAAGTGTGTCGATATTCTTAATTTATTCAATTTCACTCATTTTTTACATATATGCATGCACTCAAAATTAGATATTGTAAAAATATATTAATAAATGTGAATTCACTATATTTATAAAATTATATATTTATAATTATAAATTAATAAATATTTTTTAAAAGTATTTATATAATTATAAATAAATAATTATGAATACTTAAATTATTATTAAATTTATAATAAATTTACTTAAATAATGAATATATTTACTATATTTATATTTATATATATTTATTAAATATCTATATTTATAATTATATAAATATATATAATGATATAAATAATATTTTTCAAAAATATTTCTTTAATTATAAATAAATAATTTTAAAATTATAATAAATATATTTAAAAAGGAATATATTTATATATTTATATTTACATATTTATTAAGTATTTATAAATATTTACAATTTTTTATTTATAATTATAATTATAAGTCCTTTAACAGCGCTTTAGTAATAAGCACTGATAAAAAATCTTTATCAGCTCTTTTTTCGCACTGATAAAGATAAGGATTTATCAGTACTAAATAAAGTGTTGATTAAAAGTTTCCTGATTTATTTTAAAAATCCTAACCATTTTCAAACCTTCCATGATCAACACCCCTTCACTCTTCTTGGCTGGCATTCATCATTGAAAAATTCTCAAGAACACCCCTCCATGTTCCCAGCCAACTCCACCAACGGACGCATCATGTGAACCCCCTCACTGTTCTCGATCAGCTTCCTCGTGCAAAATCCCCCTGTCGGAATCACCCTCCTGTAGGATACCCGATATACTCATGTCAACATCGGTCATTCAATGGTTCTCTCTCGCATATCACTTCTCTACTTCAGCTCCCCAATCATCCTCTAGTAGCATTTGCAGTATCTTATTTCATTTTGGTTCTTCGTGTTCATAATTATATATCGTGTTCATGTTAGGAATACAATCTATATTGATCTAGTATTTTTCATCCTTGCCATGTTATTTTGATCGATTTTGGTACTCAGTGTTGGGAATGGTTTCTTATGTTTATTTATCTTGATGCTTAAATTTTTCATAGTCGTACTTTAAGTGTTCTTTGTATTTCCTCAGGAAGGGGCTAGCTCAAAAAAAATTGGGCAAGTGTCTTGTGAAATTTTTGGTTCATGAGGATTGTACTATATAGGAAACTATCAGGCAGGGATCTGTGGATTTGGGGTCATTGCTTGAGGGCCTTAGCATGCAGGATGTGAGAGGTTAGCAGATGTAATTCCCAGGGTTAGCTAAGGATCTTCATCCTTCTCAGGGATTAGTTATTATGTAGTTTCTATTGAGACTCGAGTAACTATGGGAATTCAAGATGGGGAGTATTGTTTTCAGGAACAAGGGAACCTCCTTGGTTATTTTTCTCATCTGTAGGAGGCTGATGGTTCTAACTATCATCCTGAAGAGTCTGATTTTCAAGTGCACTCATGTATGTGTGATTATAAATCTCTAGGTGATTTTTCTTCTAATTCAATGCAGTTTTACTATGCCCGGGAGGATATGAAACAGAAGTTACAGTTGTAACAGGAATTTGGTTTCATGGATGTTCATACACATAGGAAATTATTTTATCTTATCTCGATGAGGGTATATGATGGTAATGCTCATAGGAGTGTTTATGCTTACAGTGATGCATCTGCTAAAGGAAAGAGGTAGGATGATGAGTACTTCTTAGCTATTCCCAAAACAATTCAGATATAGGAAGGATTATTCCTACCTAAAATTCATTATGAGTGCTAGATCCTTCTATATATGAAGGGAGTATAACTAAACCTAAATATTTCAACTTTTTTCATAAAGGGGTCTCTGATATCAACCTGTTTCAATTATTATTATTTTATTTCTATAATGTTTTTAGGAACTCTAGAACAATTACCAGCATTTTTTCAATTCACAGTGCTGCATTGTTTGGGGTGGTCTTATAGTTCATAGTTAAAATCTATATTAGCTCCTTATATCTTATTCACGTTAGATTCTATAAATATATATTTTTATTCCTCTACCAATATGGATATAGTACGAATGCATTATATAATCGGTAGATTCTAGGGTTTGTAAGAGAGACATAGAGGATTAAGAACCACCACACCATAAGAAGTGTTATTGTGTTCTAAATACTATTGTTATAGAGGAAGGGATGACAATTGCACCATTTTATCTTAATTATTTATCTAATGATAAAAATTGGTGGCAAGATGCTGCTGTGATGGCTGGAAAGGGAGTATGGAATTATTTGGATATGAGGTAAATGTTGACTGAAAGCACTTGTTTGGATGTTGAGCATTGTGATAATGATCTATAAGAGACAAATCTAATAGGTTAATTGTTGGTGATGTTTGAAGGGTTTTTTTATCCAAGTATGGAAAGTAATGATATGGAAGAGAAACTAATAAAATAGTAAGAAATACACCTTTTGAAGTAGCAACTAATATTAAAGAGGAATGTGGTCTTCCTTGCACAACTGCTGGACTTGACATGGAATTTTTTCCAACAGATACAATATTAAGGCCTTATACTAATCAGTGGTGAAACATTAATTCCCTTATGGGTGCTTACTGATTGATTAAACATTTGAGAAATCATGGTGTACCAGTGGAATTTACATTTAACTCTTCAGAGGCAGGCATAAAATCAAAAATATATTATCACGAGGGAAGGAAGGAATGATTCTCTACTGGAAGAAAATTTGTCTTGGGTTTCTTTTTTCTGAAAGAAAATCTTCTACTTTTTTTATCCTTGGGAAAGAAAGTGCATGTTATTTCTATATTACAGTATACATAAAATCTTAATATATTTAAACAACAGAAAATTTATATAAACCTGTACAACTTGCAGATTCAATATAGGAAGACTGATGCGTAATGCACTTCATTCTTTACATTGATAATTACAGAGCATGTCCCTATTGAAGATACATTATTTTTTTACCTACACCAGTATATTGTCTTTTGGACCATTCATTGGATGCTTGAAGGAACTTATTATAAAACTCATGTGTTCTATATTGATAGATGGTGATTCTTGGAGATGCATGGAATATGTTTTATTGATCTGACAGGACATTGAAGATTGGTTTTTTATAACGTGTTTCTGATAGCAGAGTGATTTTTGGATTCAACAAATTCTGGAAATTATTTCCCAATGACCCTTTTTTAGTTTCTTTATTTAATTATGAAATCTATGGAGTACAATTTTGTTGTACTTTGATTAGAAGATCTTTTAGTCAATGCATTTCAACTTGTTTTTTCTAGACTAAGGTTTTGTACTTGATGTGTGTTGGATTTTTGTAGGCATTTTATCATTTAGTGTTTTTTCTAGGAAGTGTTTTCACTCATGATGTTTTCTATCCATCCTTACTAAGATGGAAAATTCATGGAGTTGATGGTATCTTTGTTGATCTGGTTGATGCATCGCAGCACGTTGGGTTTTTTCCAAGAAACATATATGTGGAACAAGCAGCATGAGCTTTTTTCATGGTTAGCTAAAGTGAAACAAGTCAATCCTGAAAGCCTGCCCAGCTTGGAGAAAAGAAAATGTTCAGTAAGTTTATGGACTATCATAACACAACTAATTTTACTACATGAGTGATAACGATTTCAGGTAGGTTTGATGCAATGTGAGATTAAGTATGTGTTTTTTTGTAGTCTCAAAATGTATCTCCTTCAATTACCTGATGGTTTAAGCTCATTACACCTTGTGCTTGTATTGTAAAAAAAATTAATAGAAAAGGTTATTTTTCTGTTTTAATTTTAGTTATGTGCTTCCACTTGTTGTGATTTTTGTTCATTGAGCTTGCACTGGATCTATCTAATTCACTATTTGAAAATTAATTTGAAAAAGTTTTATCTTTTTTTTTAATTTTTGAGATCTCAACAGAGATGATGAAAAATTCTCACTATGAAAGTCATTTTTTATACATCTATTTTTTTATATTTTGGTTTCAATTCATGGAGATATTTTTCACTAATTTGTGGGTATGATTTTTGGTTTTTTGTGATGTAGATATTGGAGTTGAAGGGTGTGGAATAGCAGTGAAATGAGGTTTCTTACTGGTATTGGAGCTGGCTCAATTTTTTTCTCACTGTTACTGGAGATGACTTATTTTTTGTATGATTTTTGGATGTGTGTGGTAGAGATCATAAAGCTGAAGGCTGTGGTGTAGCGGCTACTTGAGGTTTCTCGTTGATGTTGGAGATGGATCATTGGTCTTGGTGCATGGATGGGTTGTTGGTGTTGGTGCGTTGGTGCCGATGCATTGAAGGTTGTGGTATAGCTGGAGTTGGCTCCCTAGTCTTGAGGCATGGATGAGTCATTGGTGTTGGAGCTGGCTCGCTGATATTGAGTTATGAATGGGTCTTAGGAATGGATGGGTGGTTGGTACTTTGGGGGGTGGATTTTTTTTGGTGATGAATCATGCATTTTTGTATTTCTTTTTGTATTTAATTTCATTATTAATATAATTAATTTTTTTTTTAAGTTTGAACATTATTGTAAATCATCTTTGGTTTAATAATTAAACTAGATTAATTAAATATTATAAATTATAAATATAATATAAAAATTTTCTAGTAATAATTTTTTTTACTTTTTTTTCAAATATAATTTATAAATAGATATTGTATGTTGGTAATATTATTAATAACAGAAAAAGTTTTCATAAGAATCTGTTCCTAAACACATTAACCAATATATATATTATCTTTTGGTATTTTTATTATTGTAACAGAACTATTTTATCTATCGCAAAAATATTTAGCGACAGAGTTTTTACCAACAGTTTAGTGACAGTGACATATGTGTTGGTAAAACGTTTTACCAACAAAAAATGTACTTTTACCAACAGATATTTCCCTATTGGAAAAAAGTTAAATATTTTGTAATGATTGGTGGTTACCTAATGATTATATATATGCTTACACCTTTTATGGACACCTCAGTGGACATGCAACTTCATATGCTATTTTTTAGGAACCAAGTTAGTAGAGTGATGTATTTTCCTCTATTAATTATATGTATCATAGGATCTATTTCCTATTAGAATTCACTATGTTCCTTAGTTTTATTAATGAGTATATTCAAAGGGTCTATCCTTGGTTAAGCACATGAGGTTTTATCACATCGAGACTTCACTTTTTGAATCATTGTGGTGCCTTTAGTTCACGTTATGTTTGAATATTAGGTTTTTATCTATTTGATATTTCTTATAGACTATAATTGAGTGAGTTTTTATTCTGGTGTGACATGTATTTGTGTCTATATAGCTATTGCATCATTTATTTCCATAGTTTTTTGTCTAATAGGTATGCATATATCTGGTAATGATGATTTTGGGTCTGCATGTCCATTGACCCCAAGTTTCATGCTAGAATTTTGTTTGACCTCTGATACTAATTGTTTCTACTGGGTTGGGGGACCACCTCCCATTTATAGTTTTTTACACCCAAATTTTAAACCATTATTTAGTGACTTTGAGGTGTGTTAGTGGTTATAAGATGATCTGACCTGGTGTTTTTTTGGGTAATTCAAGCTTGGGTCATTACATTATCCATATTTCAGTTTACACCTATAAAGTTTAGTGATAATATCATTTATTATCTACCTTTATCTCCCTCTATTTTTTCAAATTACAACATCCCTTATTATTGGATTTGGAATATCTAGGAACTCAGATATTCTAATAGAAATGATCCATAGTTCCCTTATTTGAATTGTTTATAACTTTCACTTTTGATAATGAATATATTATGTGTATTTATTTATATATTGTATAAAATTAATCTTTTATGAACCCAATAGAATGGATATGAACCGAAAATAGATGCATAATAATTGTTTAACAAACAAATATGAATATGGATTTAAAAAGTTCATCAAGTTTGTAAGACAGCATAGAGACAACCTTTATAAAATCCTCTGTCTATGTTTATATTGTTTTTATTCAAGAAAAAGTAGTTTGGAATAGTTATAGGAACATTTAATTTGTATCTAATAGATCAAAGTTATAAATTTTAGACTAAAAATAGGGAAAAACTAAATGTGGACATCAATTGCGATGATATTACGGTATATTAATAATTTTATATGAATACCTTTGTAAAAGATGATGGAAATTGAATGGAAGAAATGAAAATGGAAATTGAAGATGACCTTCATGATTGTCCAAATTTGTTTGAGGATTTATATAGTTGTTCCAAGAAACCATTATATATCGATTATACTAAATACACAACATTGTCAGTTGTATTGAAGTTATATAATTTCAAAGCTGGAAATGGATGGAGTGACACCAGCTTTACAGAACTACTTGGTCTTCTGAAAGATATGCTACTTGAAGAAAATGAACTACCATGCTGAACATATGACAGTAAATGAATTTCATGTTCAATGGGAATGATATCTAAAAAATACATGCATTTACAATTGATTGCATATTTTTTCACAAGGACCATGAATCACTTATCAAATTCCCTAAGTGTTCCACAGATCGATACAAGAAAAATGAATCAAGTCCTTTAATATTTGTATGGTACTTTCCTATAATTCTATAGTTTAGAAGGCTATATGGATGTTAGAAAATTACAAGACAATCATTATGGCACATAGATACAGTAATTATATATGAGAACCTACATCATCTGTTATATTCTCCTTAGTGGAAGGAAATTGATTACGAGTTTTCTGAACTTAGTGATGAGCTGAGAAACGTTTGTCTTGAGTTGTCTATAGATGGAATAAATACTTTTGGTGTATATAGTATTACTCACAGTACATGTCCTTTCATGTTGGTAAATTATAACTTTCCACCATGGTTATTAATGAAATGCAAATACATTATGTTGTCTCTACTTATATCTGGACCAAAGAAACCTGATAATGATATTGATTTCTATTTGGATCCATTGATCTAAGATCTGAATTTGGTATGGGATATAGGTGTTACAATGATTGATGCTCATATAAGTGAATAATTCACATTGAGGGCCATGTTTTATGGGATGATAAATGACTTCCCCACTTATGGAAATTTATTAGGCTATAGCATTAAAGTCAAGTTGGTGTGTCCCATTTGTGAAAAACTCACATACTCAGTTCGGTTGAAACATTCCTCTCAGACTGTGTTTTTAGGACATCAAAAATTGTTACCTCAACAACATAAATACTGATCCTAGATAATATCATTAGATGGAACTATCTAACATCGTACAACACCATCTCCAACAAGGGGCGATCAACTATACAAAAAATTAAAAAAGATTGACACTATTTTCCGTAAACCATTTTCAAAAAACCTTACAAAATCAGGTTAGAAGAAGAGGTCGATTTTCTTTGAATTACCATATTTTAATAGTCTGTATGTCATAAATTTTATTGATTTCATGCATGTATAAAAAAATTATTTGATAGTGTTATTGGAACGTTACTAAATGTTCCTAGAAAAATAAAATATGGCATCAAGGATAGGTTAGACTTGATTAAAATGGGGCTAAGGGAAGAGTTGGCATCAGTGAAGGGTAAAAGGTATAATTTTCATCCTCCATCAGCTGACACTCTATCTAGATAGGAAAAATAACAATTTTTCATTTTCCTTATGAGTGTAAAATTTCTACAGGGGTATTCATCAAATATCAAGAATGCAGTTTAATGACTAATTTTAAGTTACAAGGACTAAAATCACACGACTGTCATATTTTGATGTAATATTTAATGTATGTTGATTTCTATTTCATTCTACCTCAAAATTTATGACATACATTAACAAGACTATGCTTCTTTTCCAAATCCATTTGTAGTAAAGTTGTAGACCCTGTGAAGTTTTAAATCATGAATAAGAAGATTTCAATCATATTATGTGATTTATAAATGTTATTACCATCATCATTATTTGATATAATGGTCCACATAATGGTTCACTTGGTTAGATAGGTTCAATTATGTGGTCATGTCTATTATAGATGCATGTAACCCATTGAATGATATATGAAGATTTTGGAAGGGTATGTCAAGAATCGAAGTCAGTCATAAGGTTTTATTACAGAATGATATATTATGGAAGAAGCTATTGAATTTTATATCAATTACAAATCATATGTTGAAAGCATCAGTCTCCCAAAGTCTCGTCACATCGAACGCCTTATGGGAGAAGGGATTTCTGGAAGATATGTTGTTACAATTACCTTGACGGAGTGGGAACAAGCACATCTTTACATATTACATAATAGTGAAGATATCGATCCATACATTGAATCCCATAAAGAAATTATTATAGATTTGAATATATTAAGGGATAAAATATGGATATCAGATACACATAATAAATAGTTTATAGGATGGTTCATAGATCAAATTTATAAGGAGCTATCTGAAAATATGAATTCAATTTCCAAATGAATTCAATGGATAGCCAGAGGACCGAATAAAAATTTTATATCTTAGATTGGTTTTGTAATAAATGGTTATACATTCTATAAAAAAGAACACAATGACTTCAGTATGGTGAAAAATAGTGGTGTTATGCTTATAGATAAAGTGATGCACATATCTAGTTCCAAGGATAGAAATACAATTTTTGAAAATATTTCATATTTTGGAATTATCAAACAGATATATGAGTTGGATTATACAACATTTCAAGTGTCGATTTTCTGTTTAAAATGGGTTGACAATTTCAATGGAGTGAAAGTTGATGAAATGGGATTTGTGAAGGTGAATATTAGTATAGAAGGGGAAAAAACAAGTCATTCATATTAGAATCGCAAGCAGTGTAAGTATTTTATGTATCTAATCCAACAAAAAATAATTATTTGATTGTACTACTAGAAACTAAAACAAATGCTGAGTTAGATGAAAATTCAATTGACGATGACCCTTTCATTAGGATATCACAATCAGTTCATACTAGTCCCATTGTATACAATGTATTTTACATTAGAGGTAAATATAAAGAGGGTATTTGGATTCTTAAAAGAAGAACCAAATCCTTGAAACCTTTAAAAAAATGGATTTCAATGAGAAGGTAAATTTTTTTTTTAATATATTATGTTTTTCCTCATAATATTATATGTTCTCTACTGCATTAACATAATCTAAAATAAATGTTTGGCTACTCATACAGACAATGTCTTATAAACATGATGATGTTACCAATACATTATAAGAACAAACTATAATTAATGAAATTCTTTATATAGATGAAAAGGTAATGTTATAATATACTTTATCTATTTTACCAAAAAATTATATAATGGAACGTTGATTTAATTTTCATTATTCCTTGCAGATTTTGTTTATTTTAGAATATTTTTGTCCATGTGTCATGCATTTTCAAGAAGAGAAATGATGTTGTCTCTACACAATCACATAGGTAATCTTGATATTTGTACATTAAAATCATTTTGTATAGAATTAATGTATTGTTTCATATTTATGTTTAATTTTTTTTAGTATTACTAACTTAATAATTTTTTTCATATGCAGGTGGATTATTTTTTTCGAGTTGGGGGTTCTATATCTAACTTTCATGCTCCTTATCCCTTAAAACCTTTCCACCCCTGCAGTTGTGAATTTATCACTTTATTTCAAGTTACCTCCACTACCTTTGCATGAAGAGCAACGATGATACCTCTACTCAATTACAGAGGTAATTTTGATGTTTTAAAGTAAAATTTGTGTCCATATAATTAATTCATTGTTTGATATGTATGTTTAATTTATTTATTTTTAGTATTACTTGCATAATATTTGTTGTCATATACAATTGTATTCTTTTGTTCGAGTTGGGGGGTGCTTTGTCCAACTTTCATGCTCCTTCTCCCTTAAACCTTTTCACCCCTGTAGTGGTGCATTTATCACTTTCTTTCAAGTTACCTCCATTACCTTTGCAGGAAGAGAAATAACGCTGCCTCTACTCAATTACAAAGGTAATATTGATGTTTCAATAGTAAAATCATTTTCCATGTAATTAATATATTTTTTTTATTTATGTTTAATTTATTTGTTTTTTGTATTACTAACATAATAATTTTTTTCTTATATAGGTAGATTATTTTGTTCATGTTGGGAGTTCTATATCCAACTTTTATTCTCCTTCTCCCTTAAAACTTTTTCACCCCTATATTAGTGCATTTATCAATTTCTTTCAAGTGACCTCCACTACCTTTACAAGAAGAGAAATGACATTTCCTCTGCTCAATTACAGAGGTAATCTTGATTTTTTCAAAGTGAAATCATTATCAATAGAATTAATGTACTATTTTATTTGTATGTTTAATTTATTTCTTTTTAGTATTACTCATATAATAATGGTTTTATTATACAGTTGGATTATTTTGTTCAAGTTTGGGTGCTCTTTCCATCTTTCATCCCTTTCTACGCCAAAACTTCCACAGACTTCTTCTCTCACAAAACCTTTCACTCCTGTAGTGTTGACATTAATAACTTTCTTTCAAGTTTCTTCCACTACTCAATAACAGTGGTAATATTGATATTTTATGGTAAAATAATTTTGCATAAAATTAATTTATTATTTCATATTTTTGTTTAATTTATTTCTTTTTATTATTACGCATAATAATTGTTTTCTTATACAGGTGGATTATTTTTTTGATTTGATGTGGTTTGTTCGAAACTACTCATGCAATGTTGGCAATTAGACAAATAAAGTCAATGGAAATTGTGGTAACATTCGCAGTTAGGATTTTTTTTTAATGTATGTAATAATTTTTGTTTATCTAATTGTATAAACCAATGTTTGAAATGTCTATAATATAGTTTTTTTCTTGTATTTGTTTTGTAAATTTCATTTCATTTAAATTTTGTATTGGGACTTATTTTTGTTGATATCTGATATTTTTTTGGTGTGTTTCCGGTTATGCAGTGTTTTGTAACATAATATTGTAGTATGGACCTTTATCATTACTTTTAAAATCACTGATTAATAGGAACTTTATCAGTGCTTCTAAAAGTGCTTCTAAAAGTCCTGGGCTTTTTTTGTCCCTCACATTATCTGTGCTTTTCTAACGCTGTTAAAGGCTAGTTTTGTAGTAGTTGTAAGAGATACAAAAGTAGTATAAAGACAGTAGATAGTAAACTGGATGAAGGTTAACCCAAATCATGAGAAATATTATCCTCTTCCAAGTATAAGGGTCTCAACATGGTGTGTAGATCAACTACGCATAGAGTCTTTTCCACCCATAATAGGAGAGTAAACTCAAAAAAACATGAGAAGAAAAACACAGAAATCATGTGGTATAACTCACGCATCTTCACAACCCATGGAAAGAGAATAACCAAATCCAAAGTTATGGATATATATGTATATATATTCTCAGAAAAAGAATACCAAATGATAGAAAAAAGGGATATCCATCTCATAGCTCAGCCTAGGAAAAGAGTCTCCAACTCTTCCAGAAGTCCAATAATGATTCCCATCATATCATGCATCTACCCAATAGAAACCATCCAAGTCAATCCATGACTTGTCACTATGTAACAAAGTTGAGTGGATACAGTCTCTAGGTACAAGACTCATGCCCAGGTACAACATAAGTGTTCCACTTAGTGGATAGATAGAGGAACCATACCATGTTCTAATAGGAGGGTTTTACTCTAATATTCGATAGAGGACCCATGCACTACCTATTAGGAGGGTTCCACTCTCTAATAGTCAATATAGGACCCATGCCCTAGTAAAACAAGATGGTTCCACCCTGATTGTAGAGTACCCAGGACCATCCTCACTAGAGGGTTCCACTCTAGAGGTCAATAAAGGACCCATACCCTGTTCCAATAGGAGGGTTCCACTTTGAAGGTAGAGGACACATGCCTAGCTCATCTAGAGAGTTCCACTCTAGAAGTCGATAGAGGACCCACACCTTGTTCCAATTGTATGGTTCCACTATGAAGGTAGAGGACCCATACCTTGACCAACTGGAGGGTTCCACTCTAGAATTATATAGATAGCCCATACCTAGTCTAGTTGGAGGGTTACACTCTAGTCATCAAGGACCAATACCCAGCCCATCTGGAGGGTTCCACTCGTAATGCATCTGGTGATCTTATGTGATCAATGTCATCATTGAGCATCGCCTAAATAAGCACCATACCCAAAAAAATATTGCATCGTATCCCAAAATCCAAAACAAATGGCACCATCACGTTCTACATGGAAAAAAATCAGGATAGGCTACTTGTAGACCAAAATATGATTCCAAATGAAGGAGATATAAGAGATTGAATTTTTCTAAAAAGGAACCAAGGGGTACATGGCATGTGAGGGGACCCACATGGTGCTTAGTCCTGCTTCATCACCTGGCCATGTCCTTGGAGGTACATAGCTCACCTACTTTGTAGGTATACATGGAATTTAAGGGATATAAACAGTGTTCCCATGACACTTAGGGTCCCTCCCGTGTGCTTGGTTATGTTCATATATCCACCTTATTTCCATGTACTTTACTGTGTGTCCATGTACACAAGCCATGTATGTGTACTTCGGTACATGGCTATGTAATCCCACACGGGGTCCTACCCATGTACTTGGCCACATGGATTTTCCACATAGGGAGGTGGTGTAGGGCATGTAGAGAGTATACACAATGTGTTATCCTTATAAATTCCCATAACCCTAGATACCGCAACATAGGAGCTACATGTCGTGTGTTCATCATGGTACATGGCGTGTAGTATCGTTTTTTATAGTTTCTCATATACAAACTTTATGCTTCAAATCAAGCTTTTTCGCTTTGATTCCTTTTTTATTCCTTCCTGAAAATGGTAGATCTAGTCATGGATCATCATTTCCAACCATCACTTCCCAGAAATCGGATTCCATCAACCTGTGGGGGTTCTTCGTATATACCTCATACCATAGTTCCTTCTATCTATTATGATTCGATCTTTGATCGACAAAACAATCATACACTTCCTATAAACATCCTAGAGTTATCCCTAATTCATCAATTCATCCCTCTCATGCCGTTTTGTCATGATTTTGGGGGTCAGATCAGGATCGGTACCGCCTGACAATGTCAAACCGGGACCGCAAGGTCCAACCAGGGAAGAACACAAAGAAATTGCGAGGGGGAAGGCACAATAACAAATATTTATTGATGGTTTCTAAGTGTTATTGGGAAATTATTAAGAATAGGTATATTTGGGCTTAGAAAAAACTAAAAAATAATTAAATATTCGGTAGATGAGAGCATAAAAAGGACACAATTAGAATAGATCAAAAGAGTGGATTAATATTCCCAATCAGTTTAATCAAAATGGGAGTAATGTACAAATTGATGAGTCCTCCTTTTATATTAGATTATTCATCTTTTAAGAACATTCCCACCAACAAATGGAAGAATTCATTGTGTTCGCTGTGCTCTGACCTGCTCTAATCTAGAGTTTTGTCATCATCTGATGTCATTCACCAATGAAAGGAGACGGGGAAGAATATCTTGATGGTCCTAGGGTTATGAAGATAACCTAAGAAAATTATACATGAAGATGGATTTATAGGAAAATTTATAGGTTAAATGAATTAATTAATTAATTAAAATTATTAATTAATCTGCCGAACGTACCTCTAACGGATGAGGTATACGAATGCCTTGTGCCGAACTATTTTTAGTCTCTCCTAGGGTAAAAATCACATTCCAGACATAATCATGATTTCATATTTCAAATCAGAGTTTTCTTTTAATATTTAACCCATTTTATTTAAGAAAATGTGTGTGTGTGTAATATAAAATATATTTAATATTTTTATAAAATTAATTTTGGGCACACCGAGTCTTGGAATCACATTTTGGCTTACAACTCAGCTCTGGAAATATTTTTATAAATATTTAAAATTCTTTCAATGAAAAAACAGGGTCTTTACAAATTTAGTGAATGACCTATAGAAACTTCTATAATTGGAGTAAAATGGGTATTTCAGAATAAATGTGGTGAAAATTGAATAATAGTTAGAAATAAAGATAGACTTATTTATAAAGGTTATAATTAACAAGAGAGAATATATTATGAAGAAAATTATGGTCCTATATAAATACTTGAATCTATTCAAATATTTCTATCCTTTACAACATCCTTTAATTTTAAACTATTTTAAATGGATGTATAGTGTGATTTTCTTAATAGATATGTTTAGAAGGATATTTTTTTAGAATAACCACTTATTTTTTGGAAAAAAATATACATAATATGTTTATAAACTTACCAAAGAACTATATGGACTTAAACAAGCCCCTATATATATTTATGATAAATTAACTAAATTTTTCTTACAAAAAAATTTTGTTAAAGGAGCTATGGATACAACTATTTTTATAAAAGAATTTAATAAAAATATTATGATTGTAAAAATTTATTTTGATGAAATTATATTTTGTTCAATTCAAAAATAATTAATATATTCCTTTGCAATACTTATAAAGTTTGAGTTTTAAATGAGTATGATGGCTGAGTTAACATATTTCCTTGGTTTTCAAATTTCAAAAAAACCAGAAGAAACTTTTATATCTAAAAATATGTATATAAAAGATCTTATTAAGAAATTTGAATATGAAAATACTAAAAGTATTATTACTCCCATTGGTACCTCCAATACTTTAGATCGTGATGAGGCTGGGAAACCAGTTGATCAAAATATTTTCAGAGGTATGATAGGAATTTTACTTTACTTAACTGCTATTCAACCGAATTTAATGTTTTTAGGATGCTTATGTGCAAGATATCAAGACAATTCAAAATAATACTATTTAAATTTTTTAAAAATATTTTTTTTTATCTTAAGTGAATTATGGATTTTAGATTATTCTATTCTTCTATAACTGTTTTTGAGCTAATTTTTTTTCAGATGCTGATTTTGGTGGATATAAAATGGATAAGAAAATTACATCAGATTCTTGTCATTTATTAAGATATTATTTAGTTTCTTAGCCTTATAAGAAACAAAACTCAGTATCACATTCCACTATTGAAACAGAATATGTGGTAGCTTGGAGTTGTTGTGCTCAATTATTGTGGATGAAACACACACTCATAGACTATGGAATGAGCTTTACCAAAACTCAAATAATTTGTGATAATACAAGTTCAATTAAATTAATTAAAAACCAACAACATCACTCATGTTCTAAATATATAGATATTATACACTATTTCCTTCATAATCACACACTCAAAGAAGATATAATTTTACAATTCATCGGAACACAAGAACAACCTACTGATATTTTTACTAAACTCCTTAGTTTCAATATATTTGAATATATTAAACAAAATCTAGGAATGGTCAATATAAATTGATCATTCATACATACTTCTTGTTTACAAATATCCTTATATTAATATACTTCTTTTCATAGGGGGATTACATGTATTTTTTTGTTTTTTCAAAAACATTTAATATATCCTAAAAAACAATTAGTTTTATAAATTTTTAGTTTTTATAAAAAGTTTGTATCATAATGATTTTTCCAGACTCAAACTTTTATAAATTTTTCAGCGTAAACATTATTAAATTTCTTTCTAGACTCAGATTTTGTTACAAAATTTCTTGACTCAAATTTTTTTACAAACCATTTCAAATTCAAAAACTTTCATAATTAGTTTTATTTTAAAAACTGTTGTAATTAATTTTATTTTAAATTATTTAAATTAATTTTATTTTAAATATATCATATTTATAATTCATTATAAAACTATCATAATCTATTTATTTTAAAAAAAACAAGAAGAATAGGTTAATTATACTAATGAAAATTTATACTTTGAAAGGTACTCATCTATTCTATTAGTTTTTTCACTAATTTGTTATGTTAGCTTATAGTTTTGTTGTTATAATTTTTTTAAATAAAAAAATTCTTTTTTCTTAAAATTTTAAAAAGTTTTTCTAATCGGAGCGATTATCAATCTGATAAAAGTTTTAAAACCTTGAGAGTTCAAATAAACTTTAAAAACTTTCTTTGATCAAATTGTGGCCATTAGATTAGAGAGAGTTTCAATATAAATTTTTTGTTTCATTATAGAAGATGAACCATCTCCCCTAGTGCCTATATAAGGGTGGATCACATCTTTGTCCTACATCTTTTCTTTATAGTTTTCTCTCTTGAGTTGTTCCACCCTTCAAAGTCGTCAGTATGATTTTTTTCCTTTTTGTTTGATCACTGATCTTAGATATCATTATGATGAAAACAAAAGAAGACTATATAAAGTGGTATGTGATCAGAGAAAGTCTAATTAAAAGATTTTGGTTTTAAAAGTTTTATTCTACTCTCAAAATGATTATTTCTTTTCAAGGATGGGAATTTATTTGCATAAATAATTCTGACAAATACTTTGATCTTTATTATCCTAAGGTTGTTTCAAAATTTTATGCTTCTGTTTAGTTCAATAAAGCATATGGTAAGGATAAGGTTACCTTTATAGTGTTTTATAAAAGGTAAAATATTTCTTATAAAATAGTAGTGGACCTGATTGGTGTTCAGTCCAATGGAAAATCTTATTTACCTTCTCACAAGTTATCAAACAGACTTGGAACTTTTGACAAGACTAAATCCAAAGAGTATTTGTTTTCTTTCTATGTGAAAGTTAGAAAAGTTTCTCATGACACCAGAAAATAGAGTAATTATATTATGGATAAAAGGATATCATAGCTCTATTAAAGGTGATAGTGATACATTAAAATTGTCATTTGTTTTTATTTTCAATTATTTGGTAAACATGAGAAAGATAGGTTTAGTGAAGTTTATTTTCATTATGGTAGAGAATATCAAAACTTCTTCCATAAATTTGAATATAAATATATTTATAACATTCATCTGCAAGATTATTGTAAAGTGTATGGAGATTTTTAAGGTGGAAAACAAATCATATCCAGTCAGGGAAAATACTTCTTTCATATGTGAAGATAGTATATCAAGTATGAAGTTGGTTTTTGATTCAAAATAAAATAAGATAGTATAAAAGGTTAAAGGATATGTTTTCAAAGCTCAACCATCAAGGAAAATTGAGGAAGTTTAAAAGAATAAGAAAATAAAGGCTAAAAAATATCTTATTGTCAAATATAAAAAAAAGAGAAGAGAATGACCAATAATGAGTTTAACGTGTTCATGGATCATAATGTGAAAAATAAGCTAGGGGATATGGAGTTTGGTATTGATCCTATTGAGACAGAGGCACTAAAAATATTTATTTTTGAATAGTTAGAGGAATAAGAAAATAGAAAGAAGAAAATGAAGAGGTTATAAGAGGCTAGAATTGTTGAAATTTTGTTGAAAGGTGTTGAGAAATATTATGATAATCATTTACTTCCAATATCTCACACTGATCAAATAATTCTGGAAGATGGTTTGGTTTTGAAGAAACTTATATTGTTCTTGTTGATATCCCTTCAATGATAGATAAGGGAAAGGGAAAGTTAGTTATTGAAGAATTGGTTCCAAATGTACCAGAGAAAGAATTGGAACCAGAATCAGGTAGAAAGGGTATCTTGAGAGAAACCATATAGTTAGAGGAATAACTTGAGAAGAAAGTCAAAGAATAATTTGAAGAAGAAGAATAAATATAATTTAAAGAATAAGAAGAAGAATTTGAAGAGTAATTTGAAGAATAAGAAGAAGAACATGAAGAAAATGTGGAAGATGATGATGAAGAAACCCAAATAGATAAAGAATCAAAATAGATGTAATCATTGGATTCATCTTCATTTTCATTAGATTTACTCTCAAAGTCTCATAAATATTAAAAATAAAAAATTTCTCTAGAATTATTGTCATAAAAAATAAATAAAATCCATCCTTAAAATAATAAGAACAAGATAAACCTTCTTAAATAAACTTTTTTGATAAAGATGAAACCAAAAAGTATGTGAAAATTGGATAAGTTTCAAATGATAAGAAAGTTTCAAATAAAGATGAAAAGAAAGTCAAATAAGTGGATGTTAGAACCAGCAGACCTAGACCACCCCATGTTGAGCTCGATCATTCAGACTTGAAGAAAAGATTTCTCAAAAGGTTGTTGATTTTATTTTCATGGACTTGAAAAGGTTTATTGATCATATTACCAAATAGTGAATCAAGATATAATTTTATTTAGGAATCTATTAATGAGAAATCATAATCACACAATATTTTGACCAAAATAATTAATAGGATAGAGACTGATTTGAAATTTTTTCAAGAAAAGTTCAGAACTCACAATTTTTAACACAATTAGATGGTGAAGTGGTCAAACCAAATAGATACTGATATCTATAAGTATGATGATTAGTTTCAAGAAGTAAAGAAACTTATGTTAGAAATAATTGAATACTTCAACATGTTATCCTTGGATATGGTCAATAGAGTAAATTTTGTAGAATAATTTAGAGATACTATAGATGATCGGATAGAGGATGTTAATTTATTGAAATAAAAGGTGTGTGGCATGGATTTGGAGATGAGTAGAATCTGATCTTATGAAAATTAACTCATCATTATGAGGTAATATAACAAAGAGTTATTTGAGGAAGTTAAAATTCTTAAGGATGAAGTTTAGAAGAAGGATTATTTGTAAGAAAAGGTTGTAAATATTGAAAAGGATAGGCATGAGTTCAAAAATATGAAGGTATTTATGAAGAACCCAGTGAAGAAAGAATTTATATTTTTGAACTTTCAAAAAAAAAATTTATCAAAAAATTCAATCATTGATGAATGTAATTATCTTTTCATACAAAACCTTTGTGCTTGAATGTTTTTCAATTACGATGGGATATATTTTATTTCATATTATTCATGGATGATTAATTAGTTCAATATTATTTCTTATGTTTTTTATTTCTATAACATTTAAAGAAATATCGGATTCTTCTCTTTAATTTTTAAAAATAAATGGTGGAATTTTTTATTAAGGGGAGAATGCTTTATAAAGGGGGAGAGTTTCTTTATAAAGGGTGATATTTTCTTTGAAGGGGAGAGTTTCTTTAAAGGGGGAAATTATTCTTTAAAGGGAAGAAGTATTCGAAGGGGGATATGTTAAATACTTTCCATTGTATTTAAAAAAGAGTTAAAAACTTAGGTGGAGTTATATAGAATATATTCAATGTACTTAAAATAAATAAGGGCTATAATTTTTTCAAGTTATTTTGTTCCATTTAAGTTTTTTTGGTTTGTGATTTCCAAAAATGGGGATATTTTTGAGTCATAATTATTACTTCTTACTTTTCCATTCCTTTAGTTTTGGAAATCAAATTTTCTTAAATCTTTTTTTATAAAAAATTTATGTCTCGAGTGTTTTAGTATGTTTTGTATAGAAAACATTAATTTCTACCATAAATTTAAATGTTCTAATGTATTATAGATATAAACTTTATATTAATCAATAGGATACATCGGACTGATAGTGAGATTCCAATTATTATAATGATATTTATTAAGACTAGAAGTTGGAATTTTGTCTTATCTATCATACTAAAAAAATTCATGACTATTAGATTGATTCTAGTATAGATACATTAGACTAATCCTCATAAGTATTACCATATTGATTATCAATTATAAAATCCATAAGACTGACTAAATTTTATAATCATAATACATAAGAATTGTTTATAATGTAAGGAATAATTTTATCATTGTAATGGTGCTAAAAAAATGAAATTGTACATTCAGTTATACTAGAACATTATGAGTTTTCAAAGATCTATATGTCTGAGGTCGTTGCAACTAACTCATAAATATTATCATTGGAGCTTTGCTTATAAATATCTGGTAATTTGAAGGGTTGGGAGCTGATAACATTTGCAACTCAATCTATCTAAATTTTTCTCTATGTGAACATCTCACTCCAAAGACATTTTAATACTTTAGAGAGTTGTAGTTCTAAGTAATCCTTGTTAGGGTTGTTTCTTTTAGAAGAAACTTTCTTTTGTAATCTCGTACAATCACTTTTACGATCGAGGTATTCCATGGATAGAAATGCAGTGAATCCAATCCATCGGATTGATGGCTTATGGGGCTAGGAAGATAGGTGATGATCATTGTTATGATTAAGGGATTCCAAGGATATAAATATAATGCTTATTCTAATCATCATATCGAGGGATTTTTTTCTAAGGAAAGACAAACATTATAGTAAGTATAAAATTGTGGATACCTTTAGTCAAGGTTATTAACTACCTTTACTCTTAAGGTTAAAAGAGTGTATTCTTCTAATATAGCTTATAAGTCATTCTTACTTTTACTAGTTATCATTTTGTTTGTTTTTACAAGACTATTCCACTATGCATGTAATAGAAAGTAAGTCATCATACTTATATTTCTTTACTATTATTTTATTGGTGTAAGTGTGAATATAATAATAAAATACTTTGATATAATCAGATTAACTATGATTCTGATTATTCACTCTCACCATTCGATGAAGTCTGAGTCTGGTAAATTTACATTAATATTTTTTGTGTTTTGTTATGTTTAAAAGTTTTTTTTAAACTACAATTCACCCCCCCCCCCTCTTGAAATTACAACCATCTAAGATACTCTTGAAATACTACACAAATATGCAAGGAAAATTTATTAATTAATTCCCTATACTATAGATCTAAGTATGATAGATTTGATCTAAGGTTCTTTTGGAGATAATATGTGAAGATCATTTAGAAAAAGAAAAAAAATGGGGAGATAACTTTGATTTCTAGATCCAACATGCCAAGATTTGATCAAAATGTGTTTTGTATGGAAAGGAATCACTAAAATATCCCAGAGTAGTCTACTATTTAGAAATCCCTTGCCATGAGAGAATGAATGAGAGTTTTTTGAGAGGTTTTAGGTTAAAATTCTAGTTTTTGGATTAATTAATTTTGCATGCATGGTTTGGACACATAGTTTGAAAAATCATGAACCAATTATGTGGGATCCGATATCTAAAACCCAGGTCACATGGTTGGGCCACATGATTTGATAAACCCTACACTAATCGTGAAAACATCATTATCTCAAAATTCTCTAATCATACGATTAACTGGGAAATCTGCATGGTTTCTCCCAACCATGCACCCTCCAAATTGCTTCCAAAAATCACCAAGACCAAACCTTAACAAACCATAGCTCAAAACCCACAAAGATAAAATCAAAAAAAATGTAATGCACCTTAGAAATCATATGGGTATTACAAACAACATAATTAGTAGTTAATAATTATAATTTATCAAGTAATTTAAAATGTAATTATTAATACAATAACTAATTATAATAAATAATATAAATAATAATGAAATTAAGTATACAATTATTAATTAATTAAATTGATAATTGTTAATATTTACAATATTATTATGTTTTATTTCCATTATTAGTTATTATAACTATTTAGATAATTACTAAAATTAGTAATTATTTTATAAAAATTAAGTTAATTATTTTATTTTTAACCTTGAGGACCTTAATAAATTAATTTCTAATTAGTTTAATCATGTTATTCATTAATTAGCTATATTTTTTAGATGTTGTTTATTTTAATTATTTTATTTATTAATTAAATATGTATTATTACTAAATATATTAATTATTTTATTAATTATTTATTTTATTAATTATTTTATTAACTAATAAATATAAATGTATATATATAACAAAACATAATAAAAATAAAGATATATATATATATATAGGGAGGAATGAACCCCATTCATGCAGCCTTAGTACTGACGTGAATGAGGTTCATGCCAGCTATTTACTAACTAAATAGCTTGTGTGAACACCATTCTTTCCAATGTTGAGGCCGCATATGTATCTCTAGACCCATTTTTTAAAATCCTTAAAACCCTACCTATTATTAAACCTTATATGTGAATGTCATAATTGTGATAACTCCTTATTCCCAACAAACCTTTCAAGTTCTAAACCCTTCACCTGAAAACTATTGGTTTCCAACCATTATATTGTATATAGAGAATAGGGATTTATCTACACCATTGATGGAATTTTAAAAATATACTATAAATATGTGAAAAATAAAATTAAGTAGGGAAGTTTTCTCTAAATTTTATTCTCTTTTGTTCATATCACTATTTATTCTATTCCACTTGCTCACTGTTGATTTACTTTCTCATGTTATCTCTTTTACTTCAATAAATGTTACATTTTGATTTTAAAACCCCTCAATCTATCAATTTTTGTTTGATCTATTTTACAACATGTTATCAACATGATGTTCTGTCAGGATAAAATATTGGATCAATCGGTAAGACAAATTTTCAATGGAAAATATTGTGAATCTTAGTTTTCTCCATCTTGATATTTTTGGAAAGAGTTTTACATGGATTCTGGATGTTGAGATTCATCTAGATGCAAATTTTTTTAGTGATATGATTAAATTTAACAATCACACTTCTGGTCAAGAGTGTTCTTGATCCCTGATATCTCTTTGCTACTACTTCTACAAAGATTTTAATAATAAGTAACTAATGATGAAGGATCCTTTAGTGTTATAGAAAAACCTCAAGGAGAGGTATGATCACCTTTGACTGGTAATTTTACCAAGATCAATATATGAGTAGAGTCATTTGAGATTATAATATTTTAAATTGGTAAGTAAATATAACTCCACCATGTTTATTATAATATCATATTTAATTTAATGTAGTGAAAATATCACTGACAATGATATAATAAAAAAATATTCTACTTTCTATGTGTATAACATCATTTTATCACAAAAATATCATGAGAATGTCTTTTTAAAAAAATCTAACTTACTCTCTTACCTTCTTATTGTGGAACAAAATAATGAATTCTTGATGAAAAATCATAAATACTGACCATCTAGTATAACTCCATTACCTAAATTGAATATGACTACTTATAATCAATATTATAGAAATAATTGACACAATAAAGGTTAAGGAAAATCATTTGATCAAGGTGGTTATACATCCAATAATAAGAGAAAAGGGTAGCACATGAAGTGGTTGAATAATGATCAAACACAACTAAAGAAAGTAAATAATGATTAAAGTGGATGTTTTCATTATGGTGTGAAGGTGCACTAGTCATGTACCTATCATATGCCAAATAATTTTTTTGATATTTATTGACAATAAATCAAAGGTAAATAAAATAGCATTGAATCAAAATTTTGTTGACTGGACCTTGAAGTATGATAATCATATTAAAAATTTTGATGTATTTTATTATTTTATAGACCATGAAGGTATTTATAATATGAATCATGTGTGAATTCTTGTGGTGGAGATGTATTTTTTGGTTTTTTAATGTTTCTTTTAAATAAACATTGCATGTTTTATTTTTTTCCCTTTATTTTATTTCTGATATGTATATTTTTTTTCTTCAATAAAAATGAACGATATCAATTACTTTATCAAGATTAATTTCCATGATGAAGATATTTGTCTTATCAACGGTGTCACAATACACAAAATTATTAAATATAATAAATATTTTACCAACCTTAAAATGGGATGTTCTAATGCAAGTAAATTAATTGGTAGTGTGAAATTAATCAAAGTCTTTGGAGGAGAAAAAATATGCCAACCTGGTGGTATAAACATTATAATAATTAATTATTATTTTTATCCAAAGTATGGAAGAAATTTGTTAATCTTTAAATCTATTCATGAAAATGGATATTACATCGAGACTATGGATAAAGGAGGTATTAAATACCTCTATATAAAAATTATTAATAATGATCACAAATTGATGAGATAAAATGTTTCAAGGTTTCCATCTGGGTTGTACTATTTATATATATATATATAATCAAAACAAATATGGTAAACTAAAATTTTACCAACAATGATACATTTATTGTAACACATGATTGTTTGTGTCATCGATGATCAATAATGATGAGGTAAATAACTAAATGTATCCATTGTCATCTCTTGGTTGATAAAAGGGTTAGCATACCTAATTATTTCTTATGTGCTTCATATTCTCAAGTAAATTTCTCCTATTTGAAAGGGAATTCCCGAGAGTGTCCTTTTCGAACCATACACACTCAAGAATCCCCCTCCCCATGAAGAGGTCATCTGGGGATGCCCCAACCGGGGAGGATCCATTGTCAGCCGAGATGACATTGCGTCCCATAGGGTAACACCTTGATCAGAAATTGTTCTTCACAATAAGTCGTCATCCAGGTGAAGTGCGCCCATTCTTCCCACCCGGTGAGACACCGTGTGACTCGGCAAGACGAGTGGTACATGGGAGGCGGAAATTCCTCCGAAAGTATGGATCGAACCCCAGACCTCAACTAGATATTTTATGATCATGATTGATTCCTCAACTAGATATTTTATGATCATGATTGATGTGTCTACTAGATAGTCTCATGTGTGTTTATTATCAACTTTAAACCAGGTGTTTTCAAAATTGATTACTCAAATAATAAGGTTAAGGGTGCAATTTTCATATTATTCAATAAAGAATATTCAGATTGATAATGTTGGTGAATATTCATCATATTCATTTCATAATTATTTTAGTTTAATTAGAATAAATGTTTAACATCTTATATCTCATGTTTACACTTAAAATAGCATAACTAAATCATTTATAAAGAAGTTACAAGTTATCACTAGAGCATTTCTCATGAAAACTAAATTGACCAGTTCAACGTGAGGGCATGTAACAACCCAGGTAATGATAGAATAAATCATTTTTATATTTATTTTTGAATTAGATATTTATATTTATTATAAATATATTAATTAATTCTTAAAATCAAAAAGGAAATAGTTTTATTAATCTCATTTATTATAATATTTTATTTAAAAGTTTAATTATCAAATTATGAATTTTTTATTTTAATAAATAAATTTAATTTTTGAATTCACTATGTCAAAATAATCTTAGGATGAATTTTTGAGATTTTTCTGAGTATACTAATTTTTCAATGAACATTGAAAATATTGATTTTTATTAAAAATGGTATTTTATTTTAAAGTATTTTCATAGTCAAAATTATATTTTGTATTAGTATTAAACTTTAATTGGTTTATTTTGATTTAAAATAATCCAATTATAGTTTTTTAATTGAATTTTATACTTTAATTCAGTATAAAAACTTTTTAACCTTAAAAATGTCATTTCTCTAGAAAAAAACTGTTTTTCATCACATTTTTCTGGTTTGATTTTAAATTAAATTATGCCACTTTAGTATTTTGAATTTTAAAAAATGTGTTCTATATTTGGAATCAAGAGGTAAAAATTTATTAAATAGGTCCCATTTATTATCAATCAATATGAATAGAAACCTTAGTAATTTAATTACCACGATAAAGGGTAAATTAGGTAATTCAGGTTTGAAAATAAAATGATAAGGGATAGAAAATGACCCTAAAATTTGTCTTGATATTATTAGATGATTCCATTTGGTTCATACTCATAAATTATTTGGTTATATGGAATTTTCTGGTCATTTGGATGAGATAATGATCATTATAATATTTTATTTCAAGAAAATCCAAACTTGTCACACTCTTGTTTTAATAACTATAATATTTTTAATATGAAGTTATCTAGAGGATATGTTTAGATATAAATAGTATTTTTAAATATAAAGGATTTATCTTAATAATGGTAATTTATTTTAAAATTTTAGTGAAAAATAATTACCTTAAATGCTTACATAATGTTGATGAAATAATTATTTAATTAATAGAAATATCAAATAATTGATATTAAAAATATTAAAAGTATTATAATTTGAGATAATTAATGTGATAAAAAAATTATAGATGATAATGACATTTTAGGGATGTGTTACAATAATTTTTTTGAATTCTAAGTGTTTTCTTGATATTTTTGAATTCAAATTAATGGATAGTTCTAAAAATGACATTATTGATATTTTATAATAAATAATATTTTATTAAATGATGTAAAATTCCTGAAAATATTATATTCATACTAGTAAATTTTATATGGTCTATAATATCAATCATGGTCCATTTATAAGACTTTTTTATTTTTAGAGTAACTATATTGATGCTCAAAGAGTAAAAATATTTTGTTGTCATGATAAGTTTAAAAATGGATAATGAAGGGTTAAAATCAAATGATAAGGGTGAAAATGTGAGTTAAAATTGTCCAAAAATTATTGAATGATATTATTTCGACCCATAATCATCTTATATTATAAATAATTCAGTTTTAATCTATTTTTAACTAGAAATTAATTTATATTAATTTAATATTTTGAGAAATTCCAAGGGTGCCCCACCCCTCTCTTATAAAAGAACACCTCACATTATCTTTTCTTAACACTTACAAAGAATCTTATTTAGAACAATATACAAAACAATACCTTCCTAAAATCCCTAATCATGTTATAGAGGCCTTATTTTGGGAATAATATCAATATTAGAGGTCTTAAGATGTTGAGAAAAGGATATTTCTTGAAGAAGAGGTATAACATTTAACTAAATGCTTTTGTTTTATTTCTTATTCCACTTACTTAAAATATTTTACAACCATAATAAAATAATAACCAATTAATCCTACATACACTTATATTATTTTATTAATATCATAAACTATATACATCTCCAAACTCTATCAAATGGTAAATGAATTTATCATTCATTTATACGGAGGACTACCGCCTCACAAACTGATGTAATTCAATTTCCATCACCATCTCTCAATAATGATTATAATTATGGAATTAATGTTTATATATAATATTCATTACATATTTATCATTCTTAAAATATAATATATCATTTAATTTCTCACCATTCTATTCATTAAAAAATGATAACGTTGTTTGTGCATATGTGTGGACTACCACCTCCACAAAGCGAAGAGATCAGTTTTTCATTACCACATCACATGGATGGATTATATAAGTATATTTAAATAAGTAATATGATATTTATGAAATAATTATCATTATATACATATAAAATAATACTTACCTTCTTTCCATAATGATCATTGAAAATTTAAAATGTTACTAATACGTACGTACGAACTACCATCTCCATGATTGAAACATAGGAAATTTTTAATAACCATATTTGATGATTGGTTATAAAAGTATAATTTCTATATAAAAATTATGATTATTTAATTATTATTATTATTTATATTATTAAATTATGAACTCCTTTAGTATAGTTATTTTAGACTTATATACCAAATATCATCAAAGTGTCTAACATAAACTTAAATGATTAAGTAATTGTATATAACATGTTAATAAGTGATATAAAAGGAATAATAAACTTGAAAAAAATTATTAAGATATTAAATAATTAACCAAAGTTTATTATTCAGGAAGATAAATAATGTACGTAATAATTCAGACTTATGGTAAGGGACTTTCTTTTAAAAATCTTCTTTTAAAGTACCCCTATTAATTCTTTTTACCAAATTCAAAAGGAAATTATTATTTTTTACATATACAGCATGAATGGAATTTATAACTATCATGACTCCTTAATAATTTTAATCTCCATTTATAATTTTCCAATATTATTTTCAAATAAAATGTTTTATTTATTATGTTTATAGTTTTTAGATTTTAATAAATGATTTTCTTTCAAAAGATTTAAAAAGGAATATTTTTATGGAATGTTTGACTTTATTTCAAAAATACCATAAGGAATGTTCTATTTTAACATATATAGTGACAATGATATTTTCCACCACTATATATGTTATTTTGTATTTGGATTACTTTATAATATTTCATGTTTTCTTCAAAGAAAAATCTTTTTTCCAATTTCTTCTGGAATTTTAGTTTTTAAAATTGGGTTTTAAAGAAATAGGATATATTAATACTCAAAAATGTTTTCTTATGGATGTTAATAATTTTATATGATATAATATTTCATGTTCTATGATTGTGTTATGGTTCTTGGGAATTTTTTATGATGATGTGTGGTTCTATTATAAATTAAAGGTGGGTGAGCCCATTATATATCTCCAATGCATTGGTTGTGTTTATGTTATAAGTTGAACATTATGGTTATTTCAAGTATAAATACAGTGGTTACTCCAAATATAACCATGAGGGTTATGTCAAGTATAATTATGAGGGTTATTCTATGTGTAACCGTGAGGGTTACTCTATTTGTAGTTTTTATGGTTACTCCATGTGTAAGTATGAAAATGATGGCCCAAGTTACCTATATGATTTATTTATTCTTGCTATGTTTTTATATAAATATCATGTTTTCATAAGGTAATTTATTGAGTTATGTTCAAATGAAATTATATGTCACTTCTTAAGGGTGAAAATTATAAATTTGTGAAAATGTATTCATGATTTTATTATGTTTTCAAATAAACCTTTATGGGTTTTATTTTACCTATAATATTTCCTATTAAATGTTTTATAAAAAGATTTGGGCAGTGAAGCTAATTTATTAAGTAAGAAAATATTTATTTTAAACCTAAAGTTTATTTTTTAGAAAGGAAATTTTTAATAAGTATCCATATACTAATGGGTTTATTTCTTGAGTTTTATGTCCCTTATTGAGATTTTTATGCTCATCCCAAGTTCCAAAATGTTTTTCATAGGGTTTAAGGATGGGTAAAGGAAAAAAGAATAAGTCAAGTTTAAAGACATGAATATTTTTCCTGAAAATAAATCATATTTTGTTTTAAAAGTTTCGTATTATGAGAAAATAGATACTGAATAGAAGTATATAATTTTTAATATATGAGTTTTTATGTATGATTTTTAACCTAATTCTATAAATCTATAAACTGAAAAGATCCTCGGGATTATAAGAAATTGAATTCTAGTTCAATGACACAAGAATATATAATTCTTAAGGATGGGTCCTTACATTTGGTATCAGATTAGGGTTTAGATATTTTAGAGGTGGTATAATTTAAGTGAATATACTTAAAAATATTTTAATTTATGAAGTTAATATAATGTATCATTTGAAGATTACTATGTTGATTCATATAAACTATGTTTGTTCAGAGTGGTTTTTTGTAGAGGCAGTAGGGAAGTTGAAGTATGAAGGCACCAAGGTGATAATATCTTTTCAAATCAACAACCTTGAATTGTTGGAATTGGAATTGAGTAGTTTGTGGTAGTAATTGATCAATTTAAATAGGATATAAATGGTGGTGGTATCCATGTGAGTGATCATCTAGATATACCACATAGGAACAAGATGATAGTGGAATACTTTCTGAGGTAACACCCTCCTACATTCAGTGGATCTTCTAACCCAATGGTAGAGGAAGAATGGATTAAAGTACTAGAAAATATATATGATGTCATGGGATGTTTGGATCATCAAAAGGTAACTCTTATTATTTACCATTTTGAAGTTGAAGCCAATCAATGGTGGATAATGGTAAAGAATACTAGAGAAAGTGAATAAATTGATAGCTTTTAATGGAGAAAGTTTAGGAATGTTTTCTTTGAGAAATATTTTCCTAAGGATATTCAAATTAGGATGGAAAAACAATTCTTGGAATTGAGGAATAAGGAGGAAGATTTTTTGGCCATATATGAAGAAAACTTCACCTGATTGGTAAGTTACACTCCAAATTTTATCTAGTATCTTAATAGTAAAATCAATCCATTTTACTTAGGATTGAATCCAAGATATCGAAGGGCATGAGA
This sequence comes from Viscum album, assembly GCA_963277665.1. Taxonomy (NCBI): domain Eukaryota; kingdom Viridiplantae; phylum Streptophyta; class Magnoliopsida; order Santalales; family Viscaceae; genus Viscum; species Viscum album. Next base: position 1,029,085,230 of record OY728147.1, read on the forward strand.
TTTTTGTGAATTAAAAAGTTATGAGAAACTTGTTCGATGTGACAAGAGGGTAAAGATGAAGTTTTATGATGATCATGTAATTCATTACAATAAGCAGAAGAAAATGTCCAGATTGTAGTAAATGTGTAAGAATCAATCAAATAAATTTGAAGGTAAGAAAATCAAGTTTCTTATTTGTGGAAAGTGTGGTAAAAATCAACCTGGGGAATACCTTATCAGATCTAGAAAGTGCTTGTGATACGTTAAGTCTGGCATATGGCCCGTGATTGCAATGAAAAGGGTATTTGTAATAGTAAGGTCAATTTTGATAAGCAGAAAGTAATGTGTTTTAAATTTAGTGAGATGGGAATTATGCACATAAAACACCTAGGGGAAGTTTCCAGGGAAAAAAGATATTTTAATAATCTTCTTGTCATTATCTATAGAAAGACATTACCTGAAAAACATTTTTTCTTTCCCCTAGTGGAGTTTGATTTTATTCTGGTCATGGATTGGCTTTCCATTTACCATGATAAGATATATTATAGGGATAAAGAAGTTTTTTTCATGAATATTTTTAATTTGTATATAATAAAGGACCCATACCATTGATAACATATCAAAAAGCTAAGAAAATGTTAAAATATGGAAATGAAAGTTATCTTGAACATATTGTCGAGAATAATGGAACTGTATGAATTAATGACGTTCTGATAGTAAAAGAATACCTGGATGTTTTTACTAATGAGTTTCCTAGTGTTATAATTCATCAATAAGTTGAATTTACTATTGACTCAGTGTCTGAAGCTAATCCAATTTCAAAACCCCCTTATGAAATGGCTAAATTAGAACTTCAAGAATTAATAAAACAATAACATGAGTTTCTAGATAAATTTTTCTTTTATCCTAGCACTTTCCCATAGGGTTCTCATATTTTTTTTAAATAAATTCATTTCAATGAGGATTTTAATTGATTATAGATATTTAAATAGAATTACTATTAAGAATAATTATTTTTTACCTCATATCAAATACTTGTTTAATCCACTCCAAGGAGATCAGTATTATTTAAAGGTTGACTTGAGATTCATGTACCATCAGCTAAAGGTGAAGGGGGATGACATTCTGAAAATAAAATTTTGGATTAGATATAGAAATTATGAATTTGTATTTATTCTCTTTGGATTGAAAAATTCCCCTGTTGTATTTATAGATCTCATAAATAGATTATTCCGTGAATATTTGGATAAGTTTGTGGTTTTTTTATTAATAATATTTTGGTTTATTAGAAAATTTATGAGTATTATGAAAAGAATTTAAGGACTATTCTTTAAACCCTCAACGAAAAGAAGTTATATAGAAAATTTAGAATATTTTATTTTTGGTTGCAACTGATTTCTTTCCTTGGGAACATTATAAATAAATATGGCATAATAGTTGATCTCACAAAAACTAAAGTGGTTAATGAATGGTAAAAACATCAAATGTTATAGAGATTCATAGTTTTATTATATTTTCAGTCTATTACTAGTGGTTTTTTTAAAAATTTGTATGGTTATCTATCCCACAAACTAAGTTAACATGAAATTGAGTTAAATTTTTCTGGAAAAAATAATGTGATTATTTTTTTAGAAACTAAAAATAATATTGGTGAATGATATAATTTTAGAACTTCCCTCCATAAATGGTAATTTTTTCATTTATCTTGATGCTTCTTTTAAGGGACTTTGTTGTGTCTTAATGCAGAATGATCTGGTAATTGCATATGCTTCATGGAAACTAAAACCTCATGAATTAAATTATAATATACATGATCGAGAATTACTTGCTCTTTTTTATTTAAAAATTTAGAGACATAATTTATATGGATCCAAGTGTGAAAGATATACTGATCATAAAATTTTTAAGTATATATTCACTAAAAAATAATTGAACATGAGATGGAGGAGATGGTTGGAATTGATAAAGGATTATCATTACACAATTCATTACCATCCTAGAAAAGTAAACAAAGTATTTTATTCTTTCAGTTAGAAAAATAATTATTTATTAACCATGTTACATCTATAACATGACCCTTTGGTTAATGATTTGATGAATTTTATTCTAGAAGTTTTGGATGAAAGAACCTCCTCTGTTTTATTTTTGGTATCAGTGTAATCATCTCTATCAGAAATAATTAACCAAGATCATAAGGAAGATTCTAAGGTATAAGAAAAGGTAGGATTTGTTAAGAAGGGTAAGTTTCCTGAATTTAATGTTGATAAAGAAGGATTTATCATACTTGGAAAGAGATTATATGTGTCTTTTATTTCCTATTTGAATATAAAATTGTTGAATGAAGCTCATAGTTTCCTGTTTTCTATTCATCCTGGTAGCATTGAGATATATGGATACCTTCATGATTATTATTGATGGGATGGAATAAAAAGTGATATTACTGACTTTACCATGAAATGTTTTACTTTTCAAAATACTAAAGTGTAATGAAAATTACCAAAGTAGATGATTTATCCTTTTTCAATGTCAAAGTGGAAATATATACATGGATTTCATAATGGTACTATCAAAGACATCTCGAAGTAATAATGAAATTTTGGTTATTCTTGATCAACTAACTAAATCTTCCCATTTCTTTTCCATTCAAGATACTATGTATTTGGACCAAATTTCTAGACATTATCACAAGAAGATAGTTAGGTTACATGGATTTCCTCTCTCCATTTTATCTTATTGTGATCCCGTATTCACTTCTAATTTTTGTAAAGGACTTATGAATTCATTGGGTATATAATTAAATTTCAGTACAAGTTTTTATCCTTAGTCTAATGGATTTTCCAAAAAAAATTCAAACCTTGGAATATATACTTACTGATTGTTCAATGTATTACCAAGGATGTTGGGATCAACATCATTCTTTGGTTGAGTTTTCTTATAATAACACTTTTCATTCTAGTATATATATGGTACCTTTTAATTCATTATATTGAAAGCAGTGTCTGACCCCTACTTTTTGGGATAAAGTTGGATAAAGGAAGCTGATGGGATAATAATTGGTAGAGGAAATGGATAATTGGAAGATGATTCAGCAATATATGAGGATAGTACAGATTATATAGAAAAATTATGCAGATAATAGGAGGAAAGATGTTTCTTTTGAGGTAGGTGATCTTATTTTTCTTAAAGTATCTCCATGGAAAGGTGTTATGTGTTTTGGTAAAAAGAAAATTTAAGTCCATAATTCAATAGAATATATGAAATCCTAGAATAAGTTGGATCAATTTCATACTGAGTATCCTTTCCTTTTATTGTAACGACCCAAAGTTTCATTAATGGAAAATCCATATTGATCTTATTAAATGTCTCTTTATATAAAATGTTTTTATAAAATGTCAACTTAATTGGTTTTATGATAAGAATTGTGACCATTACTTTTATAGTCATTGATCAGTGATCACATGATTAGTATAAATATAGGGCTTTAACACATCTAATTTTACTTAGACAAAGGAAGCGATGGCCTCATCCAGTAGAATTTCCCCATACGAAGCCCATTTGTCAGAGCTCGGAATAGAGGTGGAATCCTTGGGCTTCACTCTTGACCAAGCCCAAGCTGAGCTTCATCATGTCAAGCTCGAACGGGACCGTCTATGGGAAAAGTGTAAGTTGATAGAAATTACCACTCGAGCGATGTTATCTGAGCCACCCCAAGAGTCTGTCACCATCACACACCTTACCCTTAGGTCTTATGCGGCTGTTTTAAGGGGTTATGTAACTAATCGATAGTACTATGTTCATGTACATTATTTTTTTATATAATAATGAATATAATTTCTTGTCATTATTGATACATTGTAAATAGTTTTTAAAGTAAAAATAGTGTTTTTAGTTATTATTTAATTAAGAAATCTATTTTATTAAATTAAGGGATCTTTGAATTAAATAATATTTTAATAAAATATTATTATTATTATTAGATTAATTTTATTATATATAAATGATCATATAATTGTATGAATGCAATTATAATTTTTATTAAGGTTTAAAAGCCATTTTTGTCAAAACCCGTGAATTTTCGATAACCGTCGGTTTTTATTTTAAAATTGAAAATTAACATATTTATAAAATTATTTAGAAAAAATAAATGTTATTTTTGGAATCAGGACGTCAAAATTATCCAACAGTGAATTTTTCATAATTTTCTGAGACAGTCAGATTTTTGAGTAAAAATTAAATACCGTTTAAATATATAATGTGTTTTATGACATCATAATGACCCAATAGTGATGTAATAAAATAATATAATCTTTATATTCGGCTAATATATGTTTTACCATTAAAATAATGTGATTTTTGGTTTGTTTGGATTACTTTTCAAAGCATTAATGGACCCCTCAAGACTTATTAAACACCTTGTCTTTTTAAATTAATTTCCATGGGAGTGTGACTCACCTCCACATAAGCAACCCTGATATTTTAAGAAGTTCGGACTTTGGACTTATAAAATAATGTTTTACTCTTCCATTTTCCAAAAACCATGGGATGGTTTTTGGTTTGGATTAATTTAATATAATGGGTCCCAAACCTAAATAATAAAGAATTCCCTCACCTTTCCTATGTAAACCCACCATAGCTCCCACTCCCTCCTCACTCAAAGCCTTTGAAGTTAGTCCAACAACTACCCTACTCTCTCTAGAATCCTCCCAAGGTGCCCTAAGCTCCCAAGAAGCCTCTCACAGGCCTCTCTCTAGCCTTTGGAAGCACACTTCCAAGTAAGGTTTTTTCTTCCTTTCTCATTTTTGTCCAATTTTCTTTAAGTGGTTTTTCCCTTTTAAATTAAAGTATGAATATTGGGGTATGGTTTCTCACCTCCTTAATACTTCCCTCTTTATGTTTTAATGATGGGAGACCCTTTATCTCTCATTAAATGCCTCCCATGTACACCCGTTACTATGCCGAAATTCCGAAATGAACTTCTCTCTCCTCTTTTACATTCAAGCAATACTTTTGTATCATGAATCTAAATTCCATTACAATTGTTGGGACATGTATCTATATGACCTCCTTACTGTCCATTACATGTAAATATTATTAGGAACCCCTTTCTCTCTCATCAATCATTTTTATGAATTCTTATGTCACGCTGTTACGCTGTCGAAATCGCACCGATTTTCTAAACCAATGTCATTGTGTAGTGAATACCATGCCCATTTAGCCATAAAGGGTATTCACCTTTATGAACATTTACTTATTGATTGTAAAGTTTCATGTATGAATTCCACATTCCTTTATCATGGAATAAATTATTATGTTTTATGACTCCATGTTTTATGATCCATGTGGCACACTTATGCATGAAATGAAATGTTTAAGAAGGGTGCGCCCTTATAGCACTCCAATGCATTGGGTAAAGTATAGTATCATGATACGTCATATGAAATGAGTGTTGACTCATGCTAATTCAAGTGAAATGAGGGTTTACTCATGATTTTTGTGCAATGAGGATTTACTCATGCTCCATGTAAAATGGGCCTTGGCTCGTGATAATTTCATGTTAAGTGTTGTTGCCACATTTCCATGTTATGATTATCATGCTTTATCATGCCTTTATGTTCACGTTTCTCCTGTCCTATATTGATATGTCTAATGTATAACATGTATTCTAATCCTCATTTTATTCCATGTGTATTCCCTTACTGGGCTTTATAGCTCACCCTTTTCTTATGCATGTCCTCAGGTTATCCCATGCAATGCTAAGTACGAGGGAATGTAGTGGTCATGTAAAGGAAGTTTTCAATAAAGATTTTTTATTTCATGTTTTAAGTTTTTATGTAATTATCCTAAGACCCAAAGACACTAAACCTCTCGATATTCTTTATTGTATCAAGTGAAGTTTTATATAATAAATCATGTTTAAGTTTTAATAAAAAGCAGGGTTGTCATAGTTGGTATTAGAGGATAGGTTTGGTTATTTTTGGGATTAAGATTAGAAAACCCTAGTAAAGCCTTAGATACAAGACTAAGTACAATAAAAACGTCCCTAAGTTTTGGTGAGTATTGAGTAAGTGGGTTATCAAGCAAATACATCCCTGTCTGGATACGAGCAGGTAGAGGCGGCTCTGGCACAGATGTATCCTAGGGGTAAAACCTGAAAACACCGCTTTGAGCTAGACTCGAACAGGAACTGGTGCACGACAATGGGCCTTTCTACACTCTTGGTTACTACACTCCCGAGGGATATTCTTTGGTAAATTCACAAGCTTAGTATGAACTATTATTAAGGGAATTAAAAAAATGACCCTAAGAATATATGTTAGAAATTATATCATGAAAACCCTAGATTGAAGCCTATAGACTCATGAGTTAAGGAAATGAAAGTTTATTTATAAGTCATCAACTTTTGTCTTTGGATTACCCTTTATGTGTTACCCCTAACTTTCCTTTTATTCCATCCAATGGCCAGTAGTAGGAGGACTCGGGCTAACAACCGTTGTGAAGATCAGTGTGATGACTGTACTAATGAGATGCCTAATCCAATGGGAGCGGGAATCGTGAACTTTGTCACGATTCTCTCTCAGATAACTCAAGTTTTGAATAGAATCACGGGTCAAGAGGAACGTTAAGCCCCCCCTAATAAAGAACAAGTCTCTATCGAGAGCTTCATGAGACAAAGGCCTCCTACTTTTAGTGGATCATCTGATCCCACAATCGCTGAACAATGGATCAACTCCATTGAAAAGATATTCTCCATCCTTTAATGTTATGAACAAGAGAAGGTTCTCCTAGCGGCTTATCGTATGGAGGTTGAATCTGATCAATGGTAGATGTTGATCAAAAATACGAATCCTGAGGAGGAGATCGAGGCGTTGGAATGGAAGGATTTCCGGAAGATGTTTTTCGATAAATATTTTCGGCGCACCCTCCGGCTTAAGATGGAAAGGGATTTCCTTTCCCTCAAGCAAAAAGATGAAGAATCTGTTGGAGCGTACGAGGAAAACTTCACAAGGCTTGCACGATACACTTCCGGCTTTGTCGTTACCTCAGAATGCAAAGTTGACCGTTTCTTTGGTGGGCTGAATCCTAGCCTGCGGAAAGCATTGGCGATCCGTGACTTCGACAGCTATGAGTAAATTGTCCGATGTTCCCTCAAGGTCAAAATGGAGATTGGAGAATCACATGGGTATCATGGGGATAATAAGATTAAGGTGGACTTCAATGCTGGTGGGCCGATGGATAAATCCAATGGTGCTAAGAATATCCAGCACCCCACTTTCCAAAAGTGCAGAAAAAGCAACCTGGAAATTGCCTTAAGGGGATGAGGAAATGCTTCAGGTGTGGAAGGGAAGGGAACCTAGCTGTTAATTGTCAGCGAGAAAGACCCTCGGCTACGACAGAGGAGAGGAATTCTCCGTTCGAACCTCAACGCATTGTTCAATGCTACAAATGCAAAGAATCGGGTCATTTTGCAAATCAGTGCCCTAATCCAAGGGTTTTCGAAGACAACTAACAACCTCCAAGGTGGAAAGGAAGATCTTTTGCCATCAATTCTTCTGAAGTGAACCCTGACAATGAATTAGTGATAGGTATGCTAGTTATTCATTCAAGAATAGCGAACGTACTTTTTGATTCAGGTTCTACGCATTCTTTTATATCTCGAAAGTTTAGTAGAACAATCCCAGCACCACCACAAATCATGGAAGTGAAGATATCGGTGAGTACGAAAAATGGGGCAATCATTTCATCCCATGAATATAAGTCCTCTCCTGTTATAATCTATGGATTGAATTTCCCAGCGAACCTCTTCATACTCCCTCTAGTGGAATTTGATGCAATTCTTGGCATGGATTGGCTTTCCTTATATAGAGCCAACATAAATTGTCAGGAGAGGGAAATCACACTCCATATGGAGAATCGACCCCCGATTATTTAAAAGTGTAAGGAGGAATATGAATCTCCTTTAGCTCCATCATCTCAAGCGTGGATATTACTTCCTTATGAGCACGCGTATCTGGCTCAGATTATTGAGTCCAAGGAAGAAACCATCCTTGAAGAAATGCCTATTGTGAGGGAATTTGCTGAAGTGTTTCCCAAGGAACTGCCTGGTCTTTCTCCTATAAGAGATGTTGAATTCTCAATTGAACTTATACCCAGGGCTTTACCAATATCCAAGACTCCATATAGAATGGTTGTTGTGGAGCTTGAAGAGCTGAAGAAACAACTACAGGAGAATCTGGATAAAGGGTTTCTACGCCCAAGTGATTCACCATGGGGCGCACCAGTCCTCTTCGTCAAGAAGAAGGATGCGTCAATGCGACTTTGCATCGATTATCATGAACTTAACAAAATCACGATAAAGAATGAGTATACTCTCCCAAGAATTGATGACTTGTTCGATCAGCTGCGTGGAGCACAATACTTCTCCAAGGTGGACTTACGGTCAGGATATTATCAAGTAAGGGTGAAGAAGGATAATATCCCCAAGACTGCTTTTCGCACAAGATACGGGCACTATGAATTCATAGTAATGCCTTTAGGACTCACTAATGCTCTAGAAATATTCATGGACATAATGAATAGAGTCTTTAGAGATTACCTAGAAAAATTTGTGGTAGTATTTATAGATGATATTCTAATATACTCCAAAACCAAGGAGGATCATGAGGAGAATTTAAGAACTTTACTGGAGACTTTGCGCAAGGAGAAGATCTATGAAAAGTATAGCAAGTGTGAGTTCTGGTTGAAGTAGGTCTCATTCTTGGGCCATATCATCACAAGAAATGGGGTATCTATGGATCCCTCCAAAATAGATGCAATTGAGGGATGGCTGAGGCCAACATCGGTAACGGATATCCGTAGCTTCTTGGGGTTAGCTGGATATTATCGACAATTTGTGAGAAATTTCTCACGATTGTCCAACCCTCTTACCAAGCTAACTCGAAAGGGAGTAAAGTTTTATTTGAGTGATGAATGCGAAGAAAGCTTCAATGAGTTGAAAAGGAGGCTTATCACTGCGCTCGTGCTCACTTTACCCACAAGTGGGGAACTTTTTGTGGTATTCAGTGATGCTTCAAAGAAGGTCTTAGGATGTGTGCTAAATCAGAATGATAAAGTGATATCCTATGCCTCAAGGCAGTAGAAAATCCCTGAGCAAAACTATCCAACGCATGATCTGGAGTTGGCGATGGTGATCTTTGCCTTGAAAATCTGGCATCATTATCTCTATGGGGAGAAATGTGAGATATATACTGACCACAAGAGTCTTAAATATATATTTACACAGAAAGCGCTTAATATATGCCAAAGAAGATGGATAAAGCTCATCAAGGATTATGACTGTTCAATCCATTACCACCCTGGGAAAGAGAACAAGGTGGCAGATGCCCTAAGTATAAAGGATCCAACGATTCTATCAATGATGAAAATTGAGAATGATCCAATCTTCTTAGACTTGATGAAGATAGACATGGGAATCATAGAGAATGGGACATCATCAATCCTTTCACAAATGATTGCTCAACCGTCTCTTTTGAAAAGGTTAAAAGATGCTCAAAAGGATGATGTGGGAATTCAAGAAAAATTGGAAGCTATTGAAAAAGGGAAATCCTCGGAGTTTAATGTTAATGAAGAAGGAATTGTGCGGTTTGGGAAAAGACTATGTGTTCCATCAAGTCTAGAGCTGAAGAAGGAACTTTTGGATGATGAACATAGTTCAAATTTCTCTATTCACCCAGGGAGCACAAAGATGTATCGAGATCTCTGAGGAAACTTTTGGTGGGATAATATGAAGAAGGAGATTTCTGAATATACATCAAAGTGTCTAGTGTGTCAGCAAGTGAAGGCAGAGAGGCAGAAGTCTAAGGGGATGATGCAACCATTGCCCATACCAGAATGGAAATGGGAAAACATCACCATGTACTTTGTCACTAGACTTCCGAGGACATCCAAAGGCAACAATGCAATATGGGTTGTTGTGGATCGTCTTACAAAGACTGCACACTTCATTGCTATTTGGGAGGATTTCTCATTGGATCAACTGGCACGGATATATATCAGGGAAGTGGTAAGGTTGAATGGAGTACCACTATCTATTATGTCTGACTGAGATCCAAGATTCACCTATAAGTTTTGTAAGAGTCTTCAACATGCTCTGAATACTGAACTAAACTTCAGTACGGCCTATCATCCTCAAACTGATGGCCAATCCGAGTGGACTATCCAAACACTTGAGGATATGTTGAGAGTGTGCTCAATGGACTTTAAAGGAGGATGAGATCAACATATTCCTCTGGTTGAGTTCTCTTATAATAATAGTTTCCACTCGAGCATCCAAGTGGCACAATATGAATCCCTTTATGGGAAAAGGAGCAGAACACTGGCATGTTGGGATGAGGTCGGTGAACGTAAGCTTCTTGGACCAGAAATGGTCGAGGAAATGGTGCAGAAGGTGAAAACCATTCGGCATCATATCAAGGTAGCCCAGAGTCAATAGAAGAGTTATGCAGATAATCATCGACGAGACCTTGAGTTTAAAGTTGGATACATGGTTTTTCTACGCATATCTCTATGGAAGAAGGTCATGAGGTTTGGAAAGAAAGGGAAGTTAATTCCAAGGTACATCGGCCCCTTCGAGATTCTTGATCGTGTCGGGGTTGTGGCCTATCGACTAGCACTTCCACCTACTATGGCCAAAGTACATGATGTCTTTCATGTATCTCTCTTAAGTAAGTACATACCGAACCCTTCACATGTACTCCCTTATGAGGTGGTACAATTGGAAGACGATCTTTCTTATGAGGAGCAACCAGTGAAGATCTTAGATCATAGAGAAAAATTTCTATGAAATAAGACAATGCCCCTCGTCAAGGTGTTGTGGAGAAACCACAAGTTTGAAGAAGTGACTTGGGAATTGGAGGAAGTGATGAAGCTGATTTACCCACATCTATTTTAGTGTGGGAAAAGGAAAATTTTGAGGGCGAAATTTCTTAAGGGGTAATATTGTAACGACCCAAAGTTTCATTAATGGAAAATCCCTATTGATCTTATTAAATGTCTCTTTATATAAAATGTTTTTATAAAATGTCAACTTAATTGGTTTTATGATAAGAATTGTGACCATTACTTTTATAGTCATTGATCAGTGATCACATGATTAGTATAAATATAGGGCTTTAACACATCCAATTTTACTTAGACAAAGGAAGCGATGGCCTCATCCAGTAGAATTTCCCCATACGAAGCCCATTTGTCAGAGCTCGGAATAGAGGTGGAATCCTTGGGCTTCACTCTTGACCAAGCCCAAGCTGAGCTTCATCATGTCAAGCTCAAACGGGATCGTCTATGGGAAAAGTGTAAGTTGATAGAAATTACCACTCGAGCGATGTTATCCGAGCCACCCCAAGAGTCCGTCACCATCGCACACCTTACCCTTAGGTCTTATGCGGCTGTTTTAAGGGGTTATGTAACTAATCGATAGTACTATGTTTATGTACATTATTTTTGTATATAATAATGAATATAATTTCTTGTCATTATTGATACATTGTAAATAGTTTTTAAAGTACAAATGGTGTTTTTAGTTATTATTCAATTAAGAAATCTATTTTATTAAATTAAGGGATTTTTGAATTAAATAATATTTTAATAAAATATTATTATTATTATTATTATTATATTAATTTTATTATATATAAATGATCATATAATTGTATGAATGCAATTATAATTTTTATTAAGGTTTGAAAGCCATTTTTGTCAAAACACATGAATTTTCAATAAATGTAGGTTTTTATTTTAAAATTAAAAATTAACATATTTAGAAAATTATTTAGAAAAAATAAATGTTATTTTTGGAATCAGGATGTCGAAATTATCCAACAGTGAATTTTTCATAATTTTCTTAGACAGTCAAATTTTTGAGTAAAAATTAAATACCGTTTAAATATATAATGTGTTTTATGACATCATAATGACCCAATAGTGATGTAATAAAATACTATAATCTTTATTTTCGGCCAATATATGTTTAAACATTAAAATAATGTGATTTTGGGTTTTTTTGGATTAATTTTCAAAGCATTAATGGACCCCTCAAGACTTATTAAACACCTTGTCTTTTTAAATTAATTTCCATGGGAGTGTGACTCACCTCCACATAAGAAACATTAATATTTTAAGAAGTTCGGACTTTGGAATTATAAAATAATGTTTTCCTCTTCCCTTTTCCAAAAACCATGGGCAAAAACCGTGGGATGGTTTGTGGTTTGGATTAATTTAATATAAGGGGTCCCAAACCTAAATAATAAAGAATTCCCTCACCTTTCCTATATAAACCCACCCAAGCTCCCACTCCCTCCTCACTCAAAGCCTTTCGAGTTCATCCAACCTCTTCCCTAATATCTCTATAATCCTCTCAAGGTTCCCCAATCTCCCAAGAATCCTCTCAAAAGCCACTCTCTATCCTTTGTAAGCACACTTCCAAGTAAGGGTTTTTTCTTCCTTTCTCATTTTTGTCCAATTTTCTTTAAGTTGTTTTGCCATTTTAAATTCAATTATGAATATTGGGGTATGGTTTCACACATCCCTCATACTTCCCTATTTGTGTTTGAATGATGGGAGACCCTTTCTCTCTCATTAAATTCCTCCCATGTACACCCGTTACTATGCCTAAATTCCAAAAGGAACTTCTCTCTCCTCTTTTACATTCAAGCAATAATTTTGTATCATGAATCTAAATTCCATGACAATTGTTGGGACATGTATCTATATGACCTCCTTACTTTCCATTACATGTAAATATTATGAGGAACCCATTTCTCTCTCATCAACCATTTTTATGAATTCTTATGTCACGTCGTTACGCTGCCGAAATCGCACCGATTTTCTAAACCAATGTCATTGTGTAGTGAATACCATGCTCATTTCTCCATAAAGGGTATTCACCTTTATGCACATTTACTTATTGATTATAAAGTTTCATATATGAATTCCACATTCCTTTATCTTGGAATAAATGATTATTTTTTATGACTCCATGTTTTATGATCCATGTAGCACACTTATGCATGAAATGAAATGTTTAAGAAGGGTGCGCCCTTATAGCACTCCAATGCATTGGGTAAAGTATAGTATCATGATACGTCATATGCAATGAGTGTTTACTCATGCTAATTCAAGTGCAACAAGGGTTTACTCATGCTTTATGTGCAATGAGGATTTACTCATGCTCTGTGTGCAATGGGCCTTGGCTCATGCTAATTCCATGTTAAGTGTTGTTGCCACATTGCCATGTTATGATTATCATGCTTCATCATGCCTTTATGTTCACGTTTCTCTTGTTCTATATTGATATGCCTAATGTCTAACATGTATTGTACTCCTCATGTTATTCCATGTGTATTCCCTTACTGGGCTTTATAGCTCACCCTTTTCTTATGCATGTCCTCAGGTTATCCCATGCAATGATAAGTACAAGGGAATTTAGTGGTCATGTAAATGATGTTTTTAATAAAGATGTTGTATTTCATGTTTTAAGTTTTTATGTAATGATCCTAATCCCCAAAGACACTAAACCTCTCGATATTCTTTATTTTATCAAGTGAAGTTTTATGTAATAAATTATGTTTAATTTGTAATAAAAATCAGGGTTTTCATATTTATTTTATCCTAGGTATACAATGTTTTTCATGTTTTGATGTTAAGAAAGTATATTTCATATTCATCTCACATTTTGAGAGCTAGAATAGTTCAGTTGGATGGTAATATTTCTCAAAAGAAACAATTAGTTCATATTCTTGATTATAGAGAGAAATTATTGTTAGAATAAGGTAATTTAGTAAGTTAAGGTTGTATAGAGAAACTGTATGGTTGAAGAAGCAACATGGAAATCTAAAAATGCTATGAGGAAAATATATCTCCACTTATTTGATAAGTGAATAAAAATTATGAGGATGAAATTTCTAAAAGGGGGAAGAATGTAATAGCCTAGGTAATGATAGAATAAATCATTTTCATATTTATTCATTAATTAGAAAGTTATATTCATTATAAATATATTAAGTAATTCTTAAAATCAAAAAGGAAATAGTTTAATTAATCTCATTTCTTATAAGATTTTATTTAAAAGTTAATTTTCAAATTATAGAATTTTTATTTGAAAAAATAAATTTAATTTTTGAATTCATCATGTCAAAATTATCTTAGGGTGAATTTTTGATAATTTTAAGAACATATTGATTTTTCAATGAATAGTGAAAAATATTGATTTTTATTGAAAACTGTATTTTATTTTTAATTATTTTCCTAGTCAAAATTATATTTTGGATTAGATTTAAAATTAAATTAGTTTATTTAGATTTAAATTAATCAAATTATGGTTTTTGAAATGAAATTCATACTTTAATTTAGTATTAAAAACATTTTTACCTTAAAAGGAGAATTTTTCTCAGAAAAAAAACTGTTTTTCATCACATTTTATTGGTTTAATTTTAAATTAAATTGTATCACTTCTGTGATTTGAATTTTAAAAAATGTTTTACATAATTATAATCAGAAGGTCTAAATTTATTAAATAGGTCACATTTTCTTTTGTTCAATATAAATAGTAACCTTAGTAATTTTATTACCATGGTAAAGGGTAAATCGAGTAATTAAGGGTTAAAAATAAAATGACAAGGACTAGAAAATGACTCTAACACTTGAATTAATCTTATTGTATGATTACATTTCATCCATACTCACCCAATATTTAGTTATATGTCATTTTCTAGCTATTTTGATGTAATGGTGACCTTTATAATATTTTATTTCAAGATAATCCATACATGTCACACTCTTATTTTAATAACAATAATATTTTTAATATAAAGTTATCTAAAGGATATGATCAACTATAAATATTATTTTTAAATCTAAATTATTTATATTCATCTTTTTAATTTATTTTTAATTTTTAGTGAAGAAATAATTACCTTAAATTCTTACAAAACGTTGACGCAGTAATTATATAATTAATGGAAACATCAAATAAATGATATTGAAAGTATTGAAATAATTATAATTTGAAATGATTAATATGATAAAAAATTATATATTATCATGAAATTTTTGGGGTGTTTTAAAATAATTTTTTCTAATCTAAGTGTGTTATTGGTATTATTAAACTCAAAGTAATGAATAGTTCTAAAAATTGAAATTTTTGATATTTTGTAATAAATAATGTTTTATTAAATGATATAAAATTCCTAAAAATATTATATTCATCCAAGTGATTTTTATATAGTTTATAATATCAACCATGTGTCATTTATGGGCATTTTGTATATTTATAGTAGATATATTGACCCTGAAATAGTAAAAATATTTGTTGTCATGGTAAGTTTAAAAAGGGGTAACGAGGGGTTAAAACCAAGATAAGATTGTGACCTAAAATTTTCAAAAAATTGTTGGATGAGATTATTTTTACCCATAATTATACTATATTATAAATTAATTAGTTTGGTTTCATTTTAAATTGAAAATTAATTTATATTAATTTAATATTTTTATAAATTTCAAGGGTTCCCCTCCACTCTCTTATAAAAGGGAACCTCTCCTATTTTCTTCACACTTTCAATGGATATTGGTTTGACCAAAATATACCCAAATTCCTTCCTAAAATTCATCACCATCATATATTCTAGACGCCTTATTTTTTGTATAATACAAATCTTAGATGTCTTAAGGTGTTGAGAAAAGAAGATTGTCTAAAGAAGAGGTATAACATTTAACTGAATGCTTTTGTTTTATTTATTCTTCCAATTCCTTCAAATATTATTCAATAATCTAATATCCTTCATATATTAATATGTTATTATTTTAATATCATAACCTATATACTTCTCCAAACTCCATCAAATGGGAAATGAATTCATTGTTTATGTGTACGGTGGACTATCGACTCGTGAACTGATGTAATTAGTTTTCCATCACCATATTTAAAGACTGATTATAATGATGGAATTAATGTTTTTATATAATATTCATGAAAAATTTATCATAATTAAAAGATAAAATATCATTTAATTTCTCACCATTCCATTCATTGAAAAATGATAACGTCGTTTGTACGTACGTGCGGACTACCACCTCCACAAAGTGATGTGATTCATTTTTCATTACCATATCACATGGATGATAAATATATATATATATATAAGTATATTTAAATAATTAATATGATATTTATTACATAATGGTAATTCTAGAAATATAAAATAGTACTTACCTTCTTTCCCAAATGATCTTTGAAAAATGAAAATGTTGATCATTTCTACGTACTGATAATTGTCTCTATGATTGTAACATAGTTCATTTTTCATAACCATATTTTATGATTTGTTTGAAAATTATAATTTTTGTATAAAAATGATGATTATTTCATGATTATTTTTATGAATATGATGAAATGATGAACTCTTTAACCACAATAAATTTATACTTATATACCAAATATCATCAAATTGTCTGACATAAACTTAAATGATTAAGTAATTGTATATGAAATGTTAATATGTGATATAAAATTAATGATAAACTTGAAAAAGGTTCTTAATAAAGTAAATAATTAACTAAATTTTAATATTGTTGGTACCCTTGCTTTAATGATCACAAAATCATGTTAATTATGTTTCTAATGAGTTTTATTATTTATGATATCATTTTAGACTGTAAGGAATTATGATGAAATATCAGATAAGTATTCAAAAGAGTCACCACAAGAATCAAGTCACCATAAAAAAAACACTCACTTTTGAGGTTGAGTCGCCGCCATGAATGTATCACTGCCAGACATGACTTACCATCAGAAATAAGTCACCGCCAGACTTCACCTACCATTGAGACGAGTCACCGTTGAGACGAGTCACCATTGAGACAAATAACTGTTGAAACGAGTCACCATTGAGATGAGTCACCATTGAGAGGAGCCACCATTTTTATGAGTCACCATTGAGATGATTCACCACTGAACATGAGTCACTGCTAGACCTAACCAACCATAGGATAACCTACCACCAGCATATCTATCTGTTAGTTCAAATAACTCACTACCAAATGTCTCACCACCAGATGTCTTTCCGCTAGATGACTCACCATCATATGTAATTCACTACCATCCTGACTCACCATCACAATCATAGGATGTTTTAATTAAATATTTCTAATGGGTATATTATTGAATTTAATACTGAAGATTATTTTAATGATTATTACTTTACTATTTCAGGGATCATTAAATGATGTGTCAAAATTTAGGATGAGGAATCATATAATAATGATGATTATTCTTCAAACAGGTCCTTCTCCATGTAGTTCTTAATATTAAAGAATCTTCCCTCATGCGGTAGGCATAGATGCATGTACATGCTGAAATAAAACTCATTCTTACTAAATTCTGGAAAGATAATTCCAAGAGAGTTTGCATGCAGTATTCATACATAATTTTCAATTGTGAAAGAGAGGAGCCTGTAAAACATTATAATCCTTTCCTACAGTCAGAACAAAGAGAGCTTACGATGCTCTATTTTACTGTGTTTTTTATATAAAAAAATTGATCTTCTATCCAATCTATACTTGAGGAGACTCAATATTTTAGATCACATAATACCATGAAACAAAATCTTTTCAAGATCTTTATACTTTCCCCTTCTTCTTATTTCATTTACATTCGTGTAGTGTGTGGTTTATCCTGTTTATTAAACACACACTATTTCTATGCTATAACTGGAAGATACAAAATATCTTCTTCACTCTCTTTTATATGTATACCCATGAGTGTTGTGGAAGAGGTCCTTATGTGGAATATGTCTGTTTTCTTCCCATGGTTATTGTGGAAGAGGTCCTTGCTTGGCATGTACATCTTGTAAATTATTGTAAGAATACTTGATCTAGGTTGTGGATCAAGATTATATTTATATAATCTTATTGGAATTTGGTGATTTCCAAGTGGAGGGGATTAGGTCTTGTCTTGATACTAAACCCCTTGTTTTAATTCTACTGTGTGTTTTGTTTTGTTTTGTTTCAAAGCATTAAACTGAATTTTTTTTTAACTGTATACAAAACCACTACTTTGATAGTTAATCTTAACCAGTATTCATATAATGTTTTGATTAAGTAAATTGATTTCAAAATTTAAATTAATTCCATATATTGTTTTAACTAAGACATAATCACTCTTTGAGAAATCATTTAAAATATCAAAATTTATATCGATATGCTATTTTGATTAACTGGGTGATTTTATTTTGAATTAGGGAATTTTATTTAACCTTGTTTTTAACTAAAATTTTATTGGGTACTCAATCCCCCCCCCCCTCTTAAGATAGTCACTCCAACCAACATTTGGTATCATAGGTTTCCAAAATCTTTTCAACTGTAATTTTAGTTGTGTTTTAAAGATCCTAAATTTTTGTTAGTTCTAAATTTAGTTCTTTAAATGGATAATAGACCAGAACTACTACAAAACTGGGTTTATCCAGCGTTGTTAAATACCCCCTTTGTTAGTGTTGGAAAAGTGATGATAAAGGGGGTCTTTAATAGTGTTTTTTAGCACTCTTCAAGGGGGTGTTTAATTGTTCTAAAAAGTGTTGTTAAAGGGGGCCCTTTATCAGTTGTAGTAAAAATAGATGATAAAGGAGGGACTTTATCAATGCTTGTAAAAAAGAGCTGATAAAGGGAGGTCTTTATTAGTGTTTTATTACTAGCACTGATAAAGGGAATATTTTCAAAAATAAATATTTCATTAAAAATAATATATTAATATATAAATTTATTTATATTTATGTAAATATAATATATGTTTTTTAAATATGTTTTAGATATGGATAAATAGGCATTTACACTTAATATATAAGATATTTAGTAAGAATTACTTATAAAATAATTTAAAAAATATTTTTAATTAATAATTTACTAATTGTAATCCAGTAATAGTCTTTTCATAACAATCAGAAGATAAAAAAATCAAAAAGTCAATAAAAGATCTAAAATAAGTTGAAAATGTAACTTAAACTTCAAACGACCATAAATTTTGATTCGAGTTTCCATTTTGGCTCTACCAAATATAAAATCAAAGATTGTGATGAGATATATGCCCTAGAAATTGGGGGGAACCCTACTTTTGTTTTTCAATTCCTCCAAAACTGAGTTTTTAGTTGGGGTACCCCAATTTTTTACATTTGATGGAATTTCAGCCTCATTTAAGGGGGTATTTTTTCTTTTTTAGAATGGGGATTGAATTTATTCCTTGGAATTACCTTTTTATTGATATTATTCTTTTGAAATTTTATCATTTTTATATTTTACTATTATTTATAATAAAATATATAATAATATATACATATTTTTTATATATTCACACACACACACACAAGCATATTTTATATATGTATTCAAAAAATATATATATATATATATATACATATATATAAACATATGTACAAATATATTGATAAAAATTATAATGAAATATATATAAATATATATATATATATCATAAAATGGATGATAAAACAATATAGGAGAGTGGAAAAGGAACTGGCATATGAGTAGGAGGTCTTGGGTTCGAAACAAGTTGGAGGCAGGGGCACATGATAGAGGGTGGAATTATCCAAAGAGATTATAAAGTGGGGTGAGAAATGCTGATAAAAGGTGGGGTGAGAAGAGGTTTGATTTTAAAAAAAATAACCCCCTTTATCAGTGGGGCCTTTACTGGGGCTCAAAAAAGGACTGATAAAGGCCCCCTTTATTAGTGCTTCTTATGGGTGTTGTTAAATCCAACCCTTTAACATTGCTCATATTATCAGTGCTTCTAAAGCGCTAATAAATCCCTTTTACTAGCACTGTTAAAGGATAGATTTGTAGTAGTGAATAATTTTATGCTACCAACATACCACCCTTCTTTAATGTAAATAACTTGCCCAATGGAAAATCAAGATGAAAATGCTTATTCAAAGCATTGGATTTTGAAATATGGACTACTATAGAGGATAAATATGAGTTATGTGCAACTACTAGAGTTACATGGGATGATGCTACTAAAACTACCTATAATAATAATCATAAATTCAGGAATTCTTGTTAATATGCTTTAAAATATGAAGAGTTTAATAGGATATCAACTTGTAAAACTACATATGAAATTTTGGATACATTATCTATTTATATTAAAGTAACTACTAATGTTAAAGAAATTAGATTAGATAATTATATAATTAAATATGATACATTTAAGATGAAACCTAATGAGATTTTTTCTTATATGTATCTCAGGTTCAATGAGATAGTAAATACAATGAGTTTCTTGGGAAGTCCAGTTCCAGACAAAGATCAAATCATGTGACTACTGATATGTCTTCTAGAGATATGAAGAGGAACATCAGTTTCAATAAGAGAATATTGGGACATTAATAAACTATATAATTATGAATTGATTATAAATATGATGATTATAAGGACCTGGCCCTAAAACATTACATAATCTTGAATTAATGAATAATTCACATTGAAGATCTTTTCAGGTTTAGAGTTTTAGAGAGTTAGGCTATAACTATTACATTTCAAAATATTAACAAGGTAGACACTTCTATACAGTTTCCATTTTTTTTACAAAACATGAACTCTTAAAAAAAAGTCATTTCTAGTTCCATGTTTAAGACAGCATGACCTTTCCTTGATCCCATCCTTGACCATATTCCACATTATGTCCTGTGAAAAACATTTCAAAAACTTGGGATGAGCATAAAAAGATCATTAAGGGATACACAAAAAAGGAAAACTGTTAGTTTTTGAAAACAATAAGTAAACCATGGATACTTTAACATAAGTAATACGTTTCACCTTTATCAAGTAGTAAATACTCTTCACTGAATAAAAGATCATTACTTACCCTTTTGTAACCAAAAGATTACCATAAAACCCATATAAAGAACACATAACATATAAAGGTAAATTGGGACATAAACATACTTAAATGGAATAACCATACGGTCGACTTCCACACATATCACTAAATGGAATAGCCATACGGATGAATTCCATACCCAATGCATTGGAGGTTATAACGTAACCACCCGTCCTAGTATTCACGGCACCACCCTTCATATGCTTTATCACGTAACCAACCATCAAATGTCCAAGTACCATTATAACAAATAAAATATTGTAAATATAAACATTTCACTAATAATATTTCATTTGCAATCACAAGAAGTAATTTCAAGATATTGAAATAATCAATCCATTATCAAAAACCATTTAAAAAAAGATTTTTGAATCAAAGTGTCCCATACCACTTTGAAGATTTTAATGGAATTATAATTTTAAAACATTAATGTCTATATTAATAAATAATCAAAACCAATTTTAAAATATGGACATTAAAGATAAATATTTAAAATGATAAATCTTTAAAACATTTAAAAATGATATTTTTGTTAAAGAGTATTTAAAAAAATGAGAGTCACTTGAATACAAATAATTATGGAATAACATTTAATCAGAACTTTATAATATCATGAGAATAAATGGATTCATGATATAATATTTCAAAGGACAGTATATACACCATATAAGAGTGGATTTGGTGCATAACAAAAATGAAGTCTCAATGGAAATGTAAATTGAGATGAAATCCCTTATAAAGATGGTATCCATAAATTAAGGATAAACCAATCTCATAATTATGTGTGACAAATATAAATACACCCAATATAAGTGGATATTAAGTGTAAAACAATTAGAGGTCATTCACACATATTCATAGGATTACATATTCAATAAGTACAAGTTGAACCCAAAGAATTTAAATTAGGTTAAGAAGCTCCCTTGCAAAAATTCGACAGCCTAACGGCGTCACTTTAAAATTCGAAAAAAGAGTTGATGAGAGAGAAAATGGTATCTCATCACTTGAACATAAAATTTAAATCAATAATGATATATAAGAACACATCCCAACATAATAAGATGTAAATTAAAAAACATAACTAAAAGAAGCCTTTTAAAAAAGAGGAGGGTGAAAGGTTCCCTTACCGGTTTGGTAACTTACAAAAAATATGCCACATGATAGAAGGATCATACAATGAAGATGTAAATACTTATAAATGAAAGTATATTACACAAATAGTACAATAATGGGCAGTACATACACCACACAAAAGTAAGTAGTGGCAAATATAGCATGAATCTCATGGGGATAAAAAGTGAGATGAAAACCCCTTACTACGTTGTAATCAATCGATTCGTATGACCCAAGGTTAATAACCACCAAATGAATCATAGAATACCATGAATATAATGATATTAATGATAATATATATCAAAAGTCAGTACACAATACACCACATGCAATAAATAAATGGCGAACAATGGAAATCTCATGAAATTAAAGGTGAGATAAGAAATCTCTTACAAAAATTTGGCAGCCTAACGGCGCCACTTAAAAATTCTTAAAATGAATTGATGAGAGTAATAGGGGGTATCTCATCATATGAAAATACAAATTACAGTATGGTGAATATAAAATAACATCCTCCAACATAAGAACATAGAGTATAAAAGAAATGACATAAAAGAGAGTACTTGAAAAGAAAGAGAGAGGTCGGATTCCTTACCTCGTGTCTGACTTGACTCGATCGTTCTTTAATGTCCTAAATAATAAAATAAAGTTAATTTATAGTTTCTTAAGAACCTTTTCAAAGTTTATTATTCCTTTTATATCACTTATTACCATGTTATAACCATTATGTAATCATTTAAGTTAATAACGTCTATTTTGTCGATATTTGGTACTGGATTCAAAAATGGACTTCTTATAATCACATGTTGTTCATGTGGTCAATGGTTCATTATATCCAGAATTATGTTAATGATTTTTATATCATATATATCATATATATCCATTATATACATGTATTTATAATAGTACATAACATTTAGAGGTAATAAATGAAATGCACCGTTCATGGAGATGGTAAGTCGTACGTACACATGAACGCTACTTTCATTTCTATTTATTATTTTAATGGAAATAAAACATAATTATACATAGGTATATTATAATTCCAGTATAATATCATATATAATATCATTAACTCTATAATTTATACATCCCACATAAGGTATTAACGAATCAAATCACTTTGAGGGGGCGGTAGTCCGCACTTCCTCAAATGAGATTATCATATTTACCCACTATGGAAACCATAAAGGCATGCTATAAATGAAAAATACAGAAGAAAAAAAGAAAACATAAACATAATATATATCATATATAAATAAAGTTCCATCATAATGGCCACCATGAGAGGCGGTTGGAAATATTTGAACAATCATCGTTTCGTGAGGCGTTAGTTTGCCATCCACAGAAACATTATGTTCTTCATCCATTAGATGGAGGTGTGTGTAAGTGTAGCTCGAATCCTTCTCATAAAAACATCCTAGTATATTTAGGACACTTATTTTGTTACAAAATAAAGGAATAAAAAGATTTTAGAGTTGGATAAATAAAATAAAAGAAAACAATTTAAGAGAAACTGTTACCATTAATTTGGGTAACTTCCTTTGGTTTGAACCAAAAGGACTTCTTGAAGTGCCTTCTGCCTAAGGTAAGGCTTCTATAGGGAGGATAGGGATGTAGGGAGATTAATTGGGCATATTTTGGATGAGCCAAATGGCTTGAGAGGTGTAAGGAATTGGTTAGAAGTGGTCTCCTTTTATAAGGGGGGAGGGGCTCTTTAGAAAAGTGTGAAACTATTATTTTATTATATAAATATATTAGGTTTTTAATGGTCCAAAAATCATTAAAGATGAAGATAAGATTACTCATGGTCGAAATAAAATTATCCAATCAGAATTTTACATGTTTTTGATATTATTTTAATCATTATAATCTTATTTATTTAAATGATTTATTAATGAGGTAAATAATGCATCATTATTATGTCATAAATAATTTAATTTATTTATTTTATAAAAATTATAAAAAAAATACCATGATATAGGATATCTTTTTATCTTTCCAATGAATATTTATAGTCGAAAATATGACTTCTATAACACCATATAAAAATTAATTACTAAAATATGTTTGTTAATGTCAATTTTGTCTTTACATTAAATTAATTAATCTAAATTGTCATTATCAC
Source organism: Viscum album (assembly GCA_963277665.1). Classification (NCBI taxonomy): domain Eukaryota; kingdom Viridiplantae; phylum Streptophyta; class Magnoliopsida; order Santalales; family Viscaceae; genus Viscum; species Viscum album. The sequence continues at coordinate 1,029,109,385 of OY728147.1, forward strand.
ACCCAAGTGGATCAATGGGGTCCCAAAATCATCCCAAAGATTCCCATGGTCGTTAATGACTCAACCAATAAGTTTTGGACAAGTGTTAAGGTAATTTTGAATTATTATAATATTATTTTTACCTTGAATTAACCTATTTACCTTTAACCGCGGTAAATAAAAGTCAAAAGTTACTATTCACCAAAAATTATTTTCATCTTAATGAACCACATTTTACTTCTTGATAACAACCATGTATGTCGGATTTTTTAAATTCAATTCACAGAAGTGGTAAAATTTCATTTAAATGAAAAAGTCAGTTTTTTTAACTACCACTAAGTGGTTTCACTATTCATCAAAAATTGAAGTTTTTCAGAAAAATACCAAAAATTCAGCCTAATCTACATTTTATATTCCGAATTCAAAAATGATGTCTATTTTTTAAAATTAAAAACATATAAGTGGAATTAATTAATTTTAAAATTAATCTCCGTTATCAAAACAAATAGCGTGTTTTTAAGAAACAATAACTATCAAAAGATTGATACTTGTTTATGTCCAATTTCAAAGTGAAATTAATTACAATGACCAACATTGGATTAAATGGTAAAAATATATTCTAATTACACTTTAAAATCAATTAAAAAGATAATCTAACCATATAAATAAATTAGATTAAAACACAGTTTTGAATTAAAATACAATATTTTTCACTATTCATTAGAAAATGAACTTTATCAGAAAAATTCCAAAAATTTACACAAAGTAAATTTTGATGTCCCCATTCTAAAGAAAGATTTTATTTCATCAAATAGGATGTATTAAAGTGACCAAAATTATATTTAATGAGGGTTCGCCATTAAAAGGCGGTAAATCGGCCTTTTAATGTAAATTATGCTTAAAATTAGATTCATTCACATTTTAAGCCTCTAAATTTTATTGGATAAATGTAAATGCATTTAACAAATATGTATAATCATATTTTAGTTAGTTTTATTCATTCTCGCCAATACAACAGCTAGGAGTTAACTACCATTTAAAATAATAATATTATATTATTAGTGTGCAACGTGAGATTTTAAAGAAACTCGTTGTTGCGTATCAGGTATGCTATCGAACATAGTGTTGGGCGGAGAGTGATGGAAAGAGGGGGGGTGAATTGCCTTTTAAAAAATAATTAACAATTTAAAATCAAAGTAAAAAGTGCAGCGGAAATAAAAGAGGCAAGACACAAAACTTGATAACGGAGTTCGGCTTAAACCAAAGCCTACGTCTCCGCTCCCAACTCAACCGTTGATAGATTTACTACCGCTTTCTTTTTAATGGTTTTAGAAAGAAACCCACTAGACTTTAAGGTAGTCTAGAACCTATTACAGCTTTCTTTTAATGGTTGAACAAGAACCCACTTGCTTTTAATGGTTGAGCAAGAACCCACTAGCTTTCTTACAGGTGAAGGCTAGCTCACCTATGACTCAAGCCTTTTAAAGGGAAGGCTTGACTAACCTCTTCACACCTTGAAGGTGGTGTGAAAACCCAAACAAAGAGAGGATGAGAGAAAGAGGGGTTTGTAGGCACAAACCCAAATTGATGCTCAAAACGATAAAACAAGAAAAACCGTAAGAGGAGAAGCCTTGGGCGCCAAAGGATTGATGAGGTTGATGAAGAGCGCTCCCAAGCTTCTTTGATGGTGCTCCTTGGATGTGGAAGTGGGTTGGAGCAAGTGGGGATCCTTGAAGGAAAGCGCCGGCGGTTTGCCAAATGATCAAAAAATGTTCCCGTGGGCTTCCATATTTTTCCGGGGCTTCCTAGTCCTTTATTTATAGAGGGGGAACCCTCAAATGGCCTTTGGGGGTATTCGGAGCCGTTGGAGAGGCCTTCGTAGCCGTTGGGAGTCAAGTGGACAAGTCTGGTCAAAGCCCAACGGCTAGTTTGACTGGCTCCACCGGCTGACCGGTGCTTGGCCATCGGTTGGCTGGTGCTTTGGAAAAGGAGAGGCCTTCGGCCCAGGCACCACCGGCTGGCCGGTGAGGAGGCCACCGGTTGGCCGGTGAGGAGGCAGTAGATGTCCCTTCTGTCTGGGTTCCACCGGCTGGCCGGTGATGGGACACCGGTTGGCCGGTGGTCTGGACAGAAAGGATGCCTTCTGTCAAGACTCCATTGGCTGGCCGGTGGTCATCCACCGGTTGGCCGGTGGACTGAAAATCAGTCCACTTTCAGTCCTTCTTGGCCCAATTCCTTGGCAACCTTTTTCCTATCAACAAAAACACTTAAAACAAGATTAGATAAATAAGAGAGTGATTGTGATCATGAAAATTAAACCACGAGGGGTACGAGAGGTACAACAATCTCCCCCTATTTTGATGATCACAATCACCAAAACAAGCAATGTAAAAGATTGAAATGAAAGGCATGCTTTAAAGAATAATTTGAAAAGTAAAGCAAAGCATGAGAGAAAGATTTCTCCCCCAATCAACCAAGAATTTCTTCCCCTTTGTGATTATCAAAATAGAACGGGGCATAAAACTTGATTGAGGGAAAGGTTGAAAAACAAGATAGAGTTTTGAAACCAATTGAGATTTTTGAAATTTGAATTGAAAGTTTTGAATTGAAAGTTTTGAATTGAAAGTTTTGAATTGAAGGTTTTGAATTGAAAGTTTTGAAATAAAAACGCAAAAAGGCTTAAACGATCCTAACTCCCCCTAAATAAAAACAACAAATCACCGGGGAGAGGATTTTAGAACCGAGACAAATTTTGGTCCGGAGAGACTTGCTAAAAGGGATTTTTCAATCCATACTTTTCTAGTGGCGGGTCTTCTCCTATGAAATTCATCATTAAAGAAAATAGTTTTGGGCCTTCCATACCGGGCATTTTTGCAATTGCACTCATAAATTAAGTGCCCGGGTTTTTTGCAATAGTTGCAAAATTTATATCGGGAGCTCCCCCTTACAAAAATAGTTGGAGCATGGGAAGAGGAAGCTTGCTTGGAATAGCCAAGCCCTTGGGTGGTTCTAGATACGCATTGGGAACCAAGGAGCTTCGAAAGGTTATGTTCACATTCAGTGAACTTAGCTAGGGATTCCCTTAAATCCTTTATTGTTAATTCCATAGAATCAACATCGGGAAGGTTTTGGATCTTGAGGGACAACTCCTCCTTTTCTTTTAGAAGTTGTTCCTTTTCGGAAGAAAGTTTTTTGAAATTCTTTTTTAAAGCAACAAATTTGGAAGAAAGTTCGTGAAAACCTTCCTCCAATTGATCTCTAGAATGTTGGAGATCCTCATAAGATAAATGATTAAAAGAATTGGAAGAACAAGAGGAAGAGGAGTCAGAAGAGGTTACCTCATGAAATGCCATTAGGCATTTTTTACCGTTGTCACTTGAGGAGGGGGAGGAGGAGGATGTGGAGCTATCACTCCATGTGGCCTTGAATGCCTTATTCTTTTCCCTTTGCTTGGTCCCTTCATGGGTAACCTCCAAAAGCTTTCAAATTTCATGAGAAGTGGTGCAAGTAGAAATACAATTAAATTCATTACGGTCTAACCCACAATGAAGAGCATTCATGGCTTTGGCATCAAGCTCAAAATTAGCAATGTCTTCGGGGGTCCATTTAGACTCATCTTTGCTAGAGAGAGTGTAGCCTTGCATAACAATTCTATATATAGGATAGCCAATACTTCTAAGAAATGTAATCATGCGAGTTTTCCAATAAGTGTAGTCGGTTCCATCAAAGAATGGAGCACGAGTCATGGAATACCCTTCGGGTGCTTGTGAGGCAGAAGCCATCACTTTGGATCTTGAATTTGAAACCGGTGAAGGTATTACTCAAATTTTGCCTTTGATACCAATTGTTGGGCGGAGAGTGATGGCAAGAGGGGGGGTGAATTTCCTTTTAAAAAATAATTAACAATTTAAAATCAAAGTAAAAAGTGCAGCGGAAATAAAAGAGGCAAGACACAAAACTTGATAATGGAGTTCGGCTTAAACCAAAGCCTACGTCTCCGCTCCCAACTCAACCGTTGAGAGATTTACTACCGCTTGCTTTTTAATGGTTTTAGCAAGAAACCCACTAGACTTTAAGGTAGTCTAGAACCTATTACAGCTTGCTTTTAATGGTTGAGCAAGAACCCACTTGCTTTTAATGGTTGAGCAAGAACCCACTAGCCTTCTTACAGGTGAAGGCTAGATCACCTATGACTCAAGCCTTTTAAAGGGAAGGCTTGACTAACCTCTTCACACCTTGAAGGTGGTGTGAAAACTCAAACAAAGAGAGGATGAGAGAAAGAGGGGTTTTTAGTCACAAACCCAAATTGATGCTCAAAAAGATAAAACAAGAAAAACCGTAAGAGGAGAATCCTTGGGCGCCAAAGGATTGATGAGGTTGATGAAGAGCGCTCCCAAGCTTCTTTGATGGTGCTCCTTGGATGTGGAAGTGGGTTGGAGCAAGTGGGGATCCTTGAAGGAAAGCGCCGGCGGTTTTCCAAATGATCAAAAAATGTTCCCGTGGGCTTCCATATTTTTCTGGGGCTTCCTAGTCCTTTATTTATAGAGGGGGAACCCTCAAATGGCCTTTGGGGGTCTTCGGAGCCATTGGAGAGGCCTTCGGAGCCGTTGGGAGTCAAGTGGACAAGTCTGGTCAAAGCCCAACGGCTAGTTTGACTGGCTCCACCGGCTGACCGGTGCTTGGCCACCGGTTGGCCGGTGCTTTGGAAAAGGAGAGGCCTTCGGCCCAGGCACCACCGGCTGGCCGGTGAGGAGGCCACCGGTTGGCCGGTGAGGAGGCAGTAGCTGTCCCTTCTGTCTGGGTTCCACCGGCTGGCCGGTGATGGGACATCGGTTGGCCGGTGGTCTGGACAGAAAGGATGCCTTCTGTCAAGACTCCATCGGCTGGCCGGTGGTCATCCACCGGTTGGCCGGTGGACTGAAAATCAGTCCACTTTCAGTCCTTCTTGGTCCAATTCCTTGGCAACCTTTTGCCTATCAACAAAAACACTTAAAACAAGATTAGATAAATAAGAGAGTGATTGTGATCATGAAAATTAAACCACGATGGGTACGAGAGGTACAACACATAGAAACCCATTTAAAGTAAAATTAATATTTAATTCACAAATATTAATAAATATGAAAATTTCATATTCTTCATTTATCCAGGATGTTACATCCTCCCCCCCCCCTTTTGGGAAATGCATCCTCGCAATTTAAAAATTGGGCTCGAGAACTTCATTGAAAGCCCCATATCGAAAAAAAGTCAATAAAACTATCACTTTAAAATAAAGGAAGATAAGTACAAAGGTTACCCTAGACAATAGATACTAGGATTCCATGAAAACATGGATATGGAGGAGAAAAAAAACCTTCATGTTCTGATGGAGAGTGATAGGAAACATGTTTAGGAGAAAGTTAACCACCAGAAATTCACAAACTTGTGATGGGTTAAATAGTCTTTGATTCCCCGGTAGGAAAAGTTAACAGACAAGGTTTTTGTTTTAATTTACTTTTCATTGAGGAATTTATTTATGAGCTTAACTAAAAACATAAGGAAATATACTTACTTGCCATGTAGACATTCATCTTTTACTAGATTTCTAACATAAACTCATATTTTTTTCAAATGATGAGTATTCAGGATGACTTTTTTTCACATTAAAAGTGTTATAATAAACTTAGAGGGAATCAAATAATCCACAAAAGATGAACTATATATTTCCCTTGTCTTTATATATTAACTAAAACCAAAACGTTTAGTACAAGATCAGATAATCCCACAAAAGGATAAACTTTTACATAATGAAAAACTACTCTTAATCTCCAAAATTTGTCTAACAAAACCCAAAGTTCAACAAAGACCATTCAATAAAAAGTCGTCCTTAAAATTCATCAAAGTAATCCAAACTAATATTGAAGCCCAAATCTCCGAAGGATTTAATCATATAGTCTTCCAAGATAAATCTTAACATTTATCTTCAAATAACATCTGTTACTATTAAAATCTCATATTGAAAAGCAATTAACCTAATCAAATATTCTCCATGCTAGGTTAATAATTTCCATAGATAACCCAAAATAAACTTATTATGGATTCATAAAATCATATAACTAAAAATAATTAGTCAAACTAACCAGGGACTTCACGTAGTCTAGTGGTAGGCGATAAATACCAGTCGCACTTTGGTTGTGGGTTCGATTCCCATAGCTTCATCTGACACGACGGGTTGTCACATGGTCTGCGTGTTGTCCCTTTTAAAAAACTATATAATTTTATAACATTCCCAAAAAGAGATAAATTTATCAAAAATAACCATATCATATTTTAACCACGAAGTTTTTCTAATAACTTTCATTTTGCATCCCAAAAATGTATTAACCTATAATTTCTTCAAATTCAAGGATCATATAAACCGAAATGGTTCTTTATAACTATATCCACAAAAGAAAAGATAATTATTCCTTGAATAAAATTTTCATATATCAAACTTTAGGGTTAAACATACTATAAAAAGTCTTCTAATGTAATTCCCATCAACAAAAGAGCCTTAATACTTTTAAGCATTTCACCATCCTAAAATCTACTATAACTCTTGAATCCCTTTTATGTTGACTTCTTACACATTCAATATTATTCATGATCTATTAACCATTCCTTTTCAACTTATTATGAAATACTTCTTTCCTAAAAATAGAATCATGAATCATATCCTAAGATTCAATAATATCAAAACATATGTTAATAAATAATCTATACCTTTCATTGGTTGTTGTTAGTTTCTTCATCCTCAATCGGAATGGCATTAGGTATTGGTAAAAGAATATTTGTACAATCCTTGTGATCCCATTCCTGAAACTTCTTCATAGGACATGTGTTTGTATAATGACCATGCTCACCACATTTAAAACATTCAATTGATCCTTCAGAAAGAACTTCTTTCCCTTTCCTGGATTCAACTAGATGCTTCCTTTTTCCATGGAAGGTTCTTGCTTTATGACTTTTATTTCCACATCTATAGCATCTTTTTGTCCCTTTGAAACATTTTCCTATGTGTTTCTTTCCACATCTTTGACACATAGTTTTTTGAACATACTCACCATTATGATTATTACCTGAACTTTCATAGAAATTTGTTTCTCTCATATATGATGCCTTATAAAGATCACTAAGCTTTAGGTGGTCAATCATGACTCCAGATAGTTGGTTGAAAATAACCACAAGTGTTATCATTGCAGCTCCCATATCATTTAGTTGCTCGTTCAGAAAACCATCACAGTTTTCTTCACATACACTATTACTTTGGTGTCTGCTAGATCCAGCCATTTACTAAAACCAAAAATGTCAGTGTGAGTATATCAGTAAAATCATCATATAATATCTTATGAGGAGGGTAAATAATTATTCATTTTATCTTAAACTCATTCAAAATAACTACGACTCTTTCTAATATTCTAACCATTATGGTTATGTAATTTATTCTTAGATAACACCCAAACCTCTAATGTTGTCTAAACCGACCTCTGATACCAACTATAAGGACCTGGCCTTAAAACATTACATAATCTTGAATTAAATGAATAATTAACATTGAGGATCTTTTCAGGTTTAGAGTTTTAGAGAGTTAGGCCATAACTATTACATTTCAAAAGATTTATAGGGTAGACACTTCTACACAGTTTCCATTTTTTTTACAAAACATGAACTCTTAAAAAAAAGTCATGTCTAGTTCCATGTTTAAGACAGCATGACCTTTCCTTGATCCCATCCTTGACCATATTCCACATTATGTCCTGTGAAAAACATTTCAAAAACTTGGGATGAGCATAAAAATCTCAGTAAGGGATACACAAAGAAGGAAAACTGTTAGTTTTTCAAAACAATAAGTAAACCATGGATACTTTAACATAAGTAATACTTTTCACCTTTATGAAGTAGTAAATACTCTTCACTGAATAAGAGATCATTACTTACCCTTTTGTAACCAAAAGATTACCATAAAACCCATATAAAGAACACATAACATATAAAGGTAACTTGGGACATAAACATACTTGAAGGGAATAACCATACGTTCTACTTCCACACATATCACTAAATAGAATAGCCATATGGCCGACTTCCATACCCAATGCATTGGAGGTTATAACATAACCACCCATCCTGGTATTCACAGCACCACCCGTCATATGTTTTATTATGTAACCACCCATCAAATGTCCAAGTACCATTATAACAAATAAAATATTGCAAATATAAACATTTCACTAAAAACATTTCATTTTCAATCACAAGAAGTAATTTCAAGATATTGAAATAATCAATCCATTTTCAAAAACCATTTAAAAAAATATTTTTGAATCAAAGTGTCCCATACCACTTTGAAGATTTTAATGGAATTATAATTTTAAAACATTAATGTCCATATAAATAAAAAATCAAAACCATTTTTAAAACTTGGACATTAAAGATAAAGATTTATAATGATAAATCTTTAAAACATTTAAAAATGATATTTTTTTTAAAGAGTTTTTAAAAAAATGAGAGACTCTTGAATAAAAATAATTGTCGAATAGAATTTAATAAGAACTTTATAATATCATGAGAATAAATGGATTCATGATATAATATGTCAAAGGAAAGTATATACACCATATAAGAGTGGATTTGGTGCATAACAAAAATTAAGTCTCAATGGAAATGGAAATTGAGATGAAATCCCTTATAAAGATGGTATCCTTAAATTAAGGATAAATCAATCTCATAATTATGTGTGAAAAATATAAATACACCCAATATAAGTGGATATTAAGTGTAAAATAATCATTTTTCATTCACACATATTCATAGGATGACATATTCAATAAGTACAAGTTGAACCCAAAGAATTCAAATTGGGTTAAGAAGCTCCCTTGCAAAAATTCGAAAGCCTAACGGCGTCACTTTAAAATTCTGAAAATGAGTTGATGAGATAGAAAATGGTATCTCATCACTTGAACATAAAATTTACATCAATAAGGATATATAAGAACACAACCCAACATAATAAGATGTAAATTAAACGATATAACAAAAAGAAGTCTTTTAAAAAAAAGGAGGGTGAAAGGTTCCCTTACTGGTTTGGTAACTTAAAAAACATATGCCACGTGATAGAAGGATCAAAAAATGAAGATGTAAATACTTATAAATGAAATTATATTACCCAAAGAGTACAATCATGGGAAGTACATACACCACACAAAAGGAAGTAGTGGCAAATATAGCATGAATCTCATGGGGATAAAAAGTGAGATGAAAACCCCTTACCATGTTGTAATCAATCGATTCGTATGAACCAAAGTTAATAACCACCAAATGAATCACAGAATAACATGAATATAATGATAGTCATGATAATATAAATAAAAAGTCAGTACACAATACACCACATGCAATAAATAAGTGGCGAATAATGGAAATCTCATGAAATTAAAGGTGAGATAAGAAATCTCTTACAAAATTTCGGCAGCCTAACGGTGCCACTTAAAAATTATTAAAATGAATTGATGAGAGTAATAGGAGGTATCTCATCATATGAAAATAAAAATTACATTATGGTTAATATAAAATAACATCCTCTAACATAAGAACATTGAGCATAAAAGAAATGACATAAAAGATAGTACTTGAAAAGAAAGAGAGAGGTCGGATCCCTTACCTCGTGTCCGACTTGACTCGATCCTTCTTTAATCTCCTGAATAATAAAATAAAGTTAATTTCTACTTGATTAATAACCTTTTTAAATTTTATTATTCCTTTTATATCACTTATTACTATGTTATAAACATTATGTAATCATTTAAGTTAATAACGTTCATTTTGTCGATATTTGGTACTGGAGTCAAAAATGGACTTCTTATAATCACATGTTGTTCATGTGTTCAATGGTTAATTATATCCAGAATTATATTCATGATTTGGATATCATATATATCATATATATTTATTATAAACATTTATTTATAATAGTACATAACATTTAGAGGTAAGAAATGAAATTCATTGTTCATAGAGACGGTAAGTCGTACGTACGCATGAACACTACTTTCATTTCTATTTCTTATTTTAATAGAAGTAAAACATAATGATACATAGGTATATTATAATTCCTGTATAATATCATATATAATATCATTAAATCAATCCTTTATACATCTCACATAAGGTATTAACGGATCAAATCACTTTGAGGGGGCGGTAGTCCGCACTTCCTCAAATGAGATTATCATATTTACCCACTATGGAAACCATAAAGGCATGCTATAAATGAAAAATACAGAAGAAAAAAAGAAAACATAAACATAATATATATCATATATAAATGAATTTCCATCATAATGGCCACCATGATAGGCGGTTGTAAATATTTTAACAATCATCATTTCGTGAGGCGTTAGTTTGCCATCCATAGAAACATTATGTTCTTCATCCATTAGATGGAGGTGTGTGTAAGTGTAGCTCGAATACTTCTCATAAAAACATCCTAGTATATTGAGGATACTTATTTTGTTACAAGAGAAAGGAATAAAAATATTTTAGGGGTTGGAGAAATAAAATAAAAGAAAACAATTTAAGAGAAACTGTTACCTTTAATTTGGGTAATTTCCTTTGGTTTGAACCAAAAGGACTTCTTGAAGTGTCTTCTGCCTAAGGTAAGGCTTTTAGGGGGAGGATAGGGATGTAGGGAGCTTAATTGGGTAGAGTTTGGGCAATCCAAATGGCTTGATAGGTGTGATGAATTGGTTATAAGTAGTCTCCTTTTATAAGGGGGGGGGAGGGGCTCTTTAGGAAAGTGTGAACCTATTATTTTATTATATAATTATATTCGGTTTCTAATGGTCCAAAAATCATTAACGATGAAGATAAGATGAATCATGGTCGAAATAAAATCATCCAATCATAATTTGACATGTTTTGGATATTATTTTAATCATTATAATCTTATTTATTTAAATGATTTATTAATGAGGTAAATACTGCATCATTATTATGTCATAAATAATTTAATTTATTTGTTGTCTAAAAATTATAAAAAAAATACGATGATGTAGTAAATGTTTTTATCTTTCCAATTAATATTTATAGTCAAAAATATAACTTATATAACACCATATAAAAATTAATTACTAAAATATTTTTATTAATGTCAATTTTGTCTTTACATTAAATTAATTAATCTAAATTGTCATTATCACACCCAAGTGGCTCAATGGGGTCCCAAAATCATCCCAAATATGACCATGGTCGTTAACGACTCAACCAATAAGGTTTGGAAAAGTGTTAAGGTAATTTTGAATTATTATAATATTATTTTTACCTTGAATTAACCTATTTACCTTTAACCGCGGTAAATAAAAGCCAAAAGTTACTATTCACCAAAAATTATTTTCATCTTAATGAACCACATTTTACTTATTGATAACAACCATGTATGTAAAATTTTTGAAATTCAATTCACAGAAGTGGTAAAATTTCATTTAAATGAAAAAGTCAATTTTTTTAACTACCACTAAGTGGTTTCACTATTCATCAAAAATTGAATTTTTTCAGAAAAATACCAAAAATTCATCCTATGCTAAATTTGATATTATGAATTCAAAAATGATGTCTATTTTTTCAAATTCAAAACATATAAGTGGAATTAATTAATTTTAAAATTAATTCCCGTTATCAAAACAAATAGCGTGTTTTTAAGAAACAATAACTATCAAAAGATTGATACTTGTTTATGTCCAATTTCAAAGTGAAATTAATTCCAATTACCAAAATTGTATTAAATGGTAAAAATATATTCTAATTATAGTTTAAAACCAATTAAAAATATAATCTAACCATATAAATAAATTAGATTAAAACACAGTTTTGAATTAAAATACAATATTTTTCACTATTCATTAGAAAATGAACTTTATCAGAAAAATTCCAAAAATTTACACAAAGTAAATTTTGATGTCCCCATTCTAAAGAAAGATTTTATTTGGTCAAATATAATGTATTAAAGTGACCAAAATTAGATTTAATGAGGGTTCGCCATTAAAAGGCGGTAAATTGGCCTTTTAATGTAAATTATGCTTAAAATTAGATTCATTCACATTTTAAGCCTGTAATTTTTATTGGATAAATGTAAATATATTTAAGAAACATGTATAATCATATTGCAGTTAGTTTTATTCATTCCCTTCAATACAACAGCTAGGAGTTAACTACCATTTAAAATAATAATATTATATTATTAGTGTGCAACGTGAGATTTTAAAGAAACTCGTTGTTGTGTATCAGGTACGCTATCGAACATAGCAACCCATTTAAAGTAAAATTAATATTTAATTCCAAAATATTAATAAATATGAAAATTTCACATTCTTCATTTATCTGGGATGTTACAATGATTTATGAGGAGGAACTTAAATTTAATCGATAAGAGGAAGAAGAACCCAGGAGGAAATCTGTAGCCTTCAAGATTACTATATCAAAATAGAAAGAAAAAATACATGATGAAAGCTCCAGTGATAAGGAATCACCGACTTATAGTGAAGAGTAAATTCCCCATTTGGCTAGAAGTTTTAAGAAATTCTATAAGAAGAATAAATTCTTCAAGAAGCCGAGATACAACAGAATATATGATTGTAGAGTAAATTGGAAGAGAGGTTGGAAAAGAGATGATAATTCAAATGAGATTAACTGTTATGAGTGTAAGAGAAAATTACATGTCAATGATGACTATACTAAGTTAAAATAAAAAAATAAGTATGATTATAAGGATATAAAATATAAGAAATAAATGAAACCCGCCTATAGTGCCTTTGAGGACAGCTCTAGTGGCTCTGACTTAACTCATGAAGAAAATCCTGACAGAGCAAACATGTGTTTCATGAAAAAAATATCTGAGTTACCTAATGTCTCTTTTATACATAATTAAAACCATTATAGAGATTAAACTAATAATGAAAATATGTAAAATGAAGAAATGATTGAATATTTTAATATTCTTGAATAGACCTTCAATGAGCTTAAAGATAAACGCAAAACCTTGAATAAACAGCATGATTTATCTGCTATTATTAAATCTGACCATGTTTTAGAAAGAGAAAATAATGTTCAATTGTTGAAATAAAATATAGAAAATAAATTTTCTAATGATAAGTTAAAGAAAGACTCAGAGTTATTCACTAATGGTAGAGAAACTCTCACCCAAACACTAGGAAAACAAATTGCTCCTAAATATATTACCGGTCTAGGTTACCAACTTGGAAATAGGAGAATGGTAAATAGAAATTTTATTCCCAAATCCAATTATAGAAATTCTACTACAATTAATTATACAATTGGACCTAATAAAGTTTTTATTTCCAAGAGTTTACAATCTGCTTATAGAAAACCCAATAAGAAAATTTGGGTTCCTAAATCACTATTAACTAATACATCTAGGCCCAAGAAAATCTATATACCAAAATCATTCTTGGTATAAACTTTAATTTATAGGGAAACTACTTGAAGATCTCCTATAAAATTCTATAGTACATAGACAGTATCTATTCTAAACATATTATAGGAGATTAATCTAGATTCAAGAACTTGATAAAGGCTTATGGTGGGAATTTCACCTTTGGTAACAATTATAAAGTGAAAATCATTGGCCTTGTCCAAACTAGTAATTATAACTTAGTTTTAATTTCTAAATTACTTTTTATTAATGGTTTAAAATATAATCTCATAGCTATGTGATTATGGTTTTCATGTAAAATTTGAAAACAATGCTTGTAATGTTTTTTATTCTAAAAATGTTTCAATGTTATTTCTTTGAGAAATAAAAATGTGTCTTATATTAATATTGATTATTTAATTTCAAAAAATATTTATTGCTTAAGTTTCTTTCATAAGGAATCTTGGATTTGGCATAGGAGACTAGGCCACTGTAACATTTTCTCACTTAGAAAACTAACTAAGAAATGGTTAGTTAAAGATCTACCTAAACATGAATTCCCAAATGATAAAGTGTTTAACCCCTATCAAAAAGGGATAAAAAATAAAATATCTTTCAAATCAAAGAAATGAGTTTCAAATTATAAACCCCTAGAATTGGTTCACATGAATTTTTTTGGACCATCATGAGTTTCTAGTCTTAATGGGAAGCACTATGTCTAATTCCTTGTGGATGATTTTCTTAGGTATACTTGGGTATTATTTTTAGATCACAAAAGTGAGGTCTGGTCTTACTTTACCAAGTATTATAGATCTATAGGAACCCTTAGTGTACTTAAGATTAAAACCTTAAGAAGTGACCATGGTCATGAGTTTGAAAATCAAGGCTTTGAATCCTTTTTCCCACAAAATGGTTATAACCATAACTTCTCTACTCCTCAGACCCCCCAAGAGAATAGATTTGTAGAAAGGAGAAATAGAACACATTAATAAATTTCTAGGACAATGCTAAATTAATATTACTTACCTATCTAATTTTGGGTAGAGGCTGTGAATACAGCCTGTCATATAATTTATTGAGTCTTAATTAGACCTATTTTAAAGAAAACCCCTTATGAGATTTAGAATAATAGTAAACCTAAGGCTGATTAATTTAGATTTTTTGGATGAAAAGTATGTATTATTAATACTAAGGATAATATAGACAAGTTTTCCTCCAAGATAGATGAAGGAATTTTCCTTGGTTATTCAATGTCTAGTAAATCCTATAGAGTGTTTAACAAAAGAACCAAGACTATGGAAGAGTTTGTTCATGTCAAGTTTTATGATACAAATCCACATGAACCTAAAACCAATTTAGAAAACCTAGAGGGTGATTTATCAAATATATACATTAATTCCAAACCTTATTAAATTTCTATAAAACATGAAAAAAATCATCCAGTTCTGAGGAACTTCCAGAATTCGAACTTGAACCTATAGTATACCATGAAGTTACCAACCCTTCCTTTCCTAGAGATATTATAACTCTTAAATACCATCCTCTAGATATTTAATTTTGAGACCTAGGTAGAGTTACATAGACTATAGATTCTCTAAGGAACTATTTTAAACATCAAATATTTTTGTCGCATCTTGAACATAAGAACATCATTGAGGTTATTAATGATGAATTCTGAGTAATGGATATTCAATAATAACTTAACCAATTTGAAATAAATAAAGTTTGAGAACTTTTTGATAGATCTAAATACACCTTTACTATTGGCACCAAATGAATATTTAGAAATAAGGTTTATGAATCTGGAACAATAATAATAAATAAGGCTAGACTAGTTACACAAGGTTATAGTTAAGAAGAAGTTATAGACTATGAGGAAACCTTTTCACATATAGCCAGACTTGAATCCATTATAATACTACTTGCCTATGTATCTAATTTGTATTTCAAACTATATCAAATGGATGTAAAAATTTCATTATTTAATGGTTATATAATTTATGATGTTTTGTTGAACAACCCCCTAGTTTTAAAAATCCTCATTTTCCAAATCATGTTTTTAAATAAACAAAATATTTTTATGGTTTAAAACAAGCTCCTAGAGCTTGGTATGATAGGATTATCTCTTTTCTTATTTCAAAAGGATTTTAAAAAGGTATATAAGATCCTACAATTTTATAAAAATAATTTAAAAATCTGTTTTAGTTGTTCAAATATATATATATATGATATTATTTTTGGACCTTCTAAAAACTATTTGTGTACTAATTTTTCAAAAATGATGCAAAATGAATTTGAAATGAGTTTAATGGTTGAACTGAAATTCTTTTTTGGTTTTTAGATTTCTCAAAATAAAGGAGGAATTATTTTAAATCAAAGTGAGTACACTGAATATCTTTTAAAAAAATTTGGTTTGGATAGCACTAAGAGTAGTGACACCCTTATTAGTACCACCTGTAAGTTGGATCTTGATGAAGTTGGGAAACTAGTGGATCAAACCAGTTATAGAGGTCTGATTTGAAGTCTTATTTACCTAAAATCTAGTCAGACTGACATTATGTTTAGTGTGTGTATGTGTGCTCATTTTCAAGAAAACCCAAAATAGTTGCACTTTCTTGATGTTAAAAGAATTTTTAAATACCTCAAGTATATAACCAATTTAAGACTGTTCTACCCTAGAGGATAATAATTTGACTTAGTGAGTTATTCAGATTTTTATTTTTGTGTTTGTAAGTTAGATAAAAAATAAATTTTGTAACATTTCATCTTTTGTGAAAGTATATAATGTCTTGGTGTAGTAAGAAACAAAATTTTGTTGCACTATCCACTGCTGAAGCTAAATACATAGCTGCAGGTAGTTGTTATGCTCAAATTTTGTGGATGAAACACACATCACTAGACTATGGATATTAGTTCTAGAATGTATTTATAAATTTTGACAATATAAGAGTAATAAATATCACTAATAATCATGTGTCTCACTCTAGAACAAAACACATTGATATAAGACATCACTTTTTGAGAGATCATTTTCAAAAGGGTGATATAACTCTTTAATACATTGGAATTGAACATCAGATTGCTGATATATTTTCTAATCCATTGAATTATGAGAGAATGAACTACATAAAAATGAATTAGTAATGATAAATTTTGGGTAGACTTTAATTTTGGGGACCCACCGTTGAAAATTATCCACTATTAGAAATTACCCACCATTGAAAATTATCCACTATTGGAAATTACCTATCATTGGATAACCCACCATTGGATAACCCACCGTTGGAATAACCCACCATTGGTAATGACCCACCATTTGAATTAAGTCACCATTACTAATTTTTATTTTTGGGTTAATTATTTAATTTCTTTTTTATTTAAATATATTATTTTGATTTCTGGTTTTCAAATCCCAAAATGATATGCATTGTAGACTTAGTCTAATTTCAACTCTCTCTCTCATGCCTTTGCCTTTCAAAATTCTCTATGACCTTCTCTCCCAACCTTTCACCTTACCTCAACCTTATTCAAACTTTCCAAACCATTTGTGATGGTTAGGGTGAAACGATAAGCTGAGTCGATTTCTGAGGATCTGTATCCTTCGAAGAAGCAGAAAGAAGATTTGAGAAGAACTTTAGTCGAGCTATGAAACTCGTGACTCACAAATCGAATAGTGTTACCAGAGAAGAAAGTTCATGTCAAGTGGTTAATGTTAAGAAATTCATTTGTGTTTAAATTAATTTAAGACCATGGATGGTTAGAGTGGTTCTTGAATAATGAGAGGTCATTCTATCATAGTTAAGTGTGTAAATTTTATCAGAATGTTGAGTTTGGTTTTGGGGAAGATAAAGATTGGGTTCTAAGTATGATAAATGGGAAGAAGATGGTGTTTTCTTCAAATTTATGGGCTAGATATCTTATTGTACCTCATTAAGGTGTTTCAAATTATTATCGAGGGATGATTCCAAGTGATTCATTCAAATATGATAATTCCTTGGATGAGCTACTGGAGATTGAACCTTAAGGAGACCAGCTATAACTGATCTTGATGGTGAGTGTTTTTTTCTATTTAAGTTCATACAGAACATGTTGAGCTTGGTAAAAATATATTTTAGTATAATGTGGTACCAAGATGTATATTTGTGATAAATTATGAACAGAGGAGATAAAATCAACCTATGAAGATATTTGATGATTCATCGGATAGAGATGTGCAAGAAATATTCCAGGTCAAACTCCCTGATATATCCCAAGTTTATTTTGTACATATTGGAATCTAAGGTTTTTTTTATGGTGAAGAAGAAACTGAGGTAAATTGTGGGAGTTTCTGTTTGACCAAGGTCATTTTCAAGAGAATAAAAATAAATTGGAACCCTTAGAAAGGGTAATGGGTTTTTTATGCTGATAAGTTGTATGAGGAGTTCAATCCTATTGATCACCCTTCAAGTCCAATAGATCTTGTTGATATTATATCAGAGATAGATGAGGAGGTTGTGTACTCAGATGAGGGGTAAGAAGAAGAGAAGACAATTTCTACTGATAAAGGGGATCAAAGATTTTTCACTTAAGGAGGGTAGAAACCCAAACATTCCTAAAATCCCAGCTGTTACATTTGGTCTGGGTATTCCTCCTAAGTTTCTAACTATTAGAGAGACTCTTGTATTTAAAGGAAGTGAAGAAAATTAGACTGAGGTTTCTGAAGAAGTTGTTGAGTTATTATATTATTAAAATGGAAGTGAAAATAAATATGAAGAAGAAAATAAAGAAGAAGAAGGTGATAGAAGTGGTGGAGATGGAAAGGATAAATGAGATGGTGATATAAATGGCAGTGAAGATGGATATGGTTCTATCCCTAATAACCCTGATGATCTTGAAATGCCTCAGGCACATGTTTCTTCTCCAGGATTTTCTATTTCTTCTAAATATTAGGAGATACAAAGACTTTTTGAGATGTGTATAAGGCTTCTAGAGATGAGTTGTAGGAATCATTTGAGGGAGAGGAATCCCCAAGTTTTATGATCCATAGAGTTAGTCCTTCAAATGTAGAGCATGATGATGGTGAATATGTTGAGCTTGCAATTATTTATTAGATAGTTATTGAGCCTGATATTGTATCTTCTACCAGGAAGGGAGTCTCAGCTTTTAAAGAATGGGATAGATATTTAGGTTATGTGAGGCTAGGATTGGACTACCCTGACTCGGATGATGATAGCAGTCAACCAAATAATGGTGGACCTTCTATCCTAATTAGAGTAGATATGGATCCTAAGGGATCAATGTTGGAAATGATACAATTTTTATATGAGCTTCAGATATTTGATTCAGATGTTCTTACTATATTAGATCCAACAAATATTACTTCTGAGAGAGTATATTTTCCTTCACCTTCTTTTTATCCTGTACCTATTGAGGTTGCTAATAGAGCTGACTTGGAGTACTTTAGGGAAATCATTTCTTATAATTATGCTAGGATTCTAAAGAATCAACCTACACTGATCACAAAGATTAATGAGAGAGATGATAGACATATGTTAGAGCTTGTGATTCAACACATTCATCCTAATATAATTCATCATATTCAAGAAGTAGACATATAGAACAGGAGGTTAGAAAATGAGATGGAGACCTTGAGGTCTATAGTGGATGATATGAGATATTCTTTTACTAATTATCTAGATTATTTGTTAGAGAGGGTAGAGAATATATCTTCCATGGATTATACTTCGATTTCTCCCCCTCCTTCTCTTAATATTGAGTTTATTATATCAATTGTTGGAGAGAAGTTTTGATCTGTTTCAGAAGATGTTCCTGATATACCTTAGGAGAGTTTGAGGTAAATCCAATACAGTAGTGACCATGTGCATAAAATGATAAAGGAATGTATGAATAATATTAAAAATGATAGATAAACAGTCAAAAAAGTAATTAAGTATTACCTATCCCGTATATATACTAACCATGATCTGAACACTCACTTCAAGTTTCTTATAGAGAACCTTCAATTTACACCAGTTACCAGAGCATTCATAGATCAAGTCAGTAAATTAAAATAATTAACACATGTAATTCAATTGTTCATAAAGGATAAGTTATAATTTTTCAATTCCATAGAGAGAGTAGGTCAGATTATCATAGACTTCATTAATATGATAAATCCTTTATTTCATGCGTTTGGGACTGTAGTGGTAGCACATGAGGCTATACTAGTGACATATCATCTAACTCCTCTATCCACTGCTTCTAAGTATTTTAGACCATACAGTACTTGGGATCCCAATGCACCTATGCCTATTCAGTTTTACCCTTTGAGTTTATCTTCAGTGGAAGTAGTTGTAAAGCTTCATCTAGTGATCATCAGGAAGATTACACATTTTAACTATGTTCCTACAGCTACTTCTTCTATCTCTATAGCCTCTACCATTGTTACCTCATCTTCAATTGTTGTGACCTTTACCTCTAATAAGTGAAATACACCTGTTATTCCTATAACCTAGGCTAAGAGTCATTGATATTTGGATTTTTTTTTATAGGGACTTCTATATGAATTTTGATGTAGCTCATTTTTACTATCATTTCTTTTATCTTTAATGGAAATTATCTTTTTATTTATATTTTTCCGCTTTGATTATATTATTTCTTGTATTAACTTTTTGATAATCCCAAAAGGGGGGAATATTTATGATTATGTAATTTCTTTTTCATTAATTTTATTACTCATACCATAAGTACTTAATTTATATTTGATTTATTCCCTTTATTTCATATTTATTAATTATGGGTTTTTAATTTTAGTATTATGTTATTCTATGATACCATACCTTTGAAATATATTTGATATCTTCTTTGGTTGAATATATTTGATACCAAATTAATTTCATATCTCTAATACCATATTAATTTATTTATCTTCTATTCTAAATTTTATGATCAAATCATTACATTATCTTTTTAAAGTGTTAAGAATATCTATTTAAGCCAAAGTTTATTTCATACGTGGTTTCTAAAATGCCATGATTTGTGATCATAAAAAGGGGGAGATTATTGGAACCCTTATTTTAATGATCACAATATCATGTTAATTATGTTTCTAATGAGTTTTATTATTTATGATATCATTTTACACTATAATTAATTATGATGAAATATTGGGTAAGTATTGAAAAGAGTCACCGCTAGAGTTTATCCACCTCTAGAATCAAGTCACCTTCATAAAAGACTCATCGTTGAAGTTGAGTCACCTCTAGGAATGTATCACCACCAGACATAACTCACCATCAAAAATAAGCCATCACCAGACTTTACCTACCATTAAGATGAGTCACTATTGAGAAGAGTCGCCGTTGAGACAAGTCACCATTGAGATGAGTTACCATTGAGATAATTCACTATTGAAACGAGTCACCATTAACATGACTCACTATTAAACATGAGTCACCACTAGACCTGAACTATCTTCAGATGACTTACCGCTAGAATGTCTCACTATTAGTTTAAATGACTCACCACCAGATGTCTCACTGCCAGATGACTCACTGTCAAACATGAGTCACCGCCAACCTAACTCACCATAGCTATTCTGGGATATTTGAATTAAATATTTATAACGGCTATATTATTTAATTTAATGTTGAGGATTTTTTTTACTGATTATTATTTATCTATTGCATGGATCATTAAAAGATGCATCAAAATTTAGTATGTCAAAGTAGAGGATCATGATGATTATTCTTGAAATGGGCCCTTCTCCATGTAACACTTAATATTTAGGAAGCTTTCCTTGTGCGGTAGTCATGGATGTGGGTATATACTAAGAGAAAACTCATTTTACTAAATTCTATAAAGATAATTTCAAAATATCTTACATGAAACATTCATACATACGTTTCAACTATAAAATAGTGGATCCTAAAGAACATTTTAATCCTTTCTTATAGTTATAACAAAGAGAGTTTACGGTGCTCTGTTTTACTATGATTTTTGAAAACAATAGCTTGAGATTCTCCCCAAGATATACCCAAGGAGACTCAATATTTTAGAGCACATACGGCTGATAAAAAACATCTTTTATACATATTTATACTTGGTCCTTCTTTTTATTGCCTTTACATTAGAGCATTGTGTGGTTTATCCTTTTTATTAAACACACATTGTTTCTACACTATAACTGGAAGATACAAGATATCTTCCTCACTCTATTTTATTTGTATACCCATGAGTTTTTTATAAGAGGTAATTTTGTGGAATATATTTGTTTTCTTCCCATATTTATTGTGGAAGAGGTCCTTACATGTCCCAGATAGTTTGTATGTTGTTGTAATAATACCTGGTCTGGGTTGTGGATCAAGATTATAGTTATATAATCTTCTTGGCAGTGGGTGATTTCCAAGTAGAAGGGATTATTTCTCATCTTGAGACTGAACCCCTTATTTTAATTTCACCATTTGTTTTGTTTTGTTTCATTTCAAAGCTTTAAACTAAATTTTTTTTAATTTTGAACAA
This sequence comes from Viscum album, assembly GCA_963277665.1. Classification (NCBI taxonomy): domain Eukaryota; kingdom Viridiplantae; phylum Streptophyta; class Magnoliopsida; order Santalales; family Viscaceae; genus Viscum; species Viscum album. The sequence goes on from OY728147.1 coordinate 1,029,131,307, forward strand.
AACCACTACTTTGATAGTTAATCTTAATAGGTTTTTATATAAAATTCTGATTAAGTAAATTTATTTCAAAAGTTAAAGTAATTTCCATATATTATTTTAACTTAGACATAATTAGTCTTTGATAAATATTTTAAAAGATCAAAATTTATATCAATCCGTTATTTTGATTAACTGGGTGATTTTATTTTTAATTGGGGGATTTTATTTAACATTGTTTTTAATAGAAATTTTATTTGTTACTCAATCCCCCCTACAAGAAGATAAATAATATACATGAGAATTCAAACTTAAGGTAGGGGACTTTCTTTTAAAAATTATCTTTTAAAGTTTCCTTTTAAACTTTTTTCCCAAATTCAAAAGGAAATTATTATTTTTACATATACAACATATATGGAATTTGCTGCCATTATGACGCATTAATGCTTTGAATATTCCTATATAAGTTTCCAATATTATTTTCCATGATTCTTTTCCATGAAATTTTTTTATTTATTATGTGTATAGTTTTTAGATTTTAATAAATGATTTTTTTCAAAGGTTTTAAAAAGGAAACTTTTTATGGAATTTTTTGATATTTTTTACAAAAAATAAAAAGGAATGTTCTATTTTAACATATATAGAAACATTGAAATTTCTCGTCACCTTAGAAATTATTTGTTATTTGGATTCCTTTATAATATTTCATGGTTTCTTCAAAGAAAAAATCATTTTTCCCCTTTTATTCTAGAATTTTAGTTTTCAAAATTAATTTTTAAAGTAATTGGATATATTAATACTCGAAAAAAAATTCCTATGGATGTTAAGAATGTTTTATGGTAAAATATTTCAAGTTCTATGATTGTGTTATGGTTCTTGGGTATTTTTTATGATGATGTGTGGTTTCTTTATAAACCCAATATAGGTAATCCCGTTATAGCTCTCTAATGCATTGGGTATGTTTGTGTTGTAATTTGGCCATGATGGTTATTCCAAATGTAACTACGATGGTTACTCCAAGTATAACCATGATATTTATGTCAAGTATAATTGTGTGTGGTTTATTCCATGTGTAACTATGAGGGTTACTCCATGTGTAAGTATGAAAATTATTCCTCATGTTACCTATATGATTTATTCATGCTTTCTATGTTTTTATAAAAATATCATGTTTTTTCAAGATAAGTTATTGAGTTATGTTCAAAGGAAAGTATATGTTACTTCTTAAGGGTGAAAATAATAACTTTTTGAAAACATTTTCATGATTTTATCATGTTTTCAAAGAAACCTTTATGTATTTTATTTTACCTTTAATATTTTCTAAGAAATGTTGTATAAAAATATTTGGATGGAGAATTTTATTTCTTGGGTAAATTTTTTTATTTTAAACCCAAAGTTTATTTTTAAAAAGGAAATTTTTTATAAGTATCCATAGAATAACAATTAATTTCTTGATTTTTATGTCCCTCACCGAGCTTTTTATTCTCATCCCAAGTTTAAAAAAATCACAGGGTTTAAGGATGTGTAATGTAAAAGAGGAAGTCAAGTTTAAAGTCATGAATATTTTTTATGAAAATAAATCATGCTTTTTTTAAAAGCTTCATGTTATGAAAAAAAATGGATATTGAGTAGAAGTATCTACTTTGTAATATACGAGTTGTTATGTATGATTTATGACTTAATTATCTAAAACTCTAAACCAAAAAGATCATAGGGATTATAATAAAGTGAATTATAGTTTAAAGACACTATAATATGTAATTATTAAGGCCAATACCTTATAGGACATGCAATTTCTCATGCAACAACACTGATTCAAATAAGGTCATCAAGCTATCATGTATATTCCCCTTTTCAATTAGATTGTGGCCATGTGTCAAATATTTCACATTTAAGGATATTTGGTTGTGTAGTATATGTGCTTGTAGTTCCCCCACAACAAACAAATATGGGACCCTAAATAATATTGGAGCTTTATAATTTATTTTAATCTCCCTCAATAATTATGTATTGAGAGACAATGATAGGAGATATATTCACAGTAATATTTTTTTATTGTCATTTTGATGAAAAAAAATCCAACATTAAAAGGAGAAAATCAACTGACATTGAAAGAAATATCATGGAAAATGAATTCATTATTGAATATTGATCCTTGTACAGATATGAGTGAACTAGATGTTTAAAAGATTATTAATTTGTAAAATTTAGCTAATGGATTTCTTGATTCATTCAATGATTCGAACTAGGTTACAAAATCATATATACCCATTGTGAATAAAACTATATGAATAGATGTATTTAAAGGAAAATATAATGGTATTATTAATAATTATTCCAATCCAAGTATGAAGTGTTGGAGAAAACTTGGTTAAAAAGATAAAAATTCTCATCAAAGAAAAGGTAAACAAACTACATCAGTTGTAGAAATAAATGAATTTGAGGAAAATGGTAATTTTCTTGATCATGATATTCCTCAACAAATCAATGTGTTGAAAGTACATGATAATGATAAAGATGAAATTTTTATAAATTTCATGAAAACTAGAGAATTTTGGAACAGATTAGAGACCATCATTATTTAAACATTTTCATTTAATGTGGCACTTCAAATTATTGATGTGGATCACGAACCTAAAACAGCTAATGAATTTTATAATATACTAGATTGGGATTAGTGGAAGGTTGTGATCTAATCTAAATGAGACTCACTTGCTAAATGTGATATTTTTGGGTCGATTATGAAAATTTATAAAAGGATTAAACTCATTGTTTATAAATGGGTATTTGTGAGAAATAAAAATAAAAATAATGAACTTGTGTAATATAAAGCATGAATTATTGATCAAGGTTTCTCACAAAGACTTAGGATTAGTTATGATGAAATATAATATCCTATAATGGATTTTATAACCTTTTTATATTTTATGAAATTTGTTATACATGAAAAACTTGAATTATTCCTTATAGATGTTGTGATTGCATGCCTTTATGGTAAAGTTGATAATGATGTTTACATGAAAATCCCAGAAGTATTCAAAATTCTATAAAAATATTCTAGATCTTTTTATCATTATTCAGTTAGGTTGAATAAATAATTTTATGGAATAAAGAAATATGGGTGTATGTGGTATAACCATCTTGTACGGCCCTAGGATGGGTTAGGTATCACTAAGGGGGGTGAATCGGTGGTACACTCTTTTATGAATTCTCTTTCTATAAAATCAACCTCTCAAACTTTTTAATGTTCTTGATTCACATAATATTATCTCACGGATTCACCTCTTACATAGTAGAAATGAGAGAGAGAGAGAATAAGACATAGTATTTACAAGGTTGAGCATAAAATCCTAATCCTTTCCATGTTGGTTAGACACATCAACATGTATTATCCACTATAACATTATTATCAATTACATTAGATCCTGAGTCCATGGGAGTGTAATTGGTTATACCCCCAATCACCGGTCTTTGGTAGTAACTAGTTATACTCCCCACTGGTCGATCCTCTAGTTGTGTTTGGTTCTCCTCCCCATCCCACCAACTCTTCTTCCTCAGTTGGTTAAATCCCATAACTACACTTTTTCTTCTCGAATATTTATACACCCCCATCTATAATACTCTTTAGCAACTAGTTAGACACCTTGTATACAATATCCTCTTATTATTTTTTGATAAAGTATTAGAGATACCTCCTTCTTTAGAGTGATCTTCCTCTATGAGCCTATCGAATTAGGATTACTTGTATACTTATTCAATATCTTCAATAGCTTCTTGGAATAAGTCTGTTGGTCTTAAAATTCCTTCCAGATCTAGTGTGATCTATAATCTCCTTAGTCTTTGAAAACTTGGGGTTTGTCTCCTTTAGGGACTCCTACCTTTGGATAAAAATATTCTCTCCTCAATATTTGTTGTATTGATCTCTCATAATGATCTTTCAATGTGAATAAGAGTTATCAATTCTCTATGATACTTTCTCTCCCTCCTTCATCATATATTTATATTCATAAAAAAATCATCATGAATAATATCTCAAAAATTTGGAATATAGAAATTCCATGATCATTGGATGCAGATACAATCTTATTATTTAATTTGGACAAATATATTTCTAAATTATTCTTCATTCAAATCTCTATTTAGATTTCTTAAAGACTTGGGAAAATTCCATCTTTCACACGATATATAAATATCTCTGTACTCATATCATTCTCATTTAAATACCCAAAGAACTCAGATATTCTTTCCATATTTCTAATTTACACACCACATGAATCATGATAAATGCATCATGATATATTTCCATTTAAATCTCAGCTTAATTGCATCTTATCATTTTAAAATCATTCTTCATGTGGCTTGTATTTACAATAATCTTATTATCACATAGGGTTTCCCTATATCCTTTATACAATATACCTTCACACAAAACCTTCAAGCACTATAAAAATCATATGTGGAATATATCCTCAATATGTTCAGTCATGGCATGATTTCATCATGCTTATCTATGGATTGAACTATATATGAGACTTCCATAGATATTGAATCACTCCTGAATGATTCTAGACAACACTTTCCTTCCATTTTATCATCTATTTTACATACATGAAAATCATATCATGCATCCATGATAATTCATTGAACATTTATTTTGATACATCATATATTGCGTGGTAGTATACACATCATGAATATAACTTATCTCTCCATTTTCCCAATAGATGATGTGGCCTTAATTTATCGCATGCATGGAATTATACATATATCAATCTCATATTTGAATGATATGTTTTCCACATCAATTTTGTAGTGTGGAAAATTTCCTTATTACATTCTATTAACCAACCTTATTGATCTTTTATGGTCACTTGAGCTCATCTCAAAGGCATGCAGTTGATCCAATGTTTACTCACATGATTTTTTGTGACATGTGGTCACTTTAGGTTCTTCATGAGGTTGGTAATCTGACCGTGTGAAACTCACTATAGCTTCATCTTTCATTTCATGGTTAGTTGATCATGGTAAATCCTTTTAGTCACTTAAACATCATGCATGGTTGTTCAATTAATAGTTCTCTGATCATGATAGGTTGTAAACTCATCATGAAATCAGTATATCGACCATGAAGAAAATTAATGTAGTCTGTTCGAACTTATTCTCACAGGTAACCACCACCTTGAATGCATGGTCGATTCATCAGATGAACTCATGGATGATCCATAGATTGAACGTGTAACACCCTAGAAAGCTAAATGGTTAAAAGTATAAATTTTATTAACCAAGTTAACAAGGTGAACCTTTATTTTCAGGATCCAACCTGGTTATAACTCCACGGTTAAGTGATATTTTCTTGGAGTAGTGTTAGGATGGGTTTCCTCCTACGATATTTCCTAGGATGTGTGTGAGTGAGGATAAATCACATAGAAAGGACATGTGTTGGCCAGTGATGACATTCATTATTCTGATAACCTATTTGAGCATGTGGGTGGGCCCTAGTGAGGGGACAACATGTGTCTATGGAGAAATGGGTGTCGCTTGGTAGGTCAGGACCCATTGTCCGTATTAAAGGTGGGGTTTCTTTGATATTAGTGGAGCCTAGTTATTATAGTGGTATCAGAGAGGTACCCAGCTATAAGTGTAATGGAATTGTCTAGGTTGAGATGTAGGGTCCAAAACAAGGATGTTTTGATCTAAAGGGGGTAGAATATAACACCCCAAAAAGTTAAAGGGTTAAAACGCTAAATGTTACTACCCATGTTAATAAGGTGAAACTTTCTTTTTATAATTTGACAAGATTAGAACTCCATAGTTAAGTGATCTTGTCTGGGAGTTGTGTCACGATGGGTAACCTCTGGGTATGTTTCCCATAGAGTGTGAGAGTGAGTAAAAAGTACACTAAAATAACATGTGTTGGAAAGTGGGGAAAGTCGTTAGTCTAATGACTTGTTCATGCATGTGGGTGGGCCTCGGGTAGGGGACAACATGTGTCTATGGGGCGATTGGTGGTTCTTGATAGGCCAAGACTTGGTGGCCATATTAAAGGTGGAGTGATTGTGCTATCAATGGGGCCCAGTTATTATAGTGGTATCAGAGTGGTACCCAGCTAGAAGTGTAGTGACATTTCTTGGGTTGAGATGTAGGCTTCACAATAGTGAATTTATTATCTAAATGTAGAGAATGTAACACCTAAAATAAGTTAAAATGTTAAAATGGAAAATGTTACTTCCCATGATAATAAGGTTCACCTTTCTTTTTAGAAACCTACCTGATTAAAATTCCACAGTTAAGCGAGATTTTCCTAGAGTAGTGTAAGTATGGGTGAACTCTATGGAAGTTTCTTAAGTTGTGTGTGAGTGAGGAAAAAGCACACTGAAATAACATGTGTTAGACTTTGGGAATTGACATTAGTATGATGACCCATTTGAGTATGTGGGTGGGCCCCAGGGAGGAGACGACATGTGTCTATGGGGAAACTGGTGGCACTTGGCGAGCTAGGATCTGATGAATATATTAAAGGTATAGTTTTTTTGCTATTATAAAGGCCTATTTATTACAGAACATGTGTTCGATTCATTGACCATACTATAAACTCAAACTCACGGTAGCTTTTAGTTTTAGTGTGCATATAGATCACAAGCCCAAGGAGGAAGACGGGACTTGTATAACCTCATCATTCTATACAAATATTTAATGATGGGTGAATGGTTACTCACTTAGAATTTATCCCACATTAGACTTATTCTCCTATATCATCTTCTTAATAGAAAATCTTGTATATTCATATGGACAGAATAGGCCCGAGGGGCATCAGATGCCACCTTGTACCCTCTCATGTTGGCTTACACATGAGAGGTTAACATCCTTCACATGTGTGCCTTCCTACCCACATGCACGCCATGTGTGCACACCCATTCCTACCTATGCACAACCTCTACCTCTTTTATGAGTCACTATTCCACAATTATTTTCCTTGTTGAGCTATCTCTCATGTGGTTGATTAGGTTCCCACATGAGTGGTTGAGTTGGCACCTTAGTCAATTGTGGTTGGCCAAATTATTAATAAACTCTCATTAAAATAATTTCCAAATATCCAAAAATATATTCCATAATAATATACATTCCATTCCATATGAATTTATTAATATCAATTAACTCTTTTGGAATTCATCAAACTTGACTTCTCAATTTGAAAAAATACAATTCTTTTTCAATATTATAATTTATTCTTATCATCATGAAATGTCATAATATTTCATGGACTTCTCAAAACAATTCTCACAACATTCTTCATGAAAAAATAAAATATGTTCAAATGGAATTTACATCTTACCTCACCTTCAATATGTCTTTATCTCAACAACTTATAGATTCCTTAAAAATAATAAAATAAAATTCATTATCATGAATCCATAACAATCCTCCAATAATCATCACCTTATTACTTAATCAAATGCATATTGATCCATTGACAAAAAATGAAACCCTAACTTGGGCTCTTAAATCTTCCCTTTTGAATTTATTGGAAATACCAATAATTAGAAAAATCAATATGTTTATTCCTATAGATTCTTTATTCTTACCTTTATTGACAATAAATATAAAGGTTAATGTAAGGGTCTTCTTATATTTTCTTCTTCACTTCAAGGCACTCACATTATCTTCCCCCTTTTAGAGATCTGGGAGAAGGATGATACCAAATGGTTCTATTAGAAAAGAGACTTTATTTAGTCTACTCAAAATCTATGTGGGATTACCCAGTGTAAAAAAATAAAGGAGATACAACCAAGTTTATCTATGTTTTCCATACACTACAATGCATGTGATACCATGCTCATAAATATTTTGTATCCTACACATATCTCGACAAACACATTAAGAGTTCAAGTACAAATCATGAAACTCCCCCTTTGTATCATCATTTCATCAACTCACACTCCCATTTTATAATATATTTGAAAAATTAAGGGTTGAATGTGTGATTGGAAAACCTCATTCCTTATATTTCGTAGAGCTATCTAGAAATTACATATTTCATGGAATAATTGATTTTAATATCCTTTTTCTATAGGTTTTCTCCCCCTCAAGGGTTGCACTATCTTCTCTTCATGATAGTTAAGAAACTCCATGATAAATCATTTCTTATTGTCCCAACAGTGATGCCCTTAAGTCATATCCTTTGATTTTCTATATATTATCACAAATAAACAACAAAAATAAGGTAATAATGAGGGAAATATTGGTTTCTCATAAGAAACATTGATGTGGAGACCTTCCTATCAACATAGGCCACTCTTTCCTTCATATATATACATTTCCTTTTAGTGAAACTTCCTTTCTCATTGTAGTCATTTGAACACATAAAGATTCTGGTGCTTTCTCTTTATTTATAAATAACTCCCTCTATTTAGGTAGAATCTCCATGCAGTTCTGTGGTGAATTTCCAAGTTTTCCACACCTTTCACACAAGTCACTATATTTATTCAAGATATTATTTATTGATAACTTTCTTTCTTTCCTTGTCTTCTAAAAATCATTTGATTTAGTGTTTTTCTTCTATTTTATCCTCAAGTCATATTCATATTGATTTTCTTTTAAATTTTACTTTTGGTTAATAGTTTTTCTCATTTATTAAGATTTACTCCCCATTGCTTGTGGCCTTCTATGATTTTCATGAATTGACATGTTATGACAGAATTCCAGTTCTTTTTGTATAAACATCAAAAAATACCAATAATATCCTATGATCCTCCTTCTCTTATTTTATAGTGTAATTTTCCAAGGTTTGTATGTTTTTTACCTTGTTATTTTTGTGTAGAACCAACAACCTTTTGGATACTTCTTGGGGAACATCTCTTCACAAATCTTTTTTCATCCACCCTTGATGATGTAGTTGATATTTTAGTATTTTTCACCATCTATATTTTTTTAAAAAAAATTAAACATGTACCAAAAAGTGATAAAAAATTAGTACATAAGAAATTTTATGGGTTATGGGATACCTTTTTCTTAGAGGATATTTCCACTTAATTAGAGGATGATATCATTCTCTTATTTCTATTGATATGAGTCCTCCTAAAGCCATGGTGCTCAAAGGAAATTTGTATGGTAGCATCTTTTTTCTCAATAATCTAGGAATTTTCAACTTATAGTGATTCCTTATTCTTCAATCACACCTACAACCCAAAACATTTCATGTTCTGGGAGTTCTTCTCATCCTCAACAAATATCATCCTATCTTCTCAATCCCCCTTTATCTTCTTTATTTGTTCCTTATGCAATTTTCTTGATTCTTATAAAGAATTATCAAGTTTTTTAATTCTTATTATCTTAAGCTCTAATTGATCATCTTTTAAATCCATAAAGATTTTATTTTATTTTTCAAGTACATGGAAAGATTCCACAAAAACAATATCAAAATCATATTTCTCAAAAGAATACCTTTATATTTATTTTTTAAAAAGGAGACATATTTTACTGCAAAGTGATAATGATTTCCCCATTTCTTCTACTGGGTCTATAAGAGTAATGAACTTTCAAAAATTCTGACTAAGTGAATTATCCAATTCTTTAATTTCTTCTTACAATAATTCTTTATAAAAAATAAGACTCTTTCTAGCTTCAACAGTACACTTTACCACTTATTTTAGAAAACATTTCAAGTGATCATTAATTTCTGACTGAATATCATCATCACAGCTTGAACAAGATTCATTAGAAGAATTATAATCAAAATAATTATGATGACTTGTACCACTTTTATTACCATCATTTGGTGGTGTTTTTTCTTTTACTTTTAGATTCTTATTTATCTTCCTTTCCTCTCTTTTCCTCATAATTTTTTGATTCCTGAAAAGAATTTATGGATTTTTATCATCATGGGTATATTAATTTTTCTCTATTTTAGGTGTCCTAAATACTTCATGAAATATTCACTTCATTAAATATAATAATAGGAATTAGGGAAAAACTTTGATCTTTAGAGGGAATATCTCTCTAATACTAATTGTAGATCCCAAGGACCGGTTAGGTACCACTGAGATGGGGTTGAATTAGTGGTATACTCTTTTTACAAATTGTATTTCTTTTAATTCAACCTCTCAAACTTGTTAAGTTTTTCAATCCACTTAATTGAATCTCATAGCCTCACCTTATGTGCAATAGTAATGAGAGGAAGAGAGATAATCACACAGTATTTACAAGGTTTGGTATAAAATCCTACTCCTTTCCGTGTTGTTTATACACCCTAATATGGATTCTGCACTATAATATTATTATCAATTATAGTGGATCTTGATTTCACAAGAGTGTGATTGGTTATACCCCATAATCACCTACCTTTGATAGAAACTAGTTATACTCACCAGTAGTCAATCCTCCAGTAGTTTCAAGTTTTCCTCCCTATTCCACCATCTCTTCTTCCTTGGTTGGTTATAACCCCTAACCACACTTCTTCTTCTCGACTGGTTATAAACCCCACCCATGAGCCTCTTTAGTAAATGGTTAGACACCCTAGATATAAGCTCTTATTATTCTATGTTGATATAGTATTATAAAGTCCTCATTTTTCTTAAGAGTGATCTTCCTCCATGATCCTATAGGATTTTTCTTACTCATGTACTTCTTCAAGACCTTCAACGGCTTCTTGGAATAAGTCTGCTGGTCTTGAAACTCCTCCCAGATCTAGTGTGATCTGGAATCTCCTCAGTCTTCATATACCCAGGTGTGTCTTCTTTAGGGACTCCTGGATTTGAATCACCTTCTTCGTTCCTCAATACTTGAAGTATCAATATCTCAAAATGATATTTCAATATGAAAAAAGTTCCCCATTATCTATGATGCTTTCTCTCCCTCTTGCATCATATATTTATAACCATATAAAATCATCATTAATAATATCTCCCATATTTGGAATATGAAAATTCCATTATCAATTGATTAATATGCAATATTCTCATTTAATTTGACCAAATATATTTCCAAATTATTTCTCATTCAAATTCCAATTTCAATATCTATTTAAATTTCCTGAATACTTGAGAAAATTTTATCTTTCACACGATATATAAATATATGTGTACTCGTATCCTTCTCATTTAAATACCTAAATGACTTGATTATTCTTCCCATATTTCTACTTTACACACTACATGAATCGTGATACATGCATCATGATATATTACCATTGAATACTCAGATTAATTAAATCATGACATTTTAAAACCATTCTTCACATGGCTTTTATTTACTATAATCTTATTATCTCATGCAGGTTCCCCATATCCTTCATGAAATATACCTTCATATAGAACCTTTAATAATCATAAAACCCATACATGGAACATCTCCTCAATATTTTTATGCATGACATTATTGCATCATGTTTCTCCATAGAGTGACCTGTGTATGAGACTTCCATGGTGATTGAAGTGCTCAAGATGATTGTGGACAACAATTACCTTCACTTTTCTCATCTATTTTACATGAATGTAAAGTGTAACATATATTCATGATAATTCACAACATTTTTATTTTGGGACCTCATATACTACATGTATTATTAACATCATGAATATATCTCATCTCTCTATTTTCCACAAAGATGACTTGGCCTTCATTTATCATTTTATTTGCATGGATGGTAGTTTGCATGTATTGATATCACATTTTAATGCTTTGTTTTCCACCACATTTTTTTATCATGGAATATTTCCTTTTTATGGTCTCTTAACTGACACACGTGGATCATTTTTTGTCACTTGATCTCATCTTGAAGGCATGTGTTCAATCCAGTGTTTACTCACGTGGTCAGTTGTGACATGTGGTTGTGTCAGGTTCTTCGTGTTTTTGGTCATTTGATCGTGTAAAACTCATGATAGATTTATCTTTCATTTCATGGTTACTTGATCATTGTAACTCCTTGTGGTCACTTGAACATCACGCATAGTTGATTAACTAACCATGCTTTGTTCACTATAGGTTAGAAACTCATCATACAGTCGGTATATCATCCATGAAGAGAATTCATGTGATTGGTTTAAACTTTCTCTTAAGATTGATCGCTACCTTGAACATGCATTCGATTCATCAGATGAAATCAGGGTCGATCCTCATCTTGAATGTGCAGTCGATTCATCGACTATAAATTGAACTCAAATTCATGGTAGCTTCTATTTTTATCACACATATAGATCATGAGCCCGAGGAGGAAGACGGGATGTGTGGTGCCTCATCATTATGTTTGAATATTTTATGATAGGTGAACAGTTACCTATGTATCATTTTATCCCACATTGGATGTACACTCCTCAAACCTATGCTTAATCAAAAATCCTACATCTTTAGAAAGCTAAAAAAAGTTTTATGGGTGTCAAACACCGCCCTCCGGCCTCACGTGCCACTCCGCATTTGAGAGAATAATGTTCTTCACGTGTATGCCTACCTACCCCATACGCACCATGTGTGCATGCCCTGCTTTCCTATGTGTAATCTCTACCTATTTTATGTATCACCATGCCTCCATTTTTGGCCCTATTGAGCTATCTCCCATGTGGTTTATTAGGTCCCCACATGAATGGTTCAGTTGGATCCTAGGTCGGTTTATGGTGTTGGAATGGTGTAGCCCTATTTGTTTTAATGAATTTGGGTCTAATGCTAGTGGCCTATATTGGACACCAGACCATAACCTTCATAGTTTGACCTTCACAGTGATTTTTTTGGGGCTTTAAAGGGGGTTTTGGGCCCCTATTTAGGGGTTTGGGGACCGAAGGCACCCAACCAAAATATTGGGAACTATAACAACTTTGATAGGATTGTAGCAGAGCTAACTAGGTGACACTGGTAGGCACTATAGTAGTGCAAAATTTGATATGGTTCCTGTATCATCTTGAACGTTGGAGACAGTGGTATTGTAGATCTGTGGACTTCCAACCAGTAATCATTGTAACACAGTGGACTTACTGTGACGTTAGTGGCACAGTTGCATCATCTTCTTTATTAGCTCATTGAAGCTAGGGTTTCTAGGTGTGTCTGAAATTGTAAAATTACTCTATAATTCTGATCCTGGTCATAGTGAAATTTCTACCTCTCTTTGGATGTAGAGATCATATCCTAAATTACATAAATCACCATAAACTATGATCTTCTTTTCATTCTTTTTTTCTTTATTTTTTCTTCATATACAGACCATTATATCACTATGACTCCTTGTTCTTTCACAACATGTGGTAGTTCTAATTTGTAATAAACTCTCATTAAAATACTTGTTAAACTTCCATAGATATATGGCCACCATAACATGAATTTCATTCCATGTGAGTTTCTCAATATCAATTAGCTCTTTTGGAATTCATCAAGCTCATCTTTTCAATTCTAAAAAATATAATTCTTTTTCAATCTTGTAATTTATTCTCATCATCATGAAATATCATAATATTGTATGGACTTGTTAAAACAATTCTCACAACATTCTTTGTGAAAAAATTATAAATTTTTGCATAGCCTTCACATGTTACCTCACCTTCAATATGTATTCATCTCAACAACGTATGTATTCATTAACAAGCATGACATACAATTCCTTATCATGAATCCATAATAATCCACCAAGCATCATCACCTTAATGCTTCATAAAACACATATTTATCCATTCACAACAAATACAACTCTTACTTGGTCACTTCACATCTGAGTAAAAAATTGATGAAAAAAGGTTATAAAAATGATCTAATTTTCCCATGTGTCTTTATCAAGAGCATTGGATATTAATTTGTGTTCATTTCAGTGTACGTTGATGATTTGAATATTATTGGAACTCTTGATGAACTTTCTAATGTAGTTTAATATTTAAAGGAATTGGAAATGAAAGACTCTGTAAAGACAAAGTTCAGCCTTGGATTACAAATTGAACATCATAAAGATGGAATTATTATTCATCAATCTTGATATAAATAAAATGTCTTATAAAGGTTCAATGTGGACAAATCGCATCCATTGAGTACACCAATGGTTGTATATATAATCTATTGATTGGGATAAAGATCATTTTAAACCATGAGAAGATAATGAAGAACTTATTAGTTCTAAAGTTCAATATTTGAGTGCTTACTGGAGCACTAATTTACCTTGAAAATAATATAAGTCCAAATGTATCATTTTCTATTAATTTATTGTTCAAGTATAGTTCTTCTCCTACTCATTGAAATTGGAATGATATCAAACATATATTAAGATGTCATCAAGGATCTGTAGATCAGGTGTTATTTTATTTTAAATATTCTAAACCAAATTTATGTGGTTATGCTAATGTTGGATACTTTTCTGGTCTATATAAATAAATATCTCACACTCGATATTTATTTACATGTGGTGTAATTTTCATTTATTGGTGCTCTATAAAACCATCCATTTTTTTGACTTCCTTTAATCATGCTGAATTGACTACAATTCATAAAGAAAGTTGAGAATGAATTTGAATGAGATCAATTATTCATCATATCAGAAGTAATTGTGGATTAGATATAAATAATGATATTCCCACTATATTATATGAAGATAATTATGTTTGTATAGCGCAATTAAACAATGGGTATATCAAAGGAGATAGAACAAAACATATCTCACCAAAATTCTTTTTCATTCATTAGCTTCAAAATAATAGTGAGATTAATATCTAGAAAATAAGATCTTGTGGCAATCTTAAAGATTTTTTTACAAAGGCATTTCCAATTGTAACGGTTAGGACCAAGTTATTTTTTGGTTGTATTTTTTGTCAATCAATCATTATGTTAAAGAAATAAAGGATGTTGAGAAAGATGATGAATGGGAATTCAGATTCAAAGAGATTGAAAGAAAAAAGAAAGGTATTATGATTAATTTTGTTTTCAGAAAAAAAAAATGTATTGGTTTCAAATCAATCATATTGAGGATTGTTTTGAATGGAATCAGATCCATGTTTTCAAAAACAATCAGATCTGTGTTTTGAAAAGAATCGGATCCATGTTTTTCAAAGAAATAGTAATCACTGTGAAAGTCTATTATAATGAGAAGAAGAGGCATTGAAAGTGAAAAAATCTTACTGGAAGTAGATGGTCATTAGATTCACTTTGAATATGATCAGAAAGTGGTTTTTTTTTACTAGAGAATTAGAGTCACTATGACTACTATTGAATTAATTGTGACGATGATTTTCTGGTTTGTATTTCATATAAATGATGAGTTGTATTGAGAAATTGTGATGCAAGCCTGATATAAGTAAAGGGGAGTGAAAGAGATGCTACCAATCAGAAAAGAATCATATTCTGATTGTTTTTCAAAACAATCCGAAAATAATTGTATTTAGATTGATTTTTAAAACAATCAGAAAATAATTTTATTCATATTTTTTTTCAAAACAATCAGAAAAGAAGTGGTACTAATTGTTTTCAAAACAATCATAAAAACAATAATATTTAGATTGAAGAGGTGGTGTTGATTGTGTTTCAAAAAAATCGAAGTGGTACTGATGAAAGGTGATGCTGATGAAAGCGGTACTGATGGAAAGGTGATGCTAGTGAAAAGTGATGTTGATGGGAAAAGTGATGTCGATCTAAGTGGTGCCGATAGAAGAGGTGATGCTGATAGAAGATGAGACATTGATTTTTTTTCAAAACAATTGTATTCGGGTAGAAGAAAAGGAATGAGATGATGTCAATTGAGAATGAATCATATTAGATTATTTTTCATTGTATTTGGGAAGATCATCCTTATCAGATTGTATTGTATCGTATCCAGCAATCATTACCAGAAATCGTAACCAGCAATTGTAACCAGAATGATCGTATCCAGAAATGATCATATCCATCATGATCATAACTAGAAATGATTGTATCAAGAATGATTGTATCCAGCATGATTATAACTAGAATGATCGTATCCAGAATGATTGTAACCAAAATGATCATATCCAGGATGATCGTAACCAGAATGATCGTAACCAGAATGATCATAACCAGATATGATCATATTTAGGATAATTGTATCCAGACCATTTGTATTTAGAAAATATAATGCTTGCGTTGAGATTAAAAGAAATAATCAGTAATGAATGTAAAGTTATAATACTTTGTAATTGAAGTCAGATGATGTTAAAGTTGATCCTCAATGAATTCAAAGTTGCGAAGGTAGTCATGATTCAAGCACTGGTTTTTTAATGTGATGAATTGTTTTCTCAATAGGGTCAATATAAAAGAAAATAAAGTGGAGATAGATGAATGAATTGTCAAGGGGGAAACTTTCATTTATAAGAGTGATTGTATCTCAAGTGGAGAATTTCATTTCTTCAAACACACTCAATTGGTGTGGTATCAAGCATTGTTTTGAATAAATCAGTATGAGAGATCAGATTCAGACCCATGTATTACTCATCATTTGCAATCGTATTGAAATTTGAAATGGGAGTTTGGAAAAGAAGAGATGAAAATTGTAGAATATTTGAGAATAATTGAGAAGAGTTGATGAAGTCATAATTGTTCTGAGATTTGAGGAAAAATTTAGATTTGGGTAAATTTAAGTGAGTGGGAAAATGTTTTGGGATTTCCGCCTAAACATGTTTTGGTTCACCTATAAAAGTCATGAAGTACATTGTACTTGTGTGACTTGCAGAGAGAGAAGCTCCAGGTTTCTAAAGAGAGGGAGAGTTTAATTCCGTTCAGATTGACAATTGTCTTGGGTGGTGCCGATTCATTCATATTCTATTCGACATGACAATTACATTTGGGAATTTAAGTGGTGCCAATTCTAATATATTTTTCCTATCTGAAAATCGGATTGGGTGCTTTGTTTTGAAAGAATTAGACTGGAAGATTTGTTTTGAAAGAATCAGACTGGGAGATTTGTTTTGAAAGAATCGGACTCGGAGGAATCAGACTCAGTGTTTCATAAAAAATTCTAGGTGGTTCTTACCTTTCTTCTGGGTAAGTAATTTATGAATTTTATTACAATTTGAATACATTTTTTGAATTGACAAGAATCACAGGTAACATGAGTTGTTACAAAACAATTGTATTACCCTATTATGGTAAGAGGGTGCACACGCACTGGAGGGATTGTTTCATAGTTCTACAAAAGTGTAAGGGTACTTCCTACTCGTTATAATCCAAGAAATGTTTTCTAAGTGGATTTTATGGTATTAGATCATTTCCAAATCTTACCAAGGACGTAGCTATTCTTGTTGAATAGTGAACCTTGTAAATATTTGTGTTCCTGTGGATGTGAGTTGAGTTTGTTTGTAGGAGGTAATTGAAATATCTAATAGGTGGTGAAGGTTTTTTCAATTGAAAATAAACATAAAAAAAAAGAGTATCACTGATTCACCCCTTACCCCTCTCAGTGATACATTACTCCAACTGGGCACTTTCAATTGGTATCAGAGCCAAGGTTTCCTTTGTTATTCTTTTCTGATGGAGAACGTGAACTATGTGAACAGTACAGATATTCTGGTTTGTGATGGAAAGAACTATCATATCTAGAAATATAGAATGTTTCCATATCTTATGGCTATCAGTTATGATGTTCTTGAAGCTGCAACAGTTGGGTTTCCTCCCATAGATGATAAAACTCCACTTATAGTTGTTTATAAGAGACATCTTGAGAATTATGGAAGGGAGAAGAATGTTATATTTTCAACACTTTCTGAAAGTGAATTCCTGAGATTAAAAGGTGTTGCCACAACCAAAGTTATATGGGATAAATTGAAAAACATATATGAAGGCAATAAAAAGGTGAAGAAGGAAAAGTTACAAATATGGAGATTGAAGCCTAAAGATCTCAAGATGGATGAGCATGAATTTGTTAAGGACTTCTTTACCGAAGTAAATGACATTGTAAGTAATATCAGATGTCTTGGTGAAAAGTTGGATGATTTTACTATG
Source organism: Viscum album (assembly GCA_963277665.1). NCBI lineage: Eukaryota > Viridiplantae > Streptophyta > Magnoliopsida > Santalales > Viscaceae > Viscum > Viscum album. The sequence goes on from OY728147.1 coordinate 1,029,149,193, forward strand.
GTTGAAACTATCTTGAGAATCCTACCTGAAAAATTCGATGCAAAAGTTTCTTTATTGGAAGACAGAGATCCTGAAACATTATCTCTTGATGATTTACAAATCACTCTTATCACTTATGAAATAAGAAGAGAGAATTCTATGAAGATCAAAACAAAGGTTGATAGAGAAATGTATTTCAAGTCTTCCAAGAAAGAAAAGAAGATTCTTGAAGAAGAAGAAGAAGCTAGAGATTCTGACTCCGAAAATGAGGTATGTAAAAATATAGATTTAATTTTTTTCCTTCTTTTCTAAGAATTTGAAAATAGGTACAAGAAGGTAGTGTTTTGGATGTGGAGCCATTGGTAATTTTGTTTCCAATTTTCCTCAAATAGGAAATGAAGAAGAAAGTGATGAAGAATAAAGTGAATATGAATAAAGAAGGTCAAGAAGATATTGGAAGAAAAAGGGTGATAAAGAAAGATTCTATTCCAAGAAGAAAGATAAGAGTTTATCTAAATCCAAAAGGAGAATATTTTTTTCTAAGGAAGGTGATAGTGAGGATGTTAAAAATGATGGTGAAGATAACACATTCATTATAGTAGTTAATGAAGAATGTTCTTCCAGTAATGAAAGTAGTTGTGCTGAATAAGAAGAAAAAAGTGAAGCTGAATCTGAAAATTCCATTGAGCATGCTGGGGAAAATACTTTTATTGAAACAATGAATTATGATGACTTCAAAAGCATCATTTCTGATGAAAAAGAAACTCATATTGAAATTCATTTGAAAGAAGAGTTGAAATAATGTATGAGAAAGATCAGAATACTTGGAAAGAAAAACAAAAAAGTGAAAGATGAATGATCAAGAAACCAAGAATTTTTTGCTGGTGAGAAAGAAAAACTGGCTAAAGAGATTGATGATTTGAAGAAGTCTTTTGAAGATGAAAAGAATCGTAATGTGAATTTGGGAGAGAAACTGAATCCAAAAGAAGAAGAGTTGGAACTTATCCAAAAAAACTCTCTAAAGATGAAAAGAAAAGTATAAGATTTGAAAATTATATCACTAAAGTTGGTGAATGTTCTCATAATGAGAAACCTAAGAAGGCTCAACAAAAGTTACCTTCAAAGGGTAAGAAGAAGAATGGAATTGTTTTTAAAAAGAAGAAAGTTGTGAATGTTATGTATGTGGCCAATACCAACAAGGTTGGGAATGTTTTGAAACATTCTGAATCTGGAAATGTTTCCAATAATTCTGGTTTCGATAATTCATAAAAGAAAAGGAAGAATCTGATTGATAACAGAAATGTTGGTGAATTGGAAAAGAAAGAGAAGAAGGTGGCTGAGAAACACATTCAAAATTTTGGACAGTCACTACTACAAATACCCCTTTCATCAGTGCTAAAAACCCTCTTTTATCAATGCTAGAAAAGTGTTGTTAAAGCCGACGAAGATAAAGGGGGCGTCCCCTTTATCAGTGCTCCAAAAGGCACTGATAAAGATCCCTTTTATCAGTGCTAAAAATCACTGATAAATGACCCTTTTATCAGTGCTAAAACAAAGCGCTAATAAAAGGGTCCTTTATCAGTGCTTCCTTTATCAGCGCTTTCTTTTTAGCGCTGATAAAGGACCCCTTTTATAGGTGTTTTTTTAAAAGTGCTGATAAAAGTTAAAAAATTAAAAAAATTAAAAAAAATTAAAAAAATCCTGCCAATCGGGGGGGATTTTATAGCGCTTGAGCCCCCCCCCCCCTTTTACAGCGCTTCCCCCCCCCCCCCTCCAGCACCCCCACGCACCCCCTCCACCATTTATCAGTGCTAGCTCCCATATTCCCCCATGCACGCGTGCCCCTACCTCCACCAGGTTTTGAACTTGAGACCTCCCCCCTACACGCCTAAGCCCTTACCACTCCTCTATTTTGATTTATTTTCCATTTCATGATATCTATATCTATATATATATATATATATATATTTAGTTATATTTATTCGTATAGTAATATATATTTATATTAATATATATATAGTTATATTAATATATATATATAGTTATATTAATATATATAGTTATATTAATATATATCTCTATTTATATATATATATATATTTAGTTATATTTATTCGTATAGTAATATATATTTATATTGATATATATATATATAGTTATATTAATATATCTATTTATAGTGATATTAATATATATATTTATAGTGATATTAATATATATATTTATAGTAATATTTATATATATATATAGTTATATTAATATATATATATATATAGTTAGATTAATATATATATATAGTTAGATTAATATATAGGTATATAAATATTCATATATTTGTATTTTAAAATAAAATGGATATTAGTTATTATTTAGATAAAGCTAATATATTTTATATGTAAATATATTTTATTATTTATATTTATAATTAAATTTTTATGTGTGAATATATAAAAAATGTGTATATATTGTTATATATTTGATTATAAATAGCAGTTCATTATAAAAAATGATAAAATTTCAAAGATATAATATCAATATGAATGTAATACCTTGAAATAAATTCAGTCCCCACCAAAAAAATTCAACAATACCCCCTTAAACGAGGCTGAAAATCCACAAAATGTTAAAAAATCGGGGTACCCCGACTAAAAACTCAGTTTTGGAGGCCTTCTGGGCCTATTTTAGCCTGTAAAAAACCTTTACTGGGGTTTTCCCAGGTCACAATGACGTAGAACTTGTCGCAGGCTTCAATTTTATATTTGGTAGAGCTCAAACGGACACCTGGATCAAAAGTTATGGCCGTTTGAAGTTCGAGTTGCGTTTTCAACATATTTTGGATCTTTTTTAAATTTTTATTTTATTTTTTTAGTCTTCAAATTGTTATCAAATGACTATTACTCCATAATAATTATCAAATTATTAATTAAAAATATTTTTTTAATTATTTTATAAGACATTTTCACTAAATATCTTATATATTAAGTGTAACTGTATATTTATACTTATCTAAAATATATTTAAAGTTATATTTAAAAAATATATATTATATTTATATCAATATAACTATATCTATATATTTAAATATTAATATATATTTTTTAATGATTTTTTTAGAAGTAGACCATTTATCAACGCTTTTAAAAAAAGCACTGATAAAGACCTCCCCCCCCCTTTATCAGCGCTAACGAAAAAGCGCTAATAAAGGGGGTACCTTTAACAGCGCTAAAAAAAGTGATGTTAAAGGGGGTACCTTTATCAGCACTTAAAAAAGCACTGATAAAGGGGTAATTTTATCAGTGCTTTTTTTAGTGCTGATAAAGGTACCCCCCTTTATCAGCACTTTTTCGTTAGCGCTGATAAAAGTGTGGCATTGGCCTTGCCCTGTTTTGTGGTAGTGAGTATCGATGTTTTTTAAGGCAAATACTCCTTTTTATGGATATTGCTGGTATTGTGGTGGATTTGGACATACATAGAATATGAGTTGGTTCAACCAACAACACTACTATTATTCCACAAGTTATGGAAGGCCTAGTTTGAGGGGGAGTCAATTCTCTCAAAATAAGAATCCTGAGAAGGTTGTGTTGAATAAATAAGGGAAGAATGAAGTAAAGATTGAAAATAGGTTCCAAACATTGAAAACTATTTGTGAAAGGTGTGAGAAACCTGTAAACCTTGTGAAAGGATGTCTTGTTTTGTTACTGGCACAACAAAATATTCTTGACAATTCTCAGAAGACAGATGTTTTGGAAGTCAAGAAAGACAGATCTGCTAAATTTCAAAAGAAATAGTGCTTAGTAGTTTGTCCAGAACACATTGACCTGGCTAAAAATTGGAGGAATTTTAAAATAAAGTGAAAGAAGAAAGGAAGAAACCGACTTCTAAAGATATGAGAAATGATGACAAAAATGTATCCACAAATGGTGAAGATGAGAAAGAAGGGCATTGTGACGTCCCAGACCTGGCTGCCCCTCAACCCGAGCCCTGAGCTCGGTTGGCCACATGACCCCTAGCTCGTCTCCCCATAGGCCAGGGGCTGCCGACTAGTAGTGGGGGTGTAACGGTAAGTCAGTGGGGAGATTGTACCCCCATGTCAGAGCACACAGCGGTATAGCAGCAAGTGATTAAATAGCGAAAGCACAAATAATGGATAAACAGGAGAAAAATGGAAACATACAAACCAAACAACATAAGTAAGGAAAACCCCGATAAATATACAAAAGCCACATAGGCAGTGTCTGATACAAAATGGATGCATGGCATGCTGATACAATGGAAACAAGCATGCTATACAGTAACACAAAAAGAGAATAAGAGTAGTCCACGAGCATCCCTAGTCAAGCTTGGTCCTCTTCTCTGGATCTCCAGCTAGAACATACATGCATCAATAACCTGAAGATGGGCCTTTACCCCTACTAGTACATGCCGTAGTAAAGTCTACACGGGTGCCAAGGAGGCCGCCCGGGTAGGGTGTGAGACAAGTCTCAGTAGGCCACCACCAACTGGGTCTACATGTAATCCAAATAGGTGTTCGCAAAATAAATAGTGTGTAGTAAACTACAAGTAAGTAAATCAAAGTAATAAAAAACCCTCCCACTCAGGTTCCAGAAGGACTCCTGGCGGGTCTACCTGCTTCAGCTCATGGCTGGTATTTTGAACAATCACTAGAGGTATAAGTACATAGATATAGGTTATTACTAGAATGAGGTAAGAATGTCTCTCGTTCACGCTTCTCTCATATGTAATAATCATTACTGACACGAGGTAAGAATGCCTCTCGTCCACAAGCATTGTAGCTGGCACGGCGTAAGAATGCCTCCCGCCCACACATGGAGTTTTATCTGGAACGGGGTAAGAATGCCCCCCGCCCACACATGGAGATTTATCTGGCATGGGGTAAGAATGCCTCCCACCCACACACGGGTTATCACAAGCATGTCAACACAGCAAGGCATAACCATTCACATCACAATATATAAGGAAATCCATCTTATATCATATCACATTATCAAAGCATGGCATTTCCCAATCACATTATAAGAAAAACATACATCTCAATTTATTGAAGGGTTTAGGCTATCTCATCTTATCCAACCTCTAACCAAGTCATCTCATTTTCCTAACATGGAAAATCCCTTTCATGACATATCATTAAGGTCCAAAGGTGAAAACGGTCCAAAACTCAAGTCATATCACCTATGGTTGACCACTCCTGGTCTACACCAAAACTAAACACCCTAACAAGGTTAGATTCAACAATCTCATACCACACGGGTCATCTAGACATGAAGAAGTAAATATAAATAAGGGGTTTGGCAAAAGAAAAACCACAGCACGATGATAATAACTCAAAAAGGCGAAAACCCAAAATGGAAACCACGTGACCACCTACCTTAGAGCTGTAGGCATAGGCTCGCTTGATATTGACCTCAGATTCACAGTAGGTTGGAAAAGATCTGAGTTCCAGTTCAATGCCCTGAAAATAGGTCATATGATACTGCATCAAAATAACAATACAGAAGGCAAGATTTACCGAGGAAAGAGGGGTGCGTGTGGTAAACCTTACCTTGGTCTTTCCAACGCTTCCGACGGATCAAGAATCGGACTCTGGACGAAGGCTCCACTAAGAAAAGAGTGAGAGAGGGGTTTTGGAGCTCAAGAGGGACTCCCCTCTGGTTCTGTCTGGTGGAGGAAGAAAGAAAAGCCTTTAGGCTTTTAAAACAAAACAAGGGAGAAATGGTAATTTTACCTAGAAGAGGGCCACATGGTTTACCAAAATGTGTGCAAACCGTGTGCACCTCATTGCCTTATGACCAAGGGCCGCACTGTTTAGGCGCACGGTTTACCCAAACCGTGCGCAAGCCGTGCGCACCTCCCTGCCTCTAGACCAAAGGTTGTATGGTCGTGCGGCCTGGTTCGCATGGCCGTGTGCCCCTGTAGGTGTCCCTATCTGCAGCCGCACAGTTTATCCCAAACCATGCGCAGACCTTGCGCAGGCCGTGCGCCACTACCTGTAAGACCATTTCTCAAACTCCCAGGCTCCGAACAAACCCTGGACACTCCCCGGACCTTCCTTAGGATGTTACACACATTAAACAATATTAAAGGAAAGATTTGAAAGAAAACTAATGATCCGTACCTTTTCCAAAGAGTCGGGTCATTATAACCTCCCTCCTTAAAGCAACTCGTCCCTGAGTTGGCCTTCCGAGGGTACTGAGGTGTCATCAACGAAAAGCTCCGGCCATTGAGAACGTATATCAACCTCTTGTTCTCATGTCTCATCTTGTACTCGGTCATGCTGCCATAGCACCCGTACAATAGGAACGGACCTGCCACGGAGTGTCTTCACGCTCCGGTCAAAAATTTGCATCAGATACTCCTTGAAGGAAGCGTCTATATCCAGTTCAACCTCATCAGGCTGAAAAACTTGATTCGGATCTGAAAAGTACCAGTGTAGCTGAGATACATGAAAAACATCGTGCATGGCCTGATTTCTCTGCAGAAGTGCAAGCTGGTAAGCTACTGGTCTGATCCGCTTCATTACCTCAAAGGGTCCTATGAACCTCAGTGAAAGCTTACCCTACTTCCGTATATGTCTCTGCCCCAACCTGGGTGAGACCTTCAAGAATACCTGGTTCCCAACCTCGAACTCAAGAGGTCGCCAGTGCTTGTTAGCATAGGACTGCTGTCTACACTGAGCTGTCTGCATACGCTTCCTGATAAGCTATATATGCTCTGTAGTCTCCTGCACAAGACGTGGTCCTAAAACAGCTGCCTCCCCTACTTGAAGCCAACACAAAGGCGAGCGACAAGGCCTACCATATAAGGCTTCATAGGGAGCCATCTCAATGGTAGCCTGGAAGCTAGTTTTATAACTGAACTCGGCAAGAGGAATGTGTTTCTCCCATGAACCTCCAAAATCGAGAACACAGGCATGTAACATATCCTCTAGTACCTGTATAGTGCGCTCGGTCTGTCCGTCAGTCTGTAGGTGATAGGTCGTGCTCAAAAGTACCTGCATACCCAAGGCCTTCTGTAAACCCTGCCAGAACTGAGATGTAAAACGAGGATCTCTATCCGAGACAACAGAACGAGGTGCTCCATGAAGGCTCACTATTTCCTTGACATACAATCTTCCCAAGTCATCAACCTTGAAGGTCTCCCGCACCGGTAAGAAATGTGTGACCTTCGTCAGACGGTCGATGATAACCCATATTTCATCATTGCTGCGAGGTGATCTAGGTAAACTGGTTACAAAGTCCATAGAAACATCATCCCATTTCCACTCCGGAATGGACAACGGCTATAGAATCCCTATCGGATGATGATATTCCACCTTCACCTGCTGATAGGTGGAACAACGCATAATAAAAATGGCTATCTCCCGCTTCATGCTAGGCCACCAGTACTATCGTCGTAAATCACGATACATTTTGGTGATGCCTGGGTGAACTGCCCATGCTGAGGCGTGGAAATCCCTCATCAGCTTCTCTCTGATGTCTGCTGGGACCCATATACGCCCATAGAACAATAGAGTATCACCTTCATCCACGGTCCAATTTTTAGAGGCATCATCAGTGACACTTTCTCGTAGAACAAGGCCTTCCGGATCTAATAACTATCTTGCCCTGACCCGTTCCAAAAGAGTAGACATCACCACTAAGGCTGAGAGAACAGTTTGACCCTGACCCTCTGAACCTCAATGTGCATCTCTGAAAATTGGGTCATCATCTTCCACTCCTCATTAGATTCTCGAACCACTTGTGACTGAGTTTTCCGACTCAGCGCATCAGCTACTGAATTTCCTTTCCCTGGAGTGTAGGCAAGTTCAAAATCAAAGGTTTGTAGGTACTCGACCCACCTGCATTGCCTGAGATTTAGATCCCATTGAGTGAAGATATATTTGAGGCTTTTGTGGTCAGTGAATACCACAAAATTCTCTCCCAACAAATAGTGTCTCCAACAGCGTAAGGCATGTACAACCGCTATGAGCTCGAGGTCGTGCGTCGGATAATTTCGTTCATGAGGATTTAACTGACGAGAACCATACGCAATGACTCGCTCGTCCTGCATCAAGACAGCTCCAAGCCCGATACCTGACGCATCACAATAGACCGTATAAGCTCTGCCTGGATTTGGCAATATCAGTATCGGTGCTAAAGTTATTCTGCCCTTCAGTTCTTGAAAATCTACTTCACAAGGTTATGACCAAACGAATCTCACCCCATTTTTGGTCAAAGCTGTAAGCAGTGCTGCTAGGTGTGAAAAGTCCTGAATGAACCGCCTATAATATCTGGAAATCCCCAAGAAACTCCTAATATCAAAGACGTTCTTGGGTTGCTCCCAAGAAATTACAGCACTCACCTTCTCAGGGTCAACTGAAACTCCAGACTCAGAAATAATGTGACCCAGAAAGTGAACCTTATTTATCCAAAAGTGGCATTTACTGAGCTTAGTATAAAGATGATGCTCTCTTAGTGTATTCAGCATGATCTCAAGATAGGTTTCATGATCGTGTCACGAGCGTGAATAGACTAAGATATCATCCACAAATACAACCACACAAGAATCAAGGTAAGGGTGAAAAATCGGATTCATAAGAGACATAAACATTGCAGGTGCATTCGTAAGCCCAAACGGCATGAATAGGTACTCATAGAGACCATAATTGCTCTTGAACGCCATGAGAGGTATGTCTGAAGTCCTAACACACACCTGGTGATAGCCCGACCTCAAATCTATATTTGAAAACACCTCCGCTCCTTGGAGCTGATCGAAGAGGTCATCAATTCGAGTTAAAGGATACCTATTCTTAATAGTAAGCTGATTTAACTTACGATAATCCACGCAAAGATGAAGGGTACCATCTGCCTTCTTGGGAAAGAGAACTGGTAATCCCCAGGGAGAAGTAATGGGATGTATAAAGCCTTTTTCATCCAGGTCCTCCAACTGACTCTTGAGCTCCAGAAGTTCCTTAGGTTCCATCCTATAAGGAGGAATGGTCACTGGTGTTTCTCCTAGTATAAGCTCAATAGTAAACTCCACCTCTCGCACTGAAGGTAGACCAAAGAAATCATCAGGAAAGACGTCACTGAAAAGATTTACCATGGGAGGATAAACAGAGGGTTGTAACCCTTGGTCATCAAGATAATGACTGGCAACTTGTTCTGTGACACCACCTAAACTCTAGTGTTCTGGTCTTGATTGTGTCGCACTAAGATCCCATTCTCCCTTATGCATATGTGTGTCACCCTCTGGTGATGTAAAATCCACCCTCCGACGATAGCAGTCAATCCAGGATCTATAGGGAACTAACCAGTCCATCCCGATTATTACATCAAAACCCATCATATCTAGAATATACAGGTTCCACACGAAAAGGTAACTGCCCACCTTGAGGGGATAATTCTGACAATGACGAATGCCCTCTGAACAGATACCTAATGGGGTATCTAATGTGATCATGCCATGATATGACTCAACGTCGAGGCCCAAACTTCCGATAATCGTCTCCGATATAAAAGAGTGAGAAGCGCCTATGTCAAACAAAGAAGATACTAATGTAGAGGCAACTAGAATTGTACCTCGTACAGTAGATGGTCTGGTGTGCTGCTCCTATGGCGTAGGCTCAACTGCATACAACTGGCCGGTACCACGGCCCTGAGTCACAGCCTGGCTACCCTGAGCAGACCCATCTTGCTGGCACTAAGAGTCATACGCCTGATTACCTCTGCCTCGACTACCACCACGGCCTGATCGGTCGACGGTATTCCAGCCGCCTGACTGACGTGATCCTGCCGATCCAGCACCAGATCATGGAGTAGGTACAGATCCATACTCACTATGCCCTGGGGGAAAAGTCCTGCAAAAACGGTGGAGATGACTCAACTTACCACAACCTCTACACTCCACTGGATTCCGCGTACACTGCCTCCTCATGTGTCCTGGCACCCCACATTGGTGACAGATAGGAGTACCACTGGAGAAAAGGGTCTGACCACTACTAACACTATGAGAGTCCTCAAAATGCTGCTTCTTCCCAGAATTAGATCCACTAGAACCCTTAGGTTCTGAACCGCCCTGGTTTGCACTATCCGCATCTCTAAAATTTCTCTCTGAGATCAAAGCCTGATTGACAATCTCTGAAACGATCGTCAGCCTGAACAAGTTAACCTGTGATCGGATGGCGTAACATAGCCCATCCTCAATACGTCTAGAAGCTATGAGATCATCAGTAGCTAGTGTAGGAGAAAAACATTGTAACTCAGTGAAACGGGACGAATATTCCATGACTGTCATGGTCCCTTGCTGCGGATTCATAAACTCCCTAGCACTGTCAGCCCTCAAAGTCTGGGGAAAGAAATAATCGTAGAAGACGGTCTGGAAATCAGTCCAGATCATATCTCTCTGCTATCTCGACTGAGTGATGACATCCCACCACCTCCTGGCTGAACCACGTAGCATATAAGCTGCGATCTTGACCCTCCGCTCTGGGGGCATCTCAAGGTGCTCAAAGATGGTCAGAATAGCCTCCAATGAGGACTCCGCAGCAAGTGGCATGCCATCTCCCATAAAAGTAGGAGGATGTTGTGACTGAAACTCATGGGTCAACTCTGCCATACTCGGGGCAGGTCGCACTCCACCTTGCATACTCTGCATCATACACAAGAAGCTCTCACAAAATTGGTCATCGGTTCCCATCTCAGGAATAGAAAGAGGAGCTATGGGTGGCTCGACAGGAAGATCAACTGGCGGCTCAGGGCCCGCCACCTTAGGAACGTGATCGTCACCACCTTCAGCGCGCGTGACTCGAGGACGTCTCGGAGACATAGTGCTACAATGCCAAACGAACGTCTCAAAAGAAGAAACCAACAAATTAAAGGTTGAACTCTAGAATCTAGGACAGGTACTAAGCCTTCCTAACCCTAAGATCACCTATCCACACCCATAGGAAAATCTTAGTAAAACTGAAAACCGCTCAAATTTAAATTAATCTAGTGATATGGCATTTTCCAACCCATAAGGGCCCATACTCCTCATGAACTGAAAGATGACACACACTTGGATGCCATTTCTCATTTACTTGTGCTAATTAAGTATTTGAATTTCCTTTAAATCAAATTATTGGTTTAGTTGGAATTCCATTTTCCGATCCATAAGGGCCCATACACCTTATGAACCAAAGAGTGACACCACTAAAACCACATCATTCCTCAATTCAAAACCTATAAGAAGGGTTAGCACAATTGCACACATATTGACAAGGCATGTAAATAAACAACAAGCAATGCTCACTGAAAATTTAAATGTGGCATGGAAAGATGCATGGCCTAATCATATTGTGCCTATCATGATGCATGTTCTATTGCATAACCCTCATTTCATCGGGTCGAACCCTGAAATCCAAATTCCAACATTGAAAATCTCAATAACATCACAAAACATGTGAAGCACCCAATGGTGAAACGGTATCAATAGTAAATAGCAAAATCAATAACAACATAAAATAGGCAACTTGGTCTTTACCCCGTACATGGGTTTGCGACGCCCAAGCACAGCTTATAACTAAGTCCCTAAGTGTTCCCATTCTCCAAGTCCATCGTCACTAAATAGTAAAGCAAGAAGAAAACAACCTGCCTTTGATACCACTTTGTGACGTCCCGGACCTGGCTGCCCCTCAACCCGAGCCCCGAGCCCGGTTGGCCACATGACCCCTGGCTCGTCTCCCCATAGGCCATGGGCTGCCGACTAGCAGTGGGGGTGTAACGGTAAGTCAGTGGGGAGACTGTACCCCCATGCCAGAGCACACAGCGGTATAGCAGCAAGTGATTAAATAGCAGAAGCACAACTAATAGATAAACAAGAGAAAAAGGGAAACATACAAACCAAACAATAGAAGTAAGGAAAACCCTGATAAATATACAAAATCCACATAGGCAGTTTCTGATACAAAATGGATGCATGGAATGCTGATACAATGGAAACAAGCATGCTATACAGTAACACAAAAAGAGAACAAGAGTAGTCCACAAGCATCCCTAGTCAAGCTCGGTCCTCTGCTCTGGATCTCCAGCTAGAACATACATGCATCAATAACCTAAAGCTAGGCCTTTACCCCTACTAGTACCTGTAGTAGTAAAGTCTACATGGGTGCCAAGGAGGTTGCCCGGTTAGGGTGTGAGACAAGTCTCAGTAGGCCACCACCAACGGGGTCTACGTGTAATCCAAATAGGTGTTCGCAAAATAAACAGTGTGTAGTAAACTGCAAGTAAGTAAAGCAAAGTAATAAACAACCCTCCTGCTCAGGTTCCGGAAGGACACCTGGCGGGTCTACCTGCTTCAGCTCATGGGTGGTATTCTGAACAATCACCAGGGGTATAAGTACATAGATATAGGTTATTACTGGCACGAGGTAAGCATGTCTCTCATCCATTCCTCTCTCATATGTAATAATCATTATTAGCACGAGGTAAGAATGCCTCTCATCCACAGGCATTGTAGCTGGCATGGTGTAAGAATGCCTCCCGCCCACACACGGGTTATCACAAGCATGTCAACACAATAAGGCATAACCATTCACATCACAATATTTAAGGAAATCCATCTTATATCATATCACATTAACAAAGCATGGCATTTCCCAATCACATTATAAGGAAAACATACATCTCAATTCATTGAAGGGTTCAGACTATCACATCCTAGCCAACCTCTAACCAAGTCATCTCATTTTCCTAACATGGAAAATACCTTTCATGACATATCATTAAGGTCCAAAGGTGAAAACGGGCCAAAACTCAAGGCATATCACCTATGGTTGACCACTCCCAGTCTACACCAAATCTAAACACCCTAAAAAGGTTAGATTCAACAATCTCATACCACACGAGTCATCTAGACATGAAGAAGTCAGTATAAATAAGGTGTTTGGTGAAATACAAACCACGGAACTATGATAATAACTCAAAAAGGTGAAAACCCAAAATGGAAATGACGTGACCACCTACCTTAGAGATATAGGTGTAGGATCGCTTGATATCGACCTTAGATTCGCAGTAGGTTGGAAGAGATCTGAGTTCCAGTCCAATGCCCTGAAAATTGGGCATATGAGCCTGCATCAAAATTACAAGACAGAAGGCAAGATTTACTGAGGAAATAGGGGTGCGTAAGGTAAGACTTACCTTGGTCTTTCCAACACTTCCAACGGATCAAGAATCGGACTTCGGACGAAGGTTCCACCAAGAAAAGAGTGAGAGAGGGGTTTTGGAGCTCAAGAGGGACTCCCCTCTGGTTATGTCCGGTGGAGGAAGAAAGAAAAGCCTTTAGGCTTTTAAAACAAAACAAGGGCAAAATGGTAATTTTACCCAGAACAGGGCCGCACGGTTTAGGCACACGGTTTACCAAACTGTGCGCAAACTGTGCACACCTCGCTGCCTTATGACCAAGGGCCACACAGTTTAGGCGCACAGTTCACCCAAACCGTGCGCAAGTCGTGCACACCTCCCTACCTCTAGAACAAAGGCTACATGGCCATGCGGCTTGGTCCGCATGGTCGTGCGCCCCTGCAGGTGCCCCTGTCTGCAGCTGCACGGTTTATCCCAAACCGTGCACAGACCTTGCGCAGGTCGTGTGCCACTGCCTGTAAGCCCATTTCTCAAACTCCCGAGATCCGAACAAACCCGGGACACTCCCCGGACCTTCCTTAGGATGTTACACACATTAAACAAGCTTAAATGAAATATTTTAAAGAAAACTAATGATCCGTACTTTTTCCAAAGAGTCGGGTCGTTACAGGCATGATATCAAAGCCTATTCAACTATCTTTCCAGATAAAACGATGGGAAGAGACAACATGGAACAAACTAATTGTAATATGGATGTTTCTAAAGATGAAGAAAAATTTGAAATCCTCATTAGAAGATTCGACAGATAAGAAGAAAGATGTTACAAAACTTGAGAAGGATGAATATAAGGAAGAAAGCACATCCAATGAAAAATCCAAGAAGAAAAGGAAGAAGACAAGACTGAGAGAGGACTCTCGGTCTGATTATTTTTTCTAACAAACAATCGATGTTCCTCCTTATTCTCAATATCTTTGTATACTTGTGCTAACATTTATGGAATTGAAGGAGTTTAAATAAGGAAGATTGAATTGATGAGTCTCTTACTTTTCTTTCAAAAGAAAGTAATAAGGATGAAAAAAGTTTGTTTTGATAAGTTGGGTTTTTATACATATGAACTTTCTGATGTGTTTTTTGAGATGGGTGCAGGTTACTTTTGTCTTCGAAAAATTCCTTCAAGGTTTTCCCCCAGTCATGAGAATGTTGAAAGAAGTATGGAAAAGTTATTACATGGAAGTTTTGTTAAGGAAAACATTGATCACCTTGATTATACACTCTTGTTTTCTACACCGGGTTCTCCCACATAGACTTATAGTTGTTTAGTTAAAGGTTCTTCATTAAGAAAATCATGTGATACCCATGTCAAAGAAAAGTCTCAACCTCTGGAAATGGAGATCATTTTAAAATAAGGGAGAAACTTATCATGATGACCCCCTTGAATTTGATTGTTAATAAGGGGGAGAGATGAGAGAAATGGGGATAAGAAAAATAGGGGGAGCAAGAAACAAAACAATACCACTTATTGTTTTCATGTGGTTGAAGTGATTGAAGTGGGTATTGACAACAAATAAAAAGGGGGATATTGTTAGGACCAAGTTGTGTTTTGGTTGTATTTGTTTTCAATCGATCGGTATGCTAAATAAATAAAGGATGTTAAGAAAGATGATGAATGGGAATTCGGATTGAAAGGGAATGAAAGAAAGAATAAAGGTATTATGATTCATTTTCTTTTCAGCAAAAATTGTATTGGTTTCAATTCAATCGTATTGAGGATTGTTTTGAAAGGAATTGGATCCATGTTTTCAAAAACAATCGGATCCATGTTTTGAAAAGAATTAGATCCATGTTTTTCAAAGAAATGGGAATCACTATGAAAGTCCATTTTTAATGATAAAAAGAGGATTTGAAAGTGAAACCATCTTGCTGGAAGTAGATGGTCATCAGATTCACCCTGAATACATTGACAAAGAGGTTTTTGTTTTGCTGGAGAATTGGAGTCACTATGACTATGATTGAATTAATTGTGACGATACTTTACTGGTTTTTATTTCATATAAATCATGAGTTGTATTGAGAACTTGTGATGCAAGCCTGATAGAAGGAAAGGGGAGTGAAAGAGATGATTCCAATCGGAAAAGAACCGTATTCAGATTTTTTTTCAAATCAATCAGAAAAGAATTATATTCAGATTTTTTTTCAAAACAATCAGAAAAGAATTGTATTCAGATTGTTTTTCAAAACAATCAGAAAAGAATCGTATCCAGATAGAAGAGGTGGTGCTGATTGTGTTTAAAAAAAATCGAAGTGGTACCAATGGAAAGGTGGTGCCGATGAAAGTGGTACTGATAGAATGGTGGTGCCGATGAAAAGTGATGCTGATGGAAAAAGTGATGTCGATGGAAAGTGGTGCCAATCTAAGTGGTGCTGATGGAAGAGGTGATGTCGATAGAAGATGAGACATTGATTTTTTTTTCAAAACAATTGTATTCGGGTAGAAGAAAAGGAATGAGGTGGCGTTGATTGAGAATGAATCATATCAAATTGTTTTGCATCGTATCTGGGCAGATCATCCTTATCAGATTGTATTGTATCGTATCCAGCAATCATAACTAGCAATCGTAACCAGAATGATCGTATCTAGAAATGATCGTATCCAGCATGATCGTAACCAGAAATGATCATATCCAGAATGACGGTATCTAGCATGATCGTAACCAGAATGATTGTATCCAGAATGATTGTAACCAGAATGATCGTATCCAGGATGATCGTAACGAGAATGATCATAACCAGAATGATCGTATCCAGAATGATCGCAACCACAATGATCGCAACCAGAATGATCGTAACCAGATATGATCGTATTCAAGATAATAGTATCCAGACCATTTGTATTCAGAAAAGATCGTGCTTGGGTTGAGATGAAAAGAAAGAAACAGGAATGAATGGAAAGTTATAATACTTTCCAATTGAAGTCAAACGATGTTAAAGTCGGTCCTCAATGAATTCAAAGTCATGAAGGTAGTCATGATTCAAGCACTGGTTCTTGAATGTGATGATGTGTTTTCTCAAGAGGGTCAAGAGAAAAGAAAAGAAAGTGAAGATAGATGAATGAATTGTCAAGGGGGAAACATTCATTTAGAAGAGTGATTGTATCTCAAGTGGATAAGTGCATTTCTTCAAACACATTCAATTGGTATAGTACCAAGAATTGTTTTGAAGAAATCGGTATGAGAAAATCAGATTCAGACCCATTCTCATCATTTGTAATCGTATTGAGATTTGAAATGGGAGTTTGGAAAAGAAGAGATTAAGATTGTAGAAGATTCAAGAAGAATCAAGAAGCGTTGACGAAGTCATAATTGCTCCGAGATTTCAGGAGAAATTCATATTTGGGTGAATTTAAGTGAGAGGGAATGTGTTTTGGGATTCCCACCTAAACATGTTTTGGGTCACCTATAAAAGGCATGAAGTACATTGTACTTATGTGACTTGCAGAGAGATAAGCTTCAGGTTTCTAGAAAGGAGAGTTCAATTTCGTTTGGATTGAAAATTGTCTTGGGTGGTGTTGATTCATTCATATTCTATTCAGCATGACAATTGTTTTCGGGAATTGAAGTGGTGTCGATTCTACACTATTGTTTTCTATCTGAAAATCGGACTGAGAGCTTTGTTTTGAAAGAATCGGACTGGGAGCTTTGTTTTGAAAGAATCGGTCTGGGAGCTTTGTTTTGAAAGAATCAGACTCAAGGAATCAGACTCAGTATTTCATAACAAAGTCCATGTGGTTCTTACCTTTCTTCTGAGTAAGGAATCGATGAATTATATTACAATTTGAATACATTTGTTGAATAAAAAAGAAGCGCAGGTAACATGAGTTATTACAAAACAATTGTATTACCCTATTATGCTAAGAGGGTGCACACGCACTGGAGGGATTGTTTCACAGTGCTACACAAGTGTAAGTGTACTTCCTACTCGTTGTAATCTAAGAATTATTTTCTTAATGGATTGTATGGTATTTGATCATTTCCAAACCATGCCAAGGACGTAGCTATTCTTATTGAATAGTGAACCTAGTAAATCTTTGTGTTCATGTGGATGTGTGTTGAGTTTGTTTTCAGTAGGGAACTGAAATCTCTAATAGGAGGCGAAGGTTGTTTCAATTGAAAAGAAACATAAAAGAAAAAGAGTATCACTGATTCACCCCTTCCCATCTCAGTAATACATTACTCCGACTGGACACTTCCAGTAACGTTTGAGAAGTTGATTTATAGAATTAGGATGTAAAGACTGAGAAGTCTATCGTGACTATGAGGGGAGTTGAGAACGTTGTACTCCTTTTCTCTTCATTAAGTTTTTCTTACTTGGTTTTCCTGATAGGATTTTTAATAAGAGAATATAATAAATAATTCAATTATTTTGGCTTCACTTGTTTTCCCCACATCGCTTTTTAGTAAAAAATGTATAAGATTTCATGAAATTATGACATCTGAAGGAGTGTTATGAAACATTATATGTGGATGTGATAATTACCTTCTCATTCCCAAACTACCTTTCACGTGTCCAACCCTTCACATGCCAACTATTGGTTTTCAATCGTGGGATTAGACATGAAGAATAGAGATTGATCCACATCATCAATGATATTTTACATGCTATATATGAATACATGAATATGTGATTAATGTAAGTGTGGACTTTTGTCCTAAGTTGTGTTCTCTCTTCTTCTTGCGACTATTTCTTCAATTATACTCTTGTCATTGATTTAATTTGGATTGTTATCCCTTTGTTTCCACCAAAGGTATATCTAAACCACATCAGTTTTACAACAATAAATAGTTTTTTAAAATTTATGTTGGGGAAATGACGATTTAGAACCAAAACATTTAATGTCAATTTAGGATCAAAAATGGAAAAATATAACAAATGATCAAAAAAATCACCAATTTTCAATTGAAATTAGATTCCACTAAATCTAAAATAAGGTGGGTAAGGGGGAGTATCATTGCTCCATTAATGTTTTTAAAACCTTTACAAAAAACTAAAAAGGACGATTCAGCCATTTCTTCTCGCTTTCCCTTCCCGCGGATTCCGGTGAGTGGGGGAATCTTATCGCTTATAAAACGCCGCCATGGCGTAACTTTCGCTCCACATCCCTCCGCCCCTTCCTCACCAACTCCCGACGCGCGCCGGGCCCCGTCCGCACCCCCGCTCGGCCATCGTCTAATCCAATTGGCTTTTTCTGGATTTGCAGTCTCTTCAGTGGTCTCCAACATGCCGATCGATTCCTCCTCCAATGGACTCGTCGTCTGCGTCACCGGCGCCGGCGGCTTCGTCGCCTCATGGACCGTCAAGATCCTGCTCGAGAAAGGCTACATCGTCAGGGGCACTGTCAGGAATCCAGGTGAACGGCTCTGACTTTCTTTCTCTCTGGTTGGAGAAGTTCCTCCGTGATTGATTGATTGATTTGTCTCGCGTTCGGTGTATTTTAATACGGTGCGTATATGCTTCGGTTGTACAGATGATCCGAAGAATTCTCACCTGAGAGAGCTAGAGGGAGCAAAGGAGAGGCTGACGCTCTGCAAGGCCGATCTACTCGATTACCAGAGCTTGAAATCCGCCATCGATGGCTGCGATGGAGTTTTCCACACCGCATCTCCCGTTACCGATGATCCGGTGAGCCTTCGTTCCTCCTATTTTCGCCTGTATGTGGTGCAAGGGAGGAGAAAACATAAAAGAAGAAAGCAGAGTTTATTTCCGAAAGCAACTGCAAATCATCTCTGCGAGCTTACTCCAATACTCCGTCGCCGGATTTGAATAATTGCTCTGTGTTGAATCCTCCCGATAGATTCATCGATCTATTTAAAATTCTCTTTCGCTTTATTTGCATTCCGCGCTTTTTATTGGACACCGAACTAATCGATACTCTGTCGGTGAAATTGTGCGTAAGGATGAGCTTGACTGAAGGATTTGCGGTGGTTTCAGGAGCAAATGGTGGAGCCGGCAGTTTTGGGGGCGAAGAACGTGGTGAATGCGGCGGCGGAGTCCGGCGTGCAGCGCGTGGTGTTCACGTCTTCGATCGGGGCGGTGGCCATGGATCCTAATCGCGGGCCAGACGTGGTGGTCGATGAGAGCTGTTGGAGCGATCTGGATTTCTGCAAGAACACTAAGGTTGCATCCTATCTAAGTAATAATAATTCAGACTGCTGCGTTACTGTGATGATGACGGGGGATTTTTACAGAACTGGTACTGCTACGGGAAGGCGGTGGCGGAGCAGGCAGCGTGCGAGGTGGCGAAGGAGAAGGGGGTGGACCTGGTAGTGCTTGTCCCGGTCCTGGTGCTGGGGCCGCCGCTGCAGCCCACCCTCAACGCCAGCATCATCCACATCCTCAAGTACCTGACCGGCTCCGCCAAGACCTACGCCAACTCCGTCCAGGCCTACGTTCACGTCAAGGACGTCGCCCTGGCTCACATCCTGCTCTTTGAGAATCCCTCCGCCTCCGGCCGCCACATCTGCGCCGACAGCGTCCTCCACCGCGGTGACGTGGTCGAGATCCTCGCCAAGTTCTTCCCCGAGTATCCCATCCCCACCAAGTAAGTCCCTCTCATCCTCTGTACATGAAAATGAAATTACACCGCCTTCTTCACAATGAAGGTCGATTAGTATTCGTACTCTGGATGAAGTGTCGACGTCTTACCGACTCCCTTCTTTAAACCGGTAGCCTATTGGATTGGACCACTTGCCCACGTGATGATGGTGGTGGTGATAGTGACACTGACAGACATGATCCTTCATATCCATTGATTCATAATGTTTGCAGGTGCTCGGACGAGGTGAACCCGCGGAAGCCGGCGTACAGGATATCCAACCGGAAACTGAGGGAGATGGGGCTGGAGTTCACGCCGGTGAAGCAGTGCCTGTACGAGACGGTGAAGAGCCTCCAGGAGAACGGCCATCTTCCCCTCCCCGCCGACCGTGCCGCCGTCTCCCTCCGCCCCTTCTCCGACCCGCAGGCTTAATTAGCTTCCTCTTCCTCCGTCTCCTCAATGGAATAATATTTACTTTACATACGATTTATGTATAGTAAATGCATTTAAAAGGCGTGACGGTCAATTAAGATTGGCGGGGGGAATGGATGCATCGTATTCTTTTATAAAAATTGTGTGCGTGTTGAATTTGAGACATTCCATGTTCAATGAGGTGGAGTATTGATTAGGTTGGCCGATGATTAGCTGTAAATTTACAAAACGCCAGCTATCACGGAAATCATTATCTTATTGGTTATAAAAAATTTATGTTAATGTCGAGCTGTGCTGCCGCGGACCCTGCGGTGAGGTGTCCGGTTTGAGTAGTAATTATCTTCAATTTTAACAATAAATTATTTACTTAATTTAGTTGTTTAATTTCAATTAAAGACTGTTAACAGTTTTGTTATCAAAACTAAACAGTACTGAAAAGTCAAGTTATATAATCAATCGATTAACTGATTTAAACTAAATACTTTCGATTTAGGTCGGGTTGATTCTATCGGCTTTTGATTGGTTCGATGAAACTTGCCCACCAGTAAAAATTGAAGGAAAACCTAAAGCCCGTAATAGCAACCACGGTTTAAGGGAATGTTCGGAGCCCCGATTGAAAAGGTTCTTGTAAACAAAGAATCCATAAACCCTAGTTTAAATCCCTTCATGTTGACAATTCTTTGGAGGAAAAAAAAAATGTAATCATGGAATGTATCTAAATGTCATGCAAAATCATACAAATAAAAGATCAAGCTAACACAAATAATGCATGAATGTTCCCGATCCCGAATCTCATCAGCCTCGTCTCCATGCTCCAATCCATCCAACAAGCAACATTCAACAACAAGATCATTTGTATTTTTCTAGACCTAATCCATGTAATCTGTTCGGGTACCAAATGACACCTCAAATAGAAAACTCAGTAGGTTGCCACCATCATGTCTAAACAAAACCAACCTGAATAATAAATGCATGCAATAGAGCGATGAAATAAGGCATTAATTAATCAATTAATACAATACTTTAAATACCCCGCATAATAAATGCATGCAATAGATCAATAAAATAGGGTGTTAATTAATCAATTAATATGATACTTTAAATAACCTGTCTGACTCTCAAGCTCCATGTTAACACCTAAGGTCAACCAAACCTGCTTCGACACCATTCCAAAATATCTATGAGCATGTTGCATAACTATACCACCAACATCCCCAAGTCCAAGACATAATCACAAAACAATATACCATAAATAAGCATAAGCCTCGTAACTATGGCGCCACACTCTCGGTTTCTTCATCCCCTTCTCTAGAGTTTTCATCTAATCCTCTCGCGGTGGCTTGTTCTCCTTCCCTTCCCTCTCACGACTTCAACTTTGAGATCTGGAAGCGGCTGTTTTCCTTGTTTCTTCACTATTATCTCGATGTGTTCCCATTTTCACATGTCACTGTCCGTTTTCCGTCGTTGGGATCTCCCTCGTGCTGTGTGTGATGTTCACACGCTTCTTCTCCGGATTTTGCAGTGACGATGTGTTGGTTGGAGTAGATGACTCAAGAGAGGGGTGAATTGAGTATCTATAAAAATTTCTGTTAAAAACGGTTCTTTACAAAATAATATCCCCCTATGAAAATAAACACAAAGTCAGTTTGTAGTGAATTTATAAAAGTCTTGAAGGTTCAATTTGGTTCTCTGAAAATTGATTAGTTCTCAGCTTTCCCAATCTAAAGATCATCAAAACTTTTGAAACAAACCTATTGATTCAAAACACATATAAACACTTGCTAAACTAACTATCAAAGTTCAGTTTATCTTAATGTCAGAAATACACAACAGATAAAAAATAACAGCACAGCGGATAAAACAAGAGGTTCAGTCTCAAGCAGAGACTTAGTCCTCTCCACTTGGTGATCACCCGCTACCAAGCAGTTTATATTAATAAACTTTTGATCCACATCCTGGATCAGGGTTCACAACACCACACAGGTTGTCCATGTCACACTTGACCTCTACCACAATTATTCGTGGGAAAAACAAATAAACAGATCTCACGGGGTCTCTTCCACAGTTTTACGTGGGATACAAGTGTAACAAGAGATTGAGAGTGAGGATATTTTTTTATCCTCCAGTTTAGCTCAGGAGACAGTGTGTGAGATTCAAACAGACATACACACTGCTCAAAATAGTAATGATAAGAACACAACAGAGTTATGAAAGATAATAGGGTTTAGAATTCTCTGTGTGTTGTGCAGTAATGCTCTGGATTCAATGGATGTTGAGGAAATGATATTCGAGTCCTCTTCTGAAAGTTGGCTTCAGAAATAGAGTGTCGCAGTTTCTTGTGAAAGAGTTCAGCTCTTCTTTGTGAGGATGTTCAGCAAGCTCCAGTAGGTAGTTGCTAGGTGATCTCAAACTTCAAGTTTCTCTCTTTTCAATATTCTGAGTTCGCACAGTCTATATTTCAGCGTGTTCTCAAAGCTCTATGTGTATCTTTATATATCTGTGTCTCCATCGCTTTTGAGCTCTAATTGAAGTCCTTTTATTCTTCAAGGTCTACTAGGCATAAAGATCTCTGCACGTGCATGTACCTCGTACTATCTACGGATAGTCCTACAAACAACATTAAATAATATCAGAAACATTAATTTGTCCAAATATGACCGTTAGAAATAAATTTGAATTAATAAAATCGAAACAATTATTTATGACTATCGGTGAGTCATCTTCGGTCTGTTGTCTTTGGTTTGGTAACATCGGTCTGTCATCTTCGGTGCGTCGACTTTGGTTTGTCGACTTCGGTGTGTCAAATTTCGGTGTGTCGAACTTCTGTGTGTCGAACTTCGGTGTGTCGAACTTCGGTGTGTCGAACTTCGGTGTGTCGAACTTCGGTGTGTTGACTTCGGTTTGTCAATCTTCGATGTGTCGAACATCAGTGTGTCAACTTCGGTGTGTCAATCTTCGCTGTGTCGAACAAACCATCAGTGTGTCAATCTTCGGTGTCTCGAACAAACCATCGGTGCCGGGGAATCTAGAAAGGTTACGAAGTGTCTGTCTTACACAAATCATTACAAGACTAAGTGTTATCCAAAAATACATGTATAAATACACTTGTAAACATATTTATTCATGAATATAGGTTATTGACCTATTTAAGTATATTTTTCTGTATGACATAATTGATTTACTTAGAGATATTAAAATGACATGAAAGAGTAGAATCTGTATATTGACAATATTTGTGATTATGAAAACTACATTATCATAGAGGGTCCAACAATCTCTCCCTTTTTGATAATCACAAATTATGGCATACATGCAAAAATATATAGAATAAAGATAGCTTGTCATAGCATACTGCACTGAATGTGTAATTGTCCAATATTACTAAAGTCTTTCCTTGTTTGAATTTTTAAAACAAAGCTCCCCCTCAATAAATGGATTAAGGTGAGTACATGCCATGTGTCCTAAACCAGAAAATCTTCCCCTTAGATAAATAATGTATGCCTTATTTTCTCCCCATTTTGGGATTAGCAAAAAGAAAAGCAGAAAGAAGAAATAACATAAAAGAAAGACACCATAAAGATTTACATTAAGAGGCATAAAAGTACAAGACAAACAAAAAAACCAAATCCATATCAAAAAGAAACAATCCATCACTAAGGGTTTGGATGCTGAGGAGCTTTTCCTTTGTCTGAAGGATCCGAGGGAGAAGGAGAAGGTTTGGGAGAGGTAGAGGGAAGTGGTGGTCTGAAGATAACACCAGACAGGGCAACACCTATAGGAACAATAACTGCAAGGGTAGGCCACCTTTCTAACAACACTCGACTTGGAGTTTGCTCTGTGATGATTGATCGAATCTGGGAAAGGGCCTGAGAGACAGTCATTGGAGTAGGAGGCCAAGATGCAGTACCAATTGAAACAGCTAGAGGGACCACAATAGCCTCATCCTGAACATGCATATAAGGCTTAAGGAGATTGATGAAATCATTAATGATTTCACCACCATATTGCATCACCTTCTCGAAGTCATCCTTATTTTCCCTAAATTTACTCAACAAAGGTGTAAACTCCTTCAATTGAAGGACTTTCTTCTTGAATGCTTCTGTGACTGGAGGAATTCTAAGATTTTCTGCGATAAACTTGAAGCTATTGATAAGATCATTCTTGGTAAAAATCTTAGT
The DNA here is from genome assembly GCA_963277665.1 of Viscum album. NCBI lineage: Eukaryota > Viridiplantae > Streptophyta > Magnoliopsida > Santalales > Viscaceae > Viscum > Viscum album. The sequence goes on from OY728147.1 coordinate 1,029,173,492, forward strand.
GAAATACTTATCCACCTTTTCCCGAATTTCTTTCTGAGCTGCAGAGGCTTCATTTGTGCATTGTCTGACCATATTGTATACAAGATCTGTATTTCAATGTACTTTTTCAAGGGTTTCTTTGTCTGAAAAACTCTGATGTTTTTGAAGTTCCTCTCACATCACAACCTTGAGAGACTCCAAATCAGGAACATTACTTTTCCCACTCCTGGAACTGGATGGGCCCGTCAACATTTTTCCAAGCTCTTCTTTCATCTTTTTCAGATCTACACTGAGTAGATGAGTCACCAAGTTCCTAAGAACTTCCAGAACACCACTAAAGGAGGTCCTGAAGTTTGAGGTTAAATATTTCAACTCATTGCTCATCTTTCTTACTTCTCCTCTCAGTAAGGTATTGTGTCTAATAATGGTTTTTGCTGTAGTAATGAGATTCAGTTGAATCCCCTGGATCACTATTCTTGCAATTTTTACTGCATCAGAATCTGAGATACCTATGGAGGTGGAGGCTACACTTATGGATCCCACTAAAGCTATCACAGACTCACATAAATCATTTTTGAATTTCTCCAAATCAGCCTTAGTGACATAGTCACTGGGCACTGACTGAGCTACAGGTTCTACTAGTGGAGGTGCAGTTGGTGGAAAATGTGCAATATGTTCTGGTTCAACCTGGACTTGTGGAGCAGAAGGAGGAGGCACCCTTTCCTCATCTGAGTCATACTCTAAACCGAAAAGAATGTATCCTGGATCATTATTCCACTCTCTAGAACAGGTTCGGTCTCTTGGCTCAACAGTATCCATTCCGACCCTTCTTCCCTGAGGCTCAGGAACAACATCATCAACATCAACTTCTTCATTCTAGTTTCAGGCCATAATAACTTGTCTGGGAGCATGAACCAATCGAAATTCAGGTTCTTCTTGTTCTCCAGCTACTTCAGCTTCGCCCGACACTTCCTCAATTTGAGGCACTGGAACCTTAGCTTCTTCCTCTTGGCCAGCAGCCATAAGATCATTCAATTCCTGAATGATCTCTTGATTTTCAGCATTAGGAAGGGGTGATTTGTTCTCATGCCCAGCCTATTGTTCAACATGCTCAACACCCTCACCAGCTCCATGTACAGATTCCTCACTGGATCTGTCAACCACTTGTTGTCCCATTTTTAGAGAGTCACTCACATGCTCATCATTTCCGCCATTATCACCATGACCACGACCACCATCATCTGATTCCTCATCTGATTTGCTAACATAACCTTCAATTCCAGTAACTTCAGTTTTTTCTTCATTCTCATCACCTAATAAAGGTTCTCTTGAGGGTAAGTCCAAAGGTGGACTAGCAGGTCCATAAGACATATCTTTGGGACTTTCAACAATATCAGGATCACTCCTATCATCAAAAGGAGATCCTTTTTCCCTTGGAACTTCAGGCTTAGCTTCCTCATCAGAATAAACTGGAACCTCTTCTAGTTTGAGACCTGGATAAACTTGGTCCTTTGGTCTAGAAGGGTGATCAACTGAATTGAAATCTTCATATAGCCTCTCCTCATCTCCAACCCAACATCTCTTCCATGGTTTCCAGAAGATTTTCATCCTCTTACAAATGTCTTTTTGAAGACAAAAACCACTACAGGCATTTACTACTTCATCTCCATCTTCCACACAACCTAACCTTTTTAACATGATAGAAATCATCCTCGGATAGTACAAGCAGGTTGCCTTCTTGGATGGATTAATCAGATCATAGATATGAACCATTAGATACCTACACAGGTTCACTTTTATCCCATGTTTCAACAAAAAGATCAAGAAAACATCCTGATACTTCATAGCAGAGAAATCTCTCTTGAGCAAATTTGATGTTGTATGAACTTAAAAAGTAGTCTTACTTCTCATTTGAATTCATTTGCAACAGTCCTTCTGGATTCTCCATTTCTAGTCATCTCCTTCAGAGCATCTTCATAAGAGAAAAAATTTGATGAAGGTGGAATATTACCCAGATAGTCAGTATAGACACCTTCATGAGACATTTCTAAGTATTCATCTCATTCCTTAGATAAAAAATCTATCTCCTTTCCCTTTACTAGAGAATTCATCTTTGCTTCCTCAATTTCATCCAGGGATATCCTCAAATGTTGATATAAATCATGCACTAGCTGAGGATAATAGGGTCTTTAATTGTTGGCGAACCAACTGAGCCATCCTTGAGATTCTAGTATTTTCAACAAAAAGGATTTGCTTGACAGAAGCCACTCAGCAGACACCTCCTTTTCAGTCGTAACCACTAAGCTTTCCAAGATCGGTTTCGTAGTCCCACTAGAATCACCTTTATGATGTTTAGCAGAAATAGATTTTCTAGGTTCTTCCATTGCACACTTGGTCCTCGCCATGAAAAGACTTCATATTCCAATAGTGTTGAGAGGTCGAGAGTCGAGAGGAAGAGTGAAAAAAGGTAGAAGGATTTACAGTAGAGGAGAAGGTGAAAGGTCGGGATGAATTGGACTTAATATATCATTTAGGGATTGTAAATCGTAAAACATAAAAATTTAAACAAGGAAAAAATAAGAATACAAAACAACGAAATTTTATTTAAAACAGACAGAATTTACAAAACAATCCTTAAATACATCGGTGTAAATGAATCAGTTTTAGGGATTGGTTTCATAAGATCAGTTTCAAGGGATCAGTTTCAAGTGATCGGTTTCAAAAAGATCGGTTTCAAGAGATCGGTTTCAAGAAGATCAGTTTCAAGAGATCAGTTTCAAGAAGATCGGTTTCAAGAGATCTGTTTCAAAAAGATCAATTTCAAGAAGATTGATTTCAAGAAGATTGGTTTCAAGAAGATTTATTTCAAGAAGATCAGTTTCAAGAGACCGGTTTCAAGAAGATCGGTTTCAAGAAGATCCGTTTCAAGAAGATCGGTTTCAAGAGATCGGTTTCAAAAAGATCAGTTTCAAGAGATCGGTTTCAAAAATACCGGTTTCAAGAAGATCGGTTTCAAGAGATCAGTTTCAAGAAGATCAGTTTCAAGAGATCAGTTTCAAAAAGATAGGTTTCAAGAGATTGGTTTAAAAAAGATCAATTTCAAGAAGATCGGTTTCAAGAAGATCAGTTTCAAGAAGATCCTACTGATTTATCATTACTAGTTCATGTCTGATGTAATTCATTCTCTCATAATTTAAGGGTTTAGTGAATATATCAGCAAGCTGATGTTCAGTCCCAATAAACTCAAAAGTTATATCACCTTTTTGATAATGATCTCTCAAAAAGTGATGTATTACATCAATATGCTTTGTTCTAGAATGATAAATTGAATTTTTAGAAATGTTAATAGCACTTGTTTTGTCACAGTTTATAGGGATATGTCTAAATTGAAATCCAAAGTCTAATAAGGTGTGTTTCATCCACAAAATTTGTGCACAACAACTACCAGCAGCAATGTACTCTGCTTCAGCAGTTGATAATGCAACTGAATTTTTCTTTTTACTACACCAAGATATCACTGACTTTCCCAAAAAGTGACATGTTCCAGAGGTACTATTTCTATCTAACTTACATTCACCAAAATCAGCATCTGAATAGCTAACTAAATCAAAAGGTTGTCCTTTTGGATGGAACAGTCCTAAGTTAGTTGTATACTTGAGGTATTTGAAAATTATTTTAACACTATTTAGGTGTGACTCTTTTGGGTTTGCTTGAAATCTCGCACACATACACACACTAAACATAATATCTGGCCTACAAGCTGTTAAGTACATCAAACTCCCTATCATTTCTATGTAAGAAGTTTGATCAACTAATTTTCCATTTTCATCAAGATCTAACTTACATGTAGAACTCATAGGAGTTTCACTGCTCTTAATGCTATCAAAGCCATATCTTTTCAAAATATCTTTTGTGTACTTACTTTGATTTAAGATAATAACTTCTTTATTTTGAAATATTTGAAATCTAATAAAATATTTGAGTTCACCCATTAAACTCATTTCAAACTCAATTTTCATTATGTTTGAAAAATCATTACATTAAATTTTTTAGAAGATCCAAAGATAATATCATCTACATATATTTGGGCTATTAAAACTTATTCAGAAACTCTTTTTATAAATAAAGTAGGATCTACAAGTCCTATTGTCAAACCTTTATAAATAAGAAAATTACTAAACCTTTCATACCAAGTTCTTGGAGTTTGTTTCAAACCATATAAATCTTTTGATAGTTTGAACACATGATTTGAAAAATGTGGATTTGTAAAATTAGGGGGTTTTTAAACAAAAACATCCTCAATTATATAACCATTTAGGAATGCACTTTTGAAATCCATTTGATAAAGTTTAAAATCCAAGTGTGCTGTATAGGCAAGTAAGATCCTAATTTCCTTAAGTCTAGCTACTGGTGAAAAAGTCTCTTCATAATCAATTCCCTCTTCTTGATTATATCCTTGTGCAACTAGTCTAGCTTTATTTCTAACTATATTTCCAACTTCATCAACCTTATTTCTAAACACCCATTTGGTTCCTATGGTCAAAGTATCCTTAGGTCTATCTACAAGTTTCCAAACTTTATTTATTTCAAACTGATTAAGTTCTTCTTACATAACCATTACCCAAAATTCATCATTTATTTCATCATTGATATTTTTAGGTTCAAGTTGTAACAAGAAGGCTTGATGTTCAACCTAGTTTCTCAAGGAAGCTCTGGTTTGTGTTCCTCTATCTAAATATCCAACAACAACATCTAAGGGATGATTCTTAAGGGTTCTAGTTGGTCTAGAGAAAGTAGGACTTGATATTTCATGTTGGTCAGGTTGATCTGGTTCACTACGGTTAAGATGTGGAGAATTTCCAGAACTGGAAGTTTTCACAGATTTCTTTACATGATGATTTGAGGTTGTATCGTTAATGTCCAGATTGGACATATCCTCTTTAACATTTTCTAGTGAAGTCTTGGGATCATGTGGATCTGCTTTATCAAACTTGATGTGTACAGATTCCTCCACACATTTTTTTTTATTAAAGACTCTATAGGCTTTACTTGATGTAGAATATCCAAGAAATATTCCTTCATCACTTTTAGAGGCAAATTTATCTAAATTATCTTTACTGTTCAGAATATAGACTTTACATCCAAACACTTTAAAATAACCTACTTTGGGTTTCCTATTATTTTATAACTCGTAAGGAGTTTTCTTAAGAATGAGTCTAATTAAGACTCTTTTTATTATGTAGCAAGCTGTATTAACAGCTTCAGCCCCAAAATAAATAGGTAAATCATATTCATTAAGCATAGTACGAGCAATTTCTTGTAAGGTTCTATTTCTTCTTTCTACCACACCATTCTGTTGAGGTATCCTAGGTGCAGAGAAGTTATGATTATAGCCATTCTTTAATCAAAAAGCTTCAAAATATTGATTCTCAAACTCACATCCATGATCAATTCTTAAGGATTTAATCTTAAATCCAATGATATTTTCTACCATCATAGCATACTTGGTAAAGTGTGAACATGCTTCACTTTTATGAGCTAGAAAAAAGGTCCAGGTATACCAAGAGAAATAATATACAAGAAAATAAACATAGTGCTTCTCATTGAGACTTGAAACTCTAGATGGTCCAAACAAGTTCATGTGAACCAACTCGAGAGGTTGAGAAGTAGTTACTTCTTTCTTTGGTTTGAAAGAGATTTTATGTTTCTTTCCTTTTTGACAAGGATTACACACTTTTTTGTTTGGAAACTCTAATTTGGGTAAGTCTCTAACTAATAATTTTCTAGTTAACTTCCTAAGAGAGTGTATATTAAAATGTCCTAGTCTTATATGCCATAACCAAGACTCTTTGTGAAAGAAATTTAGACAAGAGACATTCTGTGAGGCTAGTGTGTCTAGATTTATAGCATATACATTATCATTTCTAAAATCAGTAAATACTAAATTATTCTTGGAATCGAAAAAATGGTATGAATCATTTTTGAATTTAACATTAAATCCATCATCAAAAAGTTGAGATATACTGAGCATGCTATACTTTAATCCATCAACATACAGTACTTTAGAAATTGCAATAGAGTTAGGGTTACCAATCTGGCCTAGGCTGATGATTTTTCCTTTACCATAGTCACCAAATGTGACATGTCCTCCATCGATCTTGATACGAATTTTAAAGCTTGAAAAATTCTCTGTCATATGTCTTGAAAACCCACTATCCAAGTAACACAACTTTTTATAGGAACTCTTCAGGCAGTTTACCTACAAAAAAGTTTAACCAAGAAACGACTTTGGTACCCATATTTGTCTGGGTCCACATACATTAGTAATATAAGCCTTAGGAACCCACAACTATCTTATGGGTTTCCTATATGCAGAATATAGAGTGTTTGAAAAATAAAATCTATTTGGTCCTGAAGAATTGGATATAGTAAATGAATTTGTGGAACTAGAACTTGTAGTACAACTCTGGTTTTTGGAATAGGTAGCAAATTTTCCAGATTTGGGTACAAAATGTGATTTGGATAAGTTCCTTTGACCTAATTGATATCCTATCCCAGAAGTATACTTAGGAGCTATTTTTTACCAAGAATTTGAGTAAGAGTATTTTTACCATTAGTAAACTTTCCTAAGTCTTTCTTCAATTGTTCATTAGACATTTTTAACTCATTGTTCTCTTTGATCATTTGAGCATTTTCCTCCTTTTTCAGTTGTAAGTTCATATTTAGAAGTCACAGTAAGAGCATGATGTTTCTTCAAATATTTATATTTATCTTTCAACTCATTACAGGTTTCCTCTAACATGTTGAAATATTCAAATAGTTCATAATTTTTCATATTTTTAGACTCACTTTCAAAATAATAAGAATTATGTGCAGGAGAGTCTAAGGTTACCACAGTTGTGTTTTTCATGAAACACATATTATTCATATCATCTTTCTCATTTTAAGAAGATCCAAATTCAATTGAGCTATCCTTGGAGGCACTCCAGGTGGCCTTTATTACTTTCTTATACCTTCTATCCTTATTTTCATACTTTTTCTTGTATTTCATCTTTGGGAAGTCATCCTTGACATGTCCTTTCCTTTTACATTCATAAAATATTATCTCTTATGATTTATCATTTTTCTTCCAATCCTTATTCCAATTTCCCTTATTATCATACTTTCCTTTGTAACTGGGATTTTTGAAGAACTTCTTTTTTCCTATAGAATTTATTGAATCGTCTAGACAATTGGGCCATTTCTTCATCATTGTCTGAAGCAACTTCATCACTGCTTGAGCTTTTGACAACAACTTGAATTGTCTCTTTATCTTTCCTTTTGGATGCAGTTGTCTTGAAAGATACAAACTTTCGTTTTGGTTCATCCTCCTCTTGATTTACCTTCAATTCTTCTTCATACATCATTAATTTTCTAATCAATTCCTTCACTGACATTTTATCAATATCGTACGATTCTCTGATAGACACAAATGTTCCACACCATCTTTCTGGTAGGCATCATAGAATCCGCATGATCTTCTCTTTGGAAGTTACTTCTATTCCTAAAGAAATCATGGTATCCACAATTTCATTGAACCTGAGATACATATCAGAAATTGACTCATCAGGCTTCATTCTAAAATTGTTATATTTAACAGTATACGTATTTAATCGCATTTCTTTAACATTAAATGTTCCTTCATGAGAAATAGAGAGAGTTTCCCAAATTTCATGTGTCGTTTTACAAGAAGAAATATGGTTAAACTCTTCATCTTCTAGGGAATAGTACAGAGCACTCATTGCTTTACAATTATTGTTATAGGCAGTCTTGGTAGGTTCATACCAAGTGTTTCTAGCAGTTTCAGGAATAGCATATTTACTTTCAATAGCAGTCCAGATTTTAAATCCCATACTTTCTAGATGTATTTTCATTTGAAGCTTCCACTGAGCATAGTTAGTTCCATTAAAGAAAGGTGGTATATTGGTAGAAAACCCTTCCAATCTATTTTCCATGATAAAGTTTGTAAAATAATTTCAAAGAGATAAAAATTTAGAAATAACATAAATTTGTAGATCTTTGAAACACAACTATAATCACAGTTGACACGATTTAAAAAAATAACAGTAAATTTCAAACCCTTTGATACCAAATTTTGGTCGAAGTAGATGACTCAAGAGGGGGGTGAATTGAGTATCTATAAAAATTTCCGTTAAAAAGGGTTCTTTACAAAATAACATCCCTTTATGAAAATAAACACAAAGTCAGTTTGTAGTGAATTTATAAATGTTTTGAAGGTTCAATTTGGTTCTCTGAAGATTGATTAGTTCTCAGCTTTCCCAATCTAAATATTAGTAAAACTTTTGAAACAAACCTACTGGTTTAAAATAGATATAAACACTTTCTAAACTAACTATCAAAGTTTAGTTTATCTTAATTCCATAAATACATAATAGATAAAAAATAACATCACAACAGATAAAACAAGAGGTTCAGTCTCAAGAAGAGACTTATTCCTCTTCACTTGGTGATAACCCGCCACCAAGCAGTTTATATTAATAAAATTTTGATCCACACCCTGGATCAGGGTTCACAATAGCACACATGCTGTCTTCGTCACACTTGACCTCTACCACATTTATTCGTGGGAAAAAAAAATAAACAGATCTCACAGGATATCTTCCACAGTTCTACGTGGGATAAAAGTGTAACAAGATATTGAGAGTGAGGATATTTTGTTATCCTCCAGTTTAGCTCAGGAGACAGTGTGTGAGATTCAAAAATATATACACACTACTCAAAATATTAATGATAAGAACACAACAGAGTTATGAAAGAGAATAGGGTTTATAATTCTCTGTGTGTTGTACAATAATGCTCTGGATTCAATGAATGTTGAGGAAATGATATTTGAGTCCTCTTATAAAAGTTGGATTTAGAAACAGAGTGTTGTAGTTTCTTGTTAAAGAGTTCAGTGCTTCTTTGTGAGGATGTTTAACAAGCTCCAGTAGGTAGTTGCTAGGTGAGCTCAAACTTCAAGTTTCTCTCTTTTCAATATTCTGAGTTTGCACAGTCTATATTTCAGTGTGTTATCTAAGCTCTTTGTGTATATTTATATCTCTTTGTCTCCATCACTTTTGAGCTATGATTGAAGTCCTTTTATACTTCAAAGTCTACTAGGCATAAATATCTCCACACGTGCATGTACCTCATACTGTCTACGGATAGTCCTACGAACAACATTAAATAATTTCAGAAACATTAATTTGTCTAAATATGACCGTTAGAAATAAATTTGAATTAATAAATTCAAAATAGTTATTTATGACTATCGATGAATCATCTTTGTTCTGTTGTCTTTGGTTTGGTAACATCGGTCTGTCATCTTCGGTGTGTTGACTTTGGTCTGTCGACTTCGGTCTGTCAAACTTCAGTGTGTCGACTTCGGTCTATCAATCTTCAGTGTGTCAAACATCGGTGTGTCAACTTCGGTGTGTCAATCTTCTGTGTGTCGAACAAACCATCGGTGTGTCAACTTCGGTGTGTCAATCTTCAGTGTGTCGAACAAACCATCGGTGCCCAGGAATCTAGAAAGGTTAAGAAGTGTCTGTCTTACACAAATCATTACAAGACTAAGTGTTATCCAAAAATACATTTATAAATACACTTGTAATCATATTTATTCATGAATATAGGTTATTGAATTATTTAAGTATATTTTTATGTATGATATAATTGATTTACTTAGAGATATTAAAATGGCATGAAAGAGTAAAATTTGTATATTGACATTATTTGTGATTATAAAAACTACATTATCATAGAGGTTCCAACACGATGGTTGCATCATCCATTGGTGGTTATTGTTGGTTCACGTTGTTTGGATTGTAAATGATTGGACCACTAATGTAGCGATAATCACGATATAAAATAAAGTGAAAAATGTGAAAATATATGACACAAAATGTAACATGGAAAAAAACCCAAATGAAAGGGGTAATAAACCACGGACAAATAGAAAGATCACTATAGGTAAAATTTGGTACACACTTCCTCACTATTATAAGGAGAAAAATCTCATAAAATCTCTCTTGAATAATGGGAAAACCACCTCACAAAATACCTTTCAAACTAATGAATTGGTGATGAGATGGTGAAGTTGATGGGATATAGAAATTGATGGGAGAGAGCCTCCTTTTATAGGCCTCTGCTAGCCTTGTTTCTCTCCCTCCACTAGATGAGTTTGGTGGGATTGGATATCCAGATCATCCTTCACCGCCAACCCCCCTTTGACAAAGGAGGGGGCAGTACCGTCCAATGAAAAATGTTGTCGACACATCTCCCACTTAGAAATTTGATTATGAACCAATCATATCTCCACACATCCTTTCTATCTGCCAAACATGCTACTCAGAGTTAATCACATTTGTCATGAAATTTTCCAGATTTTCTTTAGTGTGAATTTTCTGCATGTCCACACTTCCTTCCTCTACCACATCTTTGAAAAAGTGATACTGTTCCCCAATGTGCTTCATCCTGTAAAGAAAAGATGGATTCCTTACAATGTGAAAGACACCCTGACTGTCACAAAACAATGGAATCTGCTCATGTTTGTGCCTGAGATCCTCCAACAACCTTCTCATCCAAATCACCTCTTTGCAACCCTATGTAGCTGCCATATAATCTGCCTCTATCGTGGACAATGTTACAACTGATTGTAACTTTGAAATCCAGATCACATCACCTCCTGCAAGAGTGAACACATAACTACTAGTAGATTTATTTCAGTTAGAATCTCCTATAAAATCTAAAACAATATAGCCTCTAATAGTGAAATCTGATCCTCCACAACATAATGTAACATATGAGGTCTCCTTGATGTATTTAAAGATCCCCTTCACTATTCTCTAATGCTCTCTCCCTAGATTCACCATGTACCGACTAACTTCTCCCACTACATGTGCAATGTCTGGTTTAGTACAAACCATAACGAACATCAGACTTCTCACTACTAATGCATACGGTACTCAAGACATCTCCATCCTCTCTACTTCATTTTCAGAATTCATCATAGAGGATAAATTGAATTAACAGGAAGAGAGATAGATAATGAATTACAGTCTTGCATGTTGAAGTGTTTCAAGAATCTCTGTAAGTAATTATTCTATGATAGATAAATCTTCTCATTATTTATGTCTCGATAAATCTGCATCCCAAGAATCTTATTTTCTAGTCTCAAGTCCTTTATATCAAATTCCCTAGCCAACTATGCCTTTATCTCCTGGATTTGATCATTGTTGGGGCCTGCAACCAACATGTCATCCACATACAACAGAATAATGATGAATAATTACCATCTGAACGCCTAAAATATGCACAAGGATCTAAATAAAGTATGTTGTATCCAAGGATCATGACATAATAATCAAATATCTAGTACCAACACCTCGGTGCCTGTTTGAGACCATACGAAGATTTGTTCATCCTGCAAACCAAGTTCTTTTTTCCTTATTCTGAAAAGATTTCTGGTTAGAGTATATAAATCTCTTTATCAAGATCACCATGAAGAAAAGAAGTCTTCACATCCAGCTGTTCTAGATGTAAACAGTATGTAGCAAACACTACCAGAACTATCCAAACTGTCACCTGTCTAACAAAAATAGAAAATATTTCATTGAAATAAGTACCTTCCTTATGAGCATATCCTTTGACCACAAATATTGCACAATATCTTTCCACTTGGTCGTTTCCAAACCGCTTGATCTTAAATACCCATTTGTTTTTGATAGTATTACTTGCATGAGGTAATGAAAAAAGATCCCAAGTATTATTCTTGTGTAGGGCTTCAAGTTCCTCCTGTATCGTCTCCATCCATGAAGATACATCTGGAATCTAGGTCACCTCTACAAAAGAAGACGACTCTCCATACTCTGTTGATAAGCAGTACACAATATTTCTCTCAGTGACATAGTATGAGTGCCATACTGGTGCTATTTTCTCCCAAGTTGACCTTTGTGGTCCAGACTCAATCAGTACTTGATCTTCGTGCTCTAGTAATGCCTCAGAGGAAACATGTTCTTCCTTGGATTTCCCCCCACCCCGACTGTTGTAATTTTTTTATTTTCTTTCTCTATATCTCTATCAATTGTCATTTTCACATTGTATTCTACAAAAATGAAATCTATACTAATGATAAGTTTGTAGGCAGCGGGGTACCACAAATGATATCCCTTCAAACCATCAGTATACCCCAAGAATATACATTTTCTGGATCTTGAATCCAACTTCGATATTTTTTGGTCATTAAACAGTGTATATACAAGACTTCTGAAAGTATGTAACTGAGAATAGTTAGTGGGTTCACCAGTATACATCTCCATCATTGTCTTCAAATCAATCATTATTAAAGGAGATCTGTTGATCACATAACAGGCGATATTCACTGCTTCTACCCAAAAAGTTTTGGCAATTCCTACAGTCTTCAACATTTCCCTTATTCTATCCAATAAGGTCTTGTTCATATGATCTTCCACTCTATTTTGTTGAGGAGTTTACGCCACCATGAACTATCTATTAATTCCTTCATGTTGAAAAAAATTATCAAACTCTTCACTTATATATTCTCCACCACTCTCAGTCCTTATACAGTTGATGTTCTTTCCAAATTCAATTTCCTTCCATGTTTTGAATGTTTTGAGGACTTCAAAAACTTCCTCTTTCTACTTTATTGGGTACACCCAACATCTCCTGGAATAATCATCAATTAAGGATACAAATTACCTTGCTCCTCCCAGGGATATAACTGGTGCTTGCTAAACATTGGAATGAACCAACTCTAAGATCTACTTGCTTCTTTCTATTGATGTCCCAAACTTTAACCTGTGTTGTTTACTCAAAACACAATGCCTAAAAAATGGTAAGGATAACTTAGTAAGCCCATACAATATCTTTTGGTCTGCAAGAATCTTCAGGCTTCATTCTGACATATAGCCAAGCTTCTGATGCTATAACATTGTCAACACTTCCATCATGATAGTTGATGGAACAACTATCTGTTCCTCCTTATACGTTTCACCCATAAGCAAATATAGGTTATTTGAGATCTTCTCCACCTGCATTACCACAATCACACCCTTCACAATTATCATCACTCCATTATTGGTGTGAGTCTTTCATCCAATATCATCAAATTGTCCTAAAGAAAGTATGTTTCTCTTTAGGCCCTTCACATGTCATACTCTTTGGACAGTTAGAATAATACCATCATGAATATTCAATTTTATGGTACTGACTCCAATGATATTTAATTTATGATAATTCCCCATGTACAAAATTCCTTTCAGGAAAGTTTCATACTAGTCAAACCATTCTCATTGAGACGTCATGTTCCATGTTTCTCCTGAGTTGATTATCCCTGCATTTTTGAGATGCAACCTACTTCCAGCTGTCATCGTCGCTTCAATGAATAGAATATATCCATTTTCAGAAGTACTCACCATATTACCCTAAGATATTTTTTCAATAATCTTATTATTCCAACAATACTTCTTGTCATGACCCTTATTACCACAATTGAAACATGTGGAATTCTTCTTCTTACTCCTTAATTTGGACCTTCCATGATTTTGGATCCTATTGGAACCACACTCCATCATCCTTACTCTCTCTATTGATAGAGCCTCTTCTTGGTGAAAAGTTTCCTGTCACTATCCTTGTTATTGTACTGACTTTCTTCTTCGTGAACCACAAATGAAACATCATTTAAGGGAATCATATCTGTTAGGATATTGTTGGTGATGTTGATGATGAGCTGGTCATACGAATCTAGAAAACTCTAAAGCAGAATATATATACATTCAATATCCACAATTTTATAGCCCAATTCCATTAGCTGAGTGAATAGGGTATTGAGGTTTTTAATGTGGTTAGTCACCAATGATGAATCTTCCATTTGAAGAGTGTACAATTTTATCTTTAAGAATTTTTTTGTGTGTAATGACTTGGCCTCGTAAAGCTTCGTTAGAGTATCCCATATTTCCTTCAACATTTTTTTCTCCGCAATGCTCGATAGGACCCAGTATGCCAAAGAAAAATGGATGTTGGAAATAACATTCCCATCCATGTCATTCCATTTTTCCTCTATCACACCTGTCAAACTTTTTCCAATTGTCAAGAATCAATTATCCTTCCACAGCACTGCCCGCATCTTCATTTTCTATAATAAAAAAAATATTCCCATTGAATTTTTCAATCTCGAATTTCACCACCATCTGGAAAAACCGTTAGTCAAAAACCTATTCTTTTTCACAACAGTGTATTAAATAATATAAATAATTTTTTATGATGTGAAAGATCAACCAGAGTTGTAATCATAAAGCATACTCAAATTTATGAGAATTATAATTATCCAAAAAAGTGAACAACATCATTCCAAAACCTTCCCTCTGATACCACTTTTTAGGACCATAAGTGATTGGTCCACTGGTATAGTGATATTCACAAGATAAAATAAAGTAAAAAATACAGAAATAAATGACACCCAATGTAACGTGGGAAAACCCCCAAATGGAAGGGGTAAAAAACCATGGGAAAATAGAAGGATCACTATGGGTAAAAGTGGGTACACACTTCCTCACTATTAAAAGGAGAAAAACCCTCATGAAATATCTCTTGAATAATGGGGAAACTGTCTCAAAAAATACCGCTCAAACTAATGAAATGGTGATGAGATGGTAAAGTTGATGGGATGCAGAAATTGATGGGAGAGAGCCTCCTTTTATAAGACTATGCCAACCCTGTTACTCTTCCTCTGCTAGATGGGTTTGGTGGGGTTTTCTACCCACCTCATCCTCCACCACCACCCCCTTTGAAAAATAAGGGGGCAACACCGTCCAATGAAAAATGCCATCAACACGCGTGTGAATCCTCATCTTCCAAATATGGTCAATAGTGGTTTCTCAGTATTCATAGGAAATTGGCGGTTATTTCTTTGGTTTATGTCAATTCTATCATCGGTGAGTATCTTGGGAAAGAATCCATTGGGTTCAGTGATGTTGTAGGTATGAGTGGTTGTCAGGGTGCAAATTCATCCTCAGTTCGACATGATGCGGTGAGTTCTGGATGGGTGATGGACAAGGTTCGCGTGGGTGCTTTGATGTGGAGAATCTCTTGTGTCAGAAGTTAGTGAAAACAATGTTCAGGAGGGCATTGGTTATTTATGGTTTCATGAAGTCGGTGGTGTGGTTGGTGATCAAGATGGTCCTCTATTCTGGTGGTCTTTGTATTGCTAGTTTTGTTATGTTTTTCTTGGCCTTATTTTTTTGTTGGGAGTATATTTCTTGGAGTGCACTGGTTTATTCATCATTTCATTTGGATTAAGGTGTAACATTTTGTAGGTGTCGCTGGGTGGGTGGCCTCAAAAGGGGGATGGGTGTGATGACACCCATCATTCATCCATCCGTCACTTATTTTGATAGATGGATGAGTTCCTTTACATTAACTGTTACTCATTGTTTTCAGTTAGTTTTTATGTTGCATTAGGTTGACATTTGTTTGAGTTACTTGCATGCTTTGTTAGGTGGGCGACTCGAAAGAGGGAAGGGTGTGTTGGAAACTTCCATCCGGCTCTCCTCCACACATTTGTGTTGGTTGGATAGGTTCTCTGTCATGTTGTGCTTCCAACATGGTTCAACTTCTTAGTAGAGGGGGTGATACACCATTTTGACTGAACTCATTATTTCACTTTCTGGAGAGGGGGGCGATGAGGCTTTTTCTGCTATGTGCCTTAATATTTTCTTCCCTTTGGACTTGGAGGATCATTATGACCTTTGTGTCTTGTTTCTTTTAGGAATTTTTCCTTTCTTGTAATGAGTTTCCTATTTTCCCATTTTTAAAAGAGTTCTACTTTATTTTATGTCCAATAAAGGGGGCTTGACCCTCAACATTTAAAAAAAACCCATAAGCATATCAGCACAATCAGACCAAACCCTATAAGCATTAGAACACAAAAAGGTCAAACCCTATAAAAATTACAACATGAACACACAAAAACCTAAAATCATTACAACATAACTGGGCCAAACCCTATAATCATTACAACATAATCTGGGTAAATACCTATAAGAATTACAACATAACTAGGTTAAACTCTATATGCATTACAACATAACTGGGTTAAGACCTATAATAATTACAACATAATCCCAACACAAGCCACAATGAACTAAATAACACAATAGACCATCATATTACACAATGGTTAATTCATTCAATTAACATTTATCTTTCAATTTCTCTTTATTTATCAAATTACATCCCATTCCATTATCATACCAACAGGTCAAACCAAATATAAATTAATTTAACCATTTTTCAGTTGATTCCATCATGATTAATCACAAAAATTTCCCATGTTATTCCAATTAATATTTTAAGCTAATTAACAATACACAATATTAACCCCCACCATATATTCTCAGTTTTCCATTTCATTATCATTCAAGGGTAGCCTCAGCCTACAGGTAGCTGAGCGCTAGGTCTCAACACCATTGGATCCAAAGGGGTCCAAGGAGAGGTCCAAAAACATGATTATAAACACCCATTATTTCGTTAATTAATGCTCATAGTGTGTCGATGTGATCTCATATTATTTCACATACTTAAATAAATAGGAACAGACCATATGGTTTTGTTCTAGTCCACCTACCTTTATTCAACGATCAAAGGAACACTCAATGAGAAATTCCAGTGAAGAATAGAGGTGAAGGATATAAAAAAGGGAAACCTAGATTACACAAGCATCAAGATCAAACCCTGATTCAATGATGGTTAGGAGATCACATCGCTATAATAGAGGATAGAGTAAGGAAGGAGAAAACCAAAGTGAAAAACTCATTGGAGATAAAAAGTTTAACCAAGACGTCTGAAAGAGAAGGAACTTCCCAAAATTATTTGGAGTCACCCTAGTATTAGAGAGAGGAATATGCACCATAAATGAAAATAAAATCATACAAGTAGCATCATTAAAACCACTGGTCCTGAGTTATTCACGACCTAAACCCATTTCATGACGTGAATTTCTTAATTTATAAGATACGTTGAAAAATGTATCACATTAAGTTAAAATAACCCTAATTGACTTATTCATGATGTGAACTAGTTTCATGTCATGCAAATGTTTCACACTCTAGACCAGTTCAAATCATCTGATTGGAAATAAGTTCACATTGTGTAACCCATTCACGCATGAAAGTATCCCACAAACAGATCACAACCCAAATTCTGTAGAATGAACCCGAACCACCTCTAAAGTTTCTCAATCCCATATAGAATACTCAAACACATTTTGACACATTTATAACTATACTCCATTAATTCAAAAAATCATACATCCCCAGACATAAATTCATTTCCCCCAATAAAATCTCTATAGGTTTCGGGCACAACAGAAGCGTGTGATGGGCGGTGTCCAACTTTGATTTTTTCTATAATCGATGATCAATCCAAGATCTATAAGATGATGAATTTCGTAATCCACGAAATTGAATCAAAGAAATAGACAATGGATAATTACGCCAGAACCGATAGAGAGGATAATCACATATTATTTATAATTAGTTTAATTAAATAAAGAATTACCTTTAATGAATTCCTTCTTCATTAATGAATCTGGTGATAGATCTGCGGTCCACCATCATTGCATTATAGAAACCAAGTGTATATTTCTTCTAGAAGAGATCCACACGTGTTCCATGAATCTCCATATGTCACTGAAGGAATCTTTGGGTGCTAGCATGGAATATCCTTACGCTTGCATCATCTGCCTTTGATCGCTTCGAGAACCGCTTCCAAAGTGTTCTTCTTAATTCAGTGGAGGAGGATTGCTCTCCATTTTTGGGAGAATTATTAGAGAATAGAGATATCTAGGCTTGAGAAGATTCTCCAAGATTTTTGTGCACAACCAACAAAATTAATTGGTTCTATTGAGAAAATAACATAATTGAGTATTTATAATTCTAGAGTTAAAATAAAATAATCACACAAGTGACCTTAATTATTTATTGAGTCCTAGAAAAACCCCATGTCAAATAATAATAATAATATTATTATTTCTTGACATGCTCTTAACTTACGAATTAGAATTAAATATTATTTAATTATATAATATTCAATATTTTTTTATTTATCATTGGACCATTAAACATGGTCTTCCATTCCTCCACAATATTTATCAGTCCTTGAATAATATATATCTATTTATTAAATAAATATAACTACATTATTCACCTATAAATAAATAAATATTATATTCACTAAATAGAAAATAAATATTTATTAAATATTCCTCTCACGATATATTCTCTCAAATAACTAGTGAAAAAATAAATATGATCAAGCATACATGAATAATTATTAAACCACATGAAAGAATAATATTTATTCAACCTTTTAAATAATTAATATATTATTTAATTGAGATTCTAGGATATACTTTGTGTGTGGATCTCTAGGCCTCTTTCTCAGTGGCATTAGGTGAAGCAGCTTAAAATTAAAGGTTAGCGTCTATCAACATACCAAGGAACCCATAGAGAAATAAGTTAATGTCACAAAAACATGTTACCTCATACTGATGCTTACTATGTAATATAATCCATTTATCACAATATCTCTAATCGATTAGATTGCATGCCAATTCCACCAACCTATGTGATCGATATTTCTTTCTTTGACTTTCTGGAAATAAAACTTTCCTATTGAACACCATGGCCGTATATTTATTTAGGCTATAACATTTCCATGAAAGGGCATGGGATATTAACTTTTGTTAAAGAACATAAGGTATAAATCCTTTCTCGCATTATTCATTAATGCAATACTACTCGTGATGCACTCAACATATCCTACCTCATCGTAAATATCTGTCGTCACCGTTTTTGTCAATTAATCAAAGTATGTGACTCATAATATTCATTAATAATAATCTTAAAGTCTAAGGACCAATACAAACATCCATAGACAAGAACATCCAATGACACATATAAATGTGGATTTCCCACTATCGGGTCTCATTCTCATAATATTCTACTAGATATTACCAAGGGAATACACCCTGAGAAGGTACCTTAAAGTCCTATGAGTCTCCACCCCTGATAGCTTGTATCATTTGTGTCCCTCAAATGATATCATATGGCTATAGAACATATATTCAAGAATAGTTTCGTAGCACTTTCAGGTTCTCATCATAGTAGGGAATTGCTATGATCTTTTATTGCGACAAATACTCTTAGGACATTATCACATACTATATCATGCAGAAGAATAATCATAATGTGATAAGTTGTTTATTAATATTAAAAATAATGAATACATGTTTATTATAAAGTACATAGAAGTTGTTTCTAGGGAACCAACTCCAAAATACTCCCACTTGCACTAGAACCAACTACTAATAACCTTCTGTCTATTAGCTCTCACATGATTCTCATTCTTATACTAAGATAAGCCTTTAGTCAAGGGGTCTGTCACGTTCTCTTATGTGGGTACTCTGTTCATTGAAAATTCACCACTCTGATAGAAATACCTCAAGAGGTGATACTTCTGGAGTATATGCTTCGTCTTTTGGTGTGGCCTTGGTTCTTTTTCAAGAGCCACTACTGTAGTATTATCATAATAAAATGTGATAGGGTCTTTACTTCTAGATACCACATCAATATTTTGAAAAAAGTTACAAATAAAAAAATCTTCCTTGGCTTCATCAGAAGCCGTTATATAATTTTACGCCACTGCAGAATCAAAAAAACTAACTACTTTGAACTCTTCTATCTCACAGCTCCTCCGTTGAGACAAAAAAAAAATTCCTGATTTAAGCTTCAAATCATTCTGATCTATCTGAAAACTAACATCAGTATAACCTCTGATGTCCAGCTTATCATCTCCTTCATACACTAGGAACATATCCTTAGTTCTTCTTAGATACTTAAGGATAAACTTAATAGCAGTCCAATACCTTTATCCTGGATCTTCTTGATATCTTTCTACCATGCTCAATGCATAGGCACCATCAAGTCTAGTATATAACACGACATACATGATTGATCCTATGACTGAGGAATATGGGATCTTACTAATTCTCTCTTTCTCTTGTTGTGTATGGGGACACATTTTCTTAGAAAGATGTAAACCATGTAAAACTGGAAGAAATACCTTATTGGATTATCCCATACTCAATCTATTTAGTATCTAGTCAATATATTTACTTTGACTTAGTCTAACCAACCTCTTGGATCTATCATGAATTATCTTGATCCCTAGAATATAGGCTACTTAACTTAAGTCCATCATGGAGAAACACTTGTTTAACCAGTCCTTAACAGATTGTAAGACTGATATGTCATTTCCAATGAGTAATATTCCATCAACATATACTAATAGGATAAAGACTGCATTCCCACTAAACATCTTGTAAACACACGAATCACATTCAAACTTAATGAAACTAAATTATTTTATGGATTCATCAAATTGAATGTTCCATGACCTGGATGCTTGCTTCAATCCATAAATGGATCTCTACAACTTGAAAATATTTTTAGCATCACCTGGATTCAAAAACGCTTCTGGATATGTCATATAGACATCTTCCTGAAGGTTCCTATTAAGGAATGCAGTTTTGACATCCATCTTCCAAATCTCATAGTCATGGTAAGCTACTTTAGAAAGTAAAATTATGATGTTTAAACATAGAAACTGGTGAAAAGGTTTCATCATAGTCAATTCCTTGATGTTGTTTAAACACTTTATCCAATATCCTTGCTTTATAGGTACTCAATTTACCTTCCATGTCCAGTTTCCTCTTGAATACCCATTTGCATCCAACAAGATTTACATCAACTAGTGCATTAACCAAAACCCAAAATTGGTTCTGATACATGTAATCCACTTCAGAATTCATGAATTATTTCCGTATTTTAGATTCTGAGATCTCTTGTAAAGACCCGTAAATTTCAAGGAAATTTTTTTCTTAATTTTCTTTGGAATTTTACAAGAATTCAGTTTCTAACGGCACCTGATTCTGAGGCCCGGTGTTCCCAGAATCATTTTCCGAAGTTTGGCTCGGGTACGTTTAGTGAACGAACGAGCAGGTTTTTCTAACTTTTGAACTGGTGCTCGGAATCGAATTCCGAGGGCACCGATGGAATCGTAGCGCCGATACTTTCTTAGAAACTCCTCTTCCGGAGTTGCGTTTGCTCGGGTGTGGTTTTTAATTTTTGGCGTTAAGTGAAGAAAATAAAATAAAGTGGTGCGACAACTTTCTTTTATTTCACTTAAAGCCACTTAAAGCCACTTAAAACTACTTAATCTAAGTTGAAGCAGATAGGGTGGAACCCAAAATATCCTACCCTCTAGGTAGGATATTTGTGAGGTGGGGCCCGCACGAGCCCCACCATTTCTTTCCCCCTAAGTAACGCACCCGTGAAAACTCCTCTTTAATGAAAGTCAACTGGTGTATTTTCTAAAACTCTTAAACGCTCCTATTAAATGGACAGTTAAGTCGTTACCATTAATTAACATAATTAATGGTTCGTTTCTTAACATGTTTTATAACTGTTGGCATAATAATAAAATAATACCAACACACTTTCTTCTTGGGTGCGATTTGTTGAGAGGATTTGGAGAAACTGTATCTTCATCCTCCTTCGCGAAGAACGCGAAGAACAAGAAGAACACGAAGAACGCCGACCTTCGATGAAAGGCGACGAAGAACGCCGAACCCTCGGAGATCGACGACGCGACGCCGTGTACCGCGATGTCGACGATCCTCCTCCCCCGACGTTCTTCTACGGCGATCCTTCCCCACGACAATCTTCGATCAACACCGATTGAGGTAGGAGAATACAGATCTTTTTAATTTCCTTTGTGGATTTTATCCTTAACATGGATTTAATTCGTGAAATTAAATCTGTGTGTTTTCTTTAACCCCAGGAGATCGTTGACGCGATGCCGTATACCACGACGACGCGACGCCCTTCCGCGACGCGATGATCCTCTTCTTCCGTGACGGTCAATTCCGCGAAGAACTCTCGTTCGACGACTACGACGAGGTAGGGGTTTTATTTGAGAATAATATTATTTCCCATGGCTGTTTCCTTCTAAAACAAAGAACCCGGATCAAAGTTCAATTTTAATTTATTAAAATTGTGCCTGGTTATGTTTTCATGTGTTGATTATTATTCCCAATTGTTATCACCTAACGCGGAGGGTGCGGGCCAAACAAACACGACCCGACAACCCTCCACAGTTTTTCGTTGATGCGTGGTTTAATGGTGTCTACGAAATGGGATCAGAATGGCGATTGGTGGCCTTCGTAGCAAAGTTCGGATCCTGGGAGAGCCGTAGGCGCAAACCACAGGCAAAACGGACCACCAGAGCGCGTCCGGTAGTCCGCGGAAGTTCCCGCCGGCGCCGGCAGCCAGGAAGCGGCGGCGACCGGTGCGCCGCCGGGAAGACCCACCGCGGCAGCGAGGGCCGGTCCCGCGGCCGTGCGAGACCGGGGGGAAGGGACGCGGCCTTGCAGCACGTCCAGTGACACGGATCGGCCCCCACGCGGGGCCGCGACTCTCCTTCACGCGGGGGCAGCGCACCCCCGCTCGTGGCTCGGTCGTGACAGCCGAGCTGACCCGCCGGCCGGGCCGGGTCGCGCCCAGGCCGGGCCGGGCCGGGCCGCGCCCAAGCGGGCTGGACCCAGATCCGGGTCGGGTCGACCCGGTTCGGGCCGACCCAGGGGGTCTCGGGCCGGGTCGGGCCGGGCCCGAAACCCCGTTTTCGGACCTTTTCGGTCTTTTGCTCATAACTTGTGCTACCGGACTCCGATCGACACGCCGTCAGCGGAGATGCGATCCTTGGATCGAGACGGTCGTTTCAGTATATCGCACTCAAGATTTCAGAGTACTTTGTGTTCGGCCGGGTTGGTTCGTACACGAAACCAACCAGGCCCTCGGAGCGGAAACGCTTATATCTTGAGCTCCGGACGTCCGATTGACATGTCGTCGACTTTGTTGAATTTATCTAAGTGAGATGAATCTTTTGGCTTACTACGACCGAGGTTTGGATGCAGGTGGAGTACGGTCGGGTTGGTTTTGTCTTAAAAACCAACCGGGACCCTGGGACGAAAAAGCCAATAACTCTCAGACCGGGCGTCCGATTGACGCGCCGTCTGCGACGTTGAGTTCCTGTTGATGATACATAACTTTTGGATACATCAACTCTGGACTATGTGTCAGTTGATGTATCATCCTCTCGGCTCGTGGAGCGGACCCTCCTGAACGAGCTTGCTGTGTGCGGGAACCCTAGAGCTGGCTGCGTTTGCGACTGCGACGACGACGACGACTGTGCAGAGATCCTCAGTGGATTCGACGGCGATGACTACACCACTCAGCGATCCTACGTGGGTCAGTGCTACAGATCCTGTGTGGGTCCGATCCTGTGTGGGTCAGCGCTCAGCGGTCCTGTGTGGGCCAGCGCCGACAGATCCTGTGTGGGTCTGATCCTGTGTGGGTCTTTGCGGGGGTTAGTTACCTATCGATCCTGTGTGGGTTAGATCCTTTGTGGGTCATTGCGGGGGTTAGTTACCTATCGATCATGTGTGGGTCAGATCCTTTGTGGGTCATTGCGGGGGTTAGTACCTATCGATCCTTTGTGGGTCCGACGACTTAGATGAATCAGTGGAAATACCTGATCATCTCTATCGTCATACAAAAAAGTATACCTGTGTGAGTTGAATCCTATTTTGCTTTCCTTTGTGGATTGTGTTGAGCTATCCTATGTGGATTTATGTTTTGCTTTCCTGTGTGGACTGGGTTGTACTTGGGCTCGGATGTTGGAGCCGAACGAGAATTGATGACTTAGGTATATGTATGGGCATATACCTAAGCAGTGTCGGATGTTACTTCGTGATTGTATCTTTCCTTTGTGGATTATCCTTTGTGGATTCTGGGAGACCTTCGGGGGTCTCGGGGTCCCTACTAAGTAGCTTATACTCACCCCTACACGGGCTATGCCCGCACTACGTTGTGTTGGTTGCAGACGACAGATAGCGCTGATCATGGTTGAGGCTTTCGGAGCAGGACGATACCTAGAGGTGGACCACTGGCGGGACATACTTGGAGTGGACGGTTGGACCCGAGGAGCTGTGGAGGCTATCTGTACTCACCCTTCAGGTGGGAGTCCAGTAGACGGATCGAGGCTGCGGATTTACTTTTCAGTTGCTGTTTTCCCTTTCGAGTTGTACTTTACTTTCATTTTGGATTTTTTATACTGGCCCACTTACTTTCCGCACTTACTGTTGTACTCATTTTTTACTTAGTATTTTACTTCTACTGCTTGCTTTCTCTGTGGTGTTTATTTACTTTACAAAGGCAATGCCTTCCCTTTTTACCGGGAATTACGCCTTGGTGCTAGTCGCCAGCCCCTGGCCTATGGAAGGCGGGCTTGGGGTAGTCACGGCACGGGCCCCGAGGACGGGTCGTGACAAATTGGTATCAGAGGAGTTCAGTTCTACCGCAGAACTTGGGACTCTGATCTTTCTCTATGTGAAGTAATAGTGTTTAGCGTATTGGGTATGGTTATCAGTCCAGGGAGTCCAATGTTGGTGCGGCGACCGACGTATCCATACACCAGGACCCTGACTTCTGATTTCCGACTTAATGCACGAAAACATTGATTGCATGTGTGTTTCAAGTTTTATTTGTGATTACTTTGTGTCATCTCACCATGTATACTGTTCTGACCGTGGCACACCTGTTTCCTTTTCAGGATGGCCCCACGACGGTAGCCAATTAGGGTTCTGAGAGTTGAGCGTGACGAAAGCCCTCCGAGCGACGAGGCTTCGGTACAGGGCCCTTTGACAGCTGAGGCACCGACGGTACCTCTACCCGCCGATCCACCGATACTTCCATCCCCAGCCGCTAACGATGCACGTCGCCTTAGTGCACTGCATGAGTTCCAGTGCCAGCGACCGCCCAGGTTCCACAGGGAGATGGACCCCCAGGCAGTTGAGGACTGGCTGGAGGCAGTGGTACGAGTTTTCCGGTTAGTGAGGACACCAGCAGACCTCATGGTGATCCTCGCAGTGAGCCTACTGCACGCGGCAGCAGGCCGATGGTGGAGCTTGATGCTCCAGGTGCATGATGAGACATCTCTTCTCTGGATGGACTTTGAGAGCCTATTCCACTCAGAGTTCGTCCCAGCCACCCTCCGTGCGGTGTGCATCCATGAGCTTCTTCAGCTGCGGCAGGGCAGTTTGTCAGTCGCCCAGTACTCGGCGAGATTTATCGATCTCTCACGCTACTCGACAGACATGGTACGAGACCCATTCTTCCGGGCCCGGACCTTTGAGTAGGGATTGAGACATGAGATCAGGGAATCGCTGATCTCCCTCAGCATTCCGACCCAGTCAGGAGTACTGGAGCGAGCCCTTTTGATCGAGAGCTTCCTTGCTGAGCCTTCATCACCAGCGAGACCTACTGTGGGACGACACGTAGCAGAGTCTTCTGCAGTAGGCAGTCGACGGATGACTCATGGGTCCAAGCAGACCAGACCCTCATGCAGACGACCTCAGGACACTGGCTCAGCAGTGCGGGGCACACAGCGCGGAGCCAGTCTTTCGAGAGGCATACAGTGCTACACATGCGGCGGACAGGGTCACATGGATCGTGACTGCCCGACCCACCGTGCCGAGGAGCAGCAGACGGTTGAGGGGCCACCCAGGCAGAGGCAGAGGGTCGACCGTGGCGGTCCGCAGGGAGCAGGCGGACGAGGCAGAGGAGCTGGCCGAGCAGTAGGTGGTGGGAGACGCTTTGAGGCTCTACCACCACCACCAGGAGGTCCACCCCGACCACAGAGAGCTGGCGGGCAGAGACAGGCACAACTCCAGGCAGCGGAGGCCTACGACCACGGCGCGCCTGAGATGATTCGAGGTACTATATGTGTCTATTCCACCCTTGCTACAGTTCTTATAGACACAGGAGCGAGTCACTCTTTCACAGCCGCTACCCTTGTTCGGAGCTCGGAGATTCCGACAGAGCCGTTGGCTCGATCCTTACAGCTAGATACTCCTACGAGAGCAGACTCGACGATTACGCACTGGTGCCGGCAGTGTGAGATTACTCTAGGAGGCGAGAGCTTCGGCTGAGATCTTCTTGTAGCGGCGTCGAGGCCTTACGACGTCATCTTGGGCATGGATTGGTTATCTACAGTCTATGCTCAGATCGACTATTTTAGGCGCAAGGTGCGATGTGTATGCACCGACAGAAGCAGGCTCACCTTCACCGGCGATAAGGGAGCCTTTGCATCACAGGATGGACTCTCGCAGAGGAGAGGATAACCCATCACTCATCAGTTGGCTAGCCTCATCCTAGGAGCAGTTGATGTGCGGAGTCCTAGTTTTCCTGCAGTGGTGGATCAGTATGTGGACATCTTTCCCGACGACGTTCCAGGACTACCTCCTCGCAGAGAGGTAGACTTTTATATAGATCTGTACCCTAGGACAGCCCCGATATCCACTCCATCATATCAGATGGCCCCTGCTGAGCTTCAAGAGCTATGGGTACAGTTGGAGGACTTGCAGGGCAAGGGTTTCATCCGACCCAGTGTTTCATCCTGGGCTTCCCCGATATTGTTCACCAAGAAGGCGGACGGGAGCTTGCGACTTTGTGTCGACTATCGTCGCCTGAACCAGGTGATAGTGAAGAACAAGTATCCGCTACCGAGGATTGATGACCTCTTCGATCAGCTCAAGGGAGCACGGTGGTTCTTGAAGATATACCTCAGGTCCGGCTATCATCAGCTCATATTTCGGGATGAGGACGTGCAGAAGACGACCTTCAGATGTCGGTATGACCACTATGAGTTCTTGGTTATGCCATTCGGCGTAACCAATGCTCCAGCGGTGTTCATGGGCCTCATGAACAGGATCTTTCAGCCATACCTCGATCGATTTGTCATGGTCTTCATCGACGACATTTTGATATACTCGACGACTGAGGCGGAGCACGCCTACCACTTGCGGGTTGTACTAGACACACTCCGAGAGCACCAACTTTATGGAAAGCTCTCGAAGTGTCAGTTCTGGATACACGAGGTCCACTTCTTGGGGCACATCATCTCTGAGGCGGGAGTTGCAGTGGATCATGCGAAGATCGAGGCAGTGCTAGCTTGGGAGCCACCCAAGAGCGTGACAGAGATGCGGAGTTTCTTGGGACTAGCCGGATACTATCGGAGATTTGTTCCAGACTTCTCCAGAGTTGAGGCACTACTCTCAACTTTGATGAAGAAGGGGAAACCCTTTGTGTGGTCAGAAAGATTTCAGCATAGCTTCCAGGAGCTGAAATAGAGATTGACCAGCGCCCCTATCTTGAGGTTGCCTAAGGAGGGAGTAGGGTACGTAGTCTACTGCGATGCATCAGGGATCAGACTCGGATGTGTCCTGATGCAGGAGCAGGCGGTGATCGCCTATGGATCACGTTAGTTGAGGCCGCATGAGTAGAACTACTCTACCCATGACCTGGAGTTAGCAGCAGTGGTCTTCACTCTGAAGACATGGCGACACTACCTGATGGGAGAGCACTTTATAGTCTTTTCTGACCATCAGAGTCTCAGGTACATATTCTCTCAGAAGGACCTGAACCTGAGACAGCGGCGATGGCTTGAGTTCCTCCAGGACTATGACTTTGAGATAGTCTATACTCCTGGGAAGGGGAACGTGGTAGCCGATGCTCTCAGCAGGAGGATGGGTATTCAGCTACTCGAGGAGGCGACAGAGCAGCTAGCCGCTTTTTGGATATCCTTCGTGGATAGAGATGGAGCAGCCTTCCTTCAGTATCTCACAGTCACCCCTCCACTACTGCAGCGGGTCAGAGAGGCACAACGTGGGGACGCTGACTGTGAGACGCGGCGTGCGCAGATATCCTCAGGACAGGCACCTGATGGTTTCTCCTTTGGATCAGAGCACGACATCCTTTTCAGAGGACGTACCTTGGTACTAATCGCTTTACGAGAGGAGGTGCTGAGAGAGTTTCACAATTCCCCTTTGGCGGTACATCCTGGAGTGGTGAAGATGTACCCGGATCTCAGACGACAGCACTGGTGGCCGGGCATGAAGAAGGCTGTGGCAGAGTTCGTTTCTCGATGCCTCACCTGCCAGTAGGTGAAGGCAGAGCATCAGGTACCAGAAGGCTTGGTACAGCCCTTGGAGGTCCCGAAGTGGAAGTGGGACGGGATATCTATGGACTTCGTGACTGGACTTCCATGCACTTCCAGAGGTCACGACTCCATTTGGGTGATTGTCGACCGACTCACCAAGTCGGCTCACTTCTTACCCATCAGAGAGCAGGGATCAGTGGATAGCTTGGGACATCTCTACATTCAGGAGATTGTACGGCTTCACGGTGTTCCATCATCTATCGTCTCCGGTCGAGATGCTCACTTTACTTCCCGACTTTGGAAGGGGTTGTAGGAGGCGTTCGGGTCGCAGATACGTCTGATCACCGCCTTTCACCCTCATACAGATGGTCAGATAGAGAGGACCATTCAGACTCTCGAGGACATTCTCCACGCATATGTCCTCGACTTTGGTCGCAGCTGGGAGGACCACCTACCCTTGGTGGAGTTTGCGTACAACAACAGCTACCACTCCACCATTGGGATGGCACCATACGAGGTGTTGTACGACAGAACTTGCAGATATCCTTTATGCTGGACAGACCCTGGGGAGTCAGCACTTGTGGGACCAGAGATGGTTCGGGCCACGACAGAGAAGGTCCAGGTCATCCAGGAGTGGATGAGGACATCTCAGAGCCAACAGAAGTCTTATGCTTACAGGAGGCGGATGCCACTAGAGTTCAAGGATGGCGACCACGTCTTCTTACGTGTCTCACATTGACGTGGATTACGGAGATTTGGCCGAGGTGGCAAGTTGTCTCCACGCTTCATCAGACCATTCCAGGTCCTCATCCGAATTGGCGAGGTGGCTTATCACCTGGATCTACCACCTCAGTTGCACCGGGTGCACGATGTCTTCCACATATCTCAGTTGAGGAGATACGTGCACAACCCGACGCATATCATTGACCATGGGGAGTTGGACGTTGATGATGGGGAGACTTTTGCGGAGGTCCCGGTGGAGATCGAGGATTGAAAGGAGTGGGTCCTACGTGGATGGTCAATTCCTCTAGTGCGCATCATATGGCAGCACATGAACCTCCAGGAGAGCACTTGGGAGCGGGAGGCTCAGATGCGTGCTCAGTACCCACTTTTGTTTCCCTAGTTTATGATGTATCTTTACGGGGACGTAAATCCCTGAGGTGGGAGTGATGTAAAGACCCGTAAATTTCAAGGAATTTTTTTTCTTAATTTTCTTTGGAATTTTACAAGAACGCAGTTTCTGACGGCACCTGATTCCAAGGCCCGGTGTGCCTGGAATCATTTTCCGAAGTTTGGCTCGGGTACATTCAGTGAACGAACGAGCGGGTTTTTCTAACTTTTGAACCGGTGCTCAGAATCGAATTCCGAGGGCATCGATGGAATCGCAGCGCTGATACTTTCTTAGAAACGCCTCTTCCGGAGTTGCGTTTGCTCGGGTGTGGTTTTTAATTTTTGGCGTTAAGTAAAGAAAATAAAATAAAGTGGTGCAACAACTTTCTTTTATTTCACTTAAATCCACTTAAAGCCACTTAAAGCTACTTAATATTAGTTGAAGAGAATAGGGTGGAACCCAAAATATCCTACCCTCTAGGTAGGATATTTGTGAGGTGGGGCCCGCACGAGCCCCACTGTTTCTTTTCCCCTAAGTAACGCACCCGTGAAAACTCCTATTTAATGAAAGTCAACTGGTGCGTTTTCCAAAACTCTTAAACGCTCCTATTAAATGGGCAGTTAAGTCGTTACCATTAATTCACCGAATTAATGGTTCGTTTCTTAACATATTTTCAAACTGTTGGCATAATAATAAAATAAGACCAACACACTTTCTTCTTGGGTGCGGTTTATTGAGAGGATTTGGAGAAACTGTATCTTCATCCTCCTTCGTGAAGAACATGAAGAACGCGAAGAACGCCGACCTTCGACGAAAGGCGAAGAAGAATTCCGAACCCTCGAAGATCGACGATGCGACGCTGTGTACCGCGACGCCGATGATCCTCCTCCCCCGACGTTCTTCTGTGGCGATCCTTCCCCACGACAATCTTGGATCAACACCGATTGAGGTAGGGGAATACAGATCTTTTTAATTTCTTTTGTGGATTTTATCCTTAACATGGATTTAATTCGTGAAATTAAATCTGTGTGTTTTCTTTAACCCTCGGAGATCGTCGACGCGATGCCGTATACCGTGACGATGCGACGCCCTTCCGCGATGCGACGATCGTCTTCTTCCGCGACGGTCAATTCCGCGAAGAACTCTCGTTCGACGACTACGACGAAGTAGAGGTTTTATTTGAGAATAATATTATTTCCCATGGCTGTTTCCTTCTAAAACAAAGAACCCAGATCAAAGTTCAATTTTAATTTATTAAAATTGTGCCTGGTTATGTTTTCATGTGTTGATTATTATTCCCAATTGTTATCACCTAACGTGGAGGGTGCGGGCCAAACAAACACGGCCCGACAACCCTCCGCAGTTTTTCGTTGATGCGTGGTTTAACGGCGTTTACAAAATGGGATCAGAATGGTGATTGGTGGCCTTCGCAGTAATGTTTGGATCCCGGGAGAGCCGTAGGCGCAAACCCCAGGCAAAACGGACCACCGGAGCGCGTCCTGTGGTCCGCGGAAGTTCCCGCCGGCGCCGGCAGCCGGAGGCGGCAACCGGCTGCCAGGAAGCGGCGGCGCCTGGCGCGCCGCCAGGAAGACCCGCCGCGGCTGAAGTCGCGGTGGTGAGGGCCGGTCCCACGGCCACACGGGACCGTGGGGAAGGGACGCGGCCTTGCAGCGCGTCCGGTGACACGGAGCGGCCCCCACGCGGGGCCGCAGCTCTCCTTCACGTGGGGGCAGCACACCCCCGCCCGTGGCTTGGCCGTGACAGCCGAGCGGACCCGCCGGCCGGGCTGGGTTGTGCCCAGGCCGGGCCGACCCAGGGGGTCTCGGGCCGGGTCGGTCCGGGCCCGAAACCCCGTTTTCAAACCTTTTAGGTCTTTTGCTCATAAATTTAGCTACGGGCCTCCGATCGACACGCTGTCAGTGGAGATGCGATCCTTGGATCGAGATGGTCGTTTCAGTATATCTCACTCAAGGTTTCGGAGTACTTTGGGTTTGGCCGGGTTGGTTCGTACACGAAACCAACCGGGCCCTCGGAGCGGAAACACTTATATCTTGAGCTCCGGACGTCCGATTGACGTGCCGTCGACTTTGTTGAATTTATCTAAGTGAGATGAATCTTTTGACTTACTCTGCCCGAGGTTTGGATGCAGGTGGAGTACGGTCGGGTTGGTTTTGCCTTAAAAACCAACCGGGCACCTGGGACGAAAAAGCCTATAACTCTCAGACCGGGCGTCCGATTGACGCGCCGTCTACGACGTTGAGTTCCTGTTGACGATACATAACTTTTGGATACATAAACTCTGGACTATGTGTCAGTTGATGTATCAGCCTCTTGGATCTTGGAGCGGACCCTCCTGAACGAGCTTGCTGTGTGCGGGAACCCTAGAGCTGGCTGCGTTTGCGACTGCGACGACGACGACTGTGCAGAGATCTTCAGTGGATTCGACGGCGACGACTACAAAACTCATAGATCCTATGTGGGTTAGTGCTACAGGTCCTGTGTGGGTCCAATCCTGTGTGGGTCAGTGCTCAGCGGTCCTGTGTGGGCCAGCGCCTACAAATCCTGTGTGGGTCTGATCCTGTGTGGGTCTTTGCGGGGGTTAGTTTCCTATCGATCCTGTGTGGGTCAGATCCTTTGTGGGTCATTGTGGGGGTTAGTTACCTATCGATCCTGTGTGGGTCAGATCCTTTGTGGGTCATTGCGGGGGTTAGTACCTATCGATATTTTGTGGGTCCGATGACTTAGATGAATCAGTGGCAATACCTGATCATCTCTATCATCATACAAAGAAGTATACCTGTGTGAGTTGAATCCTGTTTTTCTTTCCTTTGTGGATTGTGTTGAGTTATCCTGTGTGGATTTATGTTTTGCTTTCCTATGTGGACTGGGTTTTACTTGGGCTCGGATGTTGGAGCCGAAGGAGAATTGATGACTTAGGTATATGTATGGGCATATACCTAAGCAGTGTCGGATGTTACTTCGTGATTGTATCTTTACTTTGTGGATTATCCTTTGTGGATTATGGGAGACCTTCGGGGGTCTCGAGGTCCCTGCTGAGTAGCTTATACTCACCCCTGCACGGGCTATGCCCGCACTAAGTTGTGTTGGTTGCAGACGACGGACATCGCTGATCATGGTTGAGGCTTACGGAGCAGGATGGTACCTGAAGGTGGACCACTGGCGGGATGTACTCGGAGTGGACAGTTGGACCCGAGGATCTGTGGAGGCTATCTGTACTCACCCTTCAGGTGGGAGTCCAGTGGACGGATCGAGGCTGTGGCTTTACTTTTCAGTTGCTGTTTTCCCTTTTGAGTTGTACTTTACTTTCAGTTTGGGTTTGTATACTGGCCCACTTACTTTCCTCACTTACTGTTGTACTCAGTTTTTACTTAGTATTTTACTTCTACTGCTTGCTTTCTCTGTGGTGCTTGTTTACTTTACAAAGGCAATGCCTTCCCTTTTTACCGGGAATTACGCCTTGGTGCTAGTCTCCAGCCCCTGGCCTATGGAAGACGGGCTTGGGGTAGTCACGGCACGGGCCCCGAGGACGGGTCGTGACATCTCTACTTCCTCCTTGTAGGAGATAGGTTCATAATTTTCAACCAATAATGAGTCACTATCCTCAGTGACCAGAAAACCATCTCTCCAGTTCCCTTACCTTTCTTACAATCCTACACAGTACTTGTGTTTCAGGAACTAATTATTCAATGTGGACCTATGGAATATATTCCAATACCAACTCTTGTATATCTCAAGCATCAACTTCATCGAATTCAATATTTCTCCCACTATCTTTTTTGAGGGTGTTCTCCCTCTCAAGAAAGATGGATTGTATGGCGACAATCACTATCTTGTCTAAGAGGTTTTATAGGTATTATTACTTTGTTTCCTTGGGATACCATATAAAAATATACTTCATACCCCAGGGTGCTAGTTTGTTTCCCGAGAAGGCCTTAACAAACACCTTGTAACCCCATAAACATGTATGCAACAAAATGGGTTTCTTTCCACTCCATAACTCAAAAGAAATTCCATTTTCTACTTTATTTGGTACTCAATTTAATGTGCATTCTATAGTTTGTTATTCATATCCCTAAAAGGATAATGGAATATATTCACAACTCATCATCTACCTTACCATTTCCAACAAGGTATGGTTCCTCCTTTCACTAACACCATTCCGCTATGATGTATAAGGTGGAATGAGTTGAAATAGAATCCCAAACTCCCATAGAAAGTTGATTAAATCTTGGTTAAGATATTCACCACCTCAATCCGATCGAAGCTTCTTTATCTTCTTATCAATATGATTCTCCACTTCATTATTTAATTCCTTGAATTTCTCAAAGGACTCAGACTTATACATCATCAAGTAGATATAGAAATATCTACTCAAGTCATCAGTGAAAGTTATAAAGTAAGAATATCCACCACTATATTTTATTGGAAATAGTATACACACATCAGTTTGTACCAATCCTAGAAGTTCTATGGATCTTTCACCCTATCCACCGAATGGTGTTTTGGTCATTTTTCCTTATAAACAATCATGACATCTATCAAGTGGTTTTAGCTCAGAAGAGTCTAAATAACCATCTTAATAGATCTTTGTCAAACACTTCTTGTTTACATGAACAATACGGTGATTCCACCATTGGGTGTTATATGAGTCGTGTGAACATGATTTTTTATCGACTTCCAACACTTTTTTTTCATAATTCAATACATAAAGATCGTTATTTAAATATACTATACCATAACATATACTGTCCTTATAAAAGAAACAACTTTTATTTACAAATTTGAAAATAAACACATCTGTATCTAAACATGACATAAAAATTATGTTCTTGGTAACTATAGGTACATAATAAAAATCTATTAAAAATAAAATCATTCCCATTGGAAATGAAAGGTGGTAGTCACCAATGGACAAAGTAGCTATCCTCGTACCATTAGCAGCTCATAGATCCACCTCTCCTTTGTAAATCTTCCAGAATCTACTTAGTTCCTAAATTTGGATATAGATTTGAGAACCACAAGCTGTATATAATATCCAATATATAGAAATGGAAATATTTCACTTGATAAATAACACACCTTTATCTTCCCCTTGCTTCTAGGTGCAGTTACTCTTCCACTGGTTTGGCTTGCCACATGAAAAAACACTCTGCTTCCTTTTCCTTGCCCTGCCTCTGGATCTTATTCTTGTTGGAAGAATGGTGCTCGGGATATTTAGACTGTTTATAAGTATTGGGACCCTTTTTCTGTATTATTCCTTTTATTATTCACCATAAGGACCACAAGTTTATCAAGCCCCGTGTCCTTATCCACTTGGAGAATCAAAGTAAGAATTTCCAGAAGACTCTTATCATTATTTCTCATATTATAATTAACAATAAAACTAGAGAAGGTCTTGAAAAGTGATGAATGTATGAGATATGTATGCAGATCATCTATGAATTTAATCCCTAAGATGTCTAGGCATTCAATGTATCCAATAAGAATGACTACATGAGGCCCAGCTGGTGCAGACTCTCCAAGCTTAGTCATAAACAAATCATTGGATATCTCATACCTCTCTTGTCTTCCTTCTCTTTATAGAGATCCTGAAGGTGACACATCATGATATATGCATCTATATCCTCATGTTTATTCAAAATATCATT
Source organism: Viscum album (assembly GCA_963277665.1). NCBI lineage: Eukaryota > Viridiplantae > Streptophyta > Magnoliopsida > Santalales > Viscaceae > Viscum > Viscum album. The sequence continues at coordinate 1,029,208,427 of OY728147.1, forward strand.
GGACATGGATGATACCATGAAACACTGAACATCTATAACATTATTCAGATGTTTCTCATAGAGATATAGATCTCCATCACTTGCCTCATTGCTAAGTGCAGCTGGTAAAGGTTCTTCTAGCACATACAATTACCTTTCATAGAGAAGGATGATGTATAGAAACCTTTTCCATTCTTGGAAATTTGTATCGGTGAGTAGGTTTTACTTCTAAAGTATGGATCACAATGATATGTTTGAAGTCATTTTAATTCTATTTCTACAAAATGAGATAAACAGAATTTTAGTACTTTATCTGGTAAAATTTAGACAAATAAATAAATATTATATTTATTAGTCTCCCACTATTTTATCAAAACCCAATAACCCTCACCACTGGCTTCAAAATATACATTTCCTTGAACATCCTAGTGGAAATGATCCATATTCCCTTTCTCATTACCCCAACTTTTGTTGGTCAAGCAACTTGAATGGCTTTAGGTAGACATTCCAAATGACAACTACATTAACTCACATTTCCTTGATCCGCTGAGTGGAATCCCCAATCCTAAAATCCTTAAATTGGATTTCCTCAACCTTTTCCTCTCATTTACACCAAGTCCTTCTTTGTCAGTCAACCCTTGATGTGAACCAAGTTAAGTCAATCCAAACCTCAAGTTAAAATTCCCTGATAATTGAAAGCACCCCAAATTTGGCTAGTCAATCACTTTGAACTATGGTTCGATTTTAACTGAAGTAATAGAAGCCTATACTGACTTAATATTTTATTGAGGGATTTTATCCTTTTATGCATAAATTTATAATTATTATCTTTATCACATGCTTGTTAATATTAGGTTGATTTACTTAAGTGATTAACCATGTCTTAGATAATATTTACACATAAACCAATTTATTTTAGTTTTTTCTTGCATACTCATTAATTTCATTAATTATGTGATTGTGAAAAAACGTCCACAATGAAATAACCATGCAAATTGATAGAAATAAAATAATAAAGGTCATGATCATGAGATTTTAATAGTGGTTAGTTTATCTTGCGGTTGATAAACTAACCATTGAACTAGGGGAAAAACACCTTGAACCAGTTAAGGTTCGTGTTGCAGCTTTCCACCTGTCCACCTATGTATCTCTTTGGATTGGTTTTATCTTAGATATGAACATGAACCACCTCTAATAGCTTAAGAGATACATCCATTACATATGATTTTACTCACACACAAATTATGGGAAAATGTTTACATAAAAGAAACCATGGACACACATGCCCTATATAATGAAAGGAGAGAAGGCACGTAGGCCAACAATTTAATTTAATAATAAATTAAATTAAATCAATCACATACAATGTTTTGGTCTAGTTCATGATCATCCATATGCATGCAACGAATTATACATTTAATAAAACTAGCATTCAATTCTTAATCGTTCTTATTTAAGATAAATAATGTTTGGATAAATTAACTATCATCTTTAATTAATCAATTATTTTATCTTAATTATCATCTTAATTTCCTTGAGATTCTCATCCATTATAATTTTAAAAAATTAAATAAATTCATTTAAAATTAACTATGTACATAAATATACCTTGGAGGAAATACGGTGAATACCTATCCTAATCTACCCAACATGTATTATACTCATATACTTATTGATTTTTTGTGACATATAGTATACATGACTTATCACTACTTTCATGAAATTTACTTCATGGATCATTACATAAATTAAATTATTTTTCAGCCACATGTTATGCTTAAATGCACGTAGAGTAATAACTTGTAATATAACTCATACATGATCTGCATATCTGAACATTACATAGATATTAATTAAACATTTAAATATTTATGTATATTAAAACCTATCACATAGAGTTTCCTATCTTTATGACCACAAACAAGTACATGTCTCAAGGTTTACATAGTAAAATAAATAAATTTTAAATTTGTGTAACTTGGTAAAAGTACACGGTGTGTAGATTCGATCTACACGGTGTGTACATCTCGCACTATCTATTTGAGACACACACCTAGGGACTTGGTGTGTAGTCTGTGCCTTAGAAAATTTGAAGTACATGACATGTGCAATGGGACACACAACATGTGAACTCTAAGTTAAATGATCATTAGTTAGGTAGGCCATGCATGGAATATATGGCCCATCTGTGACTCAAAGGGGCTACACGCCATGTACATGGGCTACATGACATGTAGTTTAGATGACCATGCACCATTAAATTCTGGTCAACATATAGTGCATTAAGTGTGTAATTAATGCAATAATAATGCATAGTCTTGAATTTATTTCCAAATCAATTTTGATACATCTAACATCACTACACAACGTGTAACTCCGATTACATGGTGTGTAGTCTGGTGTTGTCCATCTAGAAACCTTAGCACCTCAAGACGATTTTCTCAATTTTATTTTAATCATAAAATTAAATGCCTCGGATGTATCTACGAGAAATGAAGGATGAAGAAATAGATCTCACAATTCGGATTAAAAGAACGATTAAAATTGAATTGAAATACTAAATTGAAATGTGTAAATCACTAATGATCTTAAATAATTATATATAATTATGTGACTGATCTAATACCACTTATAGGTTCTGGGCGCATTGGAAGTGTGTGATTGGCGGTGCCCAACTTTTCTTTTTTCCATAATCAATGATCAATATAAGATCTATATAACTATGAACACCGTGATCCACGAAATTTAATAAAATAAATAAAGAATGGATAATTATGCTGGAACCAAGAGAGAGGATCATCATAAATTATTTACAATTAATTTAATTAAATAAAAAATTACCATTAATGAATTCCTACTTTATTGATGAATCTGGTGATAGATCTGTGGTCCAACAACATTTCATTATAGAAACCAAGTATAGATTCCCTCTAGCAGAGATCCACATGTGTTCCACGAATCTCCATACACCGCCGAAGGAATATCTGGGTGCTAGCATGACAGATCCTTGTGCTTTCTTCATCTGCCTTTGATCACTTCAAGAAGTGCTTCCAAAGCATTCTCCTTGATCCGGTGGAGGAGGATTGCTCTCCATTCTTGATAGTATTCTTAGAGAAGGGAGATATCCAGTCTTGAGAGGATTCTCCAAGATTGTTGTTCACAACTAAAAAAATGAATTGGATCTATTGATAAAATAACATAATTGGGTATTTATACTTCTAGAATTAAAATAAAATAATTTCACAAGTACCCTTAATTATTTATTTAATCCTAGAGAAACCCCATGTAAAATAATAATAATAATAATATTTCTTGACATGCACTTAACTTATGAATTAGAATTAAATATTATTTAATTAAATAATATTCAATATTTATTATTTCTCACCAGACCATTAAACTCAGTCGACCATTCCTCCATAATATTTATCAGGTCTTGAATAATGTCTTTTTATTTATTAAATAAATATCACTGCGTTATTCACAAATAAATAAATAAATAATATATTCACTAAATAGAAAATAAATATTTATTAAATATCCCGCTCACGATATATTCTCTCAAATAACTAGTAACGAAATAAATGAAATCAATCATAAATGAATAATTATTAAACCACATGTGGGAATAATATTTATTCAACCTATTAAATAATTAATATATTATTTAACTGAGATTCTCTGACGCACTTAGTGTGTGGCCCTCTAGGCCTATTTCTCTGTGGAATTAGGCGAAGCATCCTAAAGTCCAAGGTTAACATCTATAAACATGCCAAGGCACCCATAGAGAAAGAAGTTAATGTCGTAAATACATGTTACCTCATAATGATTCTTATTATTTAATATAATCCCTTTTATCACAATATCTATAATTGAGAAAATTTCATGCCAGTGCTATCAACTTATGTGCTCAATATTTCTTTATTTGAATTTCTATAAATAAAACTTGACTATTTAACACCATGACCATAGATTTATTTAGGCTATATCATTTCCATCAATGGGAACATACAAGGACCAATACACATGTCCGTATATAACCTTAAAGTATAAGGACCAATACACATGTCCGTATATAGGAACATCCAATGACACGTATAAATGTAGATTTTTTACTGGTGGGTCTCATTCTCATAATATCCTACTGGATATTACCAAGAGCGTACACAATGAGAAGGTACCTCAAAGTACTCTGAGTCTCCACCCCTAATATACTAGACCATATGTGTCATTAAAATGATATCATCTAGCTATAGAACATATATTCTAGAATAGTGTTGTAGCACTTTTGAGTTCTCATCATAGCAGGGAACTGCTATGACCTTTTAGTGCGACAACTACTCTTAGGACATTATCACATACCATGTCACGCAGAAGAACAACCATGATTTGATAAGTAGTTTATTAATATTCAAAACAATTAATACATGTTTATCATAAAGTACATATAAGTTTTTTCTAGGGCACGAACTCCAACAATCTCTTTATCCCCAAAAGGCTCGACTAAAATAAGTTTAACCAAAACTCAAAGAGGGACGTACCTAGAAAAAATTGAATTTTATAACCTCTCCAACATATAAAAACTCACCCCTGAGCTACTCCATGCATCACTATGAGGTATCTATGAACATTTATGGCCACTATGCCTACATATTATATTCCCTCTCTCGGGTCTCCACTTGAACACACCCTTGTTTCCACTGCACTCGTACTAGAGGTATAGTCTTTCCCTAGATATAATTCTCACAATGATCGATAATTCATATTGGGTACTCCTAAAAGGAAACATCTACACCAAGATCAATTTCATCAAAATATATCAGGTGAGAAGGGTTAAGATGATATATCTGAAGCTGTGATATATGAAACACGTTGTGCATGTCACTATAGCACTGTAGAAGGGAAAATCAGTACACCATTGGACCAACCCTCCCCACAATCTCAAATAACCTACCAAACCTGAGAGCTAGCTTTCCTTATTTCCTGATACGGTGTTTCCCCAACCTAGGTGACACTCGAAGAAAAACACGACGACCCACCTCAAAATCCATAGGTCATCTCTACTAGCTAGAATAAGATTTCTACATGCTCTATGTAGTCTTCAAAGAATTACAGATCAATTGAACCTTCTCAAAAATTTATTGCATGAGACTAGGTCCAACAAGTTATAACTCACCTACCTCTATCTAGAAAATAGATTAATGGTATGATCTTCCATAAAAAGCCTCAAAGGGTTCCATCTGGATCGATGCCTGAAAGTTGTTGTTATACGCAAAATTTATGAGTGTTATATGATGCTCCCATGAACCACTGAAATCCAGCACAAAGGATTTTAACATATCCTTCAGAATATGAATAGTCTATTCATATTGAACACCATACTATGGATGATAGGATGTACTTAGGAGAAAATATGATCCCAAGTCCTTCTGAAGACCCTGCCAAAACCGAGACGTAAAAAAAGGATCTCTATAAAAAATGATCTTCCTTAGAACACTGTGTAGTCAAACTATTTCCTGCACATAAAAACTTCCCATGTAATGGTCCATGCCTCCTCGGTCCATTACTATAACATGCCGAGTTTTTAAACGGAAAGACTGCTTGATAGCGTACAAGATACGCGACACCAAGCTTAATTGAACTAAGTTTTTATGTGACCGTTATAACCTAGCCATTAAATTAGAGGGAATAAATAGTATTAAATGTATTATGAAATATAAAATGATCCTACTCATAAATAATTTATTAATTAATACATATAAAATTAAGCACTTAATATTAGTAAAGTCATTTCATTCTTTAAAAACACATTCTTCAAGAATGATTTTTATCGCTTTTGTGATCGAACAATATAATTAATTTATGAAACAATTAGAAATTTAATTTAATGAAATTAATATTATTTTTTAAATCATCATATCAAAATTATATTATAGTGAAATTTTGAGAATTTTCTGAAAAGTTTGATTATTCAATGAATAGTGAAAATTACCGTTTTTATTGAAAATTGTATTTTATTTTCAAGTATTTACAAATTAGAAATATATTTTAGATCAGTTTTAAAATTTAATTTTTTTACTTTGATTTAAAATAATCCAATTATGGTTTTTGAAATGGATTTTATTCTTGAATTTAGTATTAAATCATTTTATGTTTAAAAAGGGCACTTTTCTAAAAAACTATTTTTCATTACATTTTACCGATTTAAATTTTAATTAAATACTGCAAATTCTATGTTTTTAATTTTAAAAAATGGATTCAATATTTAAGACTAGGGTTTCCAAATTTAGTAAATATGTTACTTTTATTTTTGGACAATATGAATAGTAACTTTAGTAATTTTTATTACCACAGTAAAAGGTAAATCAAATAATTAAGGGTAAAAATAAAATGATAAGGGCTAGAAAATGACCCTAACACTTGCCCAAATTTTATTGGATGAGTAATATTCATCCATAAGAATTCAAGGTTCAAATATATGTCAGTTGGTTTTCATTTTTAAGTTATTATAACATTTATAATATTTATTTAATGAAAATTTAAAGATGTCACACTCATATTTTTAATAACTATAACATTTTTAATATAGGGTTATCTAGAGATTATATTCAAATATATTTTTTTTAAAAGGTTGGGGACAAAGCCTCATTTATTATTAAAGCAAAGCCAAGACCTCATTAAACCGGGTAGAGGGAGACCCATTACATAGCCCAAAGGCCCAGTGGGCATTTAGCCCATTACATGGCCCGTAGGCCCAAATTTATAACCCAAGGCCAATTCTATGAATAGTAATGCTACAGTACCCATCTGCTACAGTACCGCACAATACCCGCCACTGCTACAGTACACTACCGTTGCTACAGTGACCTACCGCCGCTACAGTGCCCGCCATTGCTACAGTGCCGTCGTTGCTATAGTGCCCGCTATTGCTATAGTGTCTCCACTGCTACAGTCACTACAGTACTACTACAGTACCTACTCCCCATGGGTTTTGAACCCCCATTTTTTATTTAGGATTATGGGGTTCTTACCACTAAGCCAAACCCCAACCACTATATTCAACTATAAATCATCTTTTTAAATCTAATATATTTGTATTCAACATGGTAATTTTGTTTTTAAATTTTAATGAAGAAATAACTACCTTAAATGATTGCCCAACACTGATGCAATAATTATTTAATTAATGAAAAAAATAAAATAAATGATATTAAAAATATTAAAATAAATATAATATGAGATAATTAATGTAATCCATAAATTTTCTAGATTTATTTGACATTATAAAGATGTATTAAAATATTTTGTTTGAATTTATCTTATTGTGTTGATTTTATTAAAGTCAAATTAATGAATAGTCCTTAAAATTGACATTATGAATATTTTATAATAATTAATATTTTATAAAATGATATAAAATTCATGAAAATATTAATTTCACCAAACTGATCAGGATAAGGTTGAACATGTCATTCATGATCCATTTATGGGTCTTTTGGAATTTTATAGTAACTATATTAACCCTCAAAGAGTAAAAATCAATGTTGTCACGATAAGAGTTAAAGGGGTTAAATAAGAGTTAAAACTAAAAGATAAGAGTATAACCATGAGCTAAACTTGTAAAAAAATATGGGATAAATAGGACCAGACCCTTATCAAATTAGATTTGGATTTGAGTTTTTTAATGGACACTTGTCCATGAAAACGACTTATATATTATTTAAATCAAATATAGTTACAAAATGTCACTCTCTTTGTATTTAATATCTTTTATGTTTCCACATAAGGAAAAAATCAAGATATGAACAAAAATAAATGTATATTTTGATATTAATTAAATTAATTTTATTATATAAATTTATATTTATTTTTTTATAAATTATATAATTACCTTAAATTCTTTTGTAATGCTAAAACAATAATTATTTAATTATCAAAAAATATATATAATAATTTATTTTAAAAAATATTAATTTTGATATATTTTGGATGAGTTAATGTGCCTACATTTTTTTATATCTATATGATATATTAGATATGCGTGAAAGAATTATATTTAAATTCCCCCTTTTTTCTTGATGTATTTGAAATAAAATGAAATGATTAGTGTGAAAATTGACATTAATGATAATTTATCAAAATAAAAATTTATTAAATTATTTAAAATTCATAAAAATATTACATTTAGACAGGTGAATAGAATATAGATGAAAACATCATAAATGTTCCATTTATGATCCATTTTCCCATTTATAGTAACATTATTAACCCCTTATAATTAAAATATTGGTTACCATGGTTAAGGTCAAAAATAATTAACCAAGGGGTTAATAAAAACGTTAAGGTTTAAAATAACACCTAAAATTGTCTAAATTCTATTTTTTGATTATATTAAAACCCCATATTATCTTATCTTCAGATCCCTTTCCATTTTAAGGCATTTGGTATGATAAATGAATTTATTATAATTTAATATTTTGAGAAACTCCAAAAGTATCCCTCAACTCAATTATAATAGGGCACCTCCTCCCTCACTTGTTCAAACCACATTGAGAAATTTAGCTCAACCAAGTCCTACCTATTTCTATTCCCAAAATCATTATACAAGTTCTGGAGGTTCTGGTAGTTCCCAAAGACTAACCCTATACCACTTAAGAAGAGATCTAGAGGAAGTCCATCGAAAAAGAGGTAATCATCTTTACCGACTCTTTCAAGTTTATTTCTCCTTTTAATTACTATTCCTATTTTGTTTCCATATTAAAGTAATAAATCCAGTATCATATATATGATGATATGTTATTATGATTATAGGAAAACCATATTCAACCTTTTATCTATCCTACAAAAAATAAAAGCACCGCATGTGCGTACACATGACTTACCATCTCCACAGAGTGGTGTAATTCATTTTTCATCACAACATTACAAGGATGGGTATAATGATAAAAATAGTGGATATATATGGTAATTATTACATGATATAAATTCTAAAAAAATTAATATACCACCCACTTCCTTACCATTGCAACCATTAATGAAATGATATCGTCGCTCGTGCATACGTACGACCTACCATCTCCACAAAGTGATGCGACTCATTTTCCATATCCAACATTCAAGAATGATTATAAAAATGTATATAATTAATAAATATGATATATATGACATTAATATAATTTTATAGATGATTTAACTATATCCTATGCACAATAATCGAGACTTACATGACAAAATATAAATAGGAAAATGAAGCAGTTAACACCCGAAACAAGGGTAGTAAGGAAATATTATTAAAAAACGAGTGATAAAATGATATAATAGGATCATATATGATATAATAAATATTAATATGGCCCTTATATTAATTAATAACATTATTTAAACCATTATAAATAAGGTTAAATCACATTCAACTAAAGTAAAGCACAAGGTAAGAGATTTCTTAACTCAATTTTCATTCATTGGGTTAAACTTATACTTCATTGATTATGTCAAGATAAGATTATGTATGAAATGAATTTTTATTACCTTATATTGTATTTACACTTATTTTATGTGTATTTACACCAGATTTAAATAATTTATTCATTTGATTAATGCACACTTCATTTATACGGTATTTGTAAGGGACACTTTAACTAAAAAACCTCATTTAAAATATTTTAAAGATTTATTTTATAAATATTTATCTTTCATGTTAATGTTTTTTTAAAATTATTTTTATGAATGTATTTATATAGAAATTAATGTTTTAAAAAGTTAATTTTATAATTTCTCTTAATTTTTTTTGAAAACTGATCTTTTTAATGTTTTACGTAAGGGATTTTCTTTTAAAAATCCCATTTTAAAGTTCCCATTTCAGTTTTTTTATAAAATTCTAAAAATGTTTTGTTAACTTATTCTACATTAGAAAATTTTCATTCTTTTATGATGATTTAATATTTAATGTTTCCTTCATATGTTTTCATATTTATTTTCAAATAAAACGGTTTCATTATTATTTTGGCAGTTTTTATATGTTAAAAATGATTTTTACAAGAAAAGGGTATTTTGATATCCGAAAGTGTTTTATAAATGGGTTTAAAAGAGTTTTAAAATGTTTTATTCATGATAAGGTTCTTGGAAATCATATATGATTTGGTGTCCTAGATAGCACTGGGTGATCCTGTTACAACTTATATGATGGGGTGGACCATATAGCGTCTGGTGAGATCATTATAGTTTATTCTATGAGGGCACCTAGATAATTCTCCAATGCATTAGGTAATGATTTTGTTCTTTTGATAATTATAATGGAAGTTGAACATATGATTATTCCTATTTGTAAGAGTTCAATAAGTGTTATATGATGATGATGTCCAAAGGAACCTATATGAATTTTCTATGCTGACTTTGATGGTTCCGAGCATAGCCGAAGCTTGCGGTAGTATTTGATATATTAAAATTTATTTTAATAATCATTGCCTGAAACCATGAGCAGGGATCTTTCACATAAAATTTATAATTAATTTATTTAATATCTAAATAAATAAATACATGGGATTAGAAAATTTATTTTTTGATGATTATTGATCATCTAAAAAGACCCTTTTGGATTGCCTTCATTATGCTTTGAGGATTCAGGGACAAAATCCCTCTAGCAGTGATCCACATGTGCTCCAATGATCTTTGAGCAACACCAATCGATCACTAGGTGCTATCATGGTGAGTCGAATATCTTGAATTTTTCATTCTTGATCACTCATTTTTCATTATTGAATAAATATATATTGCGCTTCTCGTTCTTGAGATGGAAAGAGAAGGACGAGTCAAGAGAAAATTCGTTGTGCGTAATAATTCTCTATTCTCAATTTTGGATGCTCTAGACAATAGACATAGCCTTCTATTTATATAGTTTGGATTTATGTTAAAATATTTTTTAATTTCATTCTAGTCATTAAATAACATTTATTACCTTTAATAAACCCCATGCCACATAATAATAATAATAATATTATTATTTTGTGGTGCGTGCCAACTTGCGTAATAAAAAAAATATTATTTAACCATATTGTTAATTAATATTTTTCACCGAACACGGTCTTGTTCCATTCAAAATCATATTTCATTTATTGAATAAATGAATAAAATTTTTATTCATAAATAAATATTTTATTCATATACCAGCGAATAAATATTTAATAAAATAAATAAAAATATTTTTATTCACAAGCCGAAGAATAAATATTCATTTAATTTATGTGATCAATATAATGTTAATAAATTATTCATCGTACTTGAGAATAATATTTATTCCATTAATTATACTCAAATATAATTTAATCGAGATCAATATAAACACTTAGTGTATGACCCTCTAGGATCGTTTCTCATTGGCATTAGGCGGGCTTGCCTAAAGTCCAAGATTACTTTTTAGAAATAGGTCAATACATATAAGAGAAAGAACAAAATGTCACAATGTTGAAAACCACATATTAACGCTTACTGTGTAATATAATCCCTTTGTCACAATATCTCATCAAGCAGGTTGCACAACGGTTTCATCAACCTATTTACTCGATACTCCTTTATTTGACTATCTTAAATAAACTTGTCGTTACACTATGACCATGAAATTTAATGTGATGGTTCTTTTCTAATAAAAGGGATGAGATATCGAATTCCATAAATATAGAATGGAAAAATCCTTCCTCGACTTATTCTTTAATGACGTGTCAATTATGATTCACCCAACATCCCCTACTTCCTACTAATATATGGCATGACAGTTTTGGTTAGTAAATCTAAGTGCGCATGTCATGGCATAATTAATGATAATATTATAGTCTAAGAACCATTACTCATACTCACATATAGGAATATCTGATGACACTAAAAAATGTGGAATTCCTACTAGCGAGTCAATTCTCATAATCTTTCGTCTTGGATATTACCAAGTAAGAACCTCATGAGAAGAAGCCTCATCTGCTTACGAGAAATATCACCTGATGGTCTAAATACTATGTGTCCCATCATAGTACATTATACAAATGAAGAACTATATTAATAACATTTTCATAAAACTTCAAGGTTCTCATCATAGTGGGGAACTTCTATGACCTTATCAATGTGAAAAATAATCTAGGATATTATTACATTAAAGCCGTGAAGAAACAATGAAAAATATATAATAAGTTGTTAATTAAATATTAAATACATCGAATATACATGTAATAAAAGTAAAATCAGCTGGTCTTAGGATACCAATTCTAAAAAAATCCCGATTTAACTAGAGCCAACTACCAACAACTTTAGTCTGCTAGAACTCACATGATAATCATGTTTCTACTGATTCAAGTATTTAGTCAAGGGGTCCACCAAATTTTCTTCTATGGAAATACCGCTCACTAAAACCTCACATCTTTGAGAAAAATCCCTCAAGATAGGATATTTCTAAAATATTTGATTCATATGTTGATGTGACCTTGAATATTTTTCAAGATCCACCAAAATAGTATTATCACAATAGAGTGTGATAGGATATTTACTTCTAGGTACCACGTCAAGTTCTTTGATGAAGTTTGACATCCATATTTATTCCTTAGCTACCTCATAAGTTGCAATATACTTATAATCTGGTGTAGAATCTATTGTCACGTCCTGATTTGAGATCTTCTAGCTCAAAACAGCTCTATTCAAAGTGAATATGTATTCTGTTTGTGACTTCATGTTATCTTGATTAGTTTGAAAACTAGCATCTGCATATCCTATGATGAATAGTTCCTAATATCCTCCATAGACTAGGAACATATCCTTAGTACACCTTAGATACTTAAGTATAGTGTTTATTTCCATCCAATGATGGTAACCTAGATCAAATTGATATCTTTCTACCGTACTCAATGCATAGGCAACATCTAACCTAGTACATAGCATAAAATACATGACTGAACTAATCACCGAAGTGTATGGAATCCTTTCTATTATTTTTATTTTATCATGTGTTTGAGGACACATTTTCCTAGATATATTAATACCATGTGATGCTGGAAACAATCCCCTCTTGTTTTTTTCCATACCGAATCACTTTAGTATCTTATCAATGTATGCACTTTGACTTAGGCTGAGTAATCTCTTGGATCTATCATGATGTATATTTATCCCAATAATATATGATGCCTTACACAAGTCCTTAATGTAGAAGTATTTATTCAACCATGTATTAACAGGATGTAAGACTGATATTTTATTTCATATAAGTAATATTTAATCAACATATACTATTAACAAAATGACTGCACTCCTAAAAAACCATTTATAGACACAAGGCTCATACTCATTCTTTATGAAATGAAATTCTGTTATGGATTCAACAAAATTAATGTTCCATGACCAAGATTCTATCTTTAATCCATATTTTTTTTTTCAAATTTCATATCTTATTAGAATCCTTTGGAGTCACAGACCCTTTGGGTTGTGTCATATAGACATATTCTAGAAGTTTACCATTAAGGAATGGTGTTTTGACATCCATTTTCCAAATCTCATAGTCACGGTAAGCCGTAATGGTGAGAATAATTTTGATGGATTTCATTATTTCAACTGGTGAAAAGGTTTCATCATAGTTAATGCCTTGATATTGTTTAAACCCTTTTGTAACTAGTCATACCTTATAGGTATTGAATTGTTCTTCCATGTCCACTTTCTTCTTTAATACCCATTTGAAACCAACAAAATTTACATACATGGGAGGATCTACCAAAATCCAGACTTGGTTTTGGTTAATGTATTCCATTTCAAAATTCATGGAATCTCGCCACTTGGAAACATCTATTCCAATTACAACTTCCTTGTAGGCCAGAGGATAATTATTATCAACTAATAATTATTCACCATCTTTGGTGAATATAAAACCATAATTTTATGGTTCTATAACCTATCTTGTACTCATACGTAGTACTTATGTCTCCAGAATAGTTTCATCTTCCACAGGGCTTTGTAGAATCTGTTCGTTTACCAACTCTTTCATACCTTGTGCCTCAACTTCATCAAAGTCTATCTCACTCCCATTATCTCTTTTAGATAATTTATCCCTCTCAAGGAATATATAATATCTTTACACTATAACCTTTATTTTTCTAATGGTTCATATAGATAATATCCTCTTGTTTCTTTGGGGTATCCTATAAAGGTACACTTTTTTTCCTCAGGGTGAAAGTTTATTACTTGAAGAGGCCATAGAAAATTATTTGATTTCCCACACATGTAAATTTAATAACATGATTTTTCTTCCACTCAAAAATTTATATGTAATACCATTTATTGATTTAGTTGGTACTTGGTTTAATATATGTGCTTTTATTTGTAACGTGTATCCCCAAAAGGATAATGGAAGACTCACATAACTCATCATTGATCTCACCTTGTTCAACAAGGTGCGGTTCCTCATTTATCTTACACCATTCCACTGAGGTGTATAAGGAGGAGTGAGTTAAGATAATATCCCAAAATTCCATAAGTAATCAATGAATTTTTGATTAAGATATTATCTACCATGTTCTGAGTAGAGTTTCTTAATCTTTTTACCAAGATAGTTCCTAACTTCATTCTTGTATTCCATGAATTTATCAAAATAATTTAATGTATATATTTTTAAGTATACATATCCAAATAAACTAAAATCATAATTAAATTTTATGAAGTGTGAGTACCCACCCATTTATTCAATAGTAAATGTTCCATAGACATCAGTATGAACTAATTCAAGAAGCTATTTAGCCCTTTCTTCTTTCCCATTAAATGGGGCTTTGGTCATTTTTCCTTGTAAACATGCGTGATATACACCAAGTGGTTTTAGTTAAAAATAAGTCATTTTTAATTGTAAATATATGTTACATACACCAAGTGGGTTTAGTTAAAAAAAATATAAATATCCATATCGACATAATTTAGTCAATCACTTTCCATTTACATGGCCTAGTCAGTGATGCCAAAGTTGGGTGTGGTATAAGTCATGTGAATTAACATCATTATCGATTTCCATTACTTGGTTCATGAAATCCAACACATAAATACCATTATTTAAATGTGCCTTACCATAAAAAATTCTATATTTATAAAATAATACACATTTATTCCCAAATTTAAAAATAAACCCATCATTATCAAGTTTGGATATAAAAAAATGTTTTTGGTAACATATGGTACATAATAAAACATTTAAAAACTAATTTCATTCTGGAAGACAATGTGAGGTGGTAGTCCCTAATAGATACAACAACAAGTTTAGCCCTGTTGGCTGCTCGTAGATCTACCTTCCCTCATTTGATCTTTCTGAATCTACCTGGTTCCTGAATCTAAATATATTTTTAAGCACCAAAATCTGTATCTAATACCCAATTTATAGAAACAGATAAATTAGAATAAATAAAAAACTCACATAAAGCTTCCCCTTTCTTCTTTGTCCAGATGTAGTTTTTATTCCAGTGTCTCTTTTTTCCACATGAGAAACAAATATTATCTTATTCCCTTGCATGCCTCATGATCTTCCTCTTCTTGGAAGGGCGTAAAGAAACTTTGGTCTTAAATCTATTTTCTTTCCCTTTCTATTTGTTAACCATAAGGATTAAAGGATTTTCACTCTTGGTATCCCTATCTACTTGGTGAAGAATAGTAAGAAGATCTGGAAGACACTTTTCAGTGTTTCTCATATTAAAATTCACAACAAAGCTAGATAAGTTCTGAGGGAGTAATGATAGAATGAGATCGGTGCCCGATTCTTCTAGGAGTTTAAACCCTAGAACATCTAGGTTCAAAATGTATCCAATGAGATTTAATACATGTGGCCTAGATAGGGAACCCTCTCCAAGATTTCTTTAAAAGAGAAAATTTGAAATCTCAAACCATTCCTATCTAGCTCTCTCCTGATAAAGACCATGAAGGTGCTCAAGCATGCTATACACATCTATGTTTTCATGAGACTTCATGAGTTCACTAGACATTTGTGAAAGCATTGAACATTGAATGTTGACCGAATCTATAAACCGTTTTTCATAGATAAGGAACTATTTATCATTCACCTCCTTAGCTGGCAGATCAGGCATTGAGGATTCTAGCATGTAAGATTTTTTTCATGGTGTAGAACCACTTGAAGGCTTTTAAACCACTCATGGAAGTTACTGGTAATTGGGAGGTTGTTTTTATCTAATATTCATCATAGGTATAATGTTGATAAATATATTTCCATTTTATTCTATAATTAAAATAGAATAATATTAGTACATTTTCTTGATTACAAATTATGTGAGAAATAATAAATTAATTGATTTTATTAAAATTTACACTATTTTATCAAGTCTCAATAGCCCTCACCATTGAACTTGGAATATTTATTTGCTTTAAAATTATAGTGGAAAGTATCCATATTACCCTTCTCATAACCCTAATAAATTTTGGTCAAGCCACTTGAAGGAATTTATGTAAGTAGTTCATTGCCAACCATGGGCATGAAACTCCTTGATCCATTGAGTGGATTCCCCAATTCTGAAATTTTGAATTTAATTTCCTCAATAATTGCCTCCAAATTACACAAAGTCTATAAAAGGATACTCTTCTTAAAGTAAAATGGTTAAGTCAACCCAAAACCTTCATAATAATCCCCCTTATAAAAGTAAGTGTCCCAACAAGGGTTGGTCAAACATTTAGTTCTATCGAGTTTTGTTCCAAATCATGTAACAGAAGGCTTAGTCTATCTTAATATTAGGTCTATGGATTTTAATTAATTATGCATAATTTTTTTTGTTTTTTCCTTTACATATCTAGTTAATATTAGGTAGATTTTAGTTAATTAAGTAACCATGTTGGATAAAACATTTACACATTATTCATTTATTTAATTTATTATGCAGAAATTTTATCTTGTTTTATCCTCTACATTTATTGTTAATATTAAGTGGATATTAATTAATTAATTAACCATACTAGATAAAACATTTACACATAATAGATTTATTTAAATTCTATTTTTTCACATTAATTCATTTATTTATGTGACTACAGCCTTGCATACATAAAATAAATAATTTCAAAGATCTAAATAAATAAATAATTAAATGATATATTCATGATCTTTGTCTAACAATTGATTTAATGAGAAGACATTAAATCAAATTGTGACCAAGGGGAAATAACTTCTTTTACCTTTCTTATCATGAGTTACAACATTACACCTTTACACCTATGTATCACCTAAGTTGGAATCCTTATGGTTACATATTGAACTGCCTACACGTGCCTTGGGATACACCATTAATTACATGTATTTATGACTCACACATAGGTGAGGGGAACTAAAGAATTGGTTAAATGGGATTACATAAATATCCTTTGACACATAGGTCCTATATAATAATGGAGGGAGGGATGACTTATGAGCCATTATATTTAATATAATAATAAATAATTACAAACCCATGCAATAAATTAAATTAAAACATCCAAAGCATGAAACGGTCTTGGTTAAGATCATGAATGGTCATGCATGCAATGAATAAGAAAAAGTAATTGGATATCATTCATTTATTTATTAGTTATTTATTCATTCCATTCATTTTTTTTCATTTTATAAAATCCGGTTCAAGGGAGACCGGTGCCCAACATACAACCCAAAACCTGGTCAAGAGAACCAAAAAACAACAAGCAACACAAAACAGGACAACATTAAACATCATAATAACCATAGTCATCCCCGCATCCCATGCAGGATTCTTATTCTCCAGTGGCCGATTTCCACTCCGGGTGTCTCCAAAAACTTTCGCTTTGAACCCGATTCCTAAGTTGATCAAGAGCAGCCGTATTTGGAGATGCCTTCTTAACCCCTCTGCCCTTTTTAACCGCAAGAACTACCTGGATATTCCATTTAGAAGTAGACCTAGTCTACATTGGCCGCGGAAGATAAGAATAATCCTTCATTGGATGCCTTATTAGTGGCGTAGATAAAGGTCTTTCACCTGAAAACCTCATCTGATTCCCACTCCGGACGATATCGCTGAATAAACGGCTGACAAAGGTACCCATGTTTTCTTTTCCTCCCCCAGAGTTCTCCCTTCCCTTCCCGGATTTCTCCCTCAACGCAGACTCAGAGCACCCAATATTAAAACCCGACCTCTGATCTGATTTGTTACTTTCCATCAAGGGTTGTCGCCTTTCCACCAAAGGTTTTTCATCCCCAGCCATATAACCTTATTCCTTCCCCTTACCTTTAATCAAAAGACCCTCCGGAGTCATATCGCCACCAAAGCAGTCCTTCCCGGTGTAAGCATGAACCATCGAAACAGACAAACCCCGAATGGCGCTATCCCACGACCCCTGATTCACCCATTCCAGAAAAAGAGGGTGACTTGCCACATTGAGGGAACCTTCCACAGATCCTGCAACTGGATCCTGCTTCATATGATCAACCTGCCTATCCTCCAGGACCTCCGCATCACACTTTCCTCCTGTAATTACCTCCTCCTCCAGGCCTGTAGTCAAACTATCCTCAACTATCCCCTCAAACCTGTTACTCAAAGAAAGAAACGGATTCACTAGGGGATCAAGACCTTTAACATCCTTCATTCTGGTCGAGTTGGCCACCTCCACAAAACTGAAGCCCCGATCCTCTTCAACCTTCTCTGAATCCACAACATCAGAGGACCGAGCAGTCGTCTCTTTATCCTGGTTCATCCTAATGCTGTCAGTTCCAACTATATGGCCTTCATAAAAAGAAACATTATGAGATCCAGAGGAAACATTCTCCCCAGCTGAAGCAGTCGACTGAGATCCCTTCCCTCCTATTGCCGACTCCTTAGCCATCATAGCCCGACCCACCTTCACACCGTTGTCCAAAATCTTGTTCCTTGATCCATCCTCCATGCTCATTACCTCATTCTTCCCACTGCACTGCGCATCCATTGATCATGAAAGAAATACGCTTTGATAGGCTTCAAAAGAGTGACCCAGACGTTTGCAAAGACCACAAAATTCGGTCCAATTTTCTTCGACAACTCTCTGTTTTTACATGTACTCTTCGTCGATCATGATACAAACATAATCAAAAAGGACACGTGATGCATCCATTTTAACACACACTTGAGGATTTACCGGATGGAAAACCACCTCGGTACGACAGTCGGAACAAAGATATCTGCCTACGAGGTTACCCAGTAAGCGAATAACCGAAGGGTTTTGAAACAGTAAAGGGAGTTTAGGGAAACTTACCCAAACAGCGCTGGAAGGAGAGTACCAATTCATATGAAGATCAAAGGACCACCGCAGAAGCATAAAGCGAGTTCCATTGAAGTTGTGAGGAGGCCTCGCCCAAGCCTGGATGAGATCATCCTCTGATTCAAACCTAATCATAAATTGCTTATTGTCCATCAAGCCAACCACCGCTCGTTCACGAAGATCCCATGATCCAAAGACAAATCGGTCAAAGTCATCCACTGAGGGCCTTCTATGTTTGAACTGGGCCACTAGAGTGAGATTCAGCAAGGCTGAGGACTCTGTGAACTCGGATAAGGAAAGATGAAGATTCAACGCTCCATCGATTAAATCAGAAACCTTAGGGTTGAGCAAAACTTTCGGAAATGGGGGAAGAAACTCCGGGTTAGAGAATGGCCGAAAGGACCTGGCCCTCCCAAGAGACGACGATTCCCCCTCCCCCACCAGGGGGGAGGAGCCGGCGCAGCCACCGCCGTCTTCACCGGGGGAAGAGCATCGAGAGGTCGAGATGAGGGTTCGGCGCAATAAAGGCTGTCTTTATTAGTTCTTTATTATTAAGTTAAATATTCTTGTATTAATTAATTAATTAATTAATTCCCTTCCAACTTAATGATCATTAAAACTTAATTGGAGATACCCATAATTTGTGAAATTCAGAAAAAATAAATGGTAGAACCAATAATTAAATATTTATTTTAATAAATTAATTGATCATTTAAAAAAATTTAAAACCATTATTAAATTTTCAAAGACACAATAGGTTTCAATAAATAAATTAAGGTTTTAATACTAAAATTTTTAATTTAATGTGATTTAATTCTACCATTAATTTGGAGACTAAAAGGTGTGTACAATCTAGCTACATGCTGTGTACCTTGGTTTTCGTGTATCTGAGTCACACACTTGTGGATTTAGTATGTTAAGTCGGCCAGATTACATAGTGTGTACACACCAACTACACACTATGTATTTGCTTTCGGTGTGCCAGATTGGCCTAGTCAATACATGGTGTGCAATAAATGCACCATATGTAATTAACTTCTTGGCACATTCAGGTACAATGTGCCTGGGAACATAGTGTGTGCTTTTGTTACACTCCGTGTAACCCAGTTTTATTGGCCAATGATTTGGAACTTCCCAGTGGAATCTCTAGTCATTATTTATTTGTTATTAAACATTTAAGAAAATTAAAAACCAAACAAACATGATTAATATGTTGATAACATGTTAATTAAAACCAGATTAAATAATGAATAACATGAAATAAAAAACTGACCACAATTGTGCATTGATCAACAATCAAATAAATAATTATAAATTTAAACATGACCCCTATGATACCACTGATGGTTTCAGGCATAATATAAGAATTTTGTGGTAGGTGGTATATTAAAATTTCTTTTAATAATCATTTCTCGAAACCATAAGCGAAGATCTTTCACGTCAAGTTTATAATTAATTTATTTAATATCTGAAGAAATAAATACCAGGGCTTAAGAACTTTCTTCATTAATGATTTTTGATCATCCAAAAAGTCTCTTTCATATTTCCTTCATTTTTCTTTGAAGATCCAAGGATATAATCCCTATAGAGGTGATCCACATGCACTCCAATGATCTATGAGAAACACTACCTGATCACTGGGTTCTAGTATGGAAAATCAAATATCTTATGTTGTTCATTCCTTATCGCTCATTATTTAGTCTTGAAGAAATATCTCTTGTGATTATTGTTTTTAAGAGGGATAAATAAGGAGTATTCGAGAGAGAATTCATTGCACACAATAATTCCATATTCTCAATTCTGGAGGCTCTATACAATAGACACAACTGTCTATTTATAGAGTTAGGATTTAGGTTAAAATATTATTTAATTACATGTAATCCATTAAATTTCATTTATTACCTTTAATAGACCCCATGACACATAATAAAAATAAAAATAATATTATTATTTTGGGACGTGTGCCAACTTTCTCAATAAAAAATATTATTTAACCGAATTGTTAATTAATATTTATCACCGGACACAGTCTTGGTCTGTTCGAACTCATCTTGCATTTATTGAACACCCAAATAATTTTTTTTCATAAATAAATATTATATTCACATACTAGTGAATAAATATTATTAAATAATCAATAATATAAATAAATAAATTTTTATTCATATGTCGAAGAATAAATATTTATTTAATTTATGCGATCAATATAACTTGAATAAAATCATTCATCAGACTTGATAATAATATTTATTCCATTAATTAAACTGAAATAGAATTTAATTGAGATCAATAGAAACAATTTGTTTACGAACCTCTAGGATTATTTCTCATTATCATTAGGTGGGCTTTCCTAAAGTCAAAGATTACTTTCAAGTAATGGGTCCAGATATAAAAGAGAAAGAACTCAACGTCACAACGTTGAAAAACACATACAAATGCTAACTGTGTAATATAATCCCTTTGTCACAATATCTCATCAAATAGGTTACACAATAGTGTTATAAACCTATTTACTCGATACATATTTCTTGGACTATCTAAAATAATCTCGTCGTTACACCATGAACACAAAATTTAATTCGATGGTTTTATTCCAATCAAAGGGATGAGATATCAACTTCTATAAAGATAGAAGGGACAAATACTTCCTCAACTTATCCATTAATGACATGACAATTGTGATAAACACAACATAACCTACTTCCCAGCAATATATGGTGTGATGGTTTTCGTCAGTAAATCTAAGTACATGAGTCATGACATACATTAATAATAATATTAAATTCTAAGGACCATTACAAATGCTCACAGAAATGAATATCTAATGACACCAAAACATGTGGAATTCCTACTGATGGGTATCTTCTCATAATATTATTTCTTGAATATCCCCAAGTGTGAACTTCATGATAAGAATACCCAACCACTTATGAGAACTCACACCTAATGGTCTAAATACTATATGTTCCATCATAGTATGTTATCGAACTGAAGAACTATATTAAGAATATTATTATAACACTTCAAGGTTCTCATCATAGCGGTGAACTTATATGACCTTATCAATGTGAAAAATACTCTAGGACATAAATAAAAATGAACAATAAGTAATAATATGTTAAGTTAATATTCAATACATCAAATATACATGTAATCAAAGTACAATCAGTTGGTCCTAGGACACAAACTCTAATAGACTTATGATTTTTCATGAAAATCATTTATTTAAAAAGGTAAGATAAATATAATTTATTTTAAAACAATTATTATTAAATTTTAGGGAAAATATACATGTTTTTAAGAAAAGGGGGTTTTAATGGGTTTTCATGTTTTCCACTGAACTAACGATTTTCTTTATTTTATCCCTTATTGAGATTTTTTTGCTCATCCCATTATTTTAAATGTTTTTAATAGGGTTTATAGATGGGTAAGAGAAAATAAGAATTCAAGTTGTAAGTTATGAAGTTTTTTTATGAAAATAAATCTCATTTTAATTTAAATAATTTTATTTTTATGGGAGAAATGGATACTGTGCAGAAGAGTCCACTTGTAATGTATGGTTTTACTAAGTAAGAGTTTGTCCCAATTATATAAAAATATAGACCTAAAATATCATTTGGAAAAGAAAGTTATTTATAGTTTTAGAAGAACTAGAATATTTATTGTTTAAGTTTGGGTCCTTACAATTGGTTTTAGAGTAGATTTTAGATAATTTAGGTGATTAGGATGTTCCATTGTGAGATTTTCTTAAGATTTATGGATTTCATCATGGGTTTGCAAGTTTAAGTTTGATTATAAGTTCAAGGTATCTGAAACATATTTTTATATTTTAAGTGATGGATTTTGAGTTGATTAATGATATTTTTTAGATTGGATTAAGAAGGTTAATCAACTTAGTTATAATGGATTCAAAGGTTAAATTATTATAGAAATTATATGGGTATAGTCTTCATTTTAACATGTAACAATTCATCTCATGTTTTTAATGTTATTCTTCACTACATATTAAATATATTTTATCAATATGGAAGGAGAAGGATCTCACGTAACCTTCTTATCCATTATAGATGATTTAATAATCATTATCATGGAAAAATATTCTTTATATTATCTTGAATGTTTTTTGAGCATCCAAATCACATGGAAGAGACTATTTGATATGTCCAAAACCTTTTAATTTCTCCAAGATTTCAGCGGATCAGGGTATTTATATTTTTTAATTTAAAATACTAGACTCATTCATGTCATTTAAAAAGAGGAATGAAATCAAGGTCTTGACTATTCCGTTTCTAGAGATTTGTACTATTTGCTGGAAGATAAAGGGTAAATAAACAATATAAAGGAATAATCTGATGTCTAGATTTAGGGTATGAGTTATTTTATTATGATATAAGTATGAATCATGATTGAGTGATATTGAAAAATCATTATTAAATATTCCATATCATGATTTATAGGAATAAAGTATTATAGAATAATAAAAATATGTGTTTATGTATAGAGTTTTCAAAAAAATATGATAGAGCGGTATTTCATCAATCTTATAAGCATTATGAAAGACCTAAGAAATATTCCATAGTAGGTTTTGTTTTAAAAAATTGGAAACATATGTTATATAAAATCAATACCTATGAAAATAAGTGTAGTGAAAAGGTGATAATTGTTTGTGAGACATTCTTTGGGGCTTGATAAATGTTTGAGGTATATGTAACCCTTATTATGATATGAAAAAAGTTAATTAAGGAAGAATGACTTTAATTTTAGTAGAAATAAGTTTAAAGTTATTGGTAGACTTTATAATTTATTTGATCTCTAATTTTGAGGTAATTATGGGTTGTTACAATTTGGGAACATATGTTTTATCAGAGAGATAACCATGAAATTGAAAAGTGATTTGGTGATTAGGATATTAATGTTATTTTATAAGGTGTCCATAATTATGAGAACTTTATATTATTAAGATAAGTATAATATTGTGGTATTTTATTTGAGAAATAAAGGTTTAATTATCTATTATTTTATTTTTTAATTATGGTGATTCATGTATTTATGGAAATGGTTAGCATACATAGAGATTATGTGATTTAGGAAATTACATTTTTGGTAGATACATTAAGAGTGATTGATGTTATTTTGGGAGAAAAAATGTTAAATTTATCTTGGAATATAATGTGATAAAATACTTCTAAGTTTTGGGTTTCAATCTTAGTTTGGACTATTTTGAATAATTTTAAGGATAATTATTTATTGAATGATCTAAGTTGAATTTTGGGTATTACTGTTGAATTTTAGAGATTAAAAGTGGGTTTTTTTCATTTGAAGTTTTGGGAATTATCTTATCTTTTACAAAATTTTTTTATTTTGGTTAATGTATAAGGAAATTATGAATATATTGTTATCTTTTTGAGGATTTTTTTGATATGTAGAAGTTTATTCAAGTTCTTTAAGAATAAAAAGAATCTATACTCAGAATTTGGAGAAAAAGATTAGTTTGTGGTGAAAATTTATTAAAGGATGAAATTATAATTTTCAAGTAAGTATATTTCCTCATGTTATTAATCTAGGTAGTAAAATAATTCCTCAACTCTATAAAAATGATATTGAAATAAAACCATTATCCATTTACCTTTTTTTGGGAAATCAATGAGCTTTTAACCAATCATATATTTATGATTTTGTGTTGGTTAAATTTCTATTGAACATGTTTTCTATCACTATCTATCAGTCTATGAGAGTTATATTTTCGCTTCCATGTACAATTTTTCCTATATGGAAACCTAGTTATGTATTATTTCATATAACCTTCACACTTCCCTTCCTTTCTTTTAAAGCAGAAGTTTTATTAATCTTTTTTTGATGTGGGATTTCAATAAAGGTATTTTGAAAAGTAAAAACTTGGTTACCGAGACCAAATTAAAAATTTTTAGGATGATTTTTTTTAAAATGGGGATAATTTAACATCAATAGATTTTAAAAGGAATGAATATGTTTGATATCATACAAGATACACAAAACCGTGCTTAAATAAACAAAATATTATTATTATGTGACCATTATAACATAGCCATTAAATTGGATGGAATGAATATGATTAACTAAATTATTAAATACAAAATATTCATATTCATTAATAATTTATTAATTAATGGTTATAAAATTAATCACTTAATTTTAGTGAAGTCTTTTTATTCTTCAAATAAACTTTTTTCAAGAATGATTTTTATTACTTTTGTGAGAAAAAATAAAATTAATTTATAAAACTTTTACAAATTTTATTTAATGAAATAAATATAATTTTTAAATTTTAATATCATAATTAGGTTATGGTGAAATTTTGATATTTTTCTGAAACATTTGATTATTCAATGAATAGTGAAAATTACCATTTTTATTGAAAATTGTATTTTATTTTCACGAATTTACAAATTCAAATTATATTTTAGATTAGTTTTAAAATTTAATTTGTTCCTTTTGATTTAAAATAACACAATTATGGTTTTTGAAATGTATTTTATTCTTGAATTTGGTATAAAATCATTTTATGTTTAAAAGGGAAATTTTTCCAAAAAACCACTTTTCATTGAATTTTGTTTATTTAATTTTAAATTAAATGCCACAAATTTTGTGTTTTGAATTTTGAAAAATTGATTATATATTTTTAATTTGGGGGTATAAATTTATTAAATAAGTTACTTTTATTTTTCTATAATATGAATAAAAACCTTAGTAGTTTTTGTTACCATAGTAAAGGCTAAATTGGGCAATTAAGGGTAAACATTAAATGATAAGGTATAGAAAATGTTCCTATCACTTGAACTAATTTTATTTTATATGTAATATTCACAAATAATCGTTAAAGCCTCAAATATATGGCCTATTATTTTTATTTTCATTTGATTATGACATTTACAATATTTATTTAAAGAAAAGTCAAAGACGCCACACTCACATTTTTACTAATTATAACATTTTTAATATAGTGTTATCTAGGGATTATATTTTACTATAAATAGTATTTTTAAATATAACATATTTATCTTAAATAAGTTAATTTATTTGTTAAATTTTAGTGAATAAATAATTACCTTAAATGCATGCACAACACTGATCTAATAATTATTTATTTAATGAAAAAATAAAATAAATGATAATAAAATATTAAAATAAATATAATATGAGATAATTAATGCAATCTATGAATTTTATAAATTAATTTCACATGTTAAAGATGTATTAAAATATTTGGTTTGAATTTATCTTATTGTATTTATTTTATTAAAGTCAAAGTAATGAATAGTCCTTAAAATTGACATTATGAATATTTTTTAGTAATTAATATTTTTTAAAATGATATAAAATTAATAGAAATATTAATTTTGACCAAATTATTTGGATAAGGTTTGAAATTTTATTCATGATCTATTTATGGGTCTTTTGGCATTTTATAATAACTATATTAACCCTTTAAGAGTAAAAATCCATGTTGTCACGGTAAGAGTTAAAGGGGTTAAATAAGGGTTAAAACCAAAAGATAAGGGTATAATCATGACGTAAAATTATACAAATAAATTATGGGATAAATAGGATTCACACATTATCACCTTATATTTTAATTTTAGTTGTTTAAAGGTCAATTTTCC
Source organism: Viscum album (assembly GCA_963277665.1). Classification (NCBI taxonomy): domain Eukaryota; kingdom Viridiplantae; phylum Streptophyta; class Magnoliopsida; order Santalales; family Viscaceae; genus Viscum; species Viscum album. The sequence continues at coordinate 1,029,235,288 of OY728147.1, forward strand.
ATGAAAATGACTTATATATTATTTAAATCAAAGGTAGTTACAAAATGTAACTCTCTTTGTATTTAATATCTTTTATTTTTCTACATAGGTAAACAATAAAGATATGAATGAACATAAATTTCTATTTTGATATTAATTTAATTATTTTTATTATATTAATTTATATTAATTTTTTAAAATTATATAATTACCTTAAATTATTCTGCAATGATAAACTAGTATTTATTTAATTAAGAGAAAAATAAAATAATTGATTTTAAAAAATATTAATTTTGATATATTTCGGATGAGTTAATGTGTATAAATTTTTTCCTATATCTATATGATATATTATAGATTTTTAAAGAATTATATTTGAATTCCCTTTTTTGTATTGATGCATTTGAAGTCAAATTAAATGAATAGTGTCAAAATTAACATTATTGATAATTTATCAAAATAATATTTTATTAAATTATTAAAAATTCATAAAAATATTATATTTGTCCATGTGAATGGAATATAGTTGAAAAATTTATAAATGGTCCATTTATGAGTCATTTTTCCATTTATAGTAACACTATTAACCCCTTATAATTAAAATATTGGTTACTACGATTAAGGTCAAAATAATTAATCAATGCATTAATAAAAAAGATAAGGTATAAAATGACACATAAAATTGTATAAATTATATTTTTTGATGATATTAAAAACCTATCCTATCTTATCTTTGAATCTATTTCCTTTTAGAGGTATTTTTCATGGTAAATAAATTTATTAGAATTTAATATTTTGAGAAATTCAAAAAGTGTCCCTCACCTTAATTATAAAAGGGAACCTCCTCCCTCAATTCTTCATTCCACATTGAGAAATTTATTGTAATTCCCCAAAACTTGTATCTCATATAATAATAAAATTATACTTTTATTTTTTTTTAATTTCTTTCTAACCAAACAAAACTTATGAGATGAACACAAGACTTTTTATTTAAACAAGACACCGAAGTGTTTACAATGCACCAATATCACAAGAAACCATTCTACCCAAAAATACATATTAAAAAACCTATCAAAATTATAGAGAGACCACCCAAAACAAAAAGAACCCCAAGAAAGTAATATGGGTCCTTAGGATCCTTCATAACAAACATTAGTATGGCCAAAGCCACCGCAGCTGCGCTAAGAACCAATGGAATGAAGAGAGCCATTTTCTTCAATTGCCTTGAATTTAAAACACCCTAAGGCATGGTTTTATAAGGCATCAACTTGACCTTTTCCTTGAGTGACCATTGAATTCCAACAATAATAATTATAGCCATTGGCCTTTTGGTGAATTAATTAAAAGCATTTAAGTATAATTTAGTTTTCCAAATATTTAAGTTATGGATTGAAAATTATAAAACAACCTCTAATTATGAACTTTAAAAGGACATGGTATAATATTTTGAACTACACTTAAGTGATTTTGAAAGGAGATGAAGAATTCAAACGCCTTGCAAATATTCCAAAAATGTTGTAAATGTTTTCATTGCTAAAGCTTAAACAATGTTTTAATTAAACTATGTTTGATGTATTTTAAATAAACTATGTTTTGATATCTATAATACTAGTATAAAAGTTTTCATGTGGATATATTAAATTTAAACTTTGTATATTATAACTTTAGCGTTTATAAAAATTTTAGTAATACTCTTAGTTAAGACAAAGTATAATTTAATTTGTGTTCTTTAATATATCAAAGTTTAAATAGAAAGTCACATTTTATAAAATATTTGCCTTTATAGTTAAAATGAATGTATCAATTTCCTTGTGACTTTATAATTTTTAAATTTGGTGTTTATAAAAAAACAATCCCTTTAGGGACAACCCTTAAGTCAGGCCAAGGGAGGCATCCCATTCTAGGTGGCTGAGCCTAGCCCTTATCCCCAGCTCAGGCCGACCCGAGTGTGGGAATAGTTTCTCTGAAGGGCAAACAAAAGCACAGGAGCACATGAGCGTGCCACCATGGGTGCGAGGTCACGACAAGGCAGGGGTAGTCTGAGGCCTGCGGGGGGAGGTGAGAGCCCATGTATAAGGCCCCCTGGTGTGTGTTGTGATTTATGAACATATTGAGGAAGTCTTAGGCTTATAAAGAGGCCACGAATGTCCCACTGATTCGATGTGGGATGAGGATTTTTAGGAGAAACGAGATCTAGGTCATTGGATCGGGTCGCACGTGATCTGGGCCATCGATCTCGATCCAGCACTCAACCCTGAGCAACTTTGGAATACCTATGCGTTTTCATACACCATCTGATCCGATGTGGGTCTAATCTCGGCCGCCCGAGATTTTTAAAACATCACGTCGAACCAGGGCCATCCGATCTAGATGTGGATCAAATCCAAGTTTTCCATCACTTTTAAAATCCACAAATGCAACCCGACCCTCAGATCAAGGCTGGAACAGATCCTGGCCGTCCATTTATTTCTCGGTTTGTCTTCCCGCGGCATCTTCTTCCTCTTCTCCACTTGCTTTGAACCAGTAACCCCTACATAACCTATTTGCACCATTTTCTTCTCCCATGACAGCCGCTGGACCCCCTCCTTTCACGCGTTTTCCACAAAGACCTTCCCTAGGTCTTTTAAAATACCGAAGAGGCCTCAAATTCTATTAAAGTTCCCTTAAAATATTCTGTAAAATTTGAGTATAATATATTTTATATGAGCAACCCTTTTCACCCACAAGCATTCCTTGGTTTTTCCTCCTCCTCCAACACTTTCTTCAGAAACCTCTGAACTCTTCCTGAAGCCCTGTCCTCCCTCCTCGAACTAATGTAAGGATTTTAAATTCCCTTGTCTTTGTTGTTTGAGGGCATATATATATAAATGTGTATAATCATAAGAATATATATTTAACCTTACGGTTTAGTTAAAACTTTCTCTTAACCGAACCTAAGCCTTCTGGATTTTGAGTCCACGAAGTTTTATGAACTTGAGGGTTTGCATAATGAAAAATATATAGATGATATATATATATATACATGATTGTATGTATTTTTTATTTATATATATATAAACAGGTATGATCATATGGTTTTGGATGGAAACCCTCAAATGCCCAACCCTAAGTTTTCTGTTTTTGAGTCTAGGAGGTTTTATGAACATAAAAGTGTGTTTTATACATGAAAAAATTAATTAGGTAATTTATATATATATATATGAGATTGTTTGTATAAACGGTTTATGGATATATAAATTCTTGTATGGTCATATGGTTTTGGGTGAAAACCCTCAAACACACGACCCAAGGTCTTACAGATTTTGAGTTATGCAATCTTTTAAACTTGAAGTAATATTTTCTTTCCTCATGAAATGTTGATATTCGATTGTATATACACACATATTTTTTTATATAACCATAATGTTTAAAATGAACCTCTATGATGTTTCAGTTTCAAGTCACCTACACTTTGAGTTTCAAAAATGAGGTTGATTTTTTTTAAACATATGGAATTATGTTTTCATATATGTTTATATATAGTATACATGGTCTTATATTAAAGTATAGTATGTATAACCCACCTTCTATATAAGGCCCCAGCCTTAAACCTTACTTAATATTGAATTAAATGAGTAATTCACATTGAGGATCTTTTCAGGTTTAGAGTTTTAGAGAATTAGGACATAATTATTACATCTCAAAAGATTACAAAGTAGTCTCTTCTACTAAATTTCCATAGAATAAAAACTCTTAAAAAGAAACATTTCTAGTTTCATGTTTTAGGTATCATGACTTTCCCTTGATCCCATCCTTGACCCTATTCCACGCTAAGTCTTGTGAAAAACATTTCAAAAACTTGGGATGAGCATAAAAACTCAGTAAGGGATACACAAAGAATAAAAACTGTTAGTTTATCAAAACAAAAAGTAAATCATGTATACTTTATCAAAGTAATGCTTTTCACCTTTATGAAGTAGTAAAAACTCTTCACTGAATAAAATATCATTACTTACCTTTTTGTAACCAAAGGATTACCATAAAACCCATATAAAGAACACATAACATATATAAAGGTAACTTGGGACATAAACATACTTAAGTGGAATAACCATATGGTCGACTCCCACACATATCACTTAATGGAATAGCCATATGGCCAATTTCCATACATACTAAATGGAATAGCCATACGGCCGACTTCCATACCCAATGCATTGGAGGTTATAACGTAACCACCCGTCCTGGTATTCACGACACCACCCATCATATGGTTTATAACGTAACCACCCGTTAAAATGTCCAAGTACCAATATAAAATCATAAAACATAAAACCAATATAAAGGAATGATAACATTTCCACATTTCAATCACAATATATCATAAATATATTGACATAATAGAATCCTTTATCAAAACCATTTTCAATACCAAAATACATAAAAGAGTATATGGTATTTATTTTATTCTAAAAACATTACGGCTTGTTGAGGAAGCCAAAGACCAAATAATACTCGCGGTGGCGGAAAAGGTCTTTGTCGCCGCGTACGTTAAAAGAAACATTACTTTTTGTCGTTTTGTAAAACGCTTCGTAGAAAAAGATTCCTTTTTTTATAAAAGTAAAAGTCAAAGGGGTTTATACACCGTATAAAAGAAAGTTGTGTATAAAACGAAATATGCCTCAATGAAAGGAGATTGAGACGAAGTCCCTCACAAAGACGGTATCCTTGCTTTAAGGATAAATCAATTGCATAATTATGTGTGACAAAAGAATACACCAAATATAAGTGGATATTAAGTGTAAAACAATCAGAGGTTATTCACACATATTCATAGAATGACATATTCAAGGAGTACAAGTTTATCCCAAAGAATCAAATTTGGGCTAAGAAGTTCCCTTGCAAAAATTTGACAACCTAACGACGTCACTTCAAAAATTCAGAAAATGAGTTGATGAGAGATAAAAAGGGAATCTCATCACTTGGACATAAAATTTACATCAATCAGGATATAGAATAACATATCCCAACATAATAGTATGTGAATTAAAAGACATAACAAACTAAGTATTTTAAAAAGAGGAGGGTGAAAGGTTCCCTTACCGACTTGGGTAACTTTCGAAAAGTACACCCCATTGAAGAAGTGTCATACAATGAATATGTAAATACACATAAATGGAATTATATTACAAAAGGAGTGTAATAGTGGGCAGTACATGAACCACTCAATGGAAATTGTGGCAAATGTAGCATAAATCTCACGGGAATAAAAGTGAGATGAAAAATCTCTTACGAAAACTCGGCAGCCTAACGGCGCCACTTAAAACTTCCAAAAATGAATTGATGAGATCAAATAGGGTATCTCATCACATTAAAACAAAATTTACAGCAAGAGGAATATGAAATAACATCCCCCATCATAACAAATAGAAGCTTAAAATAAGTGACATAAAGGAGAGTACTTTAAAAGAAAGAGATAGGTTAGATCTCTTACAAAAATTCGGCAGCCTATCGACGCCACTTAAAACTTCCAAAATGGATTGATAAGAGAGAATATGGTCTATCATCATATGAACATAAAAATTACAGTAAGAGTAATATAAAATAACATCCCAATAACAAGAAATATGATCTTTAAAAGGAATGATATAAAAGAATGTACTTAAAAAGAAAGAGAGGTGTAGGATCCCTTACCTCGGGTCCGACTTGACTCGATCGTTCTTTAATCTCCTGAATAAAAAACTTGAGTTAATTTCTACTTCCTTAATAACCTTTTTCAAGTTCATTATTCCTTTTATATCACTTATTACCATGTCATAAACATTATGTAATCATTTAAGTTAATAATATTTGTTTTGCCGATATTTGGTTCTTAAGTCGAAAGTGGACTTCTTACAATTACATGTTGTTCATGTGGCCAAATGTTTATTATATACAGAATTGTATTCATGATGTAGATATCATATATTTTATATATATTCAGTACATGCATGCATTTATAACATTACATAATCATTTAGAGGTAATAAATGAAATGCACCGTTCATAGAGACGGTAAGCCGTACGTACGCATGAACGCTACTTTCATTTCTATTTCATATTTTATAGAATGGAATAATAATGATATAAAGGTATATTATAATTACAGTATAATATCATATATAATATCATAGTTCCATCCTTTATACATCCCACATATGGTATTTAACGAATCAAATCACTTTGAGGGGGCGGTAGTCCGCACTTCCTTAAATGAAGATATCACGTTTACCCATAATGGAAACCATAAAGGTATGCCCAAAATGAAAAAAAACAGAAGCTTAAGGAAAACATAAACATATTATATATCATATATAAAAAACAGTGACATCATAATGTCCACCTTTGAAGGTGTTAAATTAGTATTGAACAATCATCGTTTTGGGAGGCAGAATTTCGCCATCCACGGAAACCATATGTTCTTTAACCATTTAATGTAGTTTTTTGAGAGTGTAGCTCGAATAAATCTTATAACAACATCCTAGTATATTTAAGATACTGGTGTTTTTACAAAAGAAGTAAATAAAAAGAGTTTAGGGGGTTGGAGAAGCAAAATAAAACAAATGAACATGAGAGAATGAATTACCTTTAAAAGTGTAACTCCTTTTGATTTGAGCCTAAAGGCTTTCTTTGAAAGGATTATGTCCAAAGGGAATCCTCTAGGATTAGGAGAGGTATGTGGAGAGAGTAAATGGGCAGGGTATGGCCGAGCCAAAGGCTTGAGGAGTGTGTGAAATGAGGTAGAGGTGGGGGCCTTTTATAAGAGGAGAGGAGGGGCACTTTTGGAAAGTAAGAAATATTACTTTATTTGAAAATGTGTTTCGGTTTTAAAAGGTCCCATATTGATATAATTCGTGGATAAGTTGATAAGGGTTCTAAATCCACCCATCCAATAAGTTTTGGACATGTTTAGTTTATAGATTTTACATTATCTTTCCATTTTATTTAAATCGTCAAATAATGATGTCATCGCCGCATCATTATTATGTCATCAATAATTTAATTTATTTAGTGTTTAAAAATTATAAAAAAAATACTATGATGTAGGAAATCTTTTTATCTTTCCAATTACTATTTATAATCAAAAATCGGATCTTTATAACCCCATGTAAAAATTGTTTTCGTAAAATAACTCAAGTTTGTGTCATTTTTACTTTAACATTAAATAAAAAGTTATTTATGTCATTTCCCAACCAAAGTGGATCCATGGGGTCCCCAAGTTGACCCATGGCTTGTCTTGGTCGTCCATGACACAAACAATGATGGTAGGACATGTGTCAAGCTCATCTTAATTTATTAAAGCATTATTTTTACCTTAAACTACACTAATTACCACTAATCGCGATTAAAAACTTAATAAGTTACTATTCACCAAAAAATTATTTTTATCCCATTGAACCACATTTTACTTCTTAATGACAACCATGTATGTCAGATTTTTGAAATTCAAAACACAAAGATGGCAAAATTTCATTTAAACGGAAAAATCAGTTTTTATAAGTACCACTTAGTGGTTTCACTATTCATCAAAAATTGAAGTTTTTCAGAAAAATCCCAAAAATTCACCATAAGCTTTATTTGATATTCCGAATTCAAAAATGAAGTCTATTTTACAAAATTAAAAACATATAATTCAGATTAATTAATTTAATAATTAATTCCCGCTGTCAAAGCAAATAGCGTGTTTTTATGAAACAATAAGTATCAAAAGATTGACACTAGTTTAAGTCTGATTTCAAAGTGAAATTAATTCCAACGACCACTATTGGATTTAATGGTAAAAATATATTCTAATTTCACTTTAAAACCAATTCAAAATATAATCTAATCATATAAAGAAATTAGATTAAAAAGAGGTTTTGAATTAAATTACAACATTTTACACTATTCATTGAAAAAAAGAACTTTATCGGAAAGATACCAAAAATTTACACAAAGTAAATTTTGATGTCCCGATTCTTAAGAAGAGTTTTATTTGGTCCAATAGAATTTATATGAGTGAACAAAACTATATTTAATGACGGTTCTCCATCAAAAGGCGATAAGTGAACCTTTAGTGAAAACTAGGGCATATACGCATAAAATTGAATTCTTTCCGTATTTTAAGCCATTATCTTTTATTGGATAAATTTAAAAACATTTAAAAACATATATAATCATATTTTAGTTATTTCTATCCATTCCCGCCAATACAATGGCTACATGTTAACTACCATTTAAAATAATATTATTTTATTATTAGAGTGCAACGTAAAATTCCCAAGAAACTCGTTGTTGCGTGTTGGGTACGCCATCGAGCATAGCGTCCCCTTTAAAGTCATATCAGTATTTTTATTCACAAATATGCATAAATAAGAAAATGTCATATTCTTTATTTACCTGGGGTGTTACATTCTAGACCTGTTTTAAGTCCCTCAACATTGGACTTCAATGATTTTATTAACATTTTGATAAACATGTTTGTTCCGTTTGATTTTGGTGTAAGAACCCTAGGTATACCCGATTATTCACATAAGTTATATGTGTGATTGAGGTATACAATTTTATAAATTTTTTTAGTAAATAAACCTTTAAAATCATATTTTTATGATTTGGGAACTTTAGTTAATTAATGAGATTAAAATATCAAAGTCATATGGGTGTCATGTATTTTTAGGTTTAATCTCTCTTATACATGATATGTTTTCAGATTTGTGAAAATATGGGTGTACACATAAACTTTGTCCTTAATTTTATTTAAAAATTTCCAAGGTTTACAAAGGAAATATAAAACACGTGTTTTCAAAATATATTTAGTTTTGTTTAAACACTACTCTATATACATACCCTCATGTATAAATGAATTTTCATAGCACTCAACCCTATGTGTGGAAATTCCAATTACTATACCTTAGATGTGTTTAGTTCATGAAATGTTTGGTTTAACTTTTAATTAGTTATGCATCCAATTCCAATATGAATTTTGATTAATAAGGTTTTAGAAATTTTAAGGTTACTATTGCATGTGACTAAACTTGTGTTCCTTTTAGTACCTTGGATGTCATCACATATGCCATAGTATACATACTATATTTACTATTCAATGTCAAAGTCATGTAGTTTTTAGTTTTGTTATCAACCTTTTAATGCATGAATCACCTTATATATATATATTGTAAATGTTAAAGGATGAAATTTAACTACTATGACCAAATATGAAATAAATTAAATTATTAAAGGTGTTAAGGGGCACTTTGAATAATATGAAATGTTAAATTAAATTATTCAAGGTGGTGTGGGACACTTTGAATAATGTGAATTAAGGAAACAAGAAATATCTGACATTTAAAATGACAAGTAATAATTAATTTACTAAATCAGAGTGGTATTTTCACTTTGATTTAGAGTAATGAGGAATGCATTGGACTTAGTATGTGGTGGATGGGGCCCACTATAGCCCCTCGATGCATCGGTAGGTCTCACGAGATGAACTACGGTCTTGGAACAAGGCCTTGAAAAAATGATTATTTATGGTCCTAGCACGAGGCTGGACCGTATGGTTATGATGTACGACATATGCACTTTCCTAATTATGACTAAATAATTTAATTAACCAGAATAATATTCCACTAGTAGAATATTCTTGGTTAAAAATCTTATGTTTATGAGAATCAGAAGAAGTTAATGTCATGGAATGTTATTTATGCAGTACTCAGAGAGTCTTTAGCTCATGTATGTTTCTCAATAGTAAACAATAAAATTGAAGTTTTTATTTAAGTGAAACTCTAATAATGTGATACTCTTAGTTATTAAATTTTGCACTTGCATATTCACATTTCATACTTATAAAAGTTAGAATGTCTTTCACTTATTATTCTGAATGATCATGCCTATAATTAAATCATGTTCCCTTGTAATTCTGTTAGTATGATTTTAATTGTGCACTTATATTTCTTAGACAATTGTTATGGTACATGTGTTACAACATTTTTCAGAATTTTTTTTATGGAAATTTTTAAATAATTTTTTCAAAAGTTATATTTGTTTATTATTATATGTTTTAAAACCCCTCACTGGGCATTCTCATACTCACCCTACGTTTTTAAATAAAATTTTTCAGGTATTAGTTTTCAGCTGAAGAGGCTTGTCAGAAGTAGATGATTTCCCAGAACCTGAACCTAATTCGATCCTTTGTATGGGACATGATGTGTAATTTATCAATGTATATTTGTTTTTGTAAAAATAAAATTACACATCATGAATCAAGGCACTACCTCCGGGTATTCTAGGGATGGGTCCTCATAGTTGGTATCAGAGGATTCAATTTAGATAAATCTGGAAAACCAGAACTGAAACAAAGAAAGATTTACTTAAACATTACTAAATATGTGATTTTTATTAATTTTTAGATGGAAAACAAAGGTACTAGTCTTCTATCTCTTCCCACTGAGGCCCTAGAAACCATAATTTCAATATCCAGCCACGAAAATTTTGTAAACTATGCCCATATCCATATGAATTGCAAACACCTCTATAACGTATCTAACTCTCCCCGAGTACTTCAACTCCACTAAGGAGCAGGCTAGGACTATCTTTTTTATGATGCAAACCCAATTTTCATTATATGCATGTCGTGGTAAATACTTTGAAGGAATTTTTAGATGCTTCACCGCAGCGGAAGGCATCTCATCCCTCATGGCCTTCCAAGAAGATGCAGTAGCGGGAGACCTCCGCACTGCATATATGTGTCAAGTCTTGTCCTATGGCCATTTTGGTCAAGTAATGGACTTCAAAATTCTTGAATTTGAAGCCTCCCATTATGTGTATAGACATCAAGTACATACTGACATCTCTCAGTTATACGCCCCTCATGTCAGACTCTAGAGACACCATAAGTGCACCCACGAGATTGAACCGGACTACTCGGGTTGCATATGGTTCCGGGAGATTGAGAGTTTTGAACTTTCTTTGGGGATTCGTGTAACTGGGAACTGGGGGAACCATTATCCCTTTTTATGTATTAGTGGTTATATGAGAATATGAATTGTTATCTCTTCTTTCTTCTATCTTTTCTTCATTTATACTTTTGGGTGGATTTCACTAAGTGAAATTTCATAATTAATTTTCAGATGGAAGGACAAACCCACATTTTATCCCTTCCAGTTGAGATAATAGAGGTTATTATGGTCAAAACTTGTGAAGAAGAGTACCTACCCTTCACAAACTTGTGAAGAATGTGCAAGCAACTTTACAAAATATCAAACAGTCTGGACATTCTCTGCTCCTTCCAGGGGAATGCTTACTTATACTACCGCATAGCCATGATCCAACTGGCCGAGTATAGGTGAAGGGGAAAATACCATAAAGGGATTTTCCAATGCTTCACTCTAGCCCAGAACTTCATAGCTAGAGTAAGATTTCAAGAGGCTGCTTTGGAGGGAAACCATTGTGCAACCTACATGTACCAACTACTTAGTTTTAGCTTATATAACCACGTTTATGACTTAGATGTTCTCAATCAGAAGATTGTTCGGCGAGTCCATAGAGACTTTTTCTATTTGGACATCTCTGAACTTTCCACCATTCGAGCCTCACTCTGGAAGCCTGAATGCACTATGCAAGAGTTCAACCCTTTCTGCCCGAGGTGTGTCTGGGCCAAGGAAGCAGAGGAGTTGAACACCAATATGGGAATTCACCTGGACACATCAGAGGACCCTTCAAAATGGAGGATGTGGTGAAGTTTGTGAGGGAGTCTTTTTAATATGGTTATTTATAATGAATTGTGAGGATGCAATTATTTGTAAGGGGAATAATGTAACACCCCAAAACTTGTATGTCATATAATGATAAAATTATACTTTTATTTTTTTTAAATTTCTTTCTAACCAAACAAAACTTATGAGATGAACACAAGGATTTTTATTTAAACAAGACACAGATGTGTTTACAATGCACCAAGATCACAAGAAACCATTCTACCCAAAAATACCTATTAAAAACTAGATCAAAATTATAGGGAGACCACCCAAAACAACAAAAACCACAAGAAGGTAATATGGGTTTTTAGGATCCGTCATAATAAACATTAGTATGGCCAAATCCACCACATCCGTGCTAAGAAATAATGGAATGAAGAGAAACATTTTCTTCAATTTCCTTGAATTTAGGATACCCTAAGGCATGGTTTTATAAGGTATCAAATCATCCGTTTCCTTGGGTGACCTTTGAATTCCAACGAAAATAATTATAGCCACTGGCCTTTTAGTGAATTAATTAAAATCATTTAAGTATAATTTAGTTTTACAAATATTTAATTTATGTATTGAAAATTATAAAACATCCTCTAATTATGAACTTTAAAAGGACATGGTATAATATTTTGAACTACACTTAAGTGATTTTTAAATGAGATGAGGAATTCAAATGCCTTGAAAATATTTCAAAAATGTTGTAAATGTTTTCATTGCTAAAGATTAAACAATCTTTTAATTAAAATATTTTTGATTTCTTTTAAATAAACTATGTTTTGATATCTATAATACTAGTATAAAATTTTTCATGTGGATATATTAAATTTCAATTTATAAACATTGTATACTACAAATTTAGTGTTTATAAAATTTTTAGTAAAACTCTTAGTTAAGACAAAGTATAATTTAATTTGTGTTCTTTAATCTATCAAAGTTTAAACAGAAAGTCACATTTTATAAAATATTTACCTTTATAGTTAAAATAAATGTATCAATTTCCTTATTACTTTATAATTTTGAAAGTAGGTGTTTATAAAAAAAATCCCTTTTGGGCCATCCCTTAAGCTAGGCTGAGGGAGGCAGCTCATTCTAGGTGGATAAGCCTGGCCCTTAGCCCCAGATCATGCCGGCTCGAGCATGGGCATAGTTTCCCCAAAGGGCACACAAGAGCACAAGAGCGCATGATCGCGCCACCGTGGGTGCGAGGCCACAATAAGGTAGAGGTAGGAAGGAGCCCGTGTATAAGGCCCCCTGGTGTGTGATGTGGTTTCTGAACATATTCCATGAGTCTTAGGTTTATAATGAAGCTGTGAATGATCCCACTGATTCGACGTGGGATGGGGATTTTCATGTGAAATGGGATCTGGGCCGTTGGATCGCGCCGTACGTGATCTGGGCCGTCAATCTTGATCTAGCGCTCGACCCTCCACAACTGTGGAATACCTATTCATTTTTGTACACCATCTGATCCGACGTGAGTCTAATCTCGGCCGTCCGAGATTTTGAAAATATCGCATCGAACCATGGCCATCTGATCTAGCCGTGGATCAAATCAAAGCCGTCCATCACTTTTAAAATCCATAGACGCACCCCGACCATCGGATCAAGCCTGGAATAGATCCTGGACATCCATTTATTTCCCGGTTTCTCTTCCCGTGGCCTCTTCTTCCTCTTCTCTGCCTACTTTGAACCAGTAACCCCTACATAACCTATTTTCACCATTTTCTTCTCCCATGACAGCCACTGGACCTCCTTCCTTTCACGCATTTTCCACAAAGACCTTCCCCCTCAGTCTTTTAAAATACCTAAGAGGCCTAAGATCCTATGCAAGTGTCCTTAAAATATTCTGTAAAATTTTAGTATAATGTATTTTATATAAGAAACCCTTTGCATACCCAAGCATTCCTCGGTTTTTCTTCCTCCTCCAACGCTTTCTTCAGGAACCTCCGAACTCTTCCCGAAGCCCTATCCTTCCTCCTCAAACTAATGTAAGGATTTTAAATTTCTTTTTCTTTGTTGTTTGAGGGTATATACATATAACTCTGTATACTCATAAGAATATATATTTAAGCCTACAGTTCAGTTAAAATTTTCTCTTAACCGAACCTAAGCCTCCTGGATTTTGAGTCCAAGAAGTTTTATGAACTTGAGGGTTTGCATAATGAAAAACATAGAGATGTGATATATATATATACACATGGTTGTATGTATTTTTGGTTTATATATAAATAAATAGGTATGATCATACGGTTTTGGATGGAAACCCTCAAATACCTGACCCTAAGTTTTCTGTTTTTGAGTCTAGGAGGTTTTATGAACATAAAAATGTGTTTTATACATGAAAAAATTAATTAGGTACTTTATATATATATGTTATTGTTTGTATAAATGGTTTATGGATATATAAATTCATGTATGGTCATATTGTTTTGGGTGAAAACCCTCAAACACCAGACCCAAGGTCTTATAGATTTTGAGTTATGCAATCTTTTAAACTTGAAGGAATATTTTCTTCCTCATGCAATGTTTATATTCGATTATATATGTACACATATTTTTATATATAACCATAAGATTTAAAATTAACCTCTATGATGTTTCAATTTCAATTCCCCTACACTTTGAGTTTCAAAAATGAGGTTGAATTTTGTTTTAAACATATGGATTTATGTTTTCATATATGTTTATATATAGTATACATGGTCTTGTATTATTGTATAGTATGTATAACCCACCCTCTGGACTCGTTTTAAGTCCCTCAACATTGTAATTCAATGATTTTATCGACATTTTGATTAACATGTATGCGTCGTTTGATTTTGGTGTAATACCCCTAGGTATACCCAATTATTTACATAAGTTATATGTGTGATCGAGGTATACACTTTTATAAATTTGTTTAGTAAATAAACCTTTAAAATATTATTTTTATAATTTGGGAACTTTATTTAATTAATGCGATTAAAATATCAAATTCATATGGGTTTTATGGATTTTTGGGTTTAACCTCTTTTATAAATGATATGTTTTCGGATTTTTGAAAATATGGGTGTACACATAAACTTTGTTCCTTAATTTTATTTAGAAATTTTCAAGGTTTGCAAAGGAAATATGAAACATGTGTTTTAAAAATATATTTAGTTTTGTTTAAACACTACTCTATATATATACCCTGGTGTATAAATGAATTTTCACAACACTCAACCCTATGTGTGGATATTCCAATTACTATACCTTAGACGTGTTTAGTTTATGAAATGTTTGGTTTACCTTTTAATTAGTTATGCATCCTATTCTAATATGAATTTTGATTAATAAAGTTTTAGAAATTTTAAGGTTACTATTGCATGTGACTAAACTTGTGTTCCTTTTAGTACCTTGGATTTTATCACATATGCCATAGTCTGCATACTATTTTTATAATTCAATGACAAATTCTTGTAGTTTTTAGTTTTGTTATGAACCTTTTAATGCACGAATCACCTTATATATATATATATGTAAATGTTAAAGGATTAAATTTAACTAATATGACCAAATATAGAATAAATTAAATTATTCAAGGTGGTATGGGACACTTTTAATAATATTAAATGTTAAATTAAATTATTCAAGGTGGTATGGGACACTTTGAATAATGTGAATTAAGGAAACAAGAAATATGTAACATTTAAAATGGAAAGTAATAAGTAATTTACTAAATTAGAGTGGTATGTGCACTTTGATTTAGAGTTATGACAAATGCATTGGACTTAGTATGTGGCGGGTGGGGCCTGCTATATCCCCTATATGCATCAGTAGGTATCAAGAGACAAAATACGGTATTGGCACAAGGCCTTGATAAAATGATTATTTATGTTCCTAGAACGAGGATTGATGTTATGGTTATGATGTCTGATATATGCACTTTACTCATTATGAGAATGTAATTTAATTAACCAGAAGAATATTCGACTAATAGAATTTTCTTGGTTAAAGAGCTTATGCTTATGAGAATCAGAAGAAGTAAATGTCATGGCATGGTATTTATGCAGTACTCAGAGAGTCTTTAGCCAATGTATGTTTCTCAATAGTAAAGAATAAAATTGAAGTTTTTATTTAAGCGAAACTCTAATCATGTGATACTCTTAGTTATTAAATTTTATACCTGCATATTCACATGTCATACTTATAAAAGTTACAATGTCTTTCACTTATTATTCTGAATGAGCATGCCTATAATTGAATCATGTTCCCTTGTAATTCTATTAGTATGCTTTTAATTTTGCACTTATATTTCTTAGAAAATTGTTACGGTACATGTGTTACAACATTTTTTAGAAAATGTTTTATGTAAATGTTTAAATAATGTTTTCAAAAGTTATATTGGTTTATTATGCTATGTTTTAAAACCCCTTACTGGGAATTCGTATGCTCAACCTACATTTTTAAATAAAAATTTTCAGGTATCAGTTTTCAGATGAAGAGGCTTGTTAGTAGTAACTAGTTTCTCAGAACCTGAACCTAATTCGATCCTCTGTATGGGACATAATGTGTAATTTATCAGTGTATGTTTGTTTTTGTAAAAATAAAATTACAGATCATGACTCAAGGCACCGCCTTCGGGTTTTTTGGGCCTAGGTCCTCACATTTATCTCAACAAATTCCTACCAAATTATCTTTCCAAAATCCTTAGACAAGTTCTTAAGGTTTTTGTCCTTACAAAATAATAACACTAGATTTCTTATGAAGAGATCTAGAGGAAGTCCACCGAAGAATAGGTAATCATATTTACTAACTCTTTCAAGTTTATTTCTTCTTATACTTACTATTCCTATATTTTTTTAGATGGTAAAGTAATAAATATGATATCATACATATTCTAAGATGTAATTATGATTATAGGACAACTATATTCTATATTTTATTCATCTTATGAAAAAAAAGCACCGTGCATGCGTATGTACGAATTACCATCTCCACGCAGTGGTGTAATTCATTTTTCATCACCCATTTAAAAATATGGTTATAATGATGGAAATATTGGATATATATGGTACTTATGACATAATATTAATCCTATAAAATTAATATACCACCCACTTAAATACTATTTCATCCATTAATGGAATGATACTGTCGCTTGTGTGTACGCACGTCCTACCATCCCCTTGAAGTGATGTGACTCATTTTCCATATCCAACATTAAATAATGATTATAAAAACGTATATAATGAATAAATATTATATTTATGACATTAATCTCATTATGGATATGATTTAACTATATTTTATTCACAAGAACTGATATATACATGATAAAACATGCATAGGAAAATGAAATAGTTAACACCCGAAACATGGGTAGTAATGAAATATTATTATTAAACGAATGATAAAATGATAAAATGATATAAAATGATAATATATTATATCTTAAGTATGAATATGGATCTTTTATAAATTAATAACATGATTTAAACTATCATACACGAGGTTAAATTATGTTCAACAAAAGGAAAGTGCAAGGTAATAGATTTCTTAACTTAATTTCCATTCATTTGGTTAAACTTATAATTCATTGATTGTGTCAAGATAAAATTATGTGTGAAATGAATTTTAATTATCTTATGTTGTATTTACACTTATTTTATGTGGATTTAAACTATATAAACATAATCTATTCATTTTATTAACACTCACATCATTGATATGGTCTTTGTAAGGGGAACTTTAACTAAATAAAACCTTATTTAAAATGTTTTAAATATTTATCTTCTAAATATTTCTCTTTCACGACCTTTTTTTTAAAATGATTTTTATGAATATTTTTATATGTACATGAATGTTTTAAAATGGTAATTTTCTAATTTCTATTAAATGTTTTCAAAAAGGAATATTTTTAAAATTTTATGCAAGGGACTTTATTTTAAAAATATTATTTTAAAGTTCCTATTTCATCTCTTTTTAAAAATTCTAAAAGAATATTTTTTTTAACTTATATTGCATGAGCGTATTTTCCTACTTTCATGATGCTTTATTACTTTGTTATTTCCTTTATAAGTTTTCACAGTTCTTTTTAAAGAAAATGGTTTCATTATTATGTGTGCTATTTTTAGATTTTAAAAACAGTTTTTAAAAGAAAATGATATTTTGATATCCAAAAGTGTTTTACACATGAGTTTAAAAGAGTTTTCAGGGGCTTTATTCATGATATGGTTCTTGGAAATCATATACAATGGGGTGGCGCAAATAGTTTTGGGTGAGCCCATTATATATTATATGATGGGGTGACCTAGATAGCATCGAGTAAGCCCGTTATATCTTATATAATGGGGTGGCCTAGATAACACCAAGTGATCCCATTATAGATTATTTAATGGATGCACCCAAATAGTACTCCAATTCATAATTAATGATTTTTTTTCTCTAGATAATTATATTGGAAGTCGTCCATATGGTTATTCAAATTTGTAAGAGTTCTATAAGGGTTCTATGATGATGATGTCCTAAGGAACCTATATGAATTTTCTATGTTTACTTATGAGTTTTCATGAAAATCCTTTATTTTAATAGGTAAAATAAATATAATTTGTTTTAAAACAATGATTATTCCCTTTTAGGGTAAATATGTATGTTTTTAAGAAAGGTGTTTCTAATGAGTTCTAATGTTTTTCACTAAACTAACAATTTTATATCTTTTATCCCTTACTAATATTTTTGGGATCATCCCCTATTTTTTAATGTTTTCATAGGGTTTATTGATGGGTAAGAGAAAAGAAGAATTCAAGTTGTAAGTTGTGATGTTTTTTTATGAAAATAAATTTATTTTTATTTTATATATTTTTATGTTTATAGGAAAAATGGATATTGTGTAGAAGTTCCCACTTGTAATGCATGGGTTTTCTATGTAAGAGTTTTTCATAATTCTCTAAAACTCTAGTCCTAAAAGAACTTTGGGAAAATAATGTGATTTCTAATTTTAGAATAAGTAGAATATATATTGTTTAATGCTAGTTCTTTATAGTTACTTTTTTAGTTTTGGGTGTTGTAGGTGTTTTAGAGGAGTCTTGAGGAGGTTTTGTTGGGGTTAGAGGTATAACAGAGTTGTTGTAGGATATTCATGTCTTGAATGGTTTACATTACACGAGTTGGTGATTCACATCTTTTGAGGCTGGAGAATTAATTGCTTGTGTTCAGATGAGGTGTTCATCATCAAATGGATTCATGTCATGAAAGGTGAATTCACGACATGTAATTAATTTTATTTTAGGAAATGTGAATTTTGGTTGAAGCTAAAAAAATGGGAATTCACATCATGAATATGTTGCAAGACATGAAAGTGTCGAGTTATAGGTTATTTTATAACCCTTTTTACAATTTTTATTTCATTTGACCATACCCCTCTTTCTCTCATTCCGGAAAATCCCTAGGTGTCCCGAGGAGATATTCTAGACCTATTCTCCCTTTCTTCAATCCTTGGGTTCTAGTGGATGTTTTTTGATGATCCATAGTGAGTTCCCCTCTCTTTCCCATGTGTTTCCTTTCATTCTTCTTTAGAGATCCTCTGTGGTGGTGCAGTTTTGGTTTGGGGTGTGTATGGGTTGTGTTTTTGACATCCCTTTAGTGTGGTTTTGGTTGATTCATGAGTTCATTGTTAGAAAATGGATTATAGACAATTTATTCTTCACCTGGTGGTGTGTAGTGAGATTAGAAAGCTTCCTTGAGGCAAGGGATCTTTATTCACTCCTATTTATGTGATTTTGTTAAATCTACATGATTTTTCTTACCTTTGGGGTAATAGTAAGGGTCAGTGTAATGATATAATTAATTAAACTCTCTAAAATTTATGTGTATGGAGAGTTATCTCATTATTTATTACTCTGATATATATTGTTGATGTTTTTATGCATGCCTGTTTCTAATTCTGAAAATAATGACTGTTGGGGACCATGTTTGTGTTATAGTTTTTTTTACTGTAATGATCATTGCTCTGTTTTTGTGTGACCTCACCCTGAATAAAAGATTAAAGAATTTATATTTGTATAATAACTAGTTTCCCCTATGCATCTTATATGTTTGATAATACCCATGCTAAATAAAGAGGATATGTGATAATTCCCCTAAATTATTTTTGAAACTGGTTTGTGTTGCTATTGTTTGTTTTTTCTTGTTGTGTTTTCCCTATGTGGTTTGGTTTTTTGTGTAGTGAAGTTAGTGACCAAATGGGTTGTGTAGTACACGAGTAAGTGATACAGTGGTTAGTTAGCATGGATGCAATTTAGGCAGTTGTGTGATGTGGTGCGATGAGGTTGTGTTATAGTGGTTTTGGTGTAGTGGTTGTGGTATAGTGGTTGTGGTGTAGTGGTTGTGGAATAGTGGATTTGTTTTGGTGTGTGGTGATATAATTTCATGATGGATGTGATGGGTGGTTGTATGGTGATATGGATTTGGAGATGTGGTGCAACGATGTTGATGGATGTGTGGTGTTGTGGTCGTGGTTTTGTGAGTTGGGCCAGTTGTAGAATAACATGGTTGAGATAGTTTCCTAGTTATCCATGGGATGAACTATGATGATAAAGAAAACAAAATAGGATATTAGATAAATGAGATGGATTGGAAATAAATGTGTGGTCATTGGCTAACTAAAATGAATAATGAATGAATAGTGTAATGTGAATGAAATGTCTAAAGAAAAAAATACGGTGAAACTTGTAACTGAAAGTGGGAAATGTTGTGTGTCTTGTGTGGAATTTCATATAGTGGTGGAAATATTTGTGATGGTTGATGTGCAATATAGTGGTGGTGATGTGGTGTGTGTTAGTTCCATTTTTTTGAACCCCTAAGTTGGGTATTGTGTGATATCTATATACTGTGTATTTTTATGTAATTTTATATGCACCCTAACCAAGTTGGAAAACCTTACCAATTCTTAGAGGTGTGGAGTTCCAGTTGTTTTTCCCAAAATCTAGGATGGTAGTGATATGGATGGATGGCTACCCCCTCTCCCCCACTCTTCATTCAGTAGTGATGTGATGGCCCATGTGTCTTTATGTGGGATGCTATGTGTTGACTCAGGTGTCTATAGGTGAGGCGTGATATGGTGTGATGTGATATGTGGCGGGGGTCATGCATGTAAAATTAGGGCATGAGTTTGATGTCCTTCAAGTTCATGATACCCTACTACTTTGGTTCTGGTTGTGATTTAATGTGTTGGCCGAGGTATCTATGAGTGAGATGTGATGTGATGTTATGTATTGGAACAAGTGTTTACAAGTGAGATGTGATGTGATGTGTGAACCAGGTGTCTATGGATGGGATGGGATGTGATGTGATTTATCCCTAGATAATGACTGATTGAAAAACTCAAGGGGGGGGGGGTGAATTGAGTTCTTAAAATTTTCTTGAAAATTAGACCACACTCTTCAGAGTATATGAGTTCAATTATTTACTTAAGAATACATGCAGTGGAAATATGAAAACTTGGGAAATGAAAATTGAACATAGGGATTTATAGTGGTCCAGGGAATAGAAATACCCTAGTCTACTCCACCAACACTCTACTCTATGAGTTTGGTTATTTTTACTATAATATCCCTTTTACTAGGGGCTCCCAGCTAAGTACAAGCAGCTGTCACTTAATACAAAGGTCCAAGAGCTTTCAACTAAAATCCACCTTTACAAGAACAATCCATGGTCTTAATAACACTATTACAATGAGTGTAAACATAATAAAATTTATAGAAACTTTGAGAGTGTTGGACTTATCATGTATTAATCATGTTTTAATGATCCCAAATCCTATTTAGTCTATAAACTATGTTAACTCTACGTAATCTATCTCACATCACATGTACATTTGCTTAGTAAAAGCTATTCAAATATCTTAAGGGCTATACACTCAGTTTGGATACTATATAATATCTTTTGACTCACTTTATAATGATTTCTCTGACAAATGATTAAGTTTAATTATTTCCATAAATATTACTGCTTAAGTTTGAATACAGATATTTTCTTAAGTCTAAGACACCGTGAAGCAGACACCGTGAACATTCAGACACCGTGAAGCAGACACCGTGAAACATTCAGACACCGTGACCACAAGACACCGTGAATATCCAAGACACCGTGAATAAGACACCGTGAATGAGACATAGTGACCATGAGACACCGTGAACAAGACACCGTGACCATGAGACACCATGAAAAAGACACCGTGAACGAGACACTATGACCATAAGACACCGTGACCACAAGACACTGTGACTATGAGACATAATGACCAATCCAGACACCGTGTGAAGGGGACACCATTTCCATGACATAATGTGACACCATTTCCTAATATATTTTTTTGTCGTCTTTCAGTTTAATCTCCAACGGTCATATTTGAAGATTTTAATGCACTGACATAATTAATGTTTCTTTGTAGACATATCGTCGGACAGTACGAGGTACGAGGTGCAGAATACATGAAACCTGTCGGCTCCAACACATGCACTCAAAGATAAAAAGAGTAGTGTGGCCCGAAAATATCTGGTGAAAAAGATTGTTGAAAAAACACGATACAAAAAGAATAAGCTGGTGGGCGTGAGAATCACAACAAAATACTTTCTTATGAATTGTCTCATGCAACTCGATTCTTCTAAAGAATAGACGAAGCATACTGGAATCCCGAGAACATCTTCACTATCAAATATCATGAAGAACACAAGCCGGATCTGTCTGAATTATGACACTCTGCTTTCCAGACAAGGACCTGAGTTCTGCATCTGCTTCATCTCAGAAGTCCATAGTTGCAAAGATTAACACTCAGAGCACTTCTAAACCTATCTCAATCATTTTTCTATATTGTGAATTTTTTTATTAACTTTTGATAAGTGTGTGTTTCTATATAATAACACACTCTATCTCCTGCATCAAACTGAAGGATAAAAGATATCCTTAATCAAACATTCTTTTACTCTTGTGTATACCCACAGATAAGTGTGGAAGAGGTCCCTGTGTGGCCTGTTAGTTTGTACCCACGAAGAACTGTGGAATAGGTCCTTGTGTGAACTGGACAATCCTATGTACTATTGTTTAACCCTGATCCAGGGTGTGGATCAAGTTTATTTATATAAACTGCTTGGTGGAAGGTGATCACCAAGTGGAGTGGATTTGGTCTCGGCTTGAGACTGAACCACTTGTTTCATATCCACTATGCTGTTTATTTTTAGTTTTCTCTGTTTTACTTCTTAACTGTATAATTCAGAAGTCGCTAAACTTACTTTGATAGTTAATATGGGAAATAAGTTATAATTTCTTTGTCTTAATAAAATAGTTTCAAAAGTAATATTAATAACTATTATTATTACTGAGAAATAATCAATCTTCTAAGAAGTTATTTAAACAGTCAAACCTTTATAACCGTATTACTTTGATTAACTGGCCTGTATTTAACTTTAAGGGGAAATATTTTTAAGAACACTTTTTTAAACATAATTTTTTATAGATACTCAATCCCCCCCTCTTGAGTATTCTACTCTGACCAACATTTGGTATCAGATGTTGTTTATTAGGACTCTGTTTAATCTTATTCAACTGTGATTGTAGTTGTACTTTAAATATATTTAAATTTTTGTCAATTCTAAATTTCCATCTCTTTAAACCTATTCTGTTATCATGGATAATATATTGGAAGGTGATGCAACCAATAGACCACCATTATTTAATGGAACCAACTACGCTAAATGGATAATTAAAATGAAAATGCATTTATAGAGTTTGAGTTTTGAAATTTGGTCTTCCATTATAGATGAATATAAGATTCTTTATACTAATAGAATCACATGGGATGAACCTACCAAAAATTCCTACAATAACAATTGAAAATCTATGAATGCTTTATACTGCTCCTTAGGAGATGAGGAATTCAATGAAATCTCTTCTTGTAAAACTGCCCATGAAATTTGGGATACCCTATCTATCTCACATGAAGGAACATATAGTGTAAAAGAAATGAGACTTAATACTTATACTATAAAATATGATAATTTTAAAATGAAACCCGATGACCCTATTTCTGACATGTATATTAGGTTCAATGAGATTGTAAACACAATGATCTCTCTTGGAAGAGAAGTCACTGCCAAAGAACAAATCATGAGAATTCATATATGTCTACCTGACGTATGAAGGGGAACCTCTGTCTCTATTAGAGAATCATGTGACATCAGCAAGATACCTATAAAATAACTCATTGGGAAACTGATGATGTTTGAAGAAGAGATGAAAGTCAACAAGGAGGAGGAGGATGAACCAAAAAGTAAATATATTGCATTCAATACCACCACCTCTAAACACAAAGACAAAGGGAAATTGGAAGATTATTTAGAAATCTCCACTAGTGAACAATCATCACCTGATAGTGATGAGGATATGTCTCAATTAGCTAGAAGATTCAAAAGATTTTACAATAAGAAGAACTTTTTCATAAAACCTAACTTCAAGGGAAAATATAACCAAAAAGGAAATTGTAAGAAGGACTAGAAAAGAAGTGACAAGGCTGATGAAATTGTCTGCTATGAATGTAAGCGCCACTAGTAGAAAAAAGGTCTTTAACGTCGGTTTTTAACCGACGTTGAAGTCGCCGACGTAAAAAATATGACTTTTTACGTCGGTTTTTGTAAACCGACGCCAAAAACAAATTTTAATTGCTTTTTTGCATCGGTTTTGTAAAAACCTGACACCAAATAAACTCATCTGCGTCATTTTTGGCGTCGGTTTCCCTAAAAACCGACGCCAAAAAGTTTAAAAAATAGTTTCGGCGTCAGTTCTTGAAAAAAACCGACGCCGTAAATGGAAATAACTTATTTTTGTTGTCGGTTTTTACAAGAAACGATGCCAAAAAGCAATTTTTATTGTTCGATGTTTTAGAGCATTTCCTAATCTTCGATTTGACTGGTTGTGGAGCTAAAACGGAGTTACAGATCAAAAGTTATGACCGTCAGAAGTTGAACATGTCAAAGTATCGATTGATACAATATGTTTTAAAGAAAACAAGATAAACACAAGTTAAAATCACGTACACCAAATGATATAAAATATACATAATACTTCAAACACATTTCGATTATTTTTCGATCTTCCATTGAAATGATATGTTGTTTATCATCATATCTCTTATATTTAGCGTAGATCTCATGTGATAATAAAAACGACGATCGATAATTAAACTTACACCAATCTTGGTAAATGTCATCCGAACGTTTTATATTTTTAACACAATAAAAAAAGTAAATCATCATTATTTGAAATCTAATCGAGTTGTTTATAAATGAAGGACATTAATAATAATGAAAATGAATGAATATAATACGTACCTGTAATCAAATTAATGATTGATGCCGCATTGAAAACTTGATTGAATCGAAGAGGATGAAAATGATAAATGAAGGACAAACAGATTTATATATAGTAAATGAAAATATTTTCGATTGAGTTATATTAAAATATAAGCGGGATTTTAAAAAGTTAAACGCGTGTTGTGAAAAAAATTGAAATTTTGATCCCGCGTATTAGTGAATACTATTTGGCATCGGTTTTTAAATAAACCGATGCTAAAAAGATAAAAAAAAAATGTTTCGCGTCAGTTTTTTTTAAAAACCGACTCGAAAAGTAAAAATAAATTGTTTTTCGCGTCGATTTTTAAAAAAACCGACGCGAAAAACAAAAAAGTTTTTTTTGGCGTCGGTTTTTATGAAAACCGACGTCAAAACATAAAAAAAAAATTACCATGTGTTAGAAAATTTCTTAAGCTTCGATTTGACTGGTCGTGGAGCTAGAACGGAGTTACGGATTAAAAGTTATGGCCTTTGAAAGTTGGACTTAATTAACACTTCTTTTAATTGAGTTGTATGAAAATATAGGCGGGATTTTAAAAAGTTAAACGCGCGTTGTGAAAAAAATTGAAATTTTGATCCCGCGTATTAGTGAATACTATTTGGCGTTGGTTTTTAAATAAACCGATGCTAAAAAGATAAAAAAAAATATGTTTCGCGTCGGTTTTTAAAAAAAACCGACGTGAAAAGTAAAAAAAATTGTTTTTCGCGTCAGTTTTTAAAAAAACTGATGCGAAAAACAAAAAAACAGTTTTGGTGTCGGTTTTTATGAAAACCGACGCGAAAAGTAAAAAAAAATATTTTTGGCGTCGGTTTTTCTAAAAACCGACGCGAAAAACAAAAAAGTTTTTTTTGGCATCGGTTTTTATGAAAACCGACGTCAAAACATAAAAAAAAATTTACCATGTGTTAGAAAATTTCTTAAGCTTCTATTTGACTGGTCGTGGAGCTAGAATGGAGTTACGGATTAAAAGTTATGGCCTTTGAAAGTTGGACTTAATTAACACTTCTTTTAGAGAAGATCAACTTCCAACATCCATAACTTTTAATCCGTAACTCCGTTTTTGCTCCATGACTAGTCAAATCAAAGCTTAGAGAATTATATATAGGACTGTAAATTGATTTTACATTTTTGGCGTCGGTTTTCATAAAAACCGACGTCATAACTTTTTTTTTATTTTCTCACGTCGGTTTTTAAAAAAACCGACGCCAAATCATTTTTTTCATTATTTTTTCGCGTCGGTTTTTTTTTAAAAACCGACGCCAAAACTAATTTTTTTTTATTTTTTGGCGTCGGTTTTTAAAAAACCGATGTCATAACTTTTTTTTTATTTTTTCACGTCGGTTTTTAAAAAAACCGACGCCAAATCATTTTTTTCATTATTTTTTCGAGTCGGTTTTTTTAAAAACCGACGCCAAAACTTATCCGCAAAAATATTTTACGTCGGTTTATAAGAAACCAACGTCAAATTGATGATGTTAAAAATGATTTTTCTACTAGTGCGCAAAGGACATATCAAGGCTGACTGTCCAAAGCTCAAGTACAAAAAGAGATATGAGGACAAGGACAAGAAGTATAAAAAGACAATGAAAGCAAACTGGAGTGCATCTGAGGACAGTTCAAGCGACTCAGAAACATCACATGATGAACAGGCTAACAAATCCAATATGTGTTTTATGAAAAACACATATGAGGTAACACCAGACTCCTCTGTACATGATTCATACTAATCTAAAGATGAGAGTGAATCTGAGAACATGACTAACGAAGAAATTTTTGAATACTGTAACATGATTGAAGAAACATGAAATGAACTAAAAGAAAAATATAAATCATTAAAGAAAAAACATGCTCTTACTGTGACTATTAAATATGAACTCACAACTGAAAAAGAGAAAAATTCTCAACTGATAAAAGAAAACAATGAATTAAAAATGTCTAATGAGTAATTGAAGAATGAACAAGAAAAGTTTACAAATAGAAAAAATACCCTTACCCAAATGCTAGGAAAACAAATTACCCCTAAATACAACACTGGAATTGGTTATCAACTTGGCAAAAGAAACCTTGGTAGAACAAAGTTTGTTTCTAAATCTAGAACATATAGTTTTACTTCCAATTCTAGACACAAATCGTCTAATTCAAGTTATGATACACTATCTACTGTTTCAAGTTTTTCCGAACCCAATAGAGTTTATTTTTCAAATACTTCACTTAATGCTTATAGGAAACCTATGAGGAAAATATGGGTTCCCAAAGCACTTATTACTAATATTACTGGACCCAAACGAGTATGGGTACCAAAATCTATTTTTGCTTGATCATTTTGTAGGAAATATGCTTAAAGAATTCCTGTAAAAGTCTATGGTACTTGGACAATGGATGTTTAAGACACATGACAAGAGAATACTCATACTTCAAGAACCTAATCAAAATAGATGGAGGACATGTCACATTTGGTGACAATGCCAAAGGAAATATTATTGTCCTTGGTCAAATTGGTAACTCTAATTCAATATTGATTTCTAAAGTATTGTCTGTTGATGGATTAAAATACAATCTGCTCAGTATCTCACCGTTATGTGATGATGGATTTCATGTTAGATTTGAAGATGATTCTTGCAATGTATTTAATTCTAAATATGAATAAGTGTTTTCTACTTTAAGAAATGAAAATGTTTACTCTGTTAACTTAGATTACTTAGATTCTCAAAATGATTCATGCTTAAGTGTATTTCATAAAGAGCCTTGGCTCTGGAATATGAGACTAGGACACTATAATATTCACTCCCTTATAAAGTTAACTAGAAAAATCTTAGTTAAAGACTTGCTCAAACTTGAGTTTCTAAATGGAAAAGTGTGTAATCCCTGTCAAAAGGGGAAACAACACAAAATTTGCTTCAAACCAAAGAAAGAAGTGTCAACTTCTCAACCTCTTGAACTGGTTCACATGGATTTATTTGGACCATCTAGAGTTTCTAGTTTAAATGGGAGGCACTATGTTTATGTTCTTGTAGATGAATTTTTTAGATATACTTAGACCTTCTTTATGGCTCACAAGAGTGAATCCTGCTCTTATTTTACTAAATATTCCAAGTCTGTAGAAAATATTAGTGGACATAGAATTAAATCCTTAAGAAGTGATCATGTCTATGAGTTTGAAAATCAAGAATTTAAATCCTTTTTCTCAATTTTTTTTTATAATCACAATTTCTCTACCCCTAGAACAACTCAACAAAATGGAGTTGTAGAAAGAAGAAATAGAACCCTGCAAGATATTTTTAGAACAATGCTTAGTGAATATGACCTACCAATTTATTCTTGGGCTGAAGATGTCAATAAAACATGCTACATAATCAATAGAGTGTTGATCAGACCCATTCTTAAGAGTAATCCTTATGAGTTATGGAACAATAGAAAACCCAAAGTTAACTACTTCAAAGTTTTTGGCTGTAAAGTCTATATAAGGATAATCTTGAAAAATTTTCATCCAAGAGTGATGAAGGTATCTTTTTAGGATATTCCATGTCTAGTAAATCCTATAGAGTGTTCAATAAAAGAACTAAACATGTGGAAGAATTATTCTATGTCAAATTTTATGAAACAGATCCACATGATCCTAAAACCTCTCTAGAAAACCTGGAGGATGATGTATCAAATTTGAACATCAATTCAAAATCCTCAGACACTTTTGTGAAAGAATCTGTGAAAGATTCGTGTTTTGGAAATCCCCTAGAATCAAGTCACAATGAACTTGGACCTATCGATGAACCTAAAATCACTAGTCCCTCCTTTTCTAGAACTATTAGAACTCTTAAGAACCATCCTTTAGATGCTGTTGTAGGAGACCTAGACAAAATAACACAAACTAGAGATTCTCTTAGAAATCAGGTTGAACATCAAGTCTTCTTGTCACAACTTGAACCTAAAAACATTAATGATGCTATCAATGATAAATTTTGGGTGATGGATATGCAAAAATAACTTAATCAGTTTGAAAGGAACAAAGTTTAGAAACTTGTTGAAAGACCTAAGGACACATTCACCATAGGCACTAAATGGGTGTTTAAAAATAAGGTAGATGAGGCTGGTATCATAGTTAGAAACAAGGCTATATTGGTTTCTCAAGGCTATAGTCAAGAAGAAGAAATTAACTATGAGGATACCTTTGCACCAGTATCTATACTTGAAGCCATCAGAATCCTGCTTGCCTATGCTGCTCATCTGAATTTCAAACTATATCAAATGGATGTTAAGAGTGCATTATTAAATGGGTATATTGCTGAGGATGTCTTTGTTAAACAACCCCCTGGTTTTATAAACCCCCATTTTCCAAATCATATTTTTAAATTATCAAAAGCTTTATATGGTTTAAAATAAGCTCCAAGAGCCTGGTATGATAGATTAGGTACTTTTCTTATTTCCAAAGGTTTTACAAAAGGAAAAGCTGATCCTAACCTTTTTATAAAAATAATTTCTAATGATGTTTTAGTTGTTCAAATCTATGTAGATGAAATTATCTTTGGATCCTCAAGAAATTCTTTATGTGTTGATTTTTCTAAAATGATGAAAAATGAATTTGAAATGAGTTTAATGGGTGAACTAAATTTTTTTTCTTAGATTTTAACATTTTCAAAGTAATGATGATATTATTTTAACTCAAAGTAAATATACTAGATATCTTCTAAAACATTTTGGATTGGATATCACTAAAAGTAGTAACACTCCAATGAGTACCACTTGTAAGTTGGATCTTGATGAAGATAGAAAATTTGTTGATCAAACCACTTATAGAGGAATGATTGGAAGTTTACTCTACTTAACTTCTAGTCGACCTGACATTATGTTTAGTGTGTGTATGTGTGCTATTTTTCAATAAAATCCTAAGGAATATCATTTAAATACTGTACAGAGAATTTTCAAATACCTCAAGCATACACCCAATCTAGGATTGTTCTACCCTAGAGGAAAATCATTTGAATTAGTTAGTTATTCTGATGCTAAATTTGGTGGCTATAAGTTAGATAGAAAAAGCACCTCTGGAACATGTCACTTTTTAGGCAACTCACTAGTATCATGGTATAGTAAGAAAAAAAATTTTGTTGCATTATCTACTATAGAAGCTGAATACATAGCTGCTGGCAATTGTTGTGCACAAATTTTGTGGATGAAACATACATTACTAGATTATGGTTATCAATTCAAGCATGTACCTATAAACTGTGACAACACAAGTGAAATTAACATCTGCAAAAATCCTGTTTCACATTCTAGGACAATGCATATTGATGTAAGACATCACTTTTTGAGAGATCATTATCAAAAAGGTGATATCACTTTGGAATTCATTTGTACTGAGTATTAGCTTGCTGATTTATTTACCAAATCATTAAATTATGAAAGAATAGACTACATCATACATGAATTAGGCATGATAAATATTAAGTAAATATCTTACTGTTTCATGATTACGGTCCCACAGTTAGTGCTTCATGAGTACTATCTGACAATTACTGTCTCACCGTAAAGTTCATGTTTATTGTCTCACCGTAAAGTTCATGTTTACTGTCTCACCGTAAATTTCATGTTTACTGTCTCACCGTAAAGTTCATGTTTACTATCTCACCATAACATTCATTCTCTGTCTCACTGTAAAGCTTTTAAATAGTGTTTAGTTATGAATTAAAAACTGTATCGTGGTAATTATTCATTTCACCTTTTTGTTTTCCTGCGTTTTTACTTTTGCGACGTTTGGTATTCCTAAATGATAAAATAAAGGAATTATCATTTGTTATTCATGTGAGATTTCTTCTATTCACTCATTTGTAACCTCTCTTAAAATCTACAACCCTTATCTCTCTCTCTCAAACCTTCGGTGGATGCCCAGGATGAAATTCCCTTCATCGTCGACTCCTGAGAAGCGCATCTCAAAGAAGAATAAAATTGCACCCAAGCTAGCACCCGAAGGTCCTCTAAACCCAAATCTGGTAAACCGAGTTGTTGTACCTGAGAAAGAGGTTTGACCTAAATGGATTCTGTCAAGTAAGTCTCTGGTTCTGAAAGTTTTGAAAGAGAAAGGCTGGATAGAGTGGTTTTTGAAGGAAGATAGACCTATATATCTTAAGTTAGTGGCTCAGTTTTATCAATATGTTCAGCTCACCTTTGAGTCTGAAGATGGATATATTGTGAGAAGCTGTATCAATGGGCAAAAATGCTTATTATCTTTGAGTTTATGGGCTGCATGCCTTAGGATACCTCATGAAGGAATTTGTGAGGATTATCAGAGAGGAAATCCACCTTCAACCAAATTCTTTGATTTGAAGGATTCTTTGAAAGCCTTAACTGAAAATGGCACCAAGAGGAGAGCTATTTCTACTGAGCTAGATGAAGAATCAAGGATTTTGTTCAAGTTTATTCAAAATCTGGTTAGCCCCAGAAAAGGTGATTTTTTTGTTTTGCAATATCAGGATGTGTTTCTGATCCACCTTATGAAAAATGGGCATAAGATCAACCTTTGCAAGTATATCATTCACCACATGTGTGAACTGATCAAAGCCACATTCAAGTCAACCTCCCTGTTTTATTCTCGGCTTATCTCAGCCATGATTCTTGCCAAAGGTATGGTTGGAACTAATGAGGAAGTTATCAAGGATTGTGAGTACTGCCTTTAAAAGATCACTATCAAGAGGATGAAGATAAATTGGAACCCTTGAAAAAAGGCATGGGTAGAAGACAATGATAGAATTTATGAAAGATTCAATCCTGTGGTACATCCATAAAGACCAAGAGACATTTTTGATCCTGGTTTGGAACCAGATGAGGTTTTTGAATACTCTTCTGAAGAAGAAGAAGAGGCTGCTGTGCCTCCCAGGGAAACTATTTCTGGTGAGGAAGACAATAATCCTATTCCTCACAAAGTTCTTGAAGAAGAGGTCTTTGCTCCTAAAGATGTTGTTAATCTGGAAAATCAACCCGAGGTTGAAACATAATTTGTTTCCAAAGAAACTGAAAATAATTCCATGGAAGAACTTATAGTGGAAGAGATACCTATTATGCAAGAGGCTAACCTTAAGAAACTCCCAGTGGAACAATCTGTTCCTAAAATCATTCTTTCAGTTGAGGAAAGGATGGAGCTGGCTTTTCATTTGGCAAGACAGGAAATGGGTGAAGAACTACAAGATGAGTTTGTGGAATTAGATCAATATCCTAAGACTCTGATTCCTAATAAGGATGAAAATGTTGAGGGGGAGCAACCCCCAAATCTGGAATCTGTTGAAGTACCAAATCCGGTTGATCTTAGCCCTGTAAGCACTCAATATAAGTTCCCCATTTTCTATGATGTGGATAACTCTCATCAAGTTTCATAAAAAGGCCTTGTCCTTTCCTCTTTGTTCCAATTGAAACTGGTCTCTAATATCTCCCCTGCAAAGGAACCTGAAACCGTATCAATCCCTATTTCTGAACCTTCATCAGAACAACCATCCTTTGTGAGTAAATATGATTTAAAGGAATTTGGTGCTACCCTTTTGTCTCATGTTGAAAATGTTCTAAATTCCCAACCTGCTCTTGTGACTCATCTAAGTGAGGAAGATGCCTTTTTATTATTGGAGAAATTTATTTGGAAAATACAACCCAAAATGCTTCACGAGATTCAGGAAGTAAGAGTTGAGAACATACTGCTTATTGATGAAGTGAAGATCCTAAGAGGTATGATTGAAGACATGCAGAAAGAGTTAAATTCAAGATCAGAGATTCTTTCTCATCCTGTAGAACCTATTGTTCCTCAAACCCCACATAATGTTGTCTCTGAGATCCAGCCACAATTAGCTTCCTTATCTGAAAAGGTCACTGAAATGAATAAACAGATTGTTAAGGAGATGAGAGACCTTGTTGTAAATCTTAAAAAACTCACTGATGAGTATACGAGGTGTCTTAAGAAAGTGTTGAATCAACTGAAATCTCTGGCCATCACTATCAATTCTTCTAAATCCTCTGGTCAACCCTCTCAACCCTCTTTAGATAGTGATCTACTCAGAACAATGGTCAAAGAAGAGCTTCAGATTGTGCTTAGTGGCTTCAATAAAGATTCTCTCTCTGCAGTTACCAAGAACAGTGAAAAAGTTCTTGACCTGGTCCAAATCCATTCTAAAATTGTTAATGATGCTTAACAAGAGATTTACAAGAAAGTGGATTTTTACTTTAACATAATCTTCTCCAATACTAACATGAATAATCACTTTAAGTATCTTGTGGAAAATCTGCAAATTCCTCTGGTTAATCAAGCTTTCAAGACCCAAGTCCAAAAGCACACATAGTTTACTCGGTTTCTAGACAAGTTTATGGAGAACAAGGATGATTTTGAGAAAGCCATGAAGTATGGTGGAGAGATCATTGCAGATTTTATCAAACTCATGAGGCCATCTATTCATGTACAGAGTACAACCATTGTTGCTCCTACGACTGCACCTCTAAGACCTGGATTGCCTACCTTCACCTCTGCCCTCGCCTCCACTTCTATGTATGTCATCCAAGCTCTGAGTCAAATCAGACCTGTGATCCTTGATCAACATCTACCTTGATCTTCTTCTACTCCTACTATGTCTCCATCAGTCTTTGAAGGCCTTTTTTTCCCTTCTCTATCGACCAGCTCCCTCCCTTCTTCTACCTCCAATTCAGCTCCTATGGATTCCTCTTCTGCTGCTACTGATAAAGGGAAAGAGAAGACCAGTCAGTGAAGAAGGATTGTGTTTACTCCTGATTAGTCACTGAAAGTGGCTAATATTCATTGTTAAGATCTTAATATTAATGTTTTTAAAAGTTCATAAACATCAATTTTAGTCCAATTCAGAAATTGAACTTCATTTCCCATCATTGTGCAATTCATGCTTAAAATGTCAATTTGGGCCCACTCAATAATTTTCTTGTGGAAATTACAATATTAATCATTTTAAATTTAAATTTTGGGATATGATTGATCACTTTATTTGAAACATTTTATCTTTTAGGTCCGATGGATGAATCCCAAAGGAAGATGGAGAATTTTGCGCCTGAAAGCAGAAACTTTCTGGAAAAATCATAATGGGCCTAAGGCCCATCAAACAAATGTGGGGCCCAGAAACCAAGCCCAATGTAGCTAAAATTTATACAGTAGAAGGATAAAAATATGAGGATCATTTTATTCAACTGTGGCCGGAGCTAATTCTGATGTTTTCATGATGATAAAGGGATCCGAAGTTGAGATTTAAATGGAGGACTCGTCATTAATGCACAGAAATTATTCCCACCATTTCGACCATAACTTTCAAACGGCTGAGCCAAATTTCCTGAACTTTTTAGAGCTTCTATAAGACACATGGAAGAAGATATTTTATATTTATGACACCTTCGGATTCGGTCATATGAATTGTCAAACTCACACGTAAAAATGGACGACGAATCTGGACAGTTTTCCGGGTCAACTTCGAAACGTCAATTTCCTTTTGATTCTTCACCCTCCTTTTGACTCTCTTAATTGTTGGGGGGTGAATTTAATGTTGGGGGTGGACATAAGGCTCCTAATATGCCTATATAATGAGCTGTTTGTGAAGGGAATGATCATCTAACATTTTTCTTTGAATCCATGTTTTTCTTTCATCCATTGTATTTTTTCAATTGTAATTTCTTGCTTTCAATTTGTAATTGCATCGTCAAGTTTTCCCATGTAAGTTTTTCTTTCATGTTTATTATTTTAATAAAATTTCTTCTTCTTATTCACTTTTTATTTTCCTTTTCTTCACACGTTGATATCGTTGAATCATGGTGTGAAATTATTCACACAAGCACTTGTGATTTCAATCACACAACGGTGGAGTGTTCGTTCTTTTAATAATTTTCTTCTTCTTCAATTCCACCCCCATAAGTCTATATCCCGCTTCCATTGGTAGAACAGCATCAATGGAGGGCTAACCTCTTAAGGGTTGATCCAAGGGAGTAGTAATGTCATGGATTGAATGTTATTTCATGTACTTAATATTTAAATCTATTCATTATTTTAGGATTTCCATTTGATGAGTTACATTCTTTCTCATCTTTGCCAACTTTAACGATCACACATTTTGAGTGCTAGTACGATCTATTTCCTTTGAGTGATCATTAAAGTGATCCTCAAAGTGAATTAGTGATTGGCCTTGGAATTGTTTAGAGATTAAATTGGTGAATGACTTGGAAGAATTATCTCATTGTTTGGATATGTCTTGAATTAATGACATGAAATTTTCTAAGAAAAGAAATTCATCCAATCCACCACAAGAAAAACCCTAAGATCAACCCACCATCAATAATTGTTTAGTCCACATCATTTTTTATTATATCTTATTTAAATTATATCTTTAGTTCTCCAATTAAAATCTACCTCAAAGTTGGCCACTTCATAGCCAATCCATCAATAAATCATAGCGTCTCAAGGTTACTTCTTCGGTCCCTGTGGATTCGATCCCTACTTGTACTTCAACGACCGCTTTTACTAGTAGGGTAAATTTGGGCGCAACCAAATTTTGGCGCCGTTGCCGGGGACCAAGTAAGTTCCTTAGACCAAAAAATCCTATTTTCTCACCCCAAATTCTCTATTCTTACCCTAATTTCTCTTCCCTTTTCCCCTTTCTATTTCTGTGTGTCCAAAAAAACCCCAAAACTAATTTTAAATAAATTCCAATGGATTATCCTCCAAAATACCCCTTCATAAATCAATGTTGTAATCAAGTCAGAAATCAATATTGGGAAACACCTCACATAGGTAATTTCATTGACCAATCCTTAATTGAATACACCACACCAGATGAGATGTACAATCAATGGGATGCTGAATGTTTACAAGATCAATTTCCATACCTATCAAAAATGATTGAAAAGATAAATAATGAGGAAGTCCATGATGTACAAACATATATCAACCCTAATCCTGAAAAAATTCTTGAACAATTGTGTGAAAAAATGGATAAAATGAATTCAGAAGTTTCATCTTTCAGATTAGAACTACAAAGCTTTAAGACTTTTGAGGAATCCGTTCCCACTCAAGATGTTCTTTCCTCATCATTGATAGATGAATATTTTATCCCAAAAACCTCCCATGAATTGAAAAAAGAACTAACCTTTGGATATGGGATAACTGAACAAGATCAAAGAAATGTTGAAGGGTATTTAAATCAGGATGAAATTAATTCACAAGGGGAGAATTTGTCTTCATGGATTGAGTGTTCGGAATATTTCTCCAATAACAATTTTTTAGAATCACCGATCATTGAACCATTGGGAGATATAAAGAATATTGTGTATATACCCACTCATGAAATTCAAATGGAAAATTTTGTGGATGAATCATCTTTTCAAAAGAAACCAATTCTTTCAAATTTTTTTAAAGAAGAAACAATTTTTGATTCAAATTATCATTCTTCTTTAGGAAAATTCAATCAAACTGAACTCGATGTTTTAATACTTCCTTCCCTACTCAATAATCCCTCTATTTATGATAACCAAGACCATTCAATTATCATCAATTTTCATCAAGAATATCACCATGTAGGAATGAACCTTGAAATCATAGGAAATAATCCGGATAAAACACGATCAACCATTTTAGATATTCCTTGGATTTTACCATTCATTATAGAAAATAGGATTTCATACGAAACAAATTTCAAAAAAAAAATCAATCTCAATCTTTTTGAAGTGGAGAAATATGGGTTAATTAAAATTTTGAAAGTTGGAATTGGATAAGTTGGGGGGTACAAGTCGAGCTAACGACGTTAAACAAAAGTGCTTCATGGGAGGCAACCCATGGTTTTCTTGTTTCCAATCATTTTGAATCATTTTATTTTTCATATAATAAATTACCATAAGCTGTTGACCTGTTCTTATTTTATGAGTAAGGATGGGTATGAAAGGGGAGCGCCATATTCATCCGTGTCACGTGGTGTGA
Organism: Viscum album; assembly: GCA_963277665.1. Taxonomy (NCBI): domain Eukaryota; kingdom Viridiplantae; phylum Streptophyta; class Magnoliopsida; order Santalales; family Viscaceae; genus Viscum; species Viscum album. Next base: position 1,029,272,332 of record OY728147.1, read on the forward strand.
TCTCTGAGTAATACCTTACCCATAAAATATAAAGAAGACAATGTATCATCAGTTTATTTTGTTTTGTTTTATTTTTTTTATAGGTTAAAAAAAAATAAAAGGACATGTTGAAATCCATAAGGAAAATCCATTCACCACCATCCAAGCTGCTGAGACTCAAATCCAGGATTGAAGGGAGACTATGGCATGCGCTATCATCATCAACCACTAGGTAACTTCATTCCATGATTTTCATTTTAAATTTCTTCATTGAACTCCTCTCCTACCCCCTTCTAACTTTTCTTTTCTTTAAACACTGGGGACAGTGTTATTCTAAGTTGGGGGGGGATAAAAAATGATTTTTTTTGAATAAAAACATGCATGAAAAGAAAAATTCCATTAACCTTAAACATGATAAACACACATTGCAAACTCTAAAATTGGATATCAAATAAATTTTTCATTCCTTGATTCTGATTTTAATGCAAGTTTAAGTTCATGAGCATAGTTTTTGGAAAGTGCGGTTGTCCGATGTGATTTTTCAATGTTTCCATTTTCATCCTCTTAATAAAAATGCCACAAAGCACGTCTACTGGATCGTGAGTGTAAATTTGAGTTCTTGGGTCCCTTTCATTATAGCATAGGGTTCTGGGGTCACTTTTAGTTTAATTTGAGTATCCAAAAAAAAACAAAAAAAAAACAAAAAAAAATACCACATAGAGCAATGTTTTGTCCAAATGCGTGGCGTCCGACACTTGGGGATCATGACTCCATAGTTGTCTTGCCCAGAGTTAGGCTTTATATCTATATTGTAGAGCATGAAATTGATAATATGTGTGGCGTCCGACACTTGGGGATCGTGAATCCATAGTTGTCTTGCCCAGAGTTAGTCTTTTCATATCTATTGTGGTTAAAAAAAAATAAAAAAAATGGATACTCATATTAAGGTTTAATGTGATTCCCACCTAGCGCTTCCATTTTTTCCCCTTGAACAATTAAATGGGCCCCATATCTTTTATGATGCACAACACTTTATCATGCTTAATTGGAATTGGATGAAATGTGGTAATGAATTTGAACAAAGGAATGGGCTTGGGCTTGGGATATGCTTATGGACCTAGCTTGTTTTAAATGATTTTGATGGGTTCCATAATTTTTTTTGATATGAGGTCTTTTGAGTGAGCAATGTGTATTTAAATGTTTTTGGAAAAGGGGATTTGGATTTCATATTTGTAATTTATTTTGCTCGGGACTAGCAAAACTCAAGTTGGGGGGTGTGATTAGTCACTGAAAGTGGCTAATATTCATTGTTAATATCTTAATATTAATGTTTTTAAAAGTTCATAAACATCAATTTTAGTCCAATTCAGAAATTGAACTTCATTTCCCATCATTGTGCAATTCATGCTTAAAATGTCAATTTGGGACCACTCAATAATTTGCTTGTGGAAATTACAATATTCATCATTTTAATTTGAAATTTTGGGATATTATTGATCATTTTGTTTGGAACATTTTATCTTTTAGGTCTGATGGATGAATCCCAAAGGAAGATGGATAATTTTTCGCATGAAGGCAGAAACTTGCTGGAAAAATTATAATGGACCTAAGGCCCATCAAACAAATGTGGGGCCCAGAAACAAAGCCCAATGAAGCTCAAATTTATAAAGTAGAAATATAAAAATATGAGGATCATTTTATTCAACTGTGTCCGGAGCTAATTCTGATGTTTTCATGATGATAAAGGGATCCGAAGTTGAGATTTAAATGGAGGACTCGTCATTAATGCACAGAAATTAGTCCCACCATTTCGATCATAACTTTGAAACGGCTGAGCCAAATTTCCTGAAATTTTGAGAGCTTCTATAAGACATATGGAAGAAGATATTTTATATTTATGAAACCTTCGGATTCGGCCATATGAAGTGTCAAACTCACACGTAAAAATGGAGGACGAATCTGGACAGCTTTCCGGGTCAACTTCGAAACGTCAATTTCCTTTTGATTCTTCACCCTCATTTTGACTCTCTTAATTGTTGGGGGGTGAATTTAATGTTGGGGGTGGACATAAGACTCCTAATATGCCTATATAAGGAGCTGGTGGTGAAGGGAATAATCATCTAACATTTTTCTTTGAATCCATGTTTTTCTTTCATCCATTGTATTTCTTTCAATTGTAATTTCTTGCTTTCAATTTGTAATTGCATCGTCAAGTTTTCCCATGTAAGTTTTTCTTTCACGTTTATTATTTTAATAAAATTTCTTCTTCTTCTTCACTTTTTATTTTCTTTTTCTTCACACGTTGATACCGTTGAATCATGGTGTGAAATTATTCACACAAGCACTTGTGATTTCAATCACAGAATGGTGGAGTGTTCGTTCTTTTAATAATTTTCTTCTTCTTCAATTCCACCCCCATAAGTCTATATCCCGCTTCCATTGGTAGTACAACATCAATGGAGGGCTAAACTCTTAAGGGTTGATCCAAGGGAGTAGTAATGTCATGGATTGAATGTTATTTCATGTACTTAATATTTAAATCTATTCGTTATTTTAGGATTTCCATTTGATGAGTTACATTCTTTCTCATCTTTGCCAACTTTAACGATCACACATTTTGAGTGCTAGTACGATCTATTTACTTTGAGTGCTCATTAAAGTGATCCTCAAAGTGAATTAGTGATTGGCCTTGGAATTGTGTAGGGATTAAATTGGTGAATGACTTGGAAGAATTATCTCATTGTTTGGATATGTCTTGAATTAATGACATGAAATTTTCTAAGAAAAGAAATTCATCCAATCCACCCCAAGCAAAACCCTAAGATCAACCCACCATCAATAATTGTTTAGTCCACATCATTTTTTATTATATATTATTTAAATTATATCTTTAGTTCTCCAATTAAAATCTACCTCAAAGTTGGCCACTTCATAGCCAATCCATCAATAAATCATAGCGTCTCAAGGTTACTTCTTCGGTACCTATGGATTCGATCCCTACTTGTACTTCAACAACCGCTTTTACCAGTAGGGTAAATTTGGGCGCAACCAACTCCTTTTTTACAGGAATCTGGTTTCATTTGATTTACTCTTTGTAATTCCACTCTCTTTATCTAATATATTATGCACGTTTCTTGTCACTTTTTTTCTTCTTTTTATTGATGATTTTTGATAATCCCAAAAGGGGGAGAAATCTATGATAACTCTATGATATGTTATAGACACCTTGGTGAAATCCTTGACTCTATATATGCTACATGAACTTTAGAACTATGTTTTCAGTTCATATAATTTAATCTTATATGATTTGTGATCATCAAAAAGGGGGAGATTATTGGACTCCTTATGAATTAATAATATTTTAATGATCCCAAATCCTATTTAGTCAATAAACCATGTTAACTCTATGTAATCTATCTCACATCACATGTACAGTTTCTTAGTAAAAGCTATTCAAAGCTCTTAAGGTCTATACACTCAGTTTGGATACTATATACTATTTTTGACTCACTTTATAATGATTTCTCTGATAAATGATTAAGTTTAATTATTTCCATAAATATCACTACTTAAGTCTGAATATATATATTTTCCTAAGTCTAAGACACCGTGAAGAAGACACCGTGAAAATTCAGACACTGTGAAGCAGACACCGCGAAACATTCAGACACCATAGCCATATGTCACCGTGAATATCCAAGACACCGTGAACAAGACACCGTGAACGAGACACCGTGAACATGAGACATCGTGAACAAGACATCGTGAACAAGACACCGTTACCATGAGACACCGTGAACAAGACACTGGGAACAAGACACCGTGACCATAAGACACTGTGACCGCGAGACACTGTGACTACGAGACACCATAACCAATCCAGACACCGTGTGAAGGAGACAATGTTTCCATGACATACCGTGACACCGTTTCCTAATATATATTTTGTTTTATTCGATTTTAATCTCCAATGGTAATATTTGAAGATTTTAATGAAATGACATAATTAATGTTTCTTTTTAGACATATCATCGGACAATACGAGGTATGAGGTGCAGAATACACGCAACCTGTCGGCTCCAACACATGCACTCAAAGATAAAAAGAGTTGGGCGGCCCGGAAATATCTGGAGAAAAATCTTGTAGGAAAAACATGATACAAAAAGAATAAGCTGGTGGGCGTGAGAGTCACAACAAAATAATTTATTAAGAATTGGCCCATGCAACTTGATTCTTCTGAAAAACACACGAAGCATACTGAAATCCTGAGAACATCTTCACTGTCAAATATCACAAAGAACACAAGCCAGATCTGTCTGACTTACGACACTCTGTTTTCCAGATGAGGACTTGAGTTCTGAATCTACTTCATCTCAAAAGTCCAGAGCTGCAAAGATTAACACTCAGAGCACTTCTAAATGTATCTCAATCATTTTTCTCTGTTGTGTAACTTTTTATTAACTTTCAAGCAATGTGTGTTTATGTATAATAACACACTCCGTCTCCTGCATCAAACTGAAGGATATAATATATCCTTACTCAAAAAATATTTTAATTTTTTGTATACCCATAGATAAGTATGGAAGAGGTCCCTATGTGGCATGGTAGTTTGTACCCATGAAGAACAGTGTAAGAGGTCCTTGTGTGACCTGGATAGTCTTGGGTACTGTTGTGTAACCCCGATCCTGGGTGTGGATCGAGTTTATTTATATAAACTACTTGGTGGAATATGATCACCAAGTGGAGTGGATCAGGTCTCGACTTGAGACTGAACCACTTGTTTCATATCCGCTGTGATGCTTATTTTTAGTTTTATCTGTTTTATTGCTTAATTGTATAATTCAGAAATCACTAAAATTACTTTGATAATTAATCTTGGAAAGAATTTATAATTTCTTTGTCTTAGTAAAATAGTTTCAAAAGTAATATTAATAACTATTATTATTACTGAGAAATAATCAATCTTCTAAGTAGTTATTTAAACAGTCAAACCATTATAACTGTATTACTTTGATTAACTGGGTTGTATTTAACTTGAAGGGGAAATCATTTTAAGAACACCTTTTTAAATTTTTTTTTATAGATACTCAATTCCCCACCCTCTTTAGTATTCTACTCCGACCAACAGAGAGGAATGTATGAAACATACAGTTGAAAGAAAAAACTGATAGTAGATGAAGATTAATCCTAAGAGAATGATAGACTTCAAGGTATAGCTTGGGATAATATTCAGTGAAACTGATAGAACTGATAAGTGCGACATGACTGTTTTGGTTTCATCTATGTACATATATCTGGTGTTTTTCTATTTTTTAGGATTCAATCAATTTTTTTTCCATTTTTTTCTCTCTAAGACTAACTGATCCTTTTATATCTAGTTTTAACTTGATCATGAGATACTTTGAACGTTCAAGCAATCTTGTACTTGATAAGATAGGATATTAAGGATATACAACCAAAATTTCCAAATATAGGAATTTATTTTTTGGTAGTGATGACATTGATCTTATTATTCTTTGAATTTTTCTATTCATGGAAAATCTTGTGAAGAATGATCTCTCCTTAAATGGATAATATTATTTTATTGTGATCTAAAGGTATGAAGTGAATTATTTAGAAATTATGAAATTAATCATGATGTGCTACAATACTATATCTTCATAAAATACATAATAGAAGAATTTTTCATCATAATATAACTTTCATAAGATAAAGTAGCTCTTCCTTATAATATAAGATAACTACCATACAACGTAAGATATTTTTCTAGTATAAGATAAAATTTTACTATGATGTAACACTTAGTTTCTTCAACTTCTTCTATCTACAAAAATTATTTTCATAGGATAATGTCCTTTAATATTTTCATTCTGACTAAAGAATCTATCTTGATAAACTAATTCTTACTTCATAAGATAAAGTCTTACATAGTAGAAAAGATTTTTTCACTTTATTATTTCAAGAAACTAAATATTTTCTTCGACTCTCATAAGATAAAATGCTTGCATATTATAAGATAAACACTTGGACACACAACATAAGATTAACATAATTTGAAACACTTGGGATAAAATTGTTAAAAAAAAGTAGGGATTTTTTGAGTCAAAAAAACACATAACTCAAAGATATATTGGAACATATTATATTTTCCAACAAAATACCCCTTTTTGATTATCATAAAACCCATGAGATGAAAAAAATTCATATACTAATCTTTAATCTTTTCCGAAATAAATAAGTTTTATTTTCTTCTTAACTTTTTGAAATATGAAACATTTGTTTTATTTTACTTTCCTTCTCCCCCATTTTTTGATATAAAAAAAAGTAAAATAAGGAATACACTTTAAATTGCACAAAAAATCTAGTAAAAAATTAATGCTACTAATAATTAATAGAATTTGTAATTGAACTTAGTTTATAAGGAATCATTTAAAATATTATATCATAAAAAGTTGATAAAGTAATATGTTTAAAATAAATCATAATATAATAGCATTGAATATGTATGAAATAGATAGGAGAATAGTAAAAGTAAACATGCTAAAAAGATAAGTGAAGGTATTAGAACATTAAGACCATTCAAATAAAAGTTAACATAAATAGATTCAAATGTTTGAGAGAATTATATAAAGTTGGTATGATTCAAATGTTTTTTAAAAAAGATTTCCCATCCACTGCACAACCCATTCCATGCACTGAAGAGATGAGTGTATTAACTGCTTGTCATGAAATGAATTTTTGGATGTGGATTTTTGAAAAAAAGGTATGATCATGAAGCAACAAGGATGAAATAATAGGACCATCATACATGCCAAAAACATCATCCAACATTAGTAGGGATTCTCCAAGACCGACATGATCTTTTTCTGCAAACTGTATTGGTTTCGAATGGACGTTGAGAGAATATTTCTTTGACCTCACCAAATAGAATTTATCTTCTAGGGTAAAGGTTAATTTAGTGGATGGTTTAGGTAAGGATAAAAAAAATTCTTTATAAAACCTTATATTTTACATTTGATAAACCTCATAAGGATTAAATATTTCCTTTAGGTACTGAGATGTGGATAGGTGTCGATAAAAAATCTGTGGTCCAGGTATCCGTCTTCCATTAATTAGAAAAAGTACATCATCACAAGCATCAATTCTTTTCACCATACCATTTTTTCAATAGTCCAGAAGATTTGTAAAAACGTTCCACACATGTTGATATAAATTCCAAAAAAAATTATATAAGTGTACCTTATTTTCAAAATTTTATATAAAATTTCTTAACACTTAGAACTAGTTTTATTTCATACCAATGATAGAAATAAATTATTTTCCCTTTTCATACAACTATTGTTCAGAAGGTTCCAAAAAAGTGTCAACCACTATCTCATCTTCATATTCTAAGAGATCTGGTTTGATACTATTGACAACTACTTCATGCAACTCTTCTAGTTTCTTTTCTACAACTTAAAATTTGTTTTCTAATGATCCATCTATCCTTTATAGTCTAATGATGATGAAACTTACATCTATATTCAATTTAATATAAATTTCTAGTGCTTCTAGAAGCTTCTGTTTTAGCACAGAAACAATATCCTTTTTTGATTTATCAACAGATTCAATAGTTTCCTTTATAGGAACTAGTATCCTTCTCACTTCATCAAAAATTTTTTTCTGAATATCTTGAAACATTTCCCTTGATATGATTTCAAATTATAGAGACCCAACAACTATAGACATCATATTGACAACTTGGGATAATTCCATTATCTTCAACTAAACATCAGAACCATGTGTAGTTCTTACAGATGGTTATTTCAAACACTTTTATATCACAGATTGAACAAATAATATTACTTCTTAAATATCAAATTTCTAATCTATTTGATCACAAAGAAATTTTACTTCTCGATTGGATTAAAAAACTTTAGCTTTTAGATATTCGACTTCAGACAATAACATTGAGTAGATCTGTTGATCTCTTTCATAAATACTTTTATCAATTTCTAGAACTTCTTCATTTTTATCTTCTTGAAGATAAAGGGAATGCCTTTACTAGTTTAATTCAATGCTTTCTTCTCAAAATTGTTGTTTTTATACAATATCAGGCATTTCATCCACATGACATGATTCTTTCAATTTTGTAATACCAATTATTATTTTATCTATCCTTTATAACTCTTGAGAATGAGACTCTATTATGAGAGGATACATTCTTGGTAGTATGAAAATTTTCTTGTCTTGAATGACTGAAAATATGTGAGTGATAACCGAGGCTATCCTTTCCTAGGTACCAAACTAGGGGCATAAGGGGTCCTCTTCTGAAAATAAGTTGGTTGGCCTGTTTGAATGATAATTCTTACTCATCTTCACCTTAGTTCAAGAGTTTCTTCATCATAGTGACTTTATATAATCTTAATGATATGATATGATTCTTCTATAATCACTGGTATCTCATGTAAATAAGATAACTCCCCCAGAGTCAATGAAGGGTCTAATCCAGCACTCGAGGATAAGGGAACCAACTTTATTAATGCAAAGTTCCAAAACAAACAACTTTTCCTTAACACAATTTCACTTAAAGTTGTAAACACGTGACAAAGAGTTGCATTACTATCATCCAAGCCAACTACAGTGTTTCAAAAAACAAGTGTTAAAATTAATCCAAAGGGATAGAAACTCAAAGACTTGTTCTGAACATGACACATATATCATAGAATATATCATGCCATATTCACAAGTTTTTCAATCAAAAAAATATAAAGAAAAATGATATCTTGAAAAATAAATTTTTTAAACTTTCAATTTTGTTATGATATCACTGAATAAATGAACTTTGTCAACAATTTTCTTTCAGACTCTAAAATATTCACTTTCTTCTTATCAATGACTATTGTACCAAAGACCAACTTCATGATTTTTGGAGGGGTGACTCCATCCATGGTAGTTAAGGAGGTTGTAAAGAATGGGTAACCTTCATGAGGGGTTTTTAGGGCTTCTGCTAACTAAAATGAGGTTACAAAAATATTTTTTTGGTTAACTATCTAAGTAACCAAGTCTTTATCATCACCAAAATAAAAGACTATTGACTTGTAAAACTCACAAACTTTATTCATGAATATAAACATGGTACACGAATCATTGAAAACATACTTCTATTCTTGATGATTAATGAATTTCTTCAACAACATAACCATCTTGTCCTTCCATTGAAAATCAATAGCTCATCCACTTAGTACATTCCTTAAGATATTTTGATGTTTTATTCTACTATATGAGGCACCATAGATTATTTTAATTTTCTCTATTTGTAGAGGGTTTGAAGGGTTGGAGGTTCGAAAGGATAGGGTAAAAAAGGTTTGATAAAAGTGAAAGAGGGTTCAAAGGTTTGGAAGCCGTTTCACACGTAGAGTTGATACACAATTTTTTCATTTATGGTAATTGAGGGGTCGTGCGGTGATGTGCAGGTAATTACTACTAAGAGCAGGTGACATGGCCTATTAGACATGCCCAATACTCAAAATGACCTTACAAAAATAAATCAAATAATGTTTTTACTTTAAATAAGAGAAATATGTTATAAAATATTATTTAGTAAAATTAAACATACCAAATTATGATTTAATGAAATCGAATATGTCAGCAGGAAAAGGTTCTATACAAATGTCTACTAATTGATTTTCTATGAAAACAAATTCTTAAGAGATATCATTCCTCTATGCATTATCTCTCAAGAAATGATGTCTTAAATCAATGTGCTTTATTATTTAATGGTTTATTGGATTCCTTGCGATGTTGATAGCACTTTTGTTATCACATATTATTGGAATAAAATTAACATTAAATTCAAAATCCATTAAGGTGTGTTTAATCCATAATATTTTTTCACAACAACATTCTATGTAAATATATTCAGCTTCAACACTTGATAGTGATACATAGTGTTTCTTCTTACTTAACCAAGATACTAAGGATTTATTAAGAAAATGACAGGTTCCTAAGGTTCTTTTTCAATCTAATATACATTTAGAAAAATCATCATATGAGTATGAAATTAAATTAATATCATAGGTTTTTGAAAAAAGAAGATAAAGAGACACATTCCCTTTTAGATATATTAAGATTCTTTTCACATCATTTAAATGAGATTATTTTGGATTTTATTTAAATATAGCAACAAGACATATTGAAAACATAATGTTTGGTCTACTTGTAGTAAGGTACAACAAACTTATAATGATTACTCTATACAACTTGTTGTCAACTAGTTATCCAGTTCCATCCAAGTCATGTTGATATTGGAATTCATAGGAGTTGATTAGGTCTTAATGTTTTCAAGTCCAAAATTCTTAAGTAAATCAAGTACATATTTTATTTTATTTAAAATGTTTCCAAAAATATTTTTTACAAACTTGAAATCCTAGAAAATAGTTTAGTTCACCAATCATACTCATTTCAATTTTTTTTCATAAGTTTTAAAAATTCATTGCATAATTTTTGGTCTTTAGATCTGAAAATAACACCATCTACATATATTTGTACTAAAAAAATATTGGAGAAATAATTTTTCTTAAATAACATAGGATCTGCGATTCCTACAGTAAAACCATTTGATAAAAGAAAAGGTCTTAATCTTTTTCTAAGTCCATATAGAGCGTTGGTAAGTTTAAAAATAGAATTTTGAAAATGAGGATCTTTAAAACCATGAGGTTATTCTATATAAACTTCATCCATTAAAAACCATTTAAAAGAAAAATTTAACATCCATATGATATAATTTAAAATTTGCATATGATGCATATGCTAGAAGGATTCTGATATCTTTTAATATAACTATGGGAGAAAATTTTTCTTCATAATCTATTCCTTCTTGTTGATTATATCATTTGGAAACTAATCTAGCTTTATTAACTACTACAAAACCCATGTTTAACAGCGTTGGTATTTATAATTTCTAGAAAAAAGCACTAATAAATGGAATCTTTATCAGTGTTTTTTAGCACTGATAAAGGCCCCTTTTATCAGCACTTTATTTGAAGCACTGATAAAGGGTTCTATTTATCAGTGCTTTATTTTTAGCACTGATAAAGGAAACCATTTATCATTGCTTTACTTTTAGTACTAATAAAGGGTGCCCTTTATCAACACTATATTTTTAGCACTCATAAAGGAGTCCTTTATCAGTGTTTTTTTAGCTCTGATAAAGAGTTGAATAAATAAAATGAAATAATTAAAAAAAATGAGTTTATTAAAAAAATATCACAAATTTTATTAATTAAATATTTATTGATAAAAATGAATAAATTTATTATACTGTATATAAATTATAAATACTAATAAATTGTACGTATTAAATATATAGATATGAAAAATGAAAATTAAACACATTAAAATTAAAAATAAGTAAATTGTGAAAAATATTAAACATTTTATTAATTGGAGGATTATTGGTAATGTTAATAAATAATTCATATTAAATATATAAATATATATTAAAGTATATAAATATGATTTATATATTAAAAAATATTTATGCGCTATATTTAGTGAATAATGGTTTATAATTAAAAATTAATATGAATTAAAAAAACAAACTAATTGCATAGAGTAATCGAATTACAATTGAATGTCGTCTGATTTTTCAATTTAACAAAGATCAAATGTGTGTTACATTGATTTCACATATATACAATTAATGCATTTTTATATACATTGTACACACACAAAACTTATCCATTTTTAAATATTATTAACTTGTACTTATTTTAATTTATTCAATTTCACTCATTTTTAACACGCATGCACTTAAAATTAGACATTCATTAATAATGTTAAAAAAATATCTGCAAAAAATTATTTATAAAAAAACATTTATAAAAAAACATTTATAAATAAATATATTTAAATATGTACATACTATATTTATAAAATTATATATTTATAATTATAAATAAATAAATATTTTTTAAAAGTATTTATATAATTATAAAAAAATAATTATATATATATATAAATAATTATAAATAAATAATTATATATATTTAAATAATTATTAAATTCATAATAAATTTACTTAAATAATGAATATGTTTTCTATATTTATATTTTTATATATTTATTATATATATATAATTATATATATATATATAATAATATAAATATTTTTTTATTTTTTTATATATTTATAAATAAATAAATAAATAATTAAATAATTATAAAATTATAATAAATATATTTAAATAAGGAATATATTTACTATATTTATATTTATATATATTGATTAAGTATATATATATATATATATATTTATTTATAATTATAATTATAAATTCTTTATCAGTGCTTAAGTAATAAGAACTGATAAATGAAATCTTTATCAGCACTTTTTTAGAGATGATAAATATGCCTTTTATCAGAGCTTTAATAATAAGCACTGAAAAAAGGATTCTTTATCAGCACTTTTTTTAAAGCGCTGATAAAATTATCCTGATCTAATTAAAGAAACCTAACCTGTTTCAAACCCATCGTGATATCAGAAAAAAACCTATTGCAAACCCTTTAAGGGAACTTCTCATTCTTTCTACCCTTTCTCCAACCCCAATTTTCTCTAACCTTTCCCTCAGTCACTTTACCCTAAGTTCCTAGATCTATACAATGGTGTTCCAAATCTTTTGATCTTGACCTCAGAGTAAAACACGACATATGCTCTTCTCGATAGGTTAACCTTCCAGTCTTGGGGATTGCAAGATCGAGCAATGGTAGGTTTGCTCAATAAAAGGAACATCATGATTCAATTTTCTTCAGAGGAAGATCTAGTCAGGGCTTGGTCTAGTTTCCCCTCGTAGATGCAATAAATTCCGGTTCTATCTCTTCGGTGGTCATATGACTTCCATATGAAGCGTGCCATTCCAAGAGTAGCGATTTGGGTTAGTTTCCCCAATATCCCTTTACCTTTTCAAAATTAAGTGATTATACACATTCTAGGGAATCTCGTTGGTAGATATTTATGTTCTAATAGTAGAACTTGGTTAGTTTCTCACCCTATTTCTCCTTGCATTTGTGTGGAAGTTGATGTTTCAAGAGTGCCTATGGATTATATTTGGATTACAGTGGGGGAAGAATTTTGATGCAAGCAGGTTGTGTGGTTTGAATACTGGGTCGATTTCTGTGATTCCTATAAGAAATTGGGTCATTCTATATCTACCTATAGGTGAGGGACCAAGGACTGTGAACAACAAAAGGTTGCAGTTTTTGTAGATAATGACAAGGGCTTCAAGCCTGGTGTTGGTGAAGGGCCGATGGGGAGGAGTCAGTTGGATGTTTCTACTGACCCATGCAATGCAAAGGTTGTTCAATGCGAGTCTCAGGGGAGGGGGGAATCTCCTTGGTGAATGGAAGTTATCAAATTATATATATTAAAAATTATCTTTAGGTATTAATCATTTTAGGTCTATATATACTTTTTAGGTCAATATATACATTTAATTAATAGTAATATAATTTATACTTAAATAACCAATAAATTATTGTAAACTCATGTTACTTTCAAAATAATAAAATAAGGTAACTATATATAAATTTTTTTGAAATAATTAAAATTTACAAGATTTAAATAATTATATTTTATAAAAAATTACCCAGAATAAATATTATTTATAATTAATATAATTTAAAAATTATTATTAATAGTATTTTTTTAGTTTCATTAGAAAAAATAGTATTATATATATATATTGAATAATATATTGTATATTTAAATAAATTTAATTATGATAAATAACGCACACACATATAAAATTATATTCAAATAAAGTTACTAATATAATAAATATATATATAACACACATATATATAATATTTAGGTAAATTAACTTTATTTATCTATGTATTGAATGAGGAGTGACCTCCATTTTATAGTTTTTAACGGTGGAAGGTGTAAACCCCGTTCAGGTTTACTACCTATCGAGGTAAGTGTGAACAAAGTACACACCTCCATCGACCTATTTTTCCAATCATATAAAACCCTATCAATTTTTAATAAAATAAAATGAATTAAAAAAGGCCATGTTTTATCGAAAAAAAACATTAATAGAAATCCTCAACCAATTATTTTATTAAATTTTTATTCGAATCCTTGTGGATAATTTCAAGGATAAAAATGAAATTAATTCATCATTAAATCTACCTACACATCAAATAAAATAAATTAATTTCAATAACATACACTCGTTAGATAAAATTACACTATAGAAACCCAAGACTCTTAGGCTGCGCAACACTATAGTTGCATATTACGATTCTTTAGTCTCCACCCTCTCCATTTCTTTCTCAACCTTCACTTTATCATTTCTCTTTTTGTGTAGAGCTTTCGTCTAAAAGTAGTTGGTGGTAATGGAGGCGTCGAGTTAGTAACTAGTGTTAATGGTGTAATTCTCACAAATGGGAGGAATCACCCCTTTTAGAGAACACAATGAAGTGCAATCGTCATCCTCATCTATTTCATCTCCTGAATAGTTTTTATTGCATTTTTTCTTTGAGAATCATCCCCCATATCTTGTGTACATGAACCTGTGTTTCATGTACTACTCTAAGCATTAGTCATCCCATGGATGACTACTGCTTAGAGTATTTCAAAAAACATAGGTGAATGTCCACAAGAGATAGAGAATGTGTGTCAAACAACAAAATGAAATGATAACTATTTAGGAGATGAGATGATGAGGATGAAAATTGTACTTCATTGTGTACTCTAAAATAGGGAATGACTCCCATTTGTGATAATTACACAATTTTAAATATTTATTAACTTGATGCCTCTATTACCACCAACTCCTTCCAGATAAAAGCTCCATATAACAAGAAAAACGATAGTGTGAAGGGTGGGAAAGAAACAGAGAGGGTGGAGATCAAAGAATCAAAATACGCAAATGTAGTGCGGCACAACCTGAGGGTCTTGTGTTATTACATTATAATTTCATCTGATGAGTGTATTTTAATGAAATTAATTTATTTTATTTGACATGGAGGCAGAGTTAATGATGAATTACTTTCATTTTTATCCTCAAAATTATCCATAGGGATCCGAATAAAACTTTAATAAAATAATTAGTTGAGGATTTTTTAATGGTTTTTTAATAAAACTTGACCTTTTTAATAGGTTTTATTTTATTAAAAAAATGATAGTAATTTATATGATTGGAAAAAGAGGTCAATGGAGGCATGTACTATGTTCGTACTTACCTTGATAGGTAATAAACATGAATGGGGTTCACGCCTTCCACCATCAAAAACTATAAAATGGAGGTCACTCATTATTTGATACATAAAAAAATAAAGTGAATCTACCTAAATATTATATATATATATGTTATATATATATGTTATATATATATATGTATTATATTAGTAACTTTATTTGAA
This sequence comes from Viscum album, assembly GCA_963277665.1. NCBI lineage: Eukaryota > Viridiplantae > Streptophyta > Magnoliopsida > Santalales > Viscaceae > Viscum > Viscum album. The sequence continues at coordinate 1,029,287,719 of OY728147.1, forward strand.
TATAATTATATATATATATGTGCGTGTATATTATTTATCATATTTAAATTTATTTAAATATACAATATATTATTTGATATATATATAATACTATTTTTCTAATGAAAATAAATAGTAATAATAATAATTTTTAAATTATATTAATTATAAATAATTATTATTCTGGGTAATTGTGTCCATTATCAGTTTAAAATTGATAGTTTAGTTAAAAAAATTCCACTCACTAAAAACAAATAAAACACACACATATTGTATTGATAATTTATAACATTAATTAATAAGTCCTTTGTGATATTTAGGAATCAGTCTCACATCAAACCAATACACGATGTGATTGGTATAGGTCAAATTGCATGTTTCGAGTTTAAAATGAAATTTTAGTAACAAAAAGAGATATACTCAAAACTAAGAAAATGCATTAGAATTGTTTTGATAAATTATGATAATGATCTATAAGTCATTTTAGACATGTATGAATCACCAGTACCTCAATCTGACACACAATGTGACCGGTATGACTCCAAGTGTGTCTTTTTATTTAAAAATGAAATCAATTTTAATAAAAAAGGAAAATTAACCTACTCAAAACCGATAAAACACATTCATATTATTTTTATACTTTATTGAAATGATCCATATATAATTTTTGATGTGTAGTAATCAGATACACCTTAATCTGATGCATGGTGTGCCCGGTATGACTTAATATGTACTTTATCAGTTTAAAATCGACGGTTTAGTTAAAAAAATATCAATCACTAAAAACCAAGAAAACTTTATCATATTTTATTAATAATTTAGGACATGGATTCATAATTCATTTGTGATGTGTTGGAATTCATCTCATTTCAAACAGATGCATGATGTTATCAGTATGAGTCAAAGTGCGTGTTTCTAGTTTAAAATGACATTTTAATAAAAAATACATGTGATGTACTCAAAACCAAGTAAACACATTCATATTGATTTCATAATTTATGAAAAAGATCCATAATCCATTTGGTACATGTTAGAATTATCCTCACCTTAGTCCGATGCACAGTGTGATTGATATGACTCAAAGTGCATCTTTTTATTTAAAATTGACATCCATTTTAGTAAAAAGGACAAATCACCTACTCAAAACCGAGAAAACACATTTGTATTATTTTAATACATTAATAAAATGATCCATAATTCATTTTACACATGTAGGAATCATTCTTACCTCAATACGATGCATGGTGTAACTGATATGACTCAAAGTACGTCTTTTTATTTAAAAATGACATCAATTTTAATAAAAATAACAATTGAAATACTCAAAACTAAGAGAATGAAATCAGATTGTTTTTCTACTTTATGGAAACTATCTAGAAGTCATTTTTGACATTTAGGAATCATATTCACCTCAATTTGATGCATGATGTTTCTGGTATGACTCAATGTGTTCATTATCAGTTTAAAATTGACATTTTACTTCAAAAAATGTCACTCACTTAAAACTAAGAAAAAATGATTGGACTTTCTTGATAATTTAGAAAATGTATTCATAATCCATTTGTAATGTTTAGGAATTGGTATCACATCAAACTGATATACGATGTGATCAGTATGAGTCAAAGTGCTTGTTTTCAATTTAAAATGACATTTTAATAAAAAAGAGATGTGACACACTCAAAACCAAGTAAACACATTCAAATTGTTTGGATAATTTATTAAAATGATCCATAATCTATTTAAGACATGTAAGAATTATATGAATCACAATCTGACACAAGGTTTGACCAATATGACTCAAAGTGCGTCTTTTAATTTAAAATTGTTATCAATTTTAGTAAAAAGGACAACTCACCTACTCAAAACTGAGAAAAACAATTCATATTATTTTGATACTTTTGGAAAATGATCCATAAATCATTTAAGACATGTAGAAATCATCCTTAACTCAATCTGATGCACGGTGTGACCGGTATGACTCCAAGTACGCCTTTTTATTTAAAAATAAAATCAATTTTAATAAAAAGTAAAACTAACCTACTCAAAATAGATAAAATACATTCATATATTTTTTATAATTTAGGTAAATGATTCATAAGTCAATTTTGATGTGTAGTAATCAGCTTCACCTCAATCCGATGCACGATGTTCCTGGTATAACTAAATGTGTTCGTTATTAGTTTAACATTGACAGTTTAGTTCAAAAAATTTCAATCAATGAAAACTGAGAAAACACACTCATATTTTTTTGATAATTTAGGAAATTGATTCAAAAGTCATTTTTTATGAGTATGAGTTGGTCTGATGTCAAACCAATACACGATGTGATCAGTATAAGTCAAAGTGAATGTCTCTAGTTTAAAATGACATTTTAGTAAAAAAGACACGTGGCATACTCAAAACTGAGTAAACACATTCAAATTATTTTTATAATTCATGAAAATGATCCACAAGCCATTTGGGATTTGTAATAATTATCCGTGCCTCAATTCAATGCATGGTGTGACTGATATGACTCAAAGTGTGTCTATTTTTATTTAAAATTGAAATCAATTTTAATAAAATGAACAACTCACCTACTCAAAACCAAGAAAAAGAATTTGGATTATTTTTATACTTTAGGAAAATTATACATAAGTCATTTGAGACATATAGGAATCAGTCGTACCTCAATCCGACGCACAATGTAAAGACTGTGGATCAATGTGTCTGTTATCAGTTTAAAATCAATATTTTAGTTCAAAAAGTGTCACTCACTAAAAACTAAGAAAACACACCAATATTGTCTTTATAAATTTGGAAAATGACTCATAAGTAATTTGTGATGTGTAAGAATTAGTATCATGTCAAACCGACACACGATATGACCGGTATGAGTCAAAGTGTGTGTTTCTAGTTTAAAATGACATTTTAGTAAAAAACACAAGTGGCGTACTCAAAACTAGGAAAATATATTCAAATTGTTTTGATAATTTAGGAATATGATACACAAGTCATTTGTGATGGGTAAGAATCAGACATACCTCAATCCTATGCATAGTGTTACCAGTATTAGTACAAGTTAATTTTTTTCAATATATAAGAATCATTTTAGTTTAAAACACGCATCATATCACCAAAACTGAGAAAACGGTCCCATATTGTTTTCTCTTCATTTAAATTATGTATTCATACATTATTTTTTTTGATTTTGTGGTGTTTTTGGTACTCCGGTGTGCTGTTACAGCACACTATAATATACCCCTTTATCAGTGCTTTTACAAGCACTAATAAATGTGTTCTTTATCTGTAGTTATAGAAGCGTTGATAAATGGACCTTTATTAGTGATAACAAACGACAAGAGATTTTAACCATACTCTAGTAGTCAGTACTTATCTAGAACTGATAAAGGCCATTTTTAGCACTGTTAAGGGCCTGTTTTGTAGTAGTGATTTCTAGTTATTACACTGTGATCATCTTGTTTGTTTTTAAAAACCAATTTGGTTCCAATTATAGGATAATTAGAGGGTATTTAAACTAGTTCCCATTATTTATTTATTTTGAATTGATTTATCTTTTCTTACATTTATAATAACCAAATTTTATCATATAAAGATTCTTTTATAGATTTATATTATAACTGGGATAGAAAGGCATAAGATTCTACTAAATTTCTTATGTTTCTTATAGTTCTTACTCCTTTATCCATATTTAATATAACTAAATATGAAGGATGGTATTTAAGGTTTCTTGGTATTATAGGAAACACACTTTCTACTTCACTAGTTTCTACCCTTATTGGATTTGGTTTAAAGTAATCAAGTTCAAAATCATCATCCTTATTTTCATTAAATAAAGGTTTTGGTCTCATATTTTTTACTGAATTATTTTGATCATCAATTTGAATCATTTTGTGACCAAAAAGATCACTTTCATAAAAATTCACATGATATGATTCTTTAACAATCCTTGAACTTTTATTAAAAACTCTATAATCTTTGGTAGTAGTAGAATAACCTAGGAAGATACCTTCACCAGCCATTGGATTGAACTTTATGATATTATCCTTGGTATTCAATATGTAAAAATTGAATATGATTACTTTGAAGTATCCTAACTTTGGTTTTATATTATTCTATAACTCATAGGGAGTATTTTTTAAAATTGGCCTTATTATAATTATGTTAATGATATAACACACTATGTTAATAGCTTCAACCCAGAAATGAGTGGGCATGTTATATTCACATAACATAGTCTGAGAAAATTCTTACAAAGTACTATTTCTTATTTCAACAACACCATTCCGTTGAGGTGTCTTGGGGGAAGATAATGTATGTTTAATTCTTTTCTTAGAGAAATAATAAATAAATTCATGATTCTCAAATTCACCTCTATGATCACTTCTCAACGATACTATTTTTACATCCTTTTCATTTTGAAAAATCTTACAGAAATCAATAAAAATGGAGCATGATTAAATTTTGAGCCTTACAGAGTAAACCCAATTAAACATTGAAAAATCATCAACTAACACATAAAAAAATGACTTACCAGTAAGAATCTCAATTATAGTAGGTTCAAATAGATCCATATGGATTATTTTAAGAGGTCTAGAAGTAGCAACTTTTTTAATTAGTTTTAAAGATAACTTGTGTTGATTTCCCATTTATCAAGAATCACATAGATTTTTTCTATCCAACTTGAGATCAGAAAATTCAGAAATTGAATGTATTTTAGAAAAATTTCTCAAAGAGTGTACATTGTAATTTCCAATCCTTCTATTCCAAATCCATGATTCATCAATTTCAACATTTAAATTTTTTACATTCTATCTATATAAGGAATTAAGATATAGTGTGTAATCATTGTATATTATGGGTGATTTAAACTTGATACATTTATCTTTAAAAAATAAATAGGTATTGTTAGAAAAATAAATAGAATATTCATAATAATAAAGTTAATAGATACTTATCAGGTTGTGCTTCAAGCCTTTAACGTAAAGTACTTTGTTGATGATAATCGTCCGAGGGTTTCCAACTGATCAAATTCTAACTATATTTCCTTTTTCATTACCAAAAAACATGACATATTCTCCATATTTTTTGGATATAGAATGAAAGTTGGAGTAATCTACACTCATATACCTTGAACAACCACTATCCATAAACCTTTTTTTACTACTGTTCATGCAGCCAGTCCCCTACATTGACAAATCAAACAATAGAGTTCTTTGGCACCCGAATTCTTTTGGGTTTGAAAATTTTAGATATAAGAGATATAATAGACATACTTTCTTTTGTTTTCTATAAAAATCTGTATCTTTTTTTGAAAAATATTTTGAAGGAAAAATATTTTTGATTCCAAAAAATTGAGGATTATTCTAATCACAAAGATTGTGAAAGTGTCCAATTTCATCACAATAAAAACAAGGAACTTTGGTAGGGTGTTTATTTTTAGAGAAAGGAACAATAGGTTTTCTATAAAGTTTGGGCCTTCCACTTTACTTATAATTCTGAATTTCTCTTTTTTGAGTTGATTTTGACCAAGAATTTTCTTTAAATAATCATTCCCTATAGTAAAGACACTTGAAACATCTTTGAAATTTTAAACTTCATTTTGTAGGTTCTAAATTGTTTTGATTTGTTCAATATTTGAGAGAGCATATTTTTCCATTTGATTTTTTAAATCTAAAATCCAAATGTTCATATTTTCTTATTCACCAATAATATTATTATAATAATTTTAAAGGGATTTCTTTTTATTTTTTAGGATTTCATACTTTATTTACAACATGGTTCAATACTCATTTAGTTATTTGTATGAGAAATTTTCATTTTTTGATTCACATTCATTCCCATAATATTAATTAGAATGTACCTTATCTAACTATACTGTAAAACATATGTTGGCCTCATGATTTGTAGTTTCATCCTTTGATTTTGATGATGTTCATTCATTATAATCTTCAGAATCACTCCAAGTGTACTTCATAGATTTCTTATATTTCTTATATCTAGTATTATTGAAGTATTTCTTTTCTATCTTCTTATCATCTTTAATTTTTGGATATTCAAACTTGATGTGTCCAAACTTTTTTCACTCATAGTATCTCAACTATTTAGGTTTTTCAACATTATTTCTGTTCTTGCTGAAGGATATTCTGAATCCACACCTCTTATTATAGAATTTTTTTAACTTTTTATCAAATTGAGTGAGCTCATAATTTGACTCATATTTTCTTGATATATCTTATTCTTTATATAATTCATATATTTTTACACTTTTTCTCTTTTTTTCATCTTTAAAAATTGAAACCTTCAATGTAGTATTTTACTTCTTAATCATTTTTTTCTTTTCACTTATAGTTTCCATTTCAGATTCATACATCATGAGAGTCTTGATGAGATATTTTTTTTACTTCTGTGGTTGTCTAATGAATGATGAGATTCCACTCCATTTTGGTGGAAGTACTCCGAGAACTTTGAATTCCTGTTCAGGATCATTGATAGGAATTTCTAGATAGAAATATTTTTCACAATATCAGTAAGTATTCCATTTAGTTGAGTAATTATATATTCTTTAGCCATTTTTAATCCATCAAACTTAATCTTAGTTGTATCATATCTAAGAGCATTCATGTTTTCATTTCCTTCATATATAACTGATATAGTGGTCTATATTTCACGTGCCATATGACATTGAGAGATCCTGTTAAAATCATATAGTCCTAACACACAAATGATAAAATTAATAGATTTGGAGTTAAAATTATAATTATCTTTAGCTGTAGCATCCCATGTTTTAAGTCTAGTCTTAAAAATTTTATGGGGATTAATTTCTTTGAGATAGACTTACAGGGCAATATTTTTCAGATAAATGATCATGAAAGCTTTCCAGCAACCATAGTTTCCACCATTAAAGTATGAAGATCTAACCATTGGCATACCTTATTAGTTATAAGACATATAATTCATTTTAATATGGATATTTGGACTTCAAACTTTAACCGTTGTGAAATCAAGAGTCACAATATCTGATACCAATTATTGTCCCAGATAATGACTGACTGAATAAATAAAAAGGGGGTGAATTGAGTTCTTAAAATTTTGTTGAATATTAGACCAACCTATTCAAAGCATGTTAGTTGAATCATTTTCTTAAGAATATATTCATCAGAAATATAAAAACAAGTGGAAATAAAATTGAACACACGGATTTATAGTGGTTTAGGGAACATAAATACCCTATTACACTCCACCAAAACTCTACTCCACAAGTTTGGTGATTTTCACTGTAATAGCCCTTTTATCAAAGGATCCCAACTGAGTAAAAGCAGCCATCACTTAATAAAAATTTCCAAGAGTTTTTAACCAGAATATCCATTTAAAATACCTATATAGAGTCTTAATCACACTCATACATTGAGTGTAAACATGATAAAATGAATAGAAAATTTGAGGGGAATGTATGCAGCATACAGTTGCAAGAAACAACTGACAATAGATGAAGATTCATCCTAATATAATGGTATAATTCAATGTATTTTTTTTAAAGGTTGAGGGTCAAGCCCTCTTTATTGAACCAGAAAGAAACAACCTCTTAAATGGACTGGGAGAAGAGGCAACCCATTACATGACAAGGGAATGGATGCCCAGAAAGCGAAGCCCGAAGGTTAACATAAATCATTGAAGACAAAAAAGGAAGAAGACAGAAAAAACAAGCATCGGAAAGAACCTCATCACCCCCTCTATTAGACTATGCAAGGTGAGATCCATCGAAGGAGATGTCTCGCCCCCCCTGCCAAGAAGTTGTGTCGTGATGGCAACACAATACGGTAGAGCACTCTCACAATCCACACCGAGATGCAGATGGAAGACCGGATGATAGGTGCCAGCACACTTATCTCTCTTTCGAGCCGCCCACCCGATAGTGCATGTGAAAACACAACACTATCAACCTGATGCAAGACAAATCCAGACAGAAACACAGTGCAGAAGATCCAACAAAGTGTCCATCCATCCAAAAGGACAAATGGCCGATGATGAGTGACAACTCACCCATCCCTATTTTGAGGTCTCCCACCCGACGTTATACTACAAGATGCAGCAACGCCTGCCAAATGCAACGAGGAAGAAACCAATGCTCACAAATCCACCAGCAACCAAAATGGAAAACATAGAACCAAACAAAGCCGAAGTCACAGCTCAATGCATCATGCAATCCACATACCTCGGCCTCCACCTAAGACCTCCAAAACCGAACTCCACCATTCATAGATTATAAGCAGTAAAAAAACCAGGGGAAAAGCTCAAAATATCCAAGAAGTGCAGCCGATCTCATTGCAAATTGGCCCTCCAATCCAATTCTCCAGTGTATTTATTTTTTTATGATTGAATCAGCTGCTTTTCCATTTTTTGCTTACTGATTCTAACTGATCTCTTTATATCTAGTTTTAAATTGAGTGTGAGATACTTATAACATTTGAGTGATCTTGTACAATGACCTTTATAATAAATTCTATTAAAGATATGCATCCAAAATTTCCAAATATAAGAATTGATTTTATGGAATTTTCTTCCCCATATGTTAAGGAAAATTGGTTTCCAAGTTCCTTCCAAGGGTTTTCCATTTTCATACCATATCTATGGGAGACATGGGAACTACTAGGATTGGTGTCTGACCACTCATGGAGGTCATTTTTAGATGTTTATTCATTCCCCTTTTTAGTAGCAACATTTTCCTTTGAGTTGGTTTTAGCATTAGGAACTATAGACTATTGTTCAGCATCCAGGAGAAGGTGGAGTTGGTAAAGTGCTTCCTTATGATGGTCCCCACCCACAAGGTTCTAGTTCTGAGCATAGATGTGGAGGCTTACAATAGAGAGGAATAAGAGTAGAGAATAGTCATATGCATGCATTTGAGTAAGTAACAACAACAGAGTCGAGAGTTGTTATAGGTATGATTAGTTTATCATCTACCATCGTGTGTGTTTTATTTGATTTCGGATCCTCACACTCGTTTGTTTCTCTTTCTTTGGTCAATATGTTGGGAATAGACATGTAGAGGCTTCCAGTTCCCCTGGTGTTAGTTATTCTTGTTGGAGGTCGGGAATCTCTATTTGATGTGTGCCAGGGATGTTGACTGGTGATGGGGAAACACTAGTCAGTGGGGGATTCTTCTTATTTTAGATATAATCACATGATATTATCCTTGGTATGGATTTTTTGTATTACATGCATGAAGTCATTAACTTATTTTAGATAAGAGTTTCTTTTTCCAATGTGGGGGATGATGAGAGGCTTTCATTAGAGAGAGAAGTTATTAGTTGGTTGGTAGGTAAGTGGAGCCTCTTTTATCCCAGTTGGAAAAGCTGTCAGTAGAAGCTTAGTTTGGGTGTGTTCTTAGAATCATGGAGGAGTTCCTAAATGTTTTCCTAGATGAGGTTATGACACTACCCCCTCGACATGATATCGAGTTTGGGATAGATTTACAACTAAACATATCTCCGATATTGATGGATCCTCATCAGATGACACCCATGGAGTTTCATGAGTTGAGGTTTAAAAGTGGTAGATTTGATGCATAGGGGTTTTATCCAACCCAATGTTTCACCATGGGTTGCTATAGAGTTTTTTTTCAAGAAGGCGAGTGGTAGTATGAGGTTGTGTATAGACTATCGAAGGTTGAATTAGGTGATGTTCAAGAAACATTACCCCCTTCTGAGGACTGATGATCTATTCGACCAGTTGAGAGGAGCTAACTAGTTCTCTAAGATTGATCTATGGTTAGATATAACCAATTGAGTGTGAAGGATTAGTATGATCATAATATTTCCTTCATATATAGGTATGATCATTTTGAGTTTTTATTCATGTCATTCGGTGTTATAAATGCACCATTCATGTTCACGGGGCTTATGAAATTCATGTTTTGTGAGTTCTTATACTAGTTCATCATTGTATTCATTAATGATGTCTTGGTTTACTTGAAGTTAGATTAGGAGCATGTTGAGCATATCAAAGTTGTTTTACAGGTCCTTCGACACCACAATCTCTATGGGAAGTTGTCCAAGTGTGAGTTCGGGATATGATAGGTCCATTTATTTATACATATGGTGTCTCAAAAGGGTGTGGAAGTAGACCCATTGAAGGTTGAGGCAGTTTTTTTCTTGGGAAACAAAGAGGTTTATAGCTTTCTTGGTATTTTAGGATATTATCAGAGGTTTGTACCTAATTTTTATCAATTTTTAACCCCGTTAATAGTGTTGACTATGAAGGACCAGGGTTTTATATAGAAATAATAGTGCTAGGATATCTTAAATTACCCTAAGGATAAGTTTTTCTATTCCCTAGTGCTTTGGTTACTTGAGGAGGGCATGTTGTTTGAGGTTTTCTATGATGCGTCCTATCTGGGATTTGGATGTTTTTTGATGTAGAAAAGAGTGATGATCTCTTATGGGTCTAGGAAGTTATGTACCCATGATAATAATTATGATACTCATGATCTGGAGTTGGTAGTAGTTGTGTTTGTGATAAAGTTATAGTTTTATTACTTTATCAGTGAGTGTTTTGTGGTTTTCATGGACCATAATATCCCGAGATATGTTTTATCTCAATAGAATATGAATATGTTCTAGTGGAGGTGGATGGAGTTTCTTTAGGATTATGATTTATAGATCTCTTACACCACAATGAAGGGTAATTTAGGTGCCAATGAATTGAGTTGTAATTCCTGATAGGATGTGGCTTAAGAGTCTTTAAATGTTTAAAAAATAATAGAGGAGATTGCAGTGATGAATATTGAAATTGGGGAGAGAAGTGACCAGGGTTTTCTTCATCAAATGACCATGGAGTCAGCTTTGATGCATTAGGTGGAGGATTCTCACTGGGAAGACTCAGAGGCATAAGTGATGTGTGATTGTGTTGACTATAGTTACTCTCTTAATGGATGGTCAGAGGATGATCAGAAATAGGTGTTATTCCAGGGGAGGCTTTTTTCCTCACATGCGATGTGTGAGGGAGTTATTTTTGAGTTTCATAGAAAACTTTTGTCTATACATCCTAGTGATTCAAAGATGAATCATGTATTGAGGAGATAGATTTTTTGGCTGGGGATGAAATAATTAGTAGCAGAGTTTGTGAAAAAATGTATGGGTTTTCAGCAGGTGAAGGTAGAGAACCATGTTTCGAGAGGTTTATTGTAGACTTTAGATGTTCCCAAGTGTAAATGGGATGAAATATCAATGGATTTAATCATAGGTTTACCCTAATGTTATGGAGGTTATGATGCTATATGGATGATCATGGATCAGTTGAAAAAATCGACCCACTTCTTGTAAAACCATGATTCGAGTGCTGGGATGTTTTGGTGATGCGGTATGTGGAAGATGTGATTAGGCTTTATGAGGTATTGATATAGCATCCTGCCTTTTTATAACATAAACTTTCATTACATTACAAAAAATTGGGGATCTTTAAGGTTTAGTGTCTTGGAAACCAATAACATAATACATGAAAACAACATAAAACATTCTTCTTAAACACTTGAAAGGATTCTCCTTAAGTTCATCCTAGGTTCATTACTGCATCTCATAACCTGGGGACATACATCAAAGGAAAGGGTGAGTAGAAGGGCCAGTAAGGGAAACAAGATAAACATTTAACATGTGAACTTGAGATACATCAACTATGTCATGAAAAAGAACTTTAAGGCATGAGAAAGAAATCATGTGGCATATCATAATAAAAATAAAATTTTTCATAACTTTAAGATGTGGGTACATAATTTAACATAGAAAATCATGAACATATCACCAAGGTCCATCCCCAAGGTGTCATTTGAAAATTACCAAGGTTATTCACCAAGATATCGTGAAAATTGTAATCTCTAGTGGTTACATCATTACCCAATGCATTGGAGCGCTATCAGGGTGCACCCTTAAATTTGTATTTATCATCATGTGAGCCACATATATCATCATTAATAATTTCATAAACAACCTATATATCATAAAAGAAATGGGTTTCATTTCATAATCATAATGTTTCAAAAACTACTTTAAAGACATGATCTTTGTGTCACTTTAAAACCCACGGAAGAAGGAAAGCGGGTTTCATGTATGTAAATCCCATAATTTAAAATAGAAAATTTTGATATATATGTGAATAACCCTGTAGAAATAATAGCTTTGAGTATTCAATTTATAACATAAAAAAATTTTGAGAAAAGAGAGAGGCATTTTGAGACGAAAATTCTGCACCATAACGACTATGTTTTGGGTTTTTAGAAAACATTGAAAAGAGAGGGGACATGGGTCAAACATTCATAAATGACCCATAAAATAGTAGAGGGACAGAATAAGAAGGATATATGAACATGGTAATGAAATTTGAAGGACATACCATTTGAAATGAAAAACATGGAAGGAAGACAAAAATTAGATTTCTCTTATGAAAGTTCGGCAGCCTAACGACGTTACTTAAACTTCAACAAAAATGATTTGAAAAGATCAATTAGGGTCTCTAATCATGTGAACATAAGAGTTCAGTATGATATATATAGATATCATACCCCAACATAAATAAAAAGGAACTTAAAATACTTGTCATGAAAGTAGAACTTTGAAAAGAATGAGAAGGGTGAAAGAATCCCCTTAAAAATTCGGCAGCCTAACGGCGCCACTTAAACATTCTTAAAACGAATTGATGAGAGAAAGACGGGGTATCTCATCATATGAACATTAAAAGGGAATTAATATAAATATATAAGAACATACTCCAACATAAGAACATGGAGTATAAAATAAATGACATAAAAGAGATTACTTGAAAAGGAAGAGAGAGGTCGGATCCCTTACCTTAAAACGTAACTCTTAAAACTCAAAGGTTGGGACCTTGAGAGGATTAAGGGAACCTTGGGAGGACTACTTGGGAGGTAAAGAGACCATAACTTCGTTGAGAATGATTTTGGAGTCCATAGTATGAGAGAATGGCTTGGTATTTATAGGGAAAGTGAGGGGACAAGGCATTAATGGCCAAGGGACACCTCATAAGTGGGTTTCTCAAAACCATGTGCTCTCCCATGATATTTCCCATGAAGTTAGGCCACATGGGGCCCCCCATACAATAATTAATCACCTTTGGTCGGCCAACCCATAAAATATCTCATGAAATCATCATGACACAGTTATGATGTCTTTAAACATACCGAAACCCTAAAACTGTATTTTTACTATTCACTGAAAATTCAACTTTCTCAGAAAAATACCAAAATTTTACCTTAACCAAATATCAATGCACTGATTTCAAAAATTAACTCCATTTTTAAAAATAATTTTCTAAATATTTTTAATTTATTTTTTAAATAAATACACTATTCACCGAAAATTCATTTTTTTAGAAAAATCCCCAAAAATTACCTTAACATAATATCGATGCTCTGAGTTCAAAAATGAAATCCATTTTATAAAAATAATTTTCTAAATATTTTTAATTTAATTTTTAATTAAAAAACACTATTCACCCGAAAAAACTAATACTTGAATAATAATTTATGAAAGCGTTATTTAACCATTTTATTGAATCACATTACTTAATCAAGGTGCCTAGATTATATTAATACTTTCTTTAAGTGAGATTACTAATCCATTTGGTCACATTACTAATCCTAAGCATAAAATCACTATTCATAATTTACTATTCATCAAGAATTAAGTGGATCTTATTAGACTCTAAATTTTGTACTGAACATAATTGTAGAAGACCATTTTTTGAAAATCATTACACATTTTTAATTATTTAAGGTTTACATAATTTTTTTTAAAATATCCTTTCTCTAAAATTCACCAAAAATATGCATACTATATTTATCCGGACATTTGAAAAGTCATAAACATCATCATAAGAAGAAATCCCAATTTTTATTTAAAACAAAGGATTACACAAGGAAGTTACGGTCTCCTTACATATCCCCTTATCACACCAGCATAGAACCTAAGTGTAAGGTGTGCTAAGGTGAGAGAATCCGAGGGAGGCTCGGCCAACATCGCACGAGTATTAATTTCTATCAGTTTGAACTTCTCGCGAAGGCGATCCCGTTCTAGCTTCACAAGATGATGTTCAGCTTGGGTTTGGTCCAGAGCAAAGCCCAGTGGTGCTACCTCCTTCTCAAGTTCTGTTAGATGGGCTTCGATCGGTCCAAGACTACTGGGTGAGGCCATAAAATCTTCTTTCTATATTAATTAACCAAGATTACTTGTATTTAGAGACAATAATCAAAACATTTAGTTTCCAGCGGTCATATTGACCATTGGTCATATAACAGTCAAAATCCAATGGTCTCATTTTAATTATACTCATGTTATCAAATGAAACATTTTTTTGAGTATAAAAATAAAATAAAATAACACATAAAATTAGGAAACAAGATTTATTCAAAATTTCGGGTCATTACAATCTTCCCCCCTTAAGAAATTGCGTCCTCGCAATTTTTAAAATTGGGTTTTGAAATTTCATTGAAAGTCCCACATCAGAAAAGGAGTTAGTAAAACTATTACTTTAAAAGAAAGAAAGGGAAGTACAAAGGTCACCTGAGTTAACCCACACTAGGATTCCATGTAGGAAAACATGGACATGGAGGAGAAAACAAAGGGTCATGTTCTGAGGGAGAGTGATAGAAAACATGATTAGGATAATTTTAACTATAAGAAAATCCCAAAATTATGATGTGTGTAAATGGTCTTTGATTACCTAGTAGGAAACGTAAACCAACAACGTTTTTTTTTACGTTCCTTTTTATAATTTTGAGTAATTCATTTACTATATAGAACAGAAACATAAGAAAATATACCTACCTTCAAGTAGAGTTTCATCCTTTAATAAGTCTCTACTAAAACTAATCTTGTCTCGAAATGATGAGAATTCAAAAACACTTGGTCTCATCAAAATCACAAGAATCATCTTCTAGAGAATCACATAATCCACCAAAAATTAACTATCTATTTCTTCTATTATCCCAAAAATAGAAAGGGTAAGATAAAACAACTCTTCAAAAAGAAATAATCCCATAGGAAGGGAAACTTCTTTAAATCTTTAAAATTCCACGGTACTACCCAAAGTTCATCATAGACCATTCCATAAATAACTGTCCTTAAAATTCCTCAAAATAAACCAAACTAAGATTGAAACCCAAGTACAAGAATGATTTGATAACATAGTCTTCCAAAATAAACTTCATCGTTCATCTCCAAACAACATAAACCACTCCTAAAATCTTATAACAAAAGTAACTAACCTAAACATATTTTCCCCAAGATAGGTTAATCATTTCCATAAGTAACCTATATTACCATAAGTTCACCTTAAATTCATCGATTCTTAAAAATATAAGTCAACCTTAATCCTCAATGAAAATACCGTAGTAATCTATTTACCTCGATCATATAGGGTCCCCAAAATAGTGAACGTCTTCCAAAATAATAATAATCTTTTAATGCACTAATCATCTCTATCATATTAATACGGAAATCATCGCATTTCCTATCACATTGGTTATTGGGACATGTTCTTCCATTTCCCACCATTAACCTAGAAGAGAGTATAATTAGGGGCTTAAATACTTAGCCAATAATCATGAAAAGGAACTTAAATCATATAAGGATAACTTGTAGAAGAAAAGTATACCCTAACTTATGATCCCCTAGGTTTCAAACTAGGTTATCCATGATCATATATTCTTAGGTGAATATTTATTTTATTTTATCTTTGTTCCTTTAATAATGGTTCATAATAAGCTTATGAATTTACCAAAGCATATCCCCCAAGAGTGTCGTAACCAAGAGTGAAGCAAGGCCCGTTGTCGTGTACCAGTTCCCGTTTGAGTCTAGCTCAAGGCGGTGTTTTCGGGTTTTACACCTATGTACATCTGTGCCAGAGCCACCTCTACCTGTTCGTATCCAGACAGGGATATATTTGCTTGACAACCCCTTACTCAATACTCACCAAAATACCAGGAAGATTTCCTATATTTAAACTTTTCTATAGGGTTCTTCCTAAAGTTTTCATATCTTAATTTCCACAAATAACTAAACCATACTTTGATACCAACTATAGCATCCTGCCTTTTTATAACATAAACTTTCATTACATTACACAAAATTGAGGATCTTTAAGGTTTAGTGTCTTGGAAACCAAGAACATAATACATGAAAACAACATAAAAAATTCTTCTTAAACACTTGAAAGGATTCTCCTTAAGTTCATCCTAGTTTTATTACTGAATCTCATAACTTGGGGACATACATCAAAAGAAAGGGTGAGCATAAGGCCCAGTAAGGGAAACAAGAGAAACATTTAACATGTGAACTTGAGATACATCAACTATGTCATGAAAAAGAACTTTAAGGAATGAGAAAGAAATCATGTGGTATATCATAATAAAAATAACATTTTTCATAACTTTAAGATTTGGCTACATCATTTAACATATAAAATCATGAACATATCACCAAGGTCTATCCCCAAGGTGTCATTTGAAAATTACCAAGGTTATTCACCAAGATATCGTGAAAATTGTAATCTCTAGTGGTTACATCATTACCCAATGCATTGGAGCGATATCAGGGCGCACCCTTAAATTTGTCTTTATCATCATGTGAGCCACATATATCATCATCAATAATTTCATAAACAACCTATATAGCATAAAAGAAATGGGTTTCATTTCATAATCATAATGTTT
The DNA here is from genome assembly GCA_963277665.1 of Viscum album. Classification (NCBI taxonomy): domain Eukaryota; kingdom Viridiplantae; phylum Streptophyta; class Magnoliopsida; order Santalales; family Viscaceae; genus Viscum; species Viscum album. Next base: position 1,029,304,421 of record OY728147.1, read on the forward strand.
CAAAAACTGCTTTAAAGAGATGATCTTTGTGTCACTTTAAAACCCACGGAAGAAGGAAAGCGGGTTTCATGTATGTAAATACCAGAATTTAAAATAGAAAATTTTGATATATATGTGAATACCACTGTATAAATAAGAGCATTGAGTATTTACTTTATAACATAAAATAATTTTGAGAAAAGAGAGAGGCATTTTGAGACGAAAATTCTGCACCATAATGACTATGTTTCGGGTTTTTAGAAAACATTGAAAAGAGAGGGGACATGGGTCAAACATTCATAAATGACCCATAAAATAGTAGAGGGACAGAATAAGAAGGATATATCAACATGGTAATGAAATTTGAAGGACATACCATTTGAAATGAAAAACATTGAAGGAAGAAAAAAATTAGATTTCTCTTTTGAAAGTTCGGCAGCCTAACAACGTTACTTAAACTTCAACAAAAATGATTTGAAAAGATCAAATAGGGTATCTCATCATGTGAAAATAAGAGTTCAGTATGATATATATAGAGGTAATACCCCAACATAATTAAAAAGGAACTTGAAAGACTTGACATGAAAGTAGAACTTTGAAAAGAATGAGAAGGGTGAAAGAATCCCCTTAAAAATTCGGCAGCCTAACGGCGCCACTTAAACATTCTTAAAACGAATTGATGAGAGAAAGACGGGGTATCTAATCATATTAACATGAATAGGGAAGTAATATGAATATATAAGAACATCCTCCAACATAATAACATTGAGTATAAAAGAAATGACATAAAAGAGATTACTTGAAAAGGAAGAGAGAGGTCGAATCCCTTACCTTAAAAAGAAACTCTTAATTATACTCATGTTATCAAGTGAAACATTTTTATTGAGTATAAAAGTAAAATAAAATAAAACATAAAATTAGGAAACAAGATTTATTCAAAATTTAGGGTCGTTACAATTGAGGACCATCATCTCTAATTTGGATCCTAATTTTACCTCATGAGACTGGAGGGGATTTCAACATGCTTCTAGATCCCAGTTTCTCTTTAACACTGCTTTCCACCCTCAGACAGATGGGAATATAGAGAAGACCATCCAGATATTGGAGGATATATTGCAGGTATGAATCTTATACCTTGGTGGATCTTGGGTATGACACCTGCCTTTGGTCAAGTTTTCATACAACAATATCTATCACTCATCCATTGGTATGTATCCATTTGAGGCATTGTACAAGCAACTATTTCATTCTCTACTGAACTGTATGGAGGTTGGGGAGTCAATAGTTCTTGGTCTTGATATGGTGCAGAGAATGACTGAGAATATCCAGTTGGTTCATTTGCAGATGAGTACATACCATTATAAGGCCTATTCTAATTGTAGGTGGAGTCTCCTAGAGTTCAAGGTTTTAGAGTATGTGTTCTCTAGAGTCTCCCCTTGGTTTGGGCAGTAGAGGGTTGGTAGGGGGAGTGAGCTTTCTCCCAGGTTTTGGGTCCTTTGAGGTGTTGGGGTATGTTTTTGAGGTGGCATATCAGTTGGCGTTATAACTATGGTTGGATAAGATCCATGAATTTTTTTACATGTATCAAGTTCATCAATATCTTTACAATTACTCCCATGTTATTGATTGATGAGAGTTGTATATCAAGGATGACACAATGTTCATGGAGCAGTCAGTAGAGATTTGGGATCATCGAGAGAAGGTGCAACATGGATTAACCATTTCCTCGATTTTCTTATTGTGGAGGCATGGTGTCCTAGAGAGTACTTGGGAGTGAGAGACACAGATTTGTTCCCAATACCCAGATTTGTTTTTAGTTGTTATTTTCTCTATTTTTATTGTGATGTGATGCTTGGATCTTGTTATGTTATGAGATGTGATATTTCCCTTGATGTGTGATGTGTAATAAAACCCTTGAAATATGAAAATGGGTGTACTTGAATCATAATCAAGACACATTATACTATGATGTGATTAAACTTTTGAGAGTGAGTCAGTCCTGCCTAGAGTGGCTAATATCTTGACACGAAGGATGTCATTATACGATTTATATGATCAATGTGGTGTGGTATGTTGGTTGTTTTAGTGGTTAGTTTGGGACGTGTGGAGGTTTTTGTGGTTATGTGGAAATATGGTGGCTATGGATAGTTCCAAATGATGCAGTGTTGTGGTCAGTGATAGGTGGTGATGTGGATATGTGGTTCATTTTGTGGATGATTCAGTTGGCATGTTTGGTTAGTGGTAGCATTGAGAAGTAATGAGATCCTTGATACATATCTTATAGGGTGGTTTTTTAGACCCCTTTCTTTTCTCAGGTTTGGTTCTGATTCTTGAGGATGAGAATCATTTGAGAGGTATCTAATGTAACAATTTGTGCCTTCCCGGTCCATTAATTTGTCAATTTTGGGTGTTGGAGGTGTTTCATAGAATACTTGATAAGGTTTCATGGTGGTTATAGGTGTAGTAGAGATGCTGTAGGATATTCACATAATGAATGGTTTACACGATGTGAATTAGTGATTCACAGATTTTGAAGCCAACGAATTCGCAGCTTGTGTTTGGCTGAGGTGTATAGCATGAAATGAATTCACATCATGAAAGGTGAATTCATTACATGTAATTAATTCGATATGAGATGATTTGAATTTCGATGGAAGTTGGAAAAATGGAAATTCACATCGTAAATGTGTCACATCATATGAAGGTGTCAAGTTTCAAGTTATTTTATATCCCTTTCATCTATTTTTATTTCATTAGGCTATAACTCAATCTCTCTCATTCCTGACGAACCCTAGGCACCCTGAGTAGATCTTCTAGCACTATTATCCCTTACTTAAATGCTTGGATTTGGGTGGATGCCTCTTACCGATTAATGGTGAGTTATCTTCTCTTTCCCATATGATTCCTTTTGTTATTATTCAGAGATTAATTGTGGTAGTGTAGTTTTTGTTTGGGGTGTGTATGCATTTCATTTTGACAACCCTTTGATGTGGTGTAGGTTAATTCATGAGTTCATTGTGTGGTGGTGGTTTTTGTCCAGTTTCCAATTCTCCTTGTGGTGCCTAGAGAGATTAGAAATCTTCCTTGAGGTAAGTAATCGTCATTCTCACCTATTTATGTGCTATGTGTGACATCTTCATGCTTTTTATTACCTTTGTAGGAATAGTAAGGGTTGGTTTAATGATATAATCAATTGGAATGTCTAAAATTGATGGGTATAGAGAGTTAGCATATGATTTAATTCTTTAATACGTGTTTTTGATGTTATTATGCATGCCTATTGCCAATTCTAAAAATAACAGCTACTGGGGGCCTTGTTTTCATTGTAGTTCTTATGCTGTAATGACCCTTGTTGTTTTGTTGTGTGATCACACCCTAAATAAAAGGTTAAATAACATATATTTATATAATAATTTGTTTCTCTGAGGAATCTATTTTGTGTGATAATAACCATTCTAAATAAATAATATATGTGATAATTCCAATAAATAATTTTGTAATTTGATTTGTGTTACTGTTGTGTGTTTGTGCTTGTTGTGTTTTCCCTATATGGTTTGGGATATTGTGCAATGATTCTAGTGACTGGATGGCTTATGTAGTATGTGAGGTAGTGATGTGGTGGTTGGTTAACATAGATGTGACGTGTGTAGTTGCATGATGTGGTGTGATGAGGTTGTGGCATAGTGGTTGTAGAACGGTGGTTGTGGTGTGGTGGTTGTGGTGTGGTGGTTGTGGCACAATGGTTGTGGTACAGTGGTTGTGGCACAATAGTTACGACACAGTGGACTTTTTGTGGTGTGTGGTGATATCATTTCATGACAGCTATGATGAGTGGTTGTATAGTGATATGGATTGGGTGATGTGGAGTGGTGACAATGGTGGATGTGTGGTGTTTTGGTGATGGTTGTGTCATTTGGCCTAGTTGTAACATGGCATGGCTGAGATAGTTACTTGGTTATCCATGGGATGAACTGTGATGATAAATGAAACAAAATAGGCTGGTAGATAAATGGGATGGAGTGGAAATAGATGTGTGGTAATTGGATGAATGAACTAAATAAATGAATGAATAGTGTAATGTGATATGAAATGGATAACAAAAAATATGGTGAAACTTATAACTGAAAGTGGGAAATGTTTTGTGGATTTTCTGGTGTTGCATATAGTGGTGGAAATAGTTTCGATGGTTGATGTGTGGTACAATGGTGGTGATGTGGTGTGCACTAGTGTAGTTGACGTGAATCCTTAGGTTGGGTATTGTGTGATATCTCTATACCATGCATGTTTATGTTATTTTATACATTCCCCACCTGTGTTGGATAACCTTACCAATGCTCAAAGGTGATGAGTTTCGAGTGTTTTCCCCAACATCTACGATGGTAGTGATATGTATGGATGGATACCTGCTCTCCTGTGCTCTTCTGTCAGTAGTGATGTGATGGACCAGGTGTCTTTAGGTAGGATACGTTGTGTTGGCCTAGGTTTCTATAGGAGAGATGTGATGTGGTGTGATGTGATATGTTTTGGGGGTCATGTTTGGTAGGAGGATGGCATGAGGTTGATGTCCTTAACATTCATGATACCCTACTGCTTTGGTTTTAGTTATGATGTGATGTGTTGGGCCATGTGTCTATAGGTGAGATGTGATGTGGTGTGATGTGTTGGCCCAAGTGTCTACAAGCGAGATGTGATGTGATATGTGTGGAAGGTATGGGATAACAAGTTGTTTATTGTTGGGGAATGAGAGTAGAAAATCAGTGGGGAAGTGACAGTGGGGCACATTTCTTTGTTATGACCTTAATGCTATATTGTTATATCAAAAGCATGATTTAGTGAGGGATCCATGGTGAGGATGGGTTTGGTTTGATGACATGTATAGGTTTTTTTTCTCCTATTTTTTCACTGCACATTAGCATGCACTTTTCAAATGTGTATCTGAGGCCTTGGTTTCATCCCTACCGAGTATAACTGTTATGAACACCCTATATATATAAACTATTTTTCAGGTTTCCATGAGGTTTTTGGGGACCGATCTAGACATTATTAGCTGGTCTAGAGATGTTGTTGAGTTGATTCTATATATTTCTTTTGGTATTTACTTTGGTGACTTTATATATATCATTTCTAACTTATTTATTCATTTTTGGATGGTTTTGGTTTACCATTATTGTATGCTATAGTTTTTTAGTGATTATTTATCCTATATTTTGATCATGTTTCATTTATATAGGGTAATACCTCTCATACTATGAGATTTTTATACCCTTGGTGCTAGCCGCCAACTCAGAGCCTACTGGAGGAGGGACTCAGGGGTCAGCATCTCTCTCCCTTCATTATGGTATCTTAGGTGGGAGGGGGTCATGAAAACCCATATCATCAACAGTGAAGGTCTCCCTAATAGGTAATAATTGGGATACCTTCATCAATTTATCTATGATCATACATACTACATCATTATTATATGGTGTCTTTGGTAATCCCATTAAAAATTCCATAGAGACATCATCACATTTTTATTCAGAAATGGGAAGAGGCTACAATAGCCTAGCAGGCCTATGATTCTTGGTGTTCACTTGCTAACATGTGGATCATCTAGCCATGAAAACCACTATATCTTTCTTCATTCCTAGCCACCAATACTATCTGCAGAGATTACATCACATCTTTTTCATACCTAGGATTACCTCCCATCTAGAATTATGAAACTTCCTCATTAGCTCCTCATATAAGATTTTAGGAAACAATTCTCATCCACAAAAAATAAGAGATTTTTTTCTACTAATAGACTATCTTAATGGTGGATCCCCACTATATAAGCCTTCCTTCGGAGTTAAGCCCTCTAGATCATATAACTTCTTAGTCTTCTGGTCCAAAAGCATCGGTAAAACATATATTGAGGTCATATCCACTCATCACTAGGACTCACAAACATCTAGATTCATATATTTAAAGAGTTCCATCATCTGACACTCTTTAAAAGAATCCCACACTACCCCTGTCCTTGTCTTCTGAATCAATGAATTTCCAATGACATTTCCTTTACTTGGTTTATAATACAACTCGAAGTTGAAAGACTATAAATACATAATCCATTACCTCTTCCGAAGGTTCAGGTCACACTAAGAAAAATAAATACCTAAGGATCTTGTGCTCCATGTACACTAAAAAACTCTCACACAAAAGATAGTTTCTCCAATTCCTTAGGGTGTGTACCACTGTATCTAACTCCAGTTCATGAGTAGGATAATTCCTCTCATGCAATCTCAGATATCTGGAGCCATAAGAAAAAAATTATCCCTCTTACATTAGAACTGTCTGGAGTCCAACTTTGGATGCTTCATAGTACAAGGTATATTCCTTACCCAACATAGGTAAGGTGATTATTGGTACTAAGGTCAACAAGCTATTCAACTCCTGGAAATATCTCTCGCAAACACCTTACCAAAAAAAATTCCTCTTCTTCTTGGTCAATATAGACATTAGAGATTCCATATAGGATAAGTATTTAATGAAACACTAATAATACCCAAATAGACCAATAAAAATACAAATATCAAAGACATTCTTTGTCCACTCCCAAGACACTATAGCTAGAACCATCTCAGGGTCCACTGACAGTCTTACCCATGAGATAACATGACCCAGTAATTGTAATTTATCAATCTAGAAACTGCATTTGGATATCTTGGTGTAAAGATGATGCTCTCTTAATGTACTCAATATGATTTCAATGTTTTGGGCATTATTATATGAATACTGAGATTATAATAATATGTCATTGACAAAAACCACCAAAATCTGATCAAGAAAAGGATGGAAAACCCAGTTCGTCTATGCCATGAATACCTTCAGTTCATTTTTTAGACCGAAGAACATAACCAAAAACTTATACAATCCATATCCGCTCTTAAAATAAGTCCGAAGTTTGTTTGATGGTATCACTATCAACTGATAATACCATGATCTCAATTAAATCTTATATAAAATCTAGAAACATTTCAACCAATATAAGAGATCATCAATGCATGGAAGGGGATACCAGTTCTTGACCATCATATATTTGAATATCTGATAGTCAACACACAAGTGCAAAGTCCCATAATTTTTTAGAGAAAATCATAATAGAACCCCATGGTGGTATACTAGGTTTTATGGAACAATTAGCCTCCAAATCTTCCAACTGAACTTTCAATTCCCGAAGCTCCGCAGGTGCCATCTTGTAAGGTGGGATAAAAACTGGCTCTACTCCTGAAACTAAATCGAGTTTGAAATCGATCTTATTATTAGGTGGTAATCTATAGAAATAATTTAGAAATACATATTAATAATATTCTACCACTTAAGTTAAGGTATCCTACTAAAATCCACCATCATCTAGAACAGGACCTGAAATCTGAGCCATGAGATAATGTAATCTACACTAAATTGGTCCTACATGACCAGCCTGAAGATCCCACTCACCTTGGTGAAAATATATGCCTCCTTCCAGAGATAGAAAAGAAAATCTCATCTAGTAATAGTTGATATGATCCTGGTATATAGCTAACTAATCCATACCAATAATCAAATAGAAATCTTTCATTTCCAGTACAAGCAGTTCCCAAAAGAAACGGTAACCACCAATCTCTAGAGAAAATTACTTGAAACATTTTATATTCTATGACCACACTCCCAATGGTGTGTTGATGGTAAAAAAAACACCCAAAATTTCCATAAAAAAGACTAACATGATTTAAAAAAGTGAATATATAAATAAATATGATTCCCCTATATAAAAAAAACACAAGAGAGGGTAGATGATACACGAATTGTACCTCTGATTATAGAAGGTCCTGTATCCAAACTATCCATAGTAGACGACATTGTATATATCTAACTTTCCCCTCTTCTATAGAAACTAGTCAGAACATCTTGTGATACTCCCTATGGATGTTACTTCCACTCCTACATTGAGATACCACATCCCTTACCTCAACCTGAATATCTAGTGGAATTCTAACTACCAGTCTACTAAGGGGTAGTTGAATCCTTCCTAGACTCCGGTACATATCCTCATCCCTTTCCACTGCTTTGCTGCATAATTCCCCTAGAAAAACTTTTCAGGTGGCCCACCCTACTAAAATAACAATACTATAGAATAGGGTTCAAACATTGAAACCTCTTGTGTCAAAATATACCATAATGACAATGCAATAATATAATATAGTCTTTAGATGGATTCCTACTACCCTGGCTGCTCTTCCCACATTTTTCGTAGAGATAACTATCATATTAGGACTTCTTTCCACTAGAATAAGATATCCCAGTTCACCTTGCTGAAACATCATAGTAGAATATTAGGCCTCTCTCATATTTCATTATGTGATGAAATCACAATTCATCACTCCTAAAATTCTAATCAAGAGAAAAACGTTCACCTATGAACTAATCTTATAGTAAATCCCATCCTTGAAATGCCTCACCCTGGAAATCTCAAAAGCTGCTAAATATAGTGAAAATCACTACAAGTTAGTGAAATTTTCAACATATTCTATCATTGACATAACCTCACGTGTTATATGTATGAACTCACAAGACATATCATCCCTCAAAGTCTTATGATAGAAGTTGATCTGAAATGTTTCTTTGAAGTCCTTCCAAGATAACTCCTCTTACTATCTATATTAATCCAAAATATTCCACCAATTCTTGGATGTTCCATAAAGCATGTATACAAAAAGTTTCACCCTCCTACCTTTGGGTGTCTTGAGGTGATTGAAGATCATTTTAACTAAATTGATTCGGAACTCGACTTCCAATGAGTCTCTTTCCATAGTGAATGTAGGTGGATGCTATAGATGAAAATCTCTTGTCATATCAAACATCAAAGGTATAATGAGAACATTATCACTTTACATGGATTTCATGATCCCCAGGAAGATATTTTGAAGCTAAAAATCCATTGTATTTTCAAGATCTACATGAAGTTCTAGTTCAGTTGCGTAAGGAGCATGCTGATTTCTGTTCTCTTAACAATTGATTCAAAGATGAAGGGATGAAATTTTCCCTACAAGAAAAAAATAACTCTTTATAACACTAGATAAACATCAAGTTCAACCTCAACAAGTAACAATAAAAAAGAACCACTGGCCTTAGCTTAATAGGTGAATTGAAATAACATAATAGTTCCTTTCTTTCCCTTTTCCTAAAATATACCAGGGATCTCATTTAAAAGATTATATATGAAAATATATCACATGAAGTAAATATATAACTATTAGGAATAATTTATGTAATTACATAACCCTACATTCCTATCATGATATATGCATACTCATCTTGCTCCATACTAGGCCACAAGTATAAATATCAAGAAAAAATAACATCACACAATATGTGAATCACCCAAGGTGAAATAACATCAATTGTAACAAGTGAACAACATCAACATCAATCCCATACCTGGGAACTCTAATTCCACCCATAAATGGATTAACTAATCCCATAAATAATCTAATTACTAATTCCCAACATTCCCTAGTCTCCTTTATACCTTTCCCAAATAGTAAAGCAATAGAAAAGAAAAATTTGAAAATATGATCCCACATTGTAACATCCCCCAATCCAACTCTCTCTCAAATGGCCAAACCATGTTGATCACTAGACCTAAAAAGTGCCTCCTCGTATTCCAAAGGCTACCGAATAGCATAAGAGGTGTAAAGGACATAGTGGGGACACTATACCCCCTAGTATAGAGTTATAATAATAGCTGAATAAATATATGAGTAACATAAATAATAGAAAAATTACAAAAACAAGAGATAAACTAAATAGATAAGAAACTAAACAATCAAACAAATACAAAAAATAATGTAATCATAGGATGGAATGTAACTAAATGTCATACTAAAATTCATACAGATTAAAGAACAATCTTCCATAAATAAGATACGAATGTCCCTGGTCCCGAACCCCATATCGGTCCCGTTTCCATGATCTAACCCATCCAATAAGCAACAATAAACAACAAGGTACCTTGCCCTTATCTAAACCTGTATCCTTGTAATATGCCTGGGTACCAAGTGGAATCCTAAATAGTATGTGAGTAAAAATCAATAGGTTGACACCACCACCTCTAAACAAAACCAAACTAAATAATAATCTCATGAAATAGAGTGATAAAATTGGGTATTAATTAATCAATTAATATGATGATTTAAATAACCTTTAAAACCTTAAGATTTGAGTTAACAAACAGGGTTAGCCAGAACTAATTTGGCACAATGTTGTAATATCTCTGATAATGTCACATAAATATTCCAACCACATCCCTCAGTCCAATAAAAAATCACAAAATAGTATCTCATAACTAGGTATAAAACTAATAATCATATCTTCACAATCAGGCCAAGCCCTATAAGGATTACAACATGAATGGGTCAAACCTTATAAGAATTAAAACATAACTAGGAAAAGCTATGTAAGAATTAAAATATAGTCTAGGTCAATCCCTATATGCATTATAACATAACCGGGCCAAGCCCTATAAGTATTACAACATAATATCAACACAAGTCACAATGGCCTGAATAAAACAACAAAACATCATATGACACAATGGTTAATTTAGTCAATTACCTTTTATCTTTCAATTTATATTCATTAATCATGTTATTTCCTAGTCTATTTTCATTTCAACAATTCAAACCAAATATATATTAATTTAACAATTTTCCCAAGTGATTCCATCATGGGAAATTATTTAAATTTCCCATGTTATGTCAATTCATATTTTAATCCAATTAAAAATACACAATGTTATGCCCCACCGAATATTATAAATTTTCCATTTCATTATCATTCTAGGTTAGTCTCACCCTATGGGTAGCCTCAAGATAGGTCTCAACACCATTGGATCCAAAGGGGTCCAAGGATATGTCCCAACACATGGTTATCAACACCCATTATTTTGTTAATTATTGTGCAGAATGTGTTAGTGTGATTTCATAGTACTGTACATACTTAAACAAAAAGAAACAGACCCTAGGGTTTTTTTCTAGACTACCTTACATTATTAAATGATCAAAGAAATACTATCAATCAAAAACGCTAATGAAGAATAGAGATGAAGGAGATCAACAAGGGAAATCTAGATCACACAAGAATCAATATCAAACCCTAATTCAATGGAGGTCAGAAGATCACACCGCTATAATAGAGGATAATGGAAGAATTGAGAAAACCAAAGTGAAGGAATTCACCAGAGATTAAACACTAGATTTATATGTTTGGAAGAGAAGGAACTAATCAAAATTGTCTAGAGTCTCCCTAGGATTCAAGAGAGGAGGTTTCACCATGAATGAAAAGAATATCATTTGAGTAGAATCATTAAAACCCACTAGTATAAAGTTATTCATGACATGCCCCTCTTTCAAGACATGAATTTATATATTTATAAGATATAATAGAAAAAAAATCACCAAGGGTTAAAATAATCCCGATCTACCTATTCATAATGTGAAACCGTTTCACCAGGTGTAAATGTTTCATGCTCTGAACAAGTTCACATCATCTTCCTGGAAATAGGTTCACATCATGTAACCCATCAACAATGTGAAAGTGTCCCATAAATAGATCACAACCTAGATTCTATAGAAGGAGCCTGGACCACCTATGAATCTTCCTAAATCCTTGTATAATATTTGAACACCTTTGAAACATTTATACCTAGACTCCATTAATTCAAACAAGTATACATTCCCAAACATAAAGTCATATTTACCTAGAAAAATCTATTGATCCCCAAAAAGGCTTGACTAGAAAAGGTTTAACCAAAACTCAAAGAGGGACATACCTAGAAAAATATGATATCTTACAATTAATCAACCAGTTTATTTTTAAAATCCTCTCAAGTACTATTCTTCTTGTTCAAATTTTATTCAATCACTATTTAAGAGATGGTTCATTATTGATATTGCTGATACCTATGAGGTTAAGGATCATAATGATCCTACTCTTAAATCTTAGTGTCTTATTAAAAAATATATGTTTCTTCCCCCACCACTACATTAGTCTCAATCCAGATGAAAAATCCAAGAACAAAGTCCATTATTCTCTTCCACTTCAGACTTCACATTTCCCTTATAAAGACCCATATTTTTTCTTTGATGAATGACTTAGCTCATTCTTGATATTTTGGGGTCCCAATCCCCAGGAGATAAAAATGTTAAATTTAAACTGGTAAACAACATTGATTTTTTTAGGATTTCATTGGTATTAGAGCACTGTTCTTACCCTATGGTTGATGTTTGAAAAAAATTCTGAGGTGGTTAAATTTTTAATGAGTTATTTAATATTTATATAATTATTTAAATAAATACCATGCATGATCAAGGTGAACCAGTGATATCCCATAAATTTATCCCTTTATAGAAAATAATTCACTAAAGTTTTCTTCAAATTAGAGGGGGTTGGGGTTGGGGGTTATATAGGTGAAATATAATATATATTAGGGTTTAAAGCCTTGGTTTAGGACCCTTTCACTATGGTTTTTAAATATATCTTTATTAAATACAATTAGAGGATTATCTATAATGATCATAAACCCTTAGGGATCTAATGTTTCACATTCATTAAAGAGTTTATGGAATTCTTACAGCGAGGATTGAACATGGAGAAAAAATCAATCTCCACTGAGGCAAAAACCTTATTTTAATTTCCTATTTTGTTATTTATGAAAGTTTTTGAAATAATTATTCTTAATTTTTTATTATGTCAGATCCTTACAGACATATTTTATGTGATTATTATTTTTTGGCTACATTTTCTATAATTTTCATTAGAAGAATGGTTTATTAAAGAATATTAGGTGGCGAACTGTTACCAACCACCACCCCCTCCGACTCACATCGCATGTCGTAGTGTGGTACTATGTCATCAACTTGTGTTGGTGGTGGTTCACAATGGGAATTTGGGCCACTTTGACCACTTGTCTCTCCAACTCAATCTCCCACTCTCTCTCTCTCTCTCTCACACTATAGTGACCCCACTTATTCTAACACAACTATGAAATCATTTTAAATATAAAAAACATAATATTTACATATTCAAGGATCAAAAGGTTTAGTATCTTTTGAAAATTAGGATCATACATCACTTATAAATAATAATATGTAAACATTATTATAATACTTATTCTCTATCCACTTAAAATATCTCACATTCTCTTTAGTACATGTATTTACCTGAATATATACATCAAAGAAAGCAGTGATCTAAAAACCTAGTAATGGGAATGAAAACATAGTCGGAATAAGATACATGAAACAATAATAAATGGGTGATCATAATCATCACAATCATTTCATAAGCATGAGATCATAAAAATAATCATGTAGAAATTTTTTGATAAAGTCATGTAATGTGGAATATGCATAATAATTAAACATCATGTCATAGTGGTCAAATACCACACATAGGTGTGAATAAAGATAGCATCATTTTCATACATAACACATGTGTATAATTAATAACATAATAATTGTGAAAAATATAGAATCATGTTCATGAATAATACACGTAATCTCATGAGATAAGTCACATTAACCAATGAATTGAAGGGCTATATAATTATGGTCCCACCCATCACATCATTAAATTTTCATAATCATACGTGCCACATAGAACGTATAACAATCGTAGTCATGCAATAACCCATGGAAATGAATGATTTTTATAAGGATTTTATAAATAATACTTTCATGAATAAAATTTGGGGTTCCCAAATTAATAAGGGAAAACATATCTTGCTCAAACATCATCATTCTGGACAAAATAATAAATAACTCAAGAAGAGTCAAATATGTGTTTTGGAAAGAAAAGTCTTTTTGAAAAAAATATTTGTATTTAGATTAAAAATAATTTTGGAAAGGAGGAAAAATGAATATCCCCCAAAAGAAAATATAATAATAGTGAAAGGATATTTATGGATAATTATATGAATGTCGATATCAAAAATTACATAAAGGATGGATAACCCAAATAAAAGGAGTTGGGTTTGAGAATCCCCTTACCATAAACCTTGCTTTATTAAATCACTTTTCTACCACATGAATAATAAAATTAGATTAATTAAAACATATAACCAGAATTTAATTATTTTAATTTATGAATCTATTTATCAATTATAACAATTTTATTATATCAATTAATTTATATTGTTAAATTTGAAGTGTTTTAATATCATGTATTCCTTAAAAATTTATTTTTTTGCTTCGATTTCACTATTTTTTAATGGCTATTTATACATAAGTGGAATTAATTAAAAAATATTAAAATAAATATATTTATACATTTATATACCATAAATAATTTATTATAACTATCCATAGGGTTGGTGATAAGAAAAGAACTGACAAAACCCCCATTTGCGGTTAACTAACCCTTAATGGGACATTGCCGAAAGAGAAGAAATGAGAAGTGTAAAAATTTAATATGTTGTAAATGTAATACTTACATGGGGTTAAAATCATTAATATAATATTAAAATACCACTTAATTATCATTATAATATCTGGGTTTGAAAGGGGTGTAAAAAAGAATGAGAAGAAGAGAAATAGAGGAAGAATTAATGAAAGATTACCATTTTCTTGTTGTTGTTTCTTCTCTATGGATCTAAACTCCTTTGATTATTGGAATTTGATTTCTATAAAACATCCCTAGGTATGTCATGAGGCTTAATAGATAGTATTTTGGCAGATAATTTTCTTTGTAAATTGAGGGAGGGGTGGTTTTCTAAGGGGAGGGAGAGGGGTTTTTTTAGAATAAAATATTAAATATAATACTATATTCACATCAATGAGGGGAAAAAGGATACATTAAAAAGAAAAGAATTAAACAAAAAATTAAGGTAATTACTTAATGATACTTTAAATTGAGAACTTTTTGAGACTCCCAAGGTCATCTACCACTGAGATACACCCTGAGGGACATTAAATAAAATACTATATAAAAGGTAAACTTGCAATAGTAATTTTAATTATTATTGTGTAACATAAAATAATAATTATATTTATATATATAGATAGATATAATTTTCTATATTGAAAACATGAATTATTAAATAGAATTCCATCTCACTAATGATTGACATTTTGAAATTCTCCTAGTTTGAGTAGAAAAATACTCACAAGATTTTTTTTTGTTTTTGGTAAAAATAATTTCATTGACATAAAAAATCACAATGAGTGAGTTTGTGTAATATACATTGAAATATAGATTTTAGTACGCCCTTCCCCTCCTGAATTAATTTCTCTTTAATATTTTTTTACAAATTCAAATAACATTCTAGAGATTTTGGTCTGATCCCATGAAGTTCCTTCTTTATCATCACACTCGTGAACCCTTATCATAATGGAAAAACCATTTTGGTAGTTCAGTGTAGATATCTTCCTCAAGTTTCTCAAAACATCAGTCTTAACAATATTATCCATATTCTTATACCCCAATTAAAAAATCATTCTTTCACATAGATGGTTCACCAATTTTATGATCAAGAAACATGAATTTTGATCTTCAATAATTTGAAATAAGTTGATGTTTGTTCTTTCCATGTATCACCCTTATATTCATTAAGTTTTATCCATTAATTATATAATATTTTCAATATATTTTATCACATGATATAAAAAACAAAAATTAAGTCAGATATTTTAATAATATAAAATCATATGTATTAAATATGAAAATTATAATATAGTTGTTGAATTATTGGGTATAAATAAAAGTAACTATATTATGAAATCTCTGTACAAAGAAGAATAAATGACATGAATCAATAGGGGTATTTATTAATAGGCTACTTTTTACAATGATAGAATTTAGGTAGAATCACTAGGATTTTTCTTAGACTAAGGCCAATCCAATATTCAAAAAGTACATTTTGAGTGAAATCATATATGGGTGAAGTTCAAGCTTGTGGAAATCATTTCAAAATACATTATTGTAGAATCAAAACCTGTGATAGTCAACATAGCATATATTACCATTAAATATTATGAATATGTATTGAGGGGTTGCGTAAGTATAATTTTGATGTATATAAACATCTGATTACTAATTTATATGATCAATTTTTTTTAATTATTTGTAAAATTAAAAATTAAAATATATTTAAAATGTTGTATTGAATACAAATGTATTGATTAATTCCTAGGAAATAGGTAATCTTCTTAAAAACAAACCTAGGATTCCCTTATCCTCAAAATTCAAACTGGCCTATGATGTGGTCCAAAGTAGATTTATGATCCCCATGTGCTGGAATATGTGCATGGGTATCAAAGAATCACAATTTTTGAACCATTTTCCTAAAGGGTAAATCAAACACATGGCACAAACCATGACCTTAAATTAAATCACCATGATGTAGTGGGTCATGTTTCAGATATATTGAAAGAAACATCACTACATGTCATAAATGGAAGTAAAAAATAAATATACATGACAAAATGGTATAAAAAAAATAACCAGTAGGATACAAGTATAACCATCATCCAAAAAGAATAAAAGCAACGGGATGGTTGGTTGAGATATTGATATAATATATGTGTTAAATATTAAAAAAATATACCAAAAAATAAGAAATTAACTCATGAACCATCTATGTGTGGGATGAGGTATCAACCCACCACCACATCACCACTATATACCCAGATAAGTCTATCACGATTACCCACTAACTCCAAGCATTGCCTTTCCATTTCGTGGATCATAAAAAATAGGGTCTTTATACACCTAAGGATATATGAAGGATGTAAGAAGAGAGCCTATTATATTCCCACCAAGTTTTACATATCAAAATTATGTTTGAAAATCTAAACAAAATACTTTGAATATAATAAATGAATGAAATATTTCACTTTTTAATGTAATATAAAATAAGAGGGAATACCAAAAAAAGAAAAGAAAATAAAAGATGAAAGAATGAAAGATTTAATATAAATTTTTTAAATAATATAATGGGATAACACCATATAATTACTAATTATTTATATACTAAAAATTTTATGTCACTAAAAAGGGTTTTACCCTCAATTAGTGAAATGTTCCTCTAATTACATCATTAGCTAGTGGGGGTTCTATGTTTACATTACTTGAATGGATATTTGTGGGGGAAAATCATACTCTCTATGTTAACATAGTTAATTACATGAGGTTCCCATGATTTTTCTTAAAATTACAAATTATTCTTTAACCATTCCTTTGGATCAAACAATTAATAAGAAAAATCCAATTCTTAGTTAAACTAATACTTTTTCCACTTCAATAGAATAAACAGGAACTACCATAATATGTTATTAATTAATTAATTTACATATCAACATATAATATTTTCATAACCTTTTAGAAACCATTTTAAAATAAATAATAATTAATAATAAAGATATCAATGTAAATCTTATGGAACCCGCTAACTTTAACTAAGCTAAAAATTCCACCTATGATGGTAATACACCTTGGATGTCAAGAGGGTTCATAAAGAGGAAAGAATAACCCACAAAAACTAAAACACACACCTATAAAATCAAGGAATAGGAACCCTTGGATTCCATGGATTATAGGACAATTGAAAACTAATAATTAATTAAGAAAATAATAAAAGAGTTGAGTGGATGAGTTTATTTGGTGTTTTACTTGAAGAAACATGAAGAATTACACATGAATAAAATCCTAGGGGATGAGATGAAGGAGTATCATGTGTGAGAGTGTATGGAGCTTGAGTAGGAGTATAATGAGGTACTTTGGAATTAAATCCAAATAATATGTCTTCCATATAGTCTATATTGTGTTAACTCAGGAAATTAAAGGGTTAGACCACATAGTTTTATTAACCATACGTCAACTGTAAAAATGCATCTATTAAAAATAATAGAAATTATTCATTGTTTCTTCATAGTTATCACTAAACATTCACCAACCATGTGGAAACCATTTAGTACCTTCAGTCATCTAAATTCTCACTTATTTCAAAAAATACATTAAAATAGTTTTTATGAATAAATGTAATGAAATAACATATATTATACTAGAAAATGAGGTCATGGGTGTCACAATTATGCATACCATATAATTCTATTCTCTTATAAAATCAACCCTAATTCTTGATCCATCAGTAAAATAGGTTATTTATCCCTCATAAAAGCTTCCCACTCCCATGTCTCATGTGTATCTGATCCATGCTGGAACAACATGAAAACCAATCGAATAGATTTCCCAAGGGTAAAATTTTATTGGGAATAAATGATCAAAATATATCTTTTGTTAATCCATATTTATATTTATAATTTGACATCTTACCAATTAATTACATGGGATGGGTCATGATGATACTTCTTAAATTGAGAAACATGGAATATGTTATAAATTTATGCTAACTAAGGTGGAAAATAAAATCTTTATGAAGCCTTAATAATCTATTTAGTGATATTGAAAGTACAAACATAACTCACAAAAAGATTCCCCAACTTTTCCAATCTTTAGTGACCCAAATAGGGTGACGGCCTTATAAAATCCTTTCCACCTACCTCAAATTACAAGCGGTGATGATGGCGGTCAATATATGACTTATAGTGACAATAAGTATCCACTAATTAAGACTTATTCAATCACTTGGATCATTCTATTCACCTCTTAGAAAATATAGGTTCTACTATAGAGGTATTACAAACCTCCATCAAGTATAAAGGGGAAATGGAATTATTGTCTATAGAGAGCATTGAATGGGGCCATTTAGATAGAAGATGAGTAGCTATTATTATTAAAAAAACAATAACATCTCTAGATGAGTATTACATGAACCAATAAAGTGAATGATTCACTCCCAATGAATATCCTTCATAATCTAGTTAGTCTTCTCTATTTATCATCCATCTGGGGGTGGTAAACAATACTCAAATTTAACTAGGTTCTCATTTCCTCTTATAGGACATTCTAAAAATGAGATGTGAAGGGAGGTTCCTGATAAGATATGATGGAGGAGGGAACATCATGGGGTATCACTACCTCCGACATATAAATAATTATAAGATCATACACCTTCATCAAATCCCTGATTGGAATGAATTGTTCCATTTTATTTTACTGATTGATGATGACCCAAATATAATTCCAACCCTAAGAGGTTTTAGGTATTATAATGATGAAATCTATATACAAATCAACCCAATTATTAGTAGGAATGGATAGAGGACATTTAATTCTAGAAAGGGATTGTTGTTAGGAATTCACCTACTAACATGTGTATCATTAAGACAATAAGTCTATTATATCACTCCTCATAGCCGATTTTCATATTTTTTACTTCATATCATAATAAATATTGGTTACAACTATTTGATAGGACACTGTGAATGATTAAAGTCCTCCATAACTACATTCCTCACTAAATAATAGACAATAAGACTTCATCCAATAGAAAATAGAGCCTCCTATAAAAATATAAAACTCTATGGTATTTACCATATATACAAAGTACACTTAATATTTTTGAACTATCTATCCTATGACTATTAATGTGTAACAAATTCAAGGATATAAGGAGTTTGTTAGATGATTACTAGAAATAAATCATGATTATTTAATTTCACATTTAGGTGCATCTAATCCTTAAGGATCATGAGATTCCACTCCTTTATAGATTCCCTAATGACATGATATGAAAACTTCATGTTTAAAACATCAATAACTACATTACCTTTAACTAGTATATAGGGAATACTAAAGTCAAAACTATGAAGGTATTATACCATCATATCTGCATGAGGTTTAGGTCCATCTGAATAAGAATATAACTATGAATTATGTGATTAGTAAACATGATGGACTTCTTACCCAAAAGTTAATGTCACCAATATTAAAGAAAAATCATAATAATAGTTATATCAAATCATGGGTAGACTAATTCCTCTCTTGTGGATAGAGATACTAAGAGATGCAAGCCACCACATTATTTTCATACATTATAACACAACCAAAACCCATGCTTAAATAATCATAATAAACTAGATATACATGACTATATTAATGAATGAACAAATAGAGTCCATGGTAAAACCCTACATTAGCTCATAAAATGAGTCTTATGAATCAACTGTCCATAAAAGTTTCACTCCCTTCCAGGCGATTGTCATCAAAGGAGAACTAATATTGGAGAAACCTTTGATAAATAGTTAGTAGTAACTTTTTAATCCTATGAATATATGATTTTTATAGATATTCTAGATCTCATACTAAGGCATAAAAACCTTCAAATTTTCAATATCAATTTAAATTATTGCACCGAGTTTATATTTCTTAAAAATAACACTTTCTGTATCTATAAGATACACTCCACCATCCTGTCATAGAGTTGATGTTCTCAAATAATCCCCAAGTTTATCATCAAGTATTATACATGTTCCTATTCAAGCTTATAATAGACCATAATATCATCCATGACCACTAATATAAATTGGTCAATATACCATAGGAATATTTGGTTTATTAAATCCATGAATACTTATGGTCTATTAGTCAGATTAAAAGACATTACAAGGTACTCATAGTCTCTATAACTAATTCAGAAAGATGTGTTAGGAACATTAATATATCTTACCTTGAGCTCATGGTACCATGACTGAAGGACTATCATAGAAAACTGTATCGTCCCTTTGACCAAATATGTTTTCAATACCGAGAATAGGATATTTATTCTTGACCATGACCTTGTTCATATTTTTATAGTCAATACATATCTAGAGAGAATCATCAACCTTATTAGACAATAGAATGGAGGCCACCAATTGGACTAAAATATAGTGAATAAACCCTTCGACCTTTAAATCAACTATCTAGATTTTAAAATCTATCAAAAAATATGGATCCATATAGTAAGGTGATTGATATATAAGCTATGTTCTTGGAAATAGTTGATAGAAAATTTGACCCCTCACTCTGGAGGAAACCTTAATAAATCCATTGGAAGCACTATAAGGAATTAATTGTCCAAGAGAGGTAATATACTATTGAGATTAACCTCATTAATATCACATAACAAAGATGAGACATTTCATAAATGTCTACCCACATTAGGATGTGTTGGTCATACTCAAATAGATCTGGGATCCCATTCTCCTTGGAATAGGAAAAAATTCGCATCAGGGTCAATGTAGGGAAACCATATATTTTAATAGTCAATGTTATCCTTGGAGTTTATCAAACAATATATAACATCCTTCCCCTCACCTAATGTCTTGAAAATAGGTGGAAGGTGTTACAATCCCTATATGACATCCCTAAGACACCAAATAATAAGTAGGAAAGATCATGTTGTTTTGGAAATGATGAAGATTCAAGGAGATCCTTTGATCAAAGACCTAGTAAAAATGGACATGGGAATCTTAAGGTAAGGGGCATAATCAACCCTATCACAAATTATTTCTTAACTATAATTACTAGAGAAGATCAATAAATTTAAATGAGAATATCCTTTGTTATATAAGAAGGTAGAGGCTGTGAAGAATGGTAAGTTTACTGAGTTCAATATTGATTAAGAAGTTGTGCTAAAATTTCATATTAGGCTATGTGTTCCATCTATTCTGGAAATAATTAAGGATATTATGGATTAAGATCATAGCTCTATATTCTCTGTACATCTTGGAAGCACTAAAATGTATAGGGACCTTCGTGATCAATATTGGTGGGATAAAATGAAAAGGGATATTGCTGACTATACTACAAGGTTTCTGGTTTGTCAACAAGTGAAGGCATAGCGAAAACTTCTTAAAGGGGTATTACAACCACTACCCATACCGACATGGATGTGGGATAATATCACTATGGACTTTTTCACTAGTCTCCTAAGAACATCCAAAGAAAACAATATGATTTGGTTTATAGTGGATCCTCTCACAAAGAATTCCCATTTCATCACATTTCAGGAAGACTTATCTCTTGATCAAATTTCCCAATTTATGTAATGGAAGTGGTGAGGTTTAATGGGTTACCACTTTCTATAATTTATTTTTGTGATCTTAAGTTCACATCAAAATTCTAGAGAATTTTTCAACATTATCTGAATACTGAATTGAATTTCATCACGGCCTATCACCCCTAAACTGATGGACATTCTGAAAGGACTATTTAGATACTTGAGGACATGTTGAGAACAAGATCAATGGAATTTAAATGTGGATGGGATAAAAATATACCATTAGTTGAGTTCTCATACAATAACAGCTTCTATTAGAGTATTAAAATGGAACCCTATGAAGCTCTATATGGGAAGCGATGTAAAACTCCTACTAGTTAGGATGAAGTCAGTCAGAGAGAGATCATTGGTCTTGATCTTGTGAAAGATATGACAGAAAAGGTTCATTACATCCAACAACACATAAAGGGGGATCTGAGTTAGCAAAAGATCTATGTTGAAAACTATTGAAGGGACTTGGAGTTTGATGTTGGTGATAAATTATTCCTTTGAATTAACTATGTAAGAGAGTCATGTGGTTTGGAAAGTAAGGTAAGCTTATCCCTAGGTACATTTGACCCTATTAAATCCTTTATCACATAGGAGTAGTGGCCTATCAGCTTCAACTTCCTCCAAACTAAGATCAATTTTATGATGTATTACATGTATCTCTCTTGAGGAATTACATACGTGATCATTAACATATATCAAATCTTAAGGTGGAACAACTGGAACATGACCTCTTTTATGAGTAGCAGTCGGTGGAGATCTTGGACCTTAGAGACAAGGTTTTATGAAAAAAGACTAACCAACTTTTCAAAGTGTTGTGGAGGAACCACATATATAAATAAGAAAAATAGGAACCAGAGGAAACAATAAGGCATAAGTACCCACATATTTTCTCAACTGATAGAATGAGTTGAAATTTCGAGGATGATGTTTCGTAAGGGTGGAAGAATGTATTGATTTGAACTTTTTGAATGATAATTGTTTCCCAAAAATGTGGGTTATATTATTTTGTACTCACTAAAAATATATATCTTTAATAATGAAGTGAGTATAAATTAAAATTTTACTATCGGGTTTCATCTGTTATATGACCATTGGTAACTATACTCTTGATAATAATTTAAACAATATCATTATAGTTTAGAAGTAATATTTTGAAAAAGGAAAATTGATATAGAAAGAAGAGTCGATGGACACAACCATTAGATTCATTATATTTGAATCCCATATGTCAGAACTTGGGAGGGAGGTATTATCACTGGAGTTCTCCCTTGACCAAGCCTAATCTGAGCTTCAATAAGTGAAGTTTGAATGAAATTGCTTATAGGATAAGTTCAAGTTGGTGGATATTATCACTCATTCGATGTCAACTGAGGAACCCCATTAAACTACCACCATTTCACACCTTAATCTTAGGGAATATGTGGGTGTAATAATGGGTTATGTGTTGAGTCCCTAGTTACTTAAAGTGTAATTTCATTTTATAAATAAAATGTTTATTCCATAAATTCCATTTTATGAATTCTTTTCTTACTAAAATTGAGTTGGAATTTGATAAATTGATTTTCACACACAAATTGTCAAAAATTTGAATTTTTAGAAAAGTAGTAATTATTATAATAAACTAAGGTACTATTAATAATGTTTATTTTAACGAATAATATGATCAAAACAATCTCATTTATAGATAAATGATAAAATAATTTTTTTTTCTTAGTTTCTAAAATTTCACCATGCATTTTCAATCCACTATTATTTTTAAAAAATAAGGATTATTATATTTAAAATTTGAAATTATAATATATAGTGAATTATTATGATAAAATAAATATCATTTTTAAAATCAACACTTTGAAATTAGGTTAGGCTCAATTTATGAGAATTTTCTAAAATACTTTATTTTTTCATGAATAGTAAAAATACAGTTTGAGTTTTTTGGTATGATTAATGGAATCATAAATATTTCATAAAAATGTAATAACTAATTAATCACAATAAATACTCAAATAATTTTATTTTATTAATATAAATTATTTTAAAATATTTTAATCAATTTTCAAATCGATAATTTACTTTCCCAATTCTAAAATGGAAACTTTAACTTTAAAAATGTTATTTTGTGAAAACTTTAATTTTCCTTACTAGAATAAGTAATATAAAATTTTGGTCGAATATTATAGGATAAAATGAAATAAAATATGATCTAAGTTTCCAATAACATGATCAAATACCTTGTGCAATCCCATGGTTTTGTATTTACCACTACCTAGGTGTCCAAAGCCTTTATTTAGAAATTAATAAACAAATCCCCCACATTTGCTATAAATATCCACCCATTTATTCATTTCCTTTCACTCTTGATTCTTCCTCCATGAAGATCTGATATTTTTACCTCCCATGGAGTCCTTAAATTTTTTTCTCAAGCCCCCAAGATCCTAATCCTCGAGTTTTAGGAACTACTCTTCAAAGTATGAGAAATCTTCACTTCTCTTTTCCATTCAAGTTTCCTCTTTATGTGGTATATATTTTAAATTTCCAAACTAAGTTCTTTTTTCAAATTTATTTTATCCATTTACATTATTAAGATTATTTTATTAATGGGAGAACCTTTTACCCTCCCTTTTTACTATTTTCTAAAACCGTGTTTTATACCCGTTATGCTCTCGATTTTACTTCTCAAAATTTTTATCTTCTTCTCTAGAAATTCCCTTTTATTTTCATTAAGGTAATAACCAAACCTCATTATTTTATAGGGTTATTCAAAAATATGTAAAAATAATTTATTTTATTATTCTATTGACATACATAAAACTCTCATTCCTTTTCTATGGGTTATAAATGACATAAAGATCTTGTCTTTAAGAACTTTTTAAAACACCATGATTTTTATATGAAACCTATTTATTTTATTCTACATGGTTTATTTATTAAATATTTTATTATGATCTATTTGGTTCACATGAAAATTAATAAATATGAAGGGTTTGACCTAATATCACTTTAATTCATCAGTTAAATAATTTTATCTCTGGAGATTATATGTTTTATGATACCTTGTTGAATAACCTTCGTAATTTTTATGACACCTTGGTGAAAAACCATGGTGATATGCTTATGAATGTATAAATTAAATTTTGTATCCAAATTTCCAAGTTATGATTCATGTTCTTATTATTATATTACTCTTTCTAATTCCTTTATGATATTCCTCAAGTTCTTATTGATATTTCTAAAGATCACATTTAAATGGTTTCCCTTACTTTCCCTTATTGGGCCTTATACTCACCCTTTCCTTTTATGTATGTCCCCAAGTAATGAGATGTTGTAAATTTAATAAGGATAAACCTATGATGAATCTTTTAAAGTGGATTATAATATTTTTTTATGTTTTCATTTATTATGTACCTTTTTACTAAGAAACTAAACTTTATAAGATCCTCTATTTATACCGTGTAAATGAAAATTATATGTAATAAAAAGGAAGGATTCTATACATATAGTCCAAACCCACATGTCTATATACATGTACTAAGGAATCCAACCATCACTGGATGGGACCCTAAAGTTTGAATTCCATACATTTCACCTTGATACTCTCATGTGTATATTAGATGTTTAAGATCTACCCGATCTCGTCAAGCCATTCCTCTACCTCTTAAGATTTATATGTACCTTTAAAGGATGGTGGATTATCATGGAAGAACTTTCATGATCGATACATATCTCCTCCAATTCCTGATGGTACCTCAACAACTATTTTCTAGAATTTCATTACATTCTATTCGATCACACAAACTCTCCATATGATAGACTCAATATGATTCTTATCTATATGAGGATTCCCTTTAGGAGCATCCACTTCACCCTCTTGAGGAATTTTCATAACACATCTCAGATGTATACTATTGTACAAAAAAATATAATAAATGATTAGACAATAGAATAATCTCAGTTCAAACAAAAAAAAAACATAATAAAAACTGATATTAAGATCAAGAACTCAAAATAGGAGACACATCCTATGGTAACTTGAGTCTCGTCACTACAAGAGCTGGCCAAGAACTCATCATAACCTACCTCTCAAGTTCCCACAATTCTATCTCAAATTTACCAAACAAACTAAGACAAATAATCTTGAGGAAACCTCCCTCTAATACAAAACTATGATTAACCTGACTCAGATACCCTCTCAAACTAGTACCTGACCTGAATTTCCATATATTATAAGGGTGTTCCTGATCCCCACTAGTTGTTGACTAGCACCCAGGAATCAAATAACAACCAGAAGGAATTATTTCACCCAACCTAAATCAACAACATAGAATATATATATAACATAGGTATATAGTGGATCAAATGAATGTATTTCATCACTAAAGGAACACAACAGAAATGATACAGCTCAAAAGAAGTTAGAAAATACCAAGTATAGGTCCAACATCAAAGGACTACCAAAATAAAAAACTGACTACTCTATGTGATAGAATTGGAAAACTCCAAAAATCTAACCATCAAAAACCCAACAAATCTAATAAAAACCTCACCACCTCATTGTGTTGTCATTCCTTTCTCTGCATCGAAAGACATACAAAGGTCAAAGCACCACTGAAGGGGTACATAGGGTGTGAGCTAATAATCTCATTAGGATACTTCCTAGGTATCCTGTAATAATTATATATAAAATAATCTAAACTTTATCAACATTAAAAAAAATAAGTAATGATAAATAGTTTATAATTTTTATATCAAAATCATGGTAAAAATTTTAATTTTCTCTTTTTTGAAATTTCAAAAATAAGTCAGTTAAAAATTTTCAAAACATTTCATATACATATATCAATGAAGTAAAATCAAAGAAAAGTATATATCACATATCATATAAAATACATGGAAGTAAAAGTTATAAAAGTATAAGACAAAGTATAGGTAACATCATGTCAAGGATCATTATAGGTATGGATAGCTAGGACACACGTACCTAAACACAAAAAATTGTGTGCATCAAGTCTCTAGGTATATACATCGAATCTTGAGAGCATAGTAACAAACCATAAATTGACCCCCCCCAATAGGTCTATCAACTACCTAGAACAATAGCCTAAGGAGAAGTAGAACACCCCATGAGTGAACCCCCTCGATGTATAGATGATGCCTATTATTACACCATCCACCTCAGTACCCAAGGATTCCCATGTTCTCTATTTTCCAAACCATTTCATCAAAACCATGCTTTGAAAACTATTTTATAAATCCATTTCACGATGCTTTAAAAATACCCTTTTCTTTTACCAAAATAAGGGAAAATATTTTTTTATCAAAAACCCATTTCCACACACATAATTCAAACATACCCATTTATTTTAAAAACAATTTATAAAACCATAGAAATATTTTTTATCCAACATAGTCTAGATATGTAACCACCTACTTTAAAATAGGTTCATATATGCCCATAATGGGATCCACTGACCAGAAAGAACACAACGATGAAAAAAAAGGCCCTGGAATCAATCCAGACATCTCAAAATTGATTCAACAAGAAGAATGGTCGGTGGAGAAGAATAAACATCTAATACCTCAAGGAACTCAAATGCTACACCACAACCAATACAAAGGTTATCCTTTAGAGGAATATCACACAGTGGATCTAGAAATAATCACGAATAATCATCATCACAAATAAATGGATCCAATAACACAACTTAATAGCACTACCATGATCAAAGGAAATGAATATATAGAAATAATTACTCACACAGAGAGGTGAAACCCAAATGAAATAGAGATAAATTAGTGAATGAAGTGATTCGAACAGAGTGGAGGTCCTATAAATCACCTAGGAGATCTCCTAGGTTGAGATAAAAAGAGCCTATGGATGAATGAAACCTATAATCACTCATAAGGTTCCATAAAAGAACTTTATATGAGAATTATATAACATGTAATACCATTACATGTCGTGTAATCCACAAAGGCTGAAAATTCCAAGAAACACATCACCTTTTTACAAAAACCCGACTTTTACCAATACACAATGTGAACCAAATACATGATGTGTAATACTTTTAATTTGTGTACCAGAATCATGGATTCTTCCTAGAAGGAATTAAAAGGTGTGTAATCCCATTAAACGGAATTTATTTCTCTTGTTGACTATGAAAATTCTATTTCTCATAAGAAAACTCCAAACCACCCCAAATGTTCTTCAAACTTGGGGAGAACCCTAAAAATCCATTACACATTTATACCCAGACTCCATTAATTAAAAAAAACATACATCCTATAACTTTAGGTCATTTTACCCATAAAATTGTCTCTATCCTTAAGAGTCTCGACACACACCCAAATAAAAAGGGAAACAAAAAGAGAGAAGATAAATGCCTAAAATTCAGTAACAGGATGTTACACTACCCCTCCATAAATGAATCGTCTATATAGAAATATCCTTCCTCTGTGAACTACATTATGTGTTATGTGGTCATAATGAGAGGCCTTATTATTCTATAAAAATATATTTCCTTTCCTTCAAATATCTGTGAAACTTTACCTAGAAATCCAAATTTTTATACCCTAAAATTTGGAAAATACTAAAAAATTACTCCATTTACAAGATTCTTTCAGTCATCCATTTTCTTGAAAAAAACCTCTCATGGATTTTAAACACCATTATCAAATTCTTGGATACCACCATATGCCACAGTATAACTTCTAGATATTGGAGAATCTGAACTCCCCCTTAATATTTCCATGAAATTTGGATATACAATCATCTCTTTAATAAAAAATATGGGTCCTCAATATATAAAGATATCAAGGTGTTTTTTTTAATTTCTTCATAGTGATTCCATGTGATTCATGACCACACCTTCAACAAAATCTCATACTTCAGTACACAACCTCCTTAGAATAATTTTATCATGACCAATAGATATTTTCAAAAAATGAAATACACAACCTCCTAGGTGTAACACCATCCAAATAGGGTAACACTTTTACCTACCTTCAGAAAGGGTGACACTTTACCTGAACTTCATATTAGGGAGAAAATTTCATTGGTTTATCTACTAGGGCACCCATTCACCCTAGTCCCATACTTGGGCATCCATTCACCCTAATACCAAAACATGGGGGCCACATTAAATAGACCCCCTAACTAGGTTTCTACTTCTTATGGGCCTCATACTAGGTGTAATCCATAATTATAACTCCTAATGTTTTTCATTAATAATAGATAGTATGAACTAGAAAGTGATGCCAATATAAACCCCCCCCCCCTCCTTAATCTTCTGTTATTACCCCTTTCATGACACAAACATCCTTATAGTATGATTTCAAACTACATGGACCAATCCTATCACATGACCTTGAACTATACAACTATAACTATATGGGTTTTGATTCTTGTTTCAATGGGGTACATATAACACCTCACTAAGGTTAAATTCCAAAACTATTACTATCATATCTCCCCATTCAGAAGTGGTGTCACCCAAACTTGACCATAATTATTATGTGAAAAGCATAAGAAATAAATTTCATTATGTTACTAGGATAATATTCCTTATATGAAAATCATAGGATGACCCATAAATCCTTATGTGGTGAGCATAAGAATCTCTATGTAATGAGAATAAGATAAACCATCATTTCTTATGTGATGAGAATAAGATTCCTTATTTGAAGAGAATATGATGTCACATCATTGCTTATGTGAAGAGAATAAGATTAACCAAGTATCCTTTCACTATGTGATCATAATATGATGGTCTGACATGAGGAAGATAAAAGGTCTACCAACTATGTATAAGCCCTAGTCCTTCAATTCTTTCTTCCTCACCTAGTGACCAATAGGTAGGGGGTACAAAATCTATATATGGTCCTATTACTATGCTTAATCCCCAATAATATCCTTTATTATATAGTTTATAATAGACAAGATCAACCAGAAAGGTTCTCTAATTCATAAGTCCCACACCAACCATTATTAGGCATCATTCACCTTGTAGTCCTAATTGAATGAATTTAAACAACATAGCATATATCCTTACTAAATTACATTAAACTGTATAGATTGGTGTTACCACATGACCTTAAACTACGCAACAGAAACTACATGTGCTTTTATTTTTGTTCGAATAGGATAAATAGGATTCATTTCTGATCTTTAATCCCAACACCCCATGGGTCCTAGAGGAATCATATTAAAAAGAATTTCATATGTTCATGGTTGAATAACCATAAAAGGAACCACTACAGCCCTTGTCACATGACCTTAAAAGGTATGATGTGTCTCATTAAGTGTCACCCAGATACATAGGTTTTGATTCCCTTTATATAGATATGTAGGAAGTTTCTCTCATGGCCCTAATCTAAACTCCACAGCACCTACCACCTCATTTGATGGAGATAAACTCCATGGAGCCTAGTTGTATGGCTTCAAACCATAGTATAAACAACTAATAAAAGAAATATGGATAAATTCAATACATATAAAGGTTCACATAAATTCATTATTTCGATCAAAAACTTTCATGGTGGTTACCAGTCCTATTCTAGGATTTGGGAAGGATTCATGAATATGTATTAAATCTTTAAGAGTCTTAGAGTATACAATACTTTCCACAAAAATTATGATATGAGCCCAAAATCCCATATGGTTGACCAATTAACACCCCAATGCATCACTTGTTAAGTAATAATGATTTTTTTTATTATAAAATTAGGCTCACAGTGTCTCAAAAAAAACATAGATGTGAGAGTGCATCAAAAACAGTTTTCCCACTAGAAAGATATTAAGAGAAAATTATTCTTTTGTAAAATTATCTATCCATTATATTTTCATTAGGGAATATAATTGATCCATTATTATTAAGTTCTAAATGGGTGAGATTTTATACTAGGAAGATGGGTTATGGGGGTCTCTCAGTTGAGGATTTATTTATATTATTAAATAAAGAAGTGGTGTATGTTTAATGTTTTTAATGATTATTAGGTACTATGTACATTCACAACTAGGTTAGAGGAGGATGACCACACATTTGATAGTGTGATCATTGAGTTGTAAAGAGACTAGAAAAGTGCCTATAAATGTTCACTCAGGTTAATTCTCAAGGGATAATCTACCTTCTTACTAACCTCATTTAACTTTCATATACATTAATTTTTATTTTCTACTTTCATTACATTCAAAAAACCCCATATTTTTATTGATTTTATAAAATATATAAAAATACCCAAAATTAAATAAAGTGGTAGGAATAATTAATGATCCCAAACCTAAACCTTGATAGATGACCTTTACCAACCATTTTGTTACACTAAGATAAATAAAAATTATATTTTATACCACCATACAATAGGTGATTTGGTGACCTATTTTGGAAAATATAAGTTTGATACCATGGGGATGGATGGGTTAGAGAGTATAATTAAAAAAATATAGTTTCCACACCATGGGTATGGATAGTCTAGGAAGGGTGGTGACAACTAAAAGGGTTGGAAGGAAATACTCAAATATTGGGGATTTACCTCAAGTAGGGAAGCTAGCTAAAATCAGACAATAAAATGAAATAGAGTTGAATTTTGGAAGGGGAAAATGAAACAAAGTTGCAATAGAAATATGAGAAACATCAAATAGAGTTTCCATGGAATTAGTAGAAAAAGATAAAATATGGTTTTCCTTGGGACTATCTGTAATTCCATAAATTGGAAATGGGGTATTAGATAGGGAAACATGTATTATTTTTAGTTGGGGGGATGATGATTTACTTGGAACTTGGATTTAGAATGTAATGAAATGGTTTGGATATAATATTTTAGTTATTTCTAGGATCTGTGTGCCATTTTAAGCCCTATTGTTATTTTTAATAGATTTTAATTTATTAATTTCTTCAGTATTTATTTTTTTTATTGTTTTTATTTATTTATTGGTTTAGGTGAATACTTATGCATGGGTGATTTTGGAGTCTAATGTTTAATCTAATGGGTCATGTTCTCACCCCCTGTGTATGTACTTAATTGGACATATAGGTTTGGTTTTCATGATGTGGGTGAAGGAAAGTTTTCACATTTTTGTAGTAGTGGTGAGGTGTAGTTTCAAAAAAAATATAGCTATGGAAGAGAGAGCTCGTGAGTCATATTAGGTTATGGTGATGGATATGATGTCTTGGTTTTCATTTTTTAGTTTTCAATTTGTTTTTTCTTTAAATACTGGTTTGAAAAAATAGATTTTCTTTTATTGTAATTTAAATTTTTTTAAAAAAAAATTATCATAAAAAAAATCACATACTCATTCATGTTGTTTTATTTTATCTTATATAGAAAAATAATTCCCCAAAGTTTATTATATCCCTCTTAACTAGCTAGAAGCCTTTGGTGATTGGGGAGAATGCTTGAGACTATATGGTTCTCCAACTCAGGTGATGGGAATTGGACCACACAAGTTGGTGTGTTAAATCCAACCCTACTTCATTGGGCTTCCTAACCTCCATCAATGTAAATAGGTGTTTTTCCAAATTAGTGATGAAATATCCTAGGAATTTCTCTTTACAAAAGGAATATAACTTATTCTTCTTATTTTCAAATTTTTGTTAATTTGTTTAATTCCTTTTACCCTAATGGGGTTGTTATTATTGCTTCCAAGGATGAGGTACTACACTATATTTGGAAGGATCGGGATCTAGAGCTAGAACTAGTGATAGTATAAGGGTGACAGTAAGGTTTTTTCCTTTCCAAATTTATTACCATGCATTGAGGATCTTGATTAGGATTTGGATTTAGAACATTTTAGGTAATCTTTTAATTGGGGGTCCACCATAGTAAACTCTCATAATCCACTAGGATAATTTAATGGGATGATCAACATTATTATCTCATATTAGAGATTCTCTATATAAATATCAAGTAAATTCTATTATGGGAGATATATATTGAGGTAATAAGTTAAACCTTTCCACCTAAAAATGAAATATAAAACCCTCTTATTTTTATATTGTTTATAATTTGAGAGGTCAAGAATGTATTTCCTCTATAATATTAAACTAAACTAATAAAGTAACTACCACTAAAAATCATCCCAACTGAAAATGGATCCAGTTTCTAAGTTATTATACCAAGAAAATGTAGGTACTTCCAAGGTATGTAGAAAACTTCTAAGTTTCATTTCTTCCTAATTTTTTGGAATTCCTAGAAAAGGTTCATATTGAGACAAAAAATGTTTAATATGTTGTTTCAGGTCTCATATACCATTGAATATCAAAAATATGGGATTCCTAAATTTTGGTATAGGAGGATTAAAATCTACCTAGTTAGAATACATCATTCCCATTAGTTAAACCAAAACTCATAAATCCTTTGTATCTTACATACTCGTAGAAATAGATTCAATATATTTAAGAAAATATTATAGTATTATTGTCATGGAGGGTGTTTTGAGTGGGAATAGTTGATGGATCATAATATCATTGGGTTTTTTATACTTATGGATGATAACATGCTTGATTTGGTGTCGGATAAATTAATTGAACCAGTGAAGGTTTCTTCCTTGGTGAAGGAAATTTCTAATAATCAAGTGGTGTTGGGCCTATGTAAAATAGTTTCTCTTAATATAGGGTATGGATCAAATTAGCTTTTTTCTATTAGAAAAATATCATATTATTGAAGATGGTTATCCAAAGGAGGTATAGTAGCATTAGCTTGCATGTGTCATCCAATGGGTTTGTTGCCTCTGAGAAGTTTAGAATTTAGTTACCTTGACTCTTTTAACTTAGCTTCATACTGGTCAATATTTTCCATAGTAGAAATAATCTCAAATCCTTTAGTTATCAGGTGGGATGTGGACATAGCAACACCTTTCCTCCTTTCTTTGACTGAAGCTCACTAAGTGGGCATCATTGTTACATTTAGAGGTACTCCCAAATTATGGTCATACCTTCAATGTTTAGTTAGAAAACCTTCTCTTTGAACCTCAGTGTGGGTAAAATTTCAAATAGTGGCCTCTTTATAATTTTTATTTTCATTATTTTTATTCTCCACATTGTTAATGGGGATTTTATTAACAATGTTTACTGACACAAATCATGTGGTGGGAATCAAATCCTCATCTGTATCAGAGTAGTAAGACTCCTTGTGAAACTTTGAGTATCCTTCAAGGGATAGATCATTGTAATATACCTGAAATATATCAACTAAATGGAACTTGATCCAATGATATATTGACCATATACCCCCCCCCCACCCTATACTACCCGTACAGCCAAGGCTGTCAACTAGCAGTGAAGGTTTTAGAATTGAAAGTGGGAGACTACCCTCTGATATAAAATATAGCAACAATATTAGAAA
Source organism: Viscum album (assembly GCA_963277665.1). Classification (NCBI taxonomy): domain Eukaryota; kingdom Viridiplantae; phylum Streptophyta; class Magnoliopsida; order Santalales; family Viscaceae; genus Viscum; species Viscum album. The sequence goes on from OY728147.1 coordinate 1,029,338,730, forward strand.
CAAAATAAATTAATAGTTAACACATAAATAAGTATAAGTTAAGACAAAAATATAACACATGGTATGAAAAATAAAAATTTATAATGTCATACTAGCCATAGAAGATCAATCTAGATCACTCATAGGCTGATCATGAACTTATTGGTCTAAAACATCAAAACAACACTAGTATGGCATCAAGGATCAACTTGGTCCAAAACTAAGGTCCATAATCATCCTACTCATACATCCACCACACCTATAGCTATTTATGCACCATTATTAGGGTCTTTTCCCTTTATTGTCTCATAAAACATAAATTCTAAACGTATCTCAAAGGTCTCATTCAGAGTGTGAGTAAGAACTCAGTAGGCCACTACTAATTGTGTCCTAAGATAATATATATACATATATGAGTTTATGAAAAATGAAATGTAAATAAACTAATAAAATAATATCAACCTAATCCACTTCTTGCTTGATGTCATGGGTGATCACCCTACCTATTTTGGTCAATACTAGAATGGGATGATACACCCACCATCTATAGACATCCTGAGGGAGAAAAATTAATCACCCTTAATCTCATAGACAAGAAACATGTCCCTATCATCCTTATGAACACCTAGTGAATGAGGCATCACTAAATCACATTCCACAACTATCGTTTACACTTTTCAGCTCAACAACCCCGAAAAACTCCACACAAATTGAGTGTTTGGCTACCAACTAATTATCTCTCTCACCCCTCAATTATCTTGGCCACCTACAGCATATCCCCACTACTGGAAATACAGTCTTTCCCAACGGTTCTAAACCATTGGGAAAGGCTGCAGAACCGTTGGTATATGTTATACCAACGGTTCTGTAAATCGTAGGGAAGTAAGCCTTTGGGAAAGCTTTTCCCAACGGTTTACAGTGAACCGTTGGGATAGGGTGGGGAAAAATTAACCTATCCCAACGGTTCTTCCAAACCGTCGGGAAAGTTTTTTCCAACGTTTTGGCCCATTGGGAAAGCCCAAGAAGTCTTCCTCTTTCCCAACAGTTTCTAAACCATTGGGAAAAGTTTTTTACCAGTGTTTCATATAACCGTTGGTAAAAACCCCCAGAGATTCTATGCCAACGGTTTGAAACCGTTGGCATAGCCTATGCTGTGCAAATTGCACAGCAGCTTTCAATTTGCACAGCAGGTCTTCAATTTGCCCACCAGGTCTCATTTTGTGCATTCCCTCTCATTTTCAATCCAATTATTGTACCTTCAATAAACTAACACATACATATACAATTATTGTACCTGCAATAACCAACTAACACACGCATATAGAGAACAAATTCATACACATTTAACATATAATGCATCCTGGAACTATACACATCCATAATTAAATTAGAATTCATAACGTAATTATAAACATACATAATTCATTTAAAATTCAATTTAAAATTTAGATGACAATTATATGTGGAATCCGGAATTCAATTCATAATTTGATCGGTTTTTCGTATAACATATATTTTTAATTGAAATGATGTCCATTTTAAACAAAATACATACACCTGGAGTGATACCGACCACACCATGCCTCGGATTGAGGCGATATTAGCTCGTACATGTCACAAATGACCCATCGATCATTTTCCTAAAGTTTCAACAAATTCCGAAAGCGTTTGATCAGTTTTCTGTATGCCAGTTGATGTTTTTCATTTAAAATGACGTCCTTTTGAAACAAAAGACAGACACTTTGAATGGAGCCGGCCACACCGCACCTCATATTGAGGCGGGGTTGATTTTTACACGTTATATATGACCCATGGACCATTATACTAAAGTTTTAATGGAAACTGAATGTGTTTGGTCGGTTTTCCATATGTACTTAAAATGTTGTCCATTTTAAACAAAAGGGAGCCACTTAGAGTGATCACAGCCACATCGTGCCTCAGATTGAGCCTAGGATGACTCGTACATGTCACATATGACCCATGGATAGTTTTCCTAAAGTATCAACACATTTCGAATGCGTTTGGTCAGTTTTCTGTATGTCAGTTGTTCTTTTCACTTATAATCTCGTCCATTTTAAACAAAAGAGAGACACTCTGAATGGTGTCGGCCACACCACGCCTCGTATTGAGGCGGGGTTGACTCGTACACGTCACATATGACATGTGGATCGTTTTTCTAAAGTATTGACACAATCCGAATGCGTTTGGTCGGTTTTCCGTATGCCAGTTGATGTTTTTCAATTAAAATGACGTCCTTTTGAAAAAAAAGACAGACACTTTGAGTGGTTCCGGCCACACTGCATCTCATATTGAGGCGGGGTTTATTCTTACACATCACATATGAACCATGTATCTTTCTCCTAAATTTTCAAGGGAAACCGAATGTTTTTGGTCGGTTTTCCGTATGTACTTAAAATGTTGTCCATTTTAAACAAAAGGGATCCACTTAGAGTGATCTCGGCCACACCGTGCCTCGGATTGAGCCTGGGTTGACTCGTACACGTCACATATGACCCATGGATCATTTTCCTAAATAATAAACACATTTAGAATGTGTTTGGTCAGTTTTCTGTATGTTAGTTGTTCTTTTCACTTATAATCTCGTCTATTTTAAACAAAAGAGAGACACTCTGAATGGTGTTGGCCACACCGTGCCTTGGATTGAGGCGGGGTTGACTCTTACACGTCACATATGACTTGTGGATCATTTTGATAAAGTATCGACACAATTCGAATGCGTTTGGTCAGTTTTCCGTATGCCAGTTGATGTTTTTCAATTAAAATGACGTCCTTTTAAAACAAAAGACAGACACTTTGAGTGGTTCCGGCCACACCACATCTCATATTGAGGTGGGGTTGATTCGTACACTTCACATATGACCCATGGACCATTCTTCTAAAGTTTCAACGAAAACCAAATGCGTTTAGTCAGTTTTCTGTATGTACTTAAAATGTTGTCCATTTTTTTTTTAAAAAAAAGAAGCCACTTAGAGTGATCCCGGCCACACCGTGCCTAGGATTAAGCTTGGGTTGACTCATACACATCAAATATGACCCATGGATCATTTTCCTAAAGCATCAAGACATTTCAAATGTGTTTGGTCGGTTTTACATATGTCAGTTGTTCTTTTCACTTATAATCCCGTCCATTTTAAACAAAAGAGAGACACTCTGAATGTTGTCGGCCACACTATGCCTATAATTGAGGTGGGGTTGACTCGTACACGTCACATATGACCCATGGATCATTGTGCTAAAGTATCGACACAATCCGAATGCATTTGGTCGGTTTTCCGTATGCCAGTTGATGTTTTTCAATTAAAATGACGTCCTTTTGAAAGAAAAGACAGACACTTTGAGTGGTACCAGCCACACCGCATCTCAGATTGAGGCAGGTTTGATTTGTACACGTCACATATGACCCATGGATCATTCTCCTGAAGTTTCAACAGAAACCGAATGTGTTTGGTCGGTTTTCCATATGTACTTAAAATGTTTTCCATTTTAAACAAAAGGGAGCCACTTAGAGTGATCCCGGACACACTGTGCCTTAGATTGAGCCTGGGTTGACTCTTACACATCACATATAACCCATGGGTCGTTGTCCTAAATCCTCAACACATTTCGAATGTGTTTGGTCAGTTTTCCGTATGTCAGTTGTTCTTTTCAGTTATAATCCCGTCCATTTTAAACATAAGAGAGACACTCTGAATGGTGTCGGCCACACTGTTCCTCGGATTGAGGCGAGGTTGACTCATACATTTCACATATGACCCATGGATCGTTCTTCTAAAGTATCGACACAATCCGAATGCGTTTGGTCGGTTTTCTGTATGCCAGTTGATGTTTTTCAATTAAAATGAAGTCCTTTTGAAACAAAAGACAGACAATTTGAGTGGTTATAGACACACCGCGTCTCAGATTGAGGTGGGGTTGATTCGTACAAATCACATATGACCCATGGATCATTCTCCTAAAGTTTCAACGGAAACCGAATGCCTTTGGTCGGTTTTCCGTATGTACTTAAAATGTTGTCCATTTTAAACAAAAGGGAGCCACTTAGAGTGATCCCGGAAAAACCGTGCCTCGGATTGAGACCGGGTTGACTCTTACACGTCACATATGACCCATGGATCGTTTTCCTAAATTATCAACACATTTCGAATTCGTTTAATCAGTTTTCCGTATATCAGTTGTTCTTTTCACTTATAATCCCGCCCATTTTAAACAAAAGAGAGACACTCTGAATGGTTTCAGCCACACTGCGCCTCAGTTTGAGGCGGGGTTGACTCTTACACCTCACATATGACCCATGGATTGTTTTGCTAAAGTATCGACACAATCCAAATTCATTTGGTTGGTTTTCCGTATGCCATTTGATGTTTTTCAATTAAAATGACATCCTTTTGAAAAAAAAGACAGACACTTTGAGTGGTTTCGGCTACACCGTATCTCAGATTGAGGCAAGTTTGATTCGTACACGTCACATATGACCCATGTATCATTCTCCTAAAGTTTAAATAGAAACCGAATGTGTTTGGTCAGTTTTCTGTATGTACTTAAAATATTGTCTATTTTAAACAAAAGGGAGCCACTTAGAGTGATCCTGGCCACACTATGCCTCAGATTGAGCCCGGGTTGACTCGTACCCGTCACATATGACCAATGTATCATTTTCCTAAATAATCAACACATTTCGAATACGTTTGGTCGGTTTTCTGTATGTCATTTGTTCTTTTCACTTATAATCCCGTCCATTTTAAACAAAAGACAGACACTCTGAATGGTGTCGGCCACACCACACCTCGGATTGAGGTGGGGTTGACTCATACATGTCACATATGACCCGTGGATCATTTTTCTAAAGTATAGACACAATCCAAATGTGTTTGGTCGGTTTTTCGTATGCCAGTTGATGTTTTTCAATTAAAATGACATCCTTTTGAAACAAAAGACGGACACTTTGAGTGGTGCTGGACACACCGCGTTTTAGATTGAGGCGGGGTTGATTCGTACACGTCACATATGACCCATGGATCGTTCTCCTAAAGTCTGAAAAGAAACCGAATGCGTTTGGTCAGTTTTCCGTATGTACTTAAAATGTTGTCCATTTTAAAAAAAAGGGAGCCACTTAGAGTGATCCTGGCCACACCGTGCCTCAGATTGAGCCCGGGTTGAGTCATACACGTCACATATGACCCACGTATCGTTTTCCTAAAGCATCAACACATTTCGAATGTGTTTGGTCGGTTTTCCGTATGTCAGTTGTTCTTTTCACTTATAATCCTGTCCATTTTAAACAAATGAGAGACACTCTGAATGGTTTCGGCCACACCGCGCCTCTTATTGAGGCGGGGTTGACTCGTACACATCACATATGACCCATGGATCATTATCCTAATGTTTCAATGGAAACCGAATGCGTTCGGTCGGTTTTCCATATGCTAGTTGATGTTTTTCAATTAAAATGACGTCCTTTTGAAAAAAAGACAGACACTTTGAGTGGTGCCAGCCACACCGCATCTCAGATTGAGTTGGGGTTGATTCGTACACGTCACATATAACCCATGGATAATTCTCCTAAAGTTTCAACAGAAACTGAATGTGTTTGGTTGGTTTTCCATATGTACTTATAATGTTGTCCATTTTAAACAAAAGGGATCCACTTAGAGTGATCTTGGACACACTGTGCCTCGTATTGAGCTCGATTTGACTCGTACACGTCACATATGACCCATAGATAGTTTTCCTAAAGCATCAACACATTTTGAATGCGTTTGGTTGGTTTTCCGTATGTCAGTTTTTCTTTTCACTAATAATCTCGTCCATTTTAAACAAAATAGAGACACTCTGAATGGTGTCAGCCACACCATGCCTCGTATTGAGGCGGGTTTGACTTGTACATGTCACATATGACCCGTGGATCGTTGTGCTAAAGTATCGACACAATCTGAATGCATTTGGTCGGTTTTCCGTATTCCAGTTGATGTTTTTCAATTAAAATGATGTTCTTTTGAAACAAAAGACAGAAACTTTGAGTGGTGTCGACCACACCACGTCTCAGATTGAGACGGGGTTGATTCTTACACATCACATATGACCCATGTATCGTTCTCCTAAAGTTTAAACAGAAACCGATTGCATTTTGTCGGTTTTCTGTATGTACTTAAAAGGTTGTCCATTTTAAACAAAAGGGAGACACTTAGAGTGATCTCGTTCACACCGTGCCTCAGATTGAGCCCAGGTTGACTTGTACACATCACATATGACCCATGGATCGTTATCCTAAAGCATCAACACATTTCGAATGAGTTTGGTCGGTTTTCCGTATGTCAGTTGTTCTTTTCACTTATAATCATGTCCATTTTAAACAAAAGAGAGACACTCGGAATGGTGTCGGCTACACCGCGCCTTGTATTGAGGCGGGGTTGACTTGTACATGTCACATATGACCCATTGATCGTTCTCCTAAAGTTTCAACAGAAACTGAATGCATTTGTTCAGTTTTCCGTATGTACTTAAAATGTTGTCCATTTTATGAGAATCCTCATGTGTCTATTAGTGGAATGGTATTTACTTAAAATCTTGTGGACATTCATATAGAATATTTTTATATCATTCTTAGTATAGATTAGATTTTAGTTTATCTTGCTATGAAACATTTCAGAGCTAACAATGCCATGTCCAATTAATACATCTCTTTTATAACATACCAAGAATCTATTATATTGATTAGATGTGTAAATTTGATTTACATTGATTATAATGATGAAAATAAATAAAATATACATTATAGATTTTCTAGTAGTAAATGAAATAAAGGAGGGTGGGGGCTGTCTGGTGGGTGTTCGGGGGGCTCTCTAGGGACCAAGGAGGAGGGTGGGGGCTGTGCGGGGGGCTATCCGGAGGTGTTTGGGGGGTTGTCTGGGGTCCAAGGAGGAGGGTGGGGGATGTCCGGGGGGCTGTCCGGGGGGCTGTCCGGGGTCCAGGGAGGAGGGTGGGGGGCTGTTCCGGGGGCTGTTCGGGGGGCTGTTCGGGGTGCTATCTGGGGGCTGTCTGGGGGGTGTTCGGGGTCCAAGGAGGATGGTGGGGGTTTTCCAGGGTCCAGGAAGGAGGGGTTCCCAAACACACAACCACTAAAATACAATAACATCCATAAAAACAGATAACATATAAAAATAACTCAGCTCCAATACTATACTATGAGTCTAGATAAAACCAACAGCTAGAATAGATTAAATATCAAATCTCAGTAATATCAGTCAAAAATATAATGGATCAATTTGTCCCACATCACCATCATCACCATCATCATCACCCTCGTCCTCATCCCCATCATCGTCCTCACCCTCCTCAGCGCCCTCCTCCTCGCCCTCGCCCTCCTCCTCGCCCTCGCCACCCGCCTTGCCCTCCTCCTCTCCCTCCTCTTCCGCATCAGACTCCTCGCCATCATCATCATCAAGCTGTACATCATCCTGACCACCACTAGAACTGACACCTGTTGCACCATATATAGAACGTATTTACGACATATACTCATCAAAAGCTGGGTTGGCCTCTGCTTGAAGTGTTGGACATAGAACTTCAATAAATTTTAGAAATGCACTGTTTGCCCTAGCAGACTATTCTGCCATCTCTGTGGCCCTTTTCTCAGCCTGTTCTACCTGTGCCCTAACTTGCTGCAGGTCGGTGGCACTACAGCTCGTACCTGAGGAGGGCGAATACCTCGTCGGGGCTATCCTAGGTCGGCAGCATACTCTGCTAGGATGCTCCTCTCCCAACACCTGATGTAAGTGATCTGTTGGCCCAAAATTGTCTGGTTCTTGGGCATCGAGGGCCCCTAAAGAAACTTGTTAAGAATATAAATATATTATTAAGTTACAAAATAGATATTAAAATATAAAATCAATATATTAAAACTTACAATCTGCTGCTGAGTCGCTTCGTTGACAACACTTCCATCCTTTTTCCGTCTACTCGAGCAAAACAGTTTTGCTCGAGGCACACGTCCTTCAATATTCTGTATTTTCCTCTACCATGACATTGAAAACTAAATTTATATGAAAACTTTAGCCAACGATTAAATAATTGAGAAAAAAAAAAGAAAATGTAAGTCGTAAAGAAAACTTATAAAAAATTGTCATACCTGCTTCCTCTCATGATCTGGCATCATCGTACGTCCTAGTGTGTGGTGGTATTTTTTTGCATCAATGTTTTTTTTATTTTTTCCAGATGATTCCTAAATAAAATTCGATAATGAAAAGGATAATATTAATAAAAAACATGAAAGTTATTATTTAAATACCTCAAATGTAATTCATACCTTAAAATGGGCACTCGTCCAATGAGTAATCATCTGACGATACTTCTCTATAGGACAATCATCCACGACTGGTACCGCCTCTAACTCAGTGCCAACTCTAGAACATCATCCAATATACAACTCATGCTTATAGGATCTCCATAGCTTGCCTAAATCCTTTAGACGTTCTGCTCGAGCACCCTCACCATTGGGAAAATTAAATCGAAGATGACATCAAAATATTAATTCATATAAATACAAAAATAATTCATGGCATTAAATACAACATATTTTTTTACCCATATCTCCGACCAAGCTCTATCCTTAACCTCATGTGGAAAATGTCTCCATGACAGCGGGCTGACAGGAATGATGTCAGAGTATTTGGCAAGCGTCTCCAAAAAAAATCCGACATTGCTGCCCTGATTTCTCAACCATTTGGTTGTCTTCATTGTAATCCACCATAATCTGTGTGCGGCGGTTCCACACCGAACGCATGCGTGTACGCCCCCGCCCCCGCCTCCTGTCATTAGATGTATCTATCATGAAATAAAAACAAATATTTTATCAAAACATGTTATAATGAAAATAAATATTGCTATAAATTTTTTTTAGGGTTTTATAAATATACTTGTTCCAGTCTGATCGCTGAGCGCCATCGGATCCACAGAAACTGATGGAACACCTTGTGGTGGAACAGGAGTCGAAGACAATGGAATATAGAAGCTTTTAGAGACAGAAGTAGAAGGAAAAGAAGATGGGACAGCAGTATGACCGGATTCTGACTGGGGAGTGAGAATCATCATGGTATGTAAAAATGACGGGGAAGAAGATGCAGAAGGTATCGAAAACATGGGAGGCCTAAATATCCTATGTGTCCCAAACAACACAACAGGATCAGAATGTGGGAAGGATGACATGTCAGTGGGAGGGGCAGGGTCTATTCGGGCACACTCATCTGATCGTCCACCTCTGGTACGAACCCTCCTCGTACCACTGGCCTGAGTACTAGGACCAGTACTAGTCTCCTCGTCAAATAACTATCGACGTATAGGTGGATCCTACAAAAAATTTTACAAAAAAATTAATCACATGACATTATATATTCTTTAAATATATATATATATATTTGAAATAAAGTACTCACTATAGCCACTAATGGTGGAATGCCCATCTCCGTCATCCGATGATTGTTCTCCATCATTTTTTTCCTCCGTCTCTCTTCAATTAGCTGCATTTCCTGCTTTTGAAAACAAATATGTAATTAATTAGAAAAAGGAAACTAATGTGTAAACCAAAAAACTAAATATATGAGGAAATAGGGGGATTCATTGGTAATTAACTATCAATTGTTTTAGAAGAGCTTGAATGAATTTAATAAATCATACAAGTTGTAATGTTCACCAAGTTAGAAATATTGTTTGACTAGGTTTGAATACAGTTCAATTCCTAATTAGAAAATGAAATTCAAATAAAACAGCAACCAATAAAAATTGAAAATTCACATAATGGTCAAGTCAGCTTAAACATATTTGTGATCAATACTAAATAAATTTGAATATTACTAACCTTAACAACCCAAATCGAGGTAAACCAAAAGAATTGAGAACATGGATGAATGATTCTATATATTTTCAACTACAACTTCAGGTTTACAATCAACTCTGACAATTGAGCTATTGGAGTCATCAAAAGAAATAAATGGATTGGTTCTGATGGCAATAGGGATAGTGTCAATTCCATCATCACCGTCATCAAAAATACGTCTTCGAATTACTTCAACTATGACACCAAATTCAGGTCGAAGTTGGTCTTTAACATAAAAAACTTGTTTAGCCATTGATGCCAACACATATGGTTCTTCGGTAGCAAGATTGCGAGTCATATTAATTCCTCAAAATCCAAAATCACCAATAAATGTGCCATGTCTCGTCATCGAATCAAACCAATGGCATTTCATCATTGTGATTTGTCCATGAGAGTAATAATCCAATATTATTATTTTCTCAATGAATCCATAATAACCCACATTTTCAAATCGCGGTCTACTATCTGATGCACTGGCATAACAATCTGTTGTGGCAGTAACCATAACTCCATCATGTTGTGTTCTCATGTTCTTTGCTCGTTCAGTGACAATAAATTTGTACCCATTGATAACAATTTATTTACAGTCATGAACCACGGTATTAGGACTAAAAGCCAAAGCTCTTATTTCCTTGGAGACAGAGTCAGCAGAAAAACTCAATACCTACAATATAAATGACTGTTAAACTTAATTAAATATTGAAATAATTAATTTAAACAATAATATTTTTACCTTCAATTTTAACCAAGCAGAAAAATCTTTGCTATGCAAATTCTCTCTCCTTCTCAAAGATAAAGAACGATGCTTCCTATTTATCATTGTTTTATGTTCCCTATAGATAAAAATATATGAATAGTTTAACAGATATATATGTAAGATATACATAATTAATTTAGTTACCTGATATAGTCATCAAACAAATCACAGTTGAACAAAACTATGTGATGTGCCATCTCTCGCTCTTCATGGCTTAATGTCTTCAATGTATATGATCCAGGAATTCCTCCTGTTTGAGGAAGTTATGGAAAATTGGGTTCAATTTTCTCATACTGTTCTTCTTCATTTCTCATTGGTCTATTCAATCTTGTAGTAACATCAGACAAATACATCGAGCATATATCCATACATTCTTGAGCCAGGTAATCGTTCACGATAGAACCTTCAGGATGATTTTTGTTTCAGACATAAGACTTTAATGTGAACATATTTCTTTCAGTTGGATACATCCAACGAAAAGACAAAGGTCCTATGAGAAGTATTTCAGTGGGAATATGGACAGTCAGATGCAGCATGCATTTGAAAAATGATGGGGGAAATATTTTCTCCAACTCACACAAAATTAATGGGGCATCTGTCAACATTTTTTGCAAGAAATACTTGGAAAACTTCTTAGCAAAAAGATCTCTAAACAAATGGAACAACCGAATAACATCCACCCTTACATTATTGGACAAAAGATGACAGATTTCTATTGGAAGCAACTCATGCAGTAGAATGTGATAATCATGAGTCTTCAAATATTTTAGCTTCAACTCTCTTCTGTTGACCCATTTAGATATGTTTCTTGAATAACCATCAGGAACTCTAATAGTCTCTAATACTTTTATAAATTGTTTTTTTTCATAGGTGTCATCACATAAGAAGCACATTAAAGTTTCCATTTATTTTCACTGATACGCACAAGATGCAATTCTGGTCTAATGCCCCAATCCACCAAGTCACACAGAGATCGTAAATCATATTTTGTCTTCCCCTTGACATTTAGAAGAACCAAAAGAAACATTTTGCATATATTCTTTTCAATATGCATTATGTCTAAGAAATGACGTAAAAAATTGGTTGAACAATAATAAAAATCAAAAAAGATACTCCTCTTCCTCCAATTGTAACAGGTTTCAGTGGAAATATTATTTCTCTTTCCAGATTTCATTTGACCCTTCTCGAACGAAAAACTGAAATCTTTCAATTCATTAAGCACATCAGTTCCATACATACGCTGAGGTGGATCATCGGTCTCTATGGTATTATCAAATATTCGATGATTCATTCTATATGGATGATCCTTTGCCAAGAATCATCGATGTCCCATAAAACTGAAACTACAGCGATGTTTCAGTCTTCTGAATCATGTATTCTTCATACAAACTAGACATTACAGTTTTCCCTTCGTTCTCCATCCAGACATCATTGCATAAGCCGAAAAATCATTGATCATCCACATAAGCACAGAACGCATCTAAAATATGTCTTTCGAACATGCATCGTATGTGCGCACACCCACATCCCAAAGAAGTTTCAACTCTTTTATTAAAGGTTGCATGTATACATCAATATTAATGTTGGGATCAGAAGGACCAGATACGAGTATACTCATGAAAGTGAAAGGTTTTTTCATACACAACCATGGAGGAAGATTATAAATGTGTATAAAAACTGGCCATGTGTTGTGCGAAGTAATCATATGCCCAAATGGATTAAAATCATCTCATGAAAGACCCATCCTCACATTACACACGTCAAATTCAAAATCAGGATGTCGAGAATCAAATCTATGCCATGAAAATCCATCTGCAGGATGAACCAACTCATCATTAGTCTTATTTCTCTCGATATCATGCCATCTCATTTTTATTGATATTTCATCAGACATAAAAAGATTCTAGAGTCTGTGGATCAATGGAAAGTGCCACATTACTTTCTGTGGAATGCGGGATGGTGTTCCCTCAGATTTTGACTTCCAGCGGGATGTGCCACATTTTATACAATCATTTCGTTCAGCGGTTTCCTCCCAGAATAAACTGCAATCTTTCGGGAAAGCATGAATTTTGTTTCTTGAAAATCTAATTTCCTCAACTAACTTCCATGCCATATAGTGGTTTGAGGTAATATCTGCATCATCTGGAAGTAAATCCTTCAAGAGGGTAAGAATTTAATCGATTTCTATATTAGAAATCCCATACATAGTTTTCCCATGAAACAATCGGATTAAAAATTCCAACTTTTTCATTTTATCGCATTGTCGATATACTGGAGTCATGGAAGCATCATTCAATTTTTTCACCCTATCAATATCAACATTTTCACTAGATGCATCAGCTGTCCTCATATCGAAGTCTTCTTGAGTCGAAATCCTTTCTTTTTCATGATGAAGAATAAATGGAAACCGATCAACTAACAAATTCTCCATTCTAGTCCTTTCATTTCGATCATCACCAATTTTATATTTCATTTTCTCCCCATTGTAATACCACACAAAGTAGTTTGCTTGAAAACCATTTTTGGTTATGTGGTAGCTGACTTCTTCACAGCTCAACCAAGGTCTACCAACACAATTGGAACATAGGAAGTGTATGTGACCACTATCTGAAGCATTGTGAAATGCAAAATCTATAAAGCTCTCCAAATTGTTTTGAAAATCGCTTGAGATCCGATCTGTTTCATACATCCAACTTCTGTCCATTCTGTAAAAAGAATTTATATAAGTCATTTTGTCATAAACAATTCAATATGATTGAACTTTAATAGAAAATATCTTTTGAAATCTATTTTAAATAATAAAATCCCTTTGATCATTTTTAACAAATATTTGGAGTATTCTCAAGGCACCCCCATTTGGGAAAGTCACATTAAATACCCAATTTCCACACCAAACCATTGAAAATAATTAACATGAGACAATCATAGACCACAAATAACTTAACTTGAAATTAAAAAAATAGAAACCAAATGTGATATAGAATTTAATGTTAAGTTAGGGGAAATGATATTAAATAGAGACAACAACATCATAAATGGTTCCAACATCATAACTTTTGATTAAAACCACCCATAATAGGAATGGGAATTCCTCACACACATAATCCCTAATAAAACAAACCAAATCTCCAATTAAAACATTGAATTTAGGGTTTCCACCCCACTTGGACAACCCTACCCCCACCCCACCCACCCCACTTGGACAACCCTACCCCCACCCCACTTGGACAGCCCTACCCCCACCTCACTTGGACAACCCAACACCCCCCCACCCCACGTAGATAGCCCTACCCCCACCCCACTTGGAAAACCCACTCCCCCCCACCATACCTAGACACCCCTACCCCCCACAACCCACTTGGAAAACCCAGCCACCCCCCACCCCACCCCACCTGGACAGCCCTACCGTCACCCCACTTGGACAACCCATCCCCCCCCACCCTACCTAGATAGCCCCTCCCTCACCCCACCTGCACACCCTCCCCACACCACTTGGACAACCCTGCCTGGACACCCTCCCCCACCCAACCTTCACACCCTCCCCCACCCCAAACAGCCCTACCCCCACCCCATTTGGACAACCCATCCCCCTCCCCCACCCTACCTAGACAGCCCCCTCCCCCACCCTACCTAGACAGCCCCTCCCCCACCCCAAACAGCCCTACCCCCACCCCATTTGGACAACCCAGCCCCCTCCCCCACCCTACCTAGATAGCCCCCTCCCCCACCCTACCTAGACATCCCCTCCCCCACCACAAATATCCCTACCCCCACCCCATTTGGACAACCCAGCCCCCTCCCCCACCCTACCTAGACAGCCCCCTCCCCCACCCTACCAAGACAACCCCTCCCCCACCCCAAACAGCCCTACCCCCACCCCATTTGGACAACCCAGCCCCCTCCCCACCCTACCTAGACAGCCCCTCCCCCACCCCACTTGGATATCCCTCGACATCCTCCCCCACCCCATCTGCACACCCTCCCCCACCTCAAATTGAAACATAAATTCATCCAAATCAAAATCTAATTTTCAACTAAAATAAATTACACCAAAAGTACCATATCACCCCACTAAAAAAACCATTTACCATGTTTTAATTGTAGAGAAAAAAACATAAAACAAATCCAAGGGTTCCATAGACAGCAACCCTAATTTAGCCTAAATCAAAACATCAAACACCAAAAAAATAGAGAAATAACGCTAAAAATAAGGTAACACTTACTAATTTGAAGTGTGAAATAAGATTTTGTTTGATTGAAGATGGATCTTGGGTGGAAAGAGTGTCGCGGCCGAGAAGAATTCAGGAGCTCGATTAGGTTCTGTCTGCAATCGGTCTACAATCGGGCTGGGTGGGGGTTCAGCTGGTCTGTATTTGGGGGAAATCTTTCCCAACGGTTTCATTAAACTGTTGGGAAAACTGATTTTTTCCCCATATTTCCCAACAGTTTGATGAAACCGTTGGGAAAACTAATTTTCTTCTAATCTTTCCAAACGGTTTCATCAAACCATTGGGAAAAATCAATTTTTATAGATCAATACCAATGGTTAATGCAAACCATTGGTAAAGATCACCTATACCAACGGTTAAAAAGAACTGTTGGTATACAGTTGTTGGGAAAACCATGATTTCCAGTAGTGACCTCCTCCAGTTTAATGGTCATTCCCATCATCCTAGTCTAATCATCTGTAATGGATGCCTCTAAACATACAACGGTGAAAACCACCTCATGGTCCCTTCTCTATGTGCACATGACCATAATAGCCTCGACCCCAACGTGAGTGGTATCACCAATCTCCTATAGTCATAACTTAGTAAATCTCTATCACCCAACTATCAATTAACAACACATAACCACCATACCATGTTGGTAAAACACATCAACCCATATTGACACGGGTCACACCCATCACATTCACAAGGAACCACAATAAGAAAAATATCTCATGAACTATATTTTTACAAAATATGACATCTTTACAAGAAATAATTGAATATTAAAACCATGATAAACTCATGCACAAGTTATCTCATCATTTATCACATAATCCTATCCCTAATAATCTCTCAAAAATAATAAAAAATGAAAATGGTCTCATTTCCGGTCACACACACAACTCAACCCATGCTTTCAAATGACACAACACATAAACACACATGTAAAACAAATATTTAGGAACCATATACATCATACTAGAAAAATAATACAAGTTTAATATCATCAAATGATTTGACTCTGATTCAAAAAATAGAGAATCCATAGAAAAAACCATAAAAAATGATTTTTGTCGGAATCTATCTCAATAGTGAAAAAACTTAGAAACATTCAATAAAGGGCATTGAGTCTTGCCCAAAATGGATCTCTATGACAAATAGCATGAATAATATATGATAATTATATTCAATCAGGTTCTTTGCGGTACAATGAAAATGAAACACACACATGCCACACACTCACAGAGCCGAACATGCAGATCATAGTCCCCCCAATGGATAATCCACCCACTGAGCCCCTATTATTTATAATATATATTTTATATATATATATAGACCATGAGTACCCATGACTTGTAGGCCTATTTTATTCAAAATGTGAGCAGAATTCACCCACTCGTAGCCTATCAGCCTGGTTCTGGTTTTTTTATCCTGTCTACTATTAGTCCATCACGCATCCACCAGATTCATCCTGTATCAACCTATGATGGACCTCATCACCCTGCATGCCTCCCAATAGTGACCTCTAGAACCAGACAATTTGTCTCTTGACACCTCCCACATCCCCTAAGATGGGATCCCGCTGCACCTTCCTACCTCCTGACACCTCATGCTTCCACTTGCAACGGATCTCATCGCCCTACCTGTCTTCTTGCATCATTGTTGTGTTGCCTAGTCGTGATTCCCACCACCAACCATCGGTTGTCACCGGATTGAGCCACCCAAAATCACACCCCTACCGTGATTCCCATCACCTAACCAAGCCACCCTATAATGCCCCGGTCACCGACCCCTACTGCCACACTGCCTTTCTCCACTACACCGATTGGGCATCACCACCCATTCATTATAATCCTAAAATATTTTAGGCTACCTGGGTTTGAGCTTGGGTTTGGTGTAGTATTATGGGGATACCTATTCCACTAGTCCAAACACCAACTACAATATTCATTAGAGGATAAGAAACAAGAGAGGAAGGGGTATTGGCATGTTTCAGTTGAATGGAATCCCCCTTGTGATTTATACCCTAATTAATTAATTCACCAAACAAATTTAAAATTTTATAAACAACTCAGTAGGAACCCACTATAACTCTTATAGATCCTATTGTAACTTTTATGTCACCCACCAAGGTCTGAGTTACCCTTTACTAGGGTTTTAGTTCCATGGCTAGTGGTCACTTCCTCACCCACTAAAATTTCAGAAGCCTCTTTATGGGGTTATAATGGGAATCTACTCACTTGCATATTCCTCCATCGCTAACCCCTTTCTCAAAACCCAACATTTTGTCTTTTCCAAACACTCTAACACCTCAGATAGACTGAAATACATTGGTCTAGTCAAAATTAAACCCATATTCTCCCACAAAAATACCCAATCCATTACAAACTCTCTAAAATAGAAAAGATCATCCATGAGCTATCTTTATCCACACACTAACCAACCCTAACCAAAAACTTGAACATCACTCTCATCTCACCCTCGAGGCTTTGATATGGTGTTTAACACATTAGTCTATCCCTGATCACTATAAAAAATATATAGAAGGGAACTAATTCCAACCATGAGTACTCACCACCATAGGAATCACATACTTTGTCACATAACAATTATGCTACCAGATACACCGATAGTATTTTACCCAACCATCACCATAAATTTTTCATATACCAAATATCGGCACATGATCACTATGCATCATAACCAATTTACATGCCTCAACTAACACTTGGTTGATCTACTTACACATAACACAAACTATGAAACATTACCCATCATGCAGATCCAAATCAACATGATCAAATTGTAACTCCAACCATTAATGGGTATCTAACATACTCATAAAAGGCCCTCTCAACTATGTGAAACTAACCTGCGACTTGACCTTTCAATTTATAACCTCCTTATAGAGTAATTCTCTACATCATAAACTACCCTCACTATTGATCACCTTATCCTCTTTCTTGTCCTACATGTGCAGAAAAACTTCAACTAATAGCTCATGAAACTACTCCTAGTCCTAACTCAGATGAATGAGTCAGAATAGATCCTTGACCCCCAACAGATAGTGAGATCATCCAAAAAAACATATCTAGATTCCTCATCTATCCAAAATCCTAGCACTCTTTAGGCTACCAATCACATTGTGTATGCATGTTCCCTATCTTCCCATTCTTCTAAAATATCAAAGAATACACACCCCAAGTTAAAAATGATGATATCTAGATATAACCACCCTATTGGGTCTCTTTATGCCCCCACTTTCAGGTTATTGAATCCCCACTGCTAGGCTCACCTAAAACTACTTTACATCTAGGTATACTTCCATCGGTGAAGTTCTTATTCATGGTCAATGCCTCATTTACCACCTTAAAAAATGAGGTCAACCTCAAACTATTCCTATGTTCCCTAATATAATTTCAAATTCCATCCTCAAATAACAACACCCTGGTAATATCATGTTTAGGTAATGTTATCTCAAAATGCAACAGATCTATGAACCGAAATATAATGACCCATGTCATTAAAAGATGTGAAATTTATAGTAAATTTTAATATTTGATCCCGGATCAGAGAACATTTTTAGAACCAGGATTTGGATCAAAATTGTAAAGGTTGGAACATATTGAAGAGATGGTTATATACATGGATAGAGGCCTAAAATTTGTTTTGGGTACTTAGGTGAATGTTTTAGTAGGGTCAAGGTGACCTATTTTACTACTTTTGGCTACAAGTGGTTGTCACTCCATGAAAAGTGAGGTTCATGTCACAATGGACTATAGAGAGGCACTAAACCATTGAGAATAGGGGTTCCAACCATGAGATAAGGTATTTTTCACCTAAGGTCTTAGGCCTTTCCTAAAAAAGGGTCACCATGCTGTGACTCATAGGGGTTATGTTGCGATGATGGTTGGATGAGAGTTGAGACCACTGGTTGGGGGTGTTTTCACCATGAACCAATAGGGTGATTTCATGATAAGGTCTCAATCGTATATTTTAGTAGGGGAAGTCATGTATTTTTAGGGTCATCCCTCTTGGATTTTTGGACAAACATCCATGTGGTGAGAGCCATTTCAGTCGGTTCACCCCCTCTTTATCCCTTCTATTGATCCCCTATGAAGATGGGTGTCCTTAGTGTGTATTTTCATATATTTTAGAGGTATTATTTTCTATTATTGCCTATATTATTATTCCCCTTTATTATTCCTCTTATTTGGGATGATTTCAAACTAGGGTTTTGGTGTTAATTCCACTAGATCATGGTGGAATCGAGGTGAGTTGATAAGTATTTTCCATGGCTTGGATAGAGGATATCTTGGTAGGATGATCTCACATCATTAATCACTATTTTTATAGGTATGTTTACCTATAAATATTTTTATGGTTTTTATTAAATTTAATAAATTTTTGAGTAACTAGGTTTAGGGCTATGTCATTTACTTTCTAGGTGTTTTTGATCATAGTTTCGGTGAGACAATATGGAATTGTGAGTTTTTAGAAAATTAAAACCATTTGAATTAAATTAAATAGTAAATTATAATTATTAATAATTAATTATTTTAGAATTTATGGCTTGAGATAAGAGCTTGCAAGTTGATGCAGGCTTGCCCATGGATGAGCAGAGCTGACCAAGGATGATAACTTCATGTATGAGGTAGGTGGTCCTTGAATATCTCTCTAAGTTTATGAATTTTTTTATGAATCGTGTGATATGTAGTCTATACATGTATGGTTGATCAACATTATATTTAAAATGAATTTCCTTTTAACACCTATGTATAGACTTTATGTTTCAATGGACAGGATATACCTGTGAAAACTAATGGGATGCTGCAAACACTAATGCCTAAGGGCTTGGACATAAAATAGATCCTTACAACTCACAAACCCAAGGGTAGGTTTCCTAAGGATAGTGGTGTATGTGTCTAAGTCTTATTCATAGGGGAAATAGGTGAGACAATTGTGAATCTAACATATGATGGAAAACACCCTTTCAATCATGGTATGGAGCCTTGGAAAGTTCCACATATAGAGAGATTCTTTTGGTAATAAACATGGTGTGATAGAGAGAGGATTCCTCTGGGTAATAGGTTGAGATATCTCCTAAGGAATAGGTGGGATAGACCTAGACTGGATTGTGGGACTACTAAAGTACTTAGAATGGGGATTTCCAAGTGACTTGGTGAGAGTTTTCTTGTTAAGGTCCTAAATGAGTAGAACCAAATTGTGATATGAGAATGGGATGAGGATTCAGTATAGTCTCTTGAGACCGAATTTAGTGAAGGTTCTACGAGCCAAGGAAACATTGTGGGGTGTGTTGTGGTCATGTTTGATCATCAAATTTGGTAATGGATAGGATATGGTCCATGCTAATCGATATCATACATTAGTAAAGAAATGATAAGGAAACTCTTATGGTGGGGTGTATTTTATCAGTTGTAGGTGTATGAATCTTATGTGGGAAGGGTGATCTCAACGTCATTAACAAGATAAAATTAAAAACATAAAAACTACTAGAAATCATATATAAAGTTATCTAATATTTAGAAAAGGCAGTGGTGGATGCATTCCAACAAAGAAAATAAAAAACTAAAGAAAAAACACACGATCATGAAATCAGTAATGGTGGGAATATTTTTTATTAAAATCATATATTAATGAAGGAATATGATTATTTGAATGATGATTAAAAAAGTGAATGAAAACAGATGATTAGGATATGAATAAGAATGAAATTTAAAATAAATTTCAACTATATGGTTAAAATATTTCCTTTTATGTGAAAATTTAATTAAAATCAATGATCGAACATGTAGATAAAATCTAGGTCAAGTGTAATTACTATCGATTAGATGATTTTTTATTCTATCAAGAACAAAATTCATTCAATTATAAAATAAGTAAAGTTGATTACAATTTTTAAAAGATCAAATAAACAAAGATTAAAAAGATGAACCGTAACAATCTAATTTTCATGCTCAATTTTTATCCAAAAATAATTATTAAATCCAACAAAATAAGAAATAATGATCAAAAAAAAAGAAGAAGATGAAGATGAAGAGTCTTCCCTTGATCTTATTCTCTTGAATGATCTCTTGTACTACCTAAATATCCTCCCTTCACTATACTCTGGAAGTCTCCACCAAAAATTTTCCATCTCTGAATGTCACCTCCCCCTTTAAATTTGAACACTAACTTATCTCTTTTAATATCACTTGTTAGTCATCACTACAAGTATATTTTTTTACATTATATTTTAATCACTAACCCATCACTTTAATAAAACTTCCTCAAAAAAATCTTCCAACAAAAAATCCATTAAATGTTCTAGGTGGAAACAGATCCATGTGTCAAATAATTATTACCAGCCCTTAAAGAAAAACTTCATTCTTTTTCAAGACAATTCCTTCTTCGATAATGAGTCAATATAATTTCAATAGAATCATGTAATGGTAATATTATTCAATCATATAGGGTTGGGATAACTTCAATATCCTCTATAGAGTAATCTAAAGCCTAAACTCAGCACTAGAACAAAAAAATTCTCATATAAATTTTGGAAATATCCTTTTTCACATCAAAAAAACCTTAAAATTTGTATAATTTAAGATCAAAAGGCCTCCTCACCCATGCATCAAGCATTCAACAAAAAAAACTAGTGCACGTGAATATTTTTTTGAAAAACTATATTTAGCCTCCACTTATTCAAACTTTGGTTTGGATTTCCTAGATTCAACCAACGAGCTCGTCATCTTCATTTGGACCAATCCCTACTTCAAAGGATCAAACTAAATGGTGTCTTCAGAATCATCATCAACTTCTGATTATAAAATCTCTTTTTAATTCAACTTCATGTTTTACTGGTTCTTTAGATTAAATCATTATCAGGTGTACTTTGTTCAGCTATTTTCTGTCATATACTCATTCTATCTCATGTTCGGTCATCTTAAAAAGTGGTGTCATCGTGATTTAATCCTTTTTACAGACCCGGTTTGTGTTACCCGTGATGACCAACTCTCAAGAACAAAACTACTATTGTGTCTTCTCATGAACTTCAATTAGCTGCACCAATGATAAGGATTATAATCTCAAATTGTTATTTAATAAACTCTTCTGAATCACAGTAAGAATCAATGGCTTCATTTTGTTTTATTGTCATCAATTTGTTATATTGGAATTTGATCCAAAATTGGAATCAAAACCCTATGTGAACTTGATTCCCCTTCAAGATTCAGAATCATCTTGAGCCATTTGAGAATATGGGTGATGGAATTCAGTACTCCATATTCAGTTAGTGGTTTAGTGATGTCTCTTTCACAGTGGCCTCATAGCTTCAATACCCAAGCTTGGATCTCCTTATATGCTTAGTGAAACTTGGTTTATTTTAGTGTTTAAAGATCTGGCTCAGGTTCTTATTCCTTATCATTATTTTACATTATTTAAATGATGGGTTATAAGCTTCCAACATCAACACACATGATTACAAATAAATAAAGAAAAAAATAGGCTCGAGAACATGAAGTCACTTACATGAACTGAAATTATCTTATATTCCATAGGATTTTTTCTTACATTGCATAGCCATGGATTTCCTAACCATGGGTCATAAAATAATTAAGCTAAATTATCTTAAATGATATTATGTTACATACAAACAAAATAAATAAATTACATTGACTACTTTAATTCACTTATCGAGCAACGAACTTATAGAAGATGGGTGTTACAAAATCTTTTATGCAGATGATTTAAAATAATAAATAAAAAAATAATGATTATATCAATAAAATTAAATTAAAAATATATGTATGTCAACATTTCAGGTCAAAATATAGAAGATGTTAAAAAATGATAAATAAAAATAAAATCAAAAACATTAAAAATTTAAGTTTTAAGAAGACTATGTAAATAATTAATAAAAATCATTAATCACAAGGATTAAATTATAAAACATAAAATTAATTTTTTAAAACAAAGTTAAAAATTAAATAAACAAAATAAAATAAACAAATCAGGTCACACTAACACTATTAAATCATTAAATTAAAAAATTTGGACAAAATAATAAATAATTAACTAATTATTGATAGATAAATCACAAAAATATAATTAACAACTTAAATACTTATTTTAGAATTAAATGTACATTAAAAACACCAAAAATATTTTAAAAAAATGCATCAAATGAAATTTACATCAAATTCCCCCACACTTAGCATATTGTTTTTCCTAAAATGATTACTTAGTCAAACTAAATGGTAGAAAATAAATTTGAAGTTCAAAAAATTATATTTCTATAATGAATCGATTTTCAAATTGAATTTCCAAGATTGATTATTTCAAGTAGAAAGATTAATTCCCTATTAAATTAATTTTTTCTAGTGAAAAACTAGTTATTATTTTATGTAAAAGATTATAAATTTAAAATTTTAAAGTGAATTTAACAAACTTTAATTTATACCCAACTAGAAGTCCAAAATTATCTATAAATTCAAGATAAAATACCCACATAATTTTAAAACACATAATAAATAGACGCACTTTCAAATGAGGTGAATACTGGTAGAATAAATAACTCATCCAATAGTTAAATAATAAAGAATAAAATAATAAAGATATTTAACTTGGATTGGGATTTTTATTTCATAATTCATTTCAATGCATATATTATGAGTAAAATTAAAATTATGAAATTCAAAATCAATGATTATTGTATAGAATTATCACAATGTTTTTACGAGAAGCCATGTTTTTTAAAAGGACAAGAAAATTTATTTACCCAATTAAATACATGAGGTCATAAATATTAACCTCGTTAAAGTGTCACCACAACCCTCAAATTTTTAGAAAAATTATCACCCATTTAAGATGCCTAAGTGAAGCTTAAAAACACAAAATTTTAAAAAAACATTAATGGATTTTGATAAGTTTTTCATTAAATAATAGCTTATCTCAATTAAGACAACCCCCTCTCCTATACTTAAAATCCAATAATGTCCTCATTATTTAACTTCAAGGTAAAAGAAATAATTAATAATTTTAATTCAAAACAGATTTTCAAGTAGAAAAATGACATGTTTTAAGGGTCATGGGAATGTTCAAGAATCATTTTCCACAATTATCCAACACTTTTTCAAAAAAAAGAATTTAAAAATTACATGAATCTTCTTTAAAAATAGAATAAACTATTTTCATTATATAACAACAAGGTTCATGTTGAATAAAGATTTCACTTTAAAAAATTGATTCTGAAGATAATTTTTAAGGGTGCAAAGTAAGGTTTCAAAAATTACTTCAATCATATTTTCAAAAAAGTATATTACAGCATGCTTGACACCCAAAATTTTCACATAGACTCGCTAAATAATTTTCTGTAGCATACATTCCCCCACACTTAACTCCAAAAAAGTGAGCATCTTAAAATAAGATACCATTATCAAGTAAGTAGGAAGAAAAATTCAAAACAAGTATTATTTAAAGCATAACGAAAAATAACACTCCCATGATAATGAATCTTTGATCACTTGAATTAATTAAAACACTCCCCTTTTAAACTTTGAGTAGATTTCCCTCATAAATAAATTGAATCGCTAAAATATCCAACTAGTATCTCTTCTTGATAATGAAAAAAATTGGAGCTCCACTCCAAGATTTTTAATGTTTTACCCATAAGGTACTTAAATAACAGTTTAAAACATCACTAGAATAGTAAAAAAATTGAAATAAAGGTAGAAAATTAAGTATATTTAATGTTATTAAAAATGAAACAAAACAATAGAAGAACTATGGGTTTCCTCTCATGCAGCACTAAATTTATAGTCTTCATCTAGACTCAATGCTTTCTCAGTCATTAAAGAAAGTGATGGCAGTCAAGTCCCTTGGATTCCCCTCAAAGTAATGTTTGATTCTATGGATAATAACTAATAAAGGCCAATTTTATTCTCCTAATAACTCAACAACTCCACCTTCCAACACTATGAGGATATTTAAAGGTCCAGACCTCTTGGATTTGAGCTTCCTATGAAAAAGTATAAGTCTTGAATCATTGAGAAGAACATTTTGTCTAGCCTCAAAATATCTATTTTGGATAAAATAGTCATGAAAAACTTTAGTCATTTCATTTTAAATCCTATAATTTTTATAGTACTCTCTTCTAATCTAATTTAGTTCACTTAACTCAATAAATATCCTTTCACAGGTAGTTTTAAAGTAAAAAATCAGGGCCTTCTCTACCCAAAATGATTTGTGTTTAATCTCTATAGAAAATTGAAATGGTTTCCCAAATAACTACTTATATAGATACATACCTATTAAGGTTTTTAATATAGTTCTATAGGACCACAAAACCTCATCAAGCTTCAAAGACCAGTCTTTCCTATAACTAGACATATTTTTCTATAAAAACATTTCATATCTCTATTTATAATTTTATCTTATCTACTAGATTTTGGTTTGAAAGAAATTTATGTTCTATGAAGACATCCATATTTCCCCATCAATTATTTGAACTTATAATTTTTAAATTAAGTTCCATTATCAGTGATAAAGGCTCTTGGAACCCCTAATCATGAAAAGATATTATTATTAATGAATTTGATCGCACTATTGGATTGATTATTTGGGAGTGCCACATCTTCCACTCACTTTGAAACATATTATACCGTCATTAAGATATACTCATTCCCATAAGAAGATATAAATGGTCCCACAAAACCCAATCCTCAAACATCAAATATCTCAACTTCTAATATCCCCTTTTGAGATAACTTTTACTTTTGACCAACATTACCTAATCTATGAAACTTATCATAACCAAAAAATAAGATACTACAATACTTGAACAAATATAGATAATAAAATCTAGCTTGTAAGACTCTCTGGGATGTCTTTTTCCCCACATAACGGCCACCCCATGGTAAAAAATGATAACTTTCAAGAATAGGCAGCACCTCTTCTTCAGGAACATACCCCTGAAGAATGCCATTAGCATACCTTCTAATAGGGATTTGTTCATCCTAGAAGCAATACTTAAGTTCAACAATTAATTTCTTTCTCTGGTTATGGGTGATATCTTTAAGAATGAATTTAGTATCTAAGAAATTTTTAAAATCTAAATGCCAAGTACATTATTTGATTGAAATAGGTAGAAATTTCTCATCTATAAAAGTAGAAATTATCTCCTTAGGATCATCAGTTTGAGTTCCATAAAAAATTGAAAAATTATCTTCCACAACATTTTTAGAACCATGCTTATCTTTTAATTATAACTCAAATTATTGTATTAAAATAATACATCCAATCACCCTTGGATTTTCATCTTTTTTGGACAGAAAGAATTTCAATGTAGAATGATCAATAATAACTACAACTTTGGAACCTATTAGGTATTGTCTAATTTTTTTAGGGAAAAACAACATCTGATAACCCTTTTAGTTGTGGTGTAATTTCTTTGAGAATTATCTAGAAAATGGTTAGTGTAGTGCTCCACATTAAATTTATTATCTTTACATTGTCCTAAAACTACTCTAAAAACTACATCACTAGCATTACATGTAAGTTCAAATGGATGTTTCCAATTAGGTTTAGTGATTATGGGCGAAGAATTAAGTCTACCCTCAATAATATTAAAATATTCAATGATATATTCATCAAAAAGAAAGATATATCTTTCTCTAATAGTAATAAAATAGGCATAATGATTTTAGAAAAATATTCTATGAATCTCTAATAAAAACAGACATGTCTTAGAAATATTCTAACACATTTTACATTCATAGGAGGTGGAATATTTTGAGTGAACTAAATCTTATCATTATCAATCTATATGCATCTCTTAGAAAATTTTTTGACCAAGAACATATTCCTTAAATAACTATAAACTAACACTTTTCTCAATTAAGGAAAAGATTGGTCACTTGATACCTCTCTAAAAACAGTTACATATTTTCTAAAAAACTCTCAAAAGTGCTCCCAAAAATGGAAAAGTAATCCAAGAAAACATCAATGATCCTTTTAATCATGACTGAAAATATTTCCATCATGCATATCTAAAATTTTGCTAGCACGCCACATAATGTAAAGGGAATTCATTAGTTAGAAAATTTACCAAAGGGGTCTGTGAAATTGGTCTTATTATAATCTTATAGGGCTATAGGAATCTGGTTATACCTAGAATAGCCATCCAAAAAATAAAAAAAATCATTTCTAGCTATCCTATCAAGCATTTTATCTAAAAATGGAATTAGAAAATGATCTTTTCTAGTTGCAGAAATATGATATTTATAATTGATACAAACTATCCATTTGATATATTTTCTAACCTGAATTTTTTTATTTTTATCAATATCCATAATAGTGAAACCTCTTTTCTTGGGTAAAACTCAGACTAAACTAAACCAAGAATTATTGAAAATAGGGTATATAATTCCAGCATAAAGTAGTTTGACAATCTCCTATCTCACAACCACTTTAATATTCATATTTAGCCTTCTTTGACCCTCAACTATTAGTTTATAATCAAGTTTCATAGAAATAATATACATAAAAATTAAGTAATAATTAATACGATGTCATAAATGGTCTACCATATGGTATTTTTATACTTCTTCAAAACAAACAATGGATTTTCCTATTGGTTTTTATCAAGTTTATCAAAAATGGTGACTATAAGTAAAGATTTATTCCATAAATGAATATTTTAGGTGTGATTTAAAAGTTTTAAGATCAAGTTGTGGTTCCTATTAAATAGATGGTAGACTCTTGGGATTAAGAGTTCCTAATTATTCCACATGTTTTTTAAAATGAGTGTGAAAATTTGACAAATTCTCAACTACATGTTCAGATACACACTTTTCCTCTCTATTTTCCAAAGTGAAAAAATCATTAAACTCAATGTCTAGATTTTATTTTAAGATGTTTTCCTTTTAAAATTTATTAGTGTGTTTCAAAATCTATCCCTCATAAGAATAAAAATTCTACTCAACTTTTTTAAGGTAGTAAATTCAACCTCAATCTCTCCTATAAATTTCCTAAGCTCTAAAATAAAATTTTCATCTTCTTGATATCTTCTTGATATCTCTCTAAAATAAAATTTTCATCTTCTTGATATCTCTCCATATTTTCATTTTAAACATCTTTAAAATGTTCAAAAATTTCTTTAAAAAAATTTGATGCAAATTGTTTAACAAATTCTTCTCGATGATTTAATGTGTCCTCAACTTATAAGATTTTAACTCTTGAATAATTCTCACCAAAATTTTGGTTCTTTAACATTCTTAAACACCTGAAACTCTTATTATTTCTCATCAAACTTAAAAATCATAATACCTTTCCCACATTGATAGTTTGCTAAGAAGGGACTACCAAGAATGATAGGTACCTCTTAATCACACACTATTTCTATAATAATGAAGTTAGTAGGTAATAATAGTTTGCTAACTCCTACAAATAGGTTATCAACTCTTCCTATGGGATGTTTAAAATATCGGTCGGCCAATTGTAGAACCATAATGGTAGGTTTAAATTATCCTAAACCCAGCTTTTGAAATAGTGAGAAATAAATCATATTTATTATTTCACTAAGTTCACAAAGAAATTTCAACTAAAAACTATTCCCCAAGGTGAAGGTAATGACAAAAATCCATTGATCTTTTATCATTGGTGGGATTTTTTTTAAAGGAAAACACTGCACTCTTTAGTGTGGCTGTATGTAGAGAACTCTTCTAGTTTTTTTTTATTTGTAATAATTTTCTTAGGAGATTTAAGATATGATGGAAATTTAATTAAATATTGGATTAAAGGGATATTCACATGGATCCTGTTGAAAAGCCTAAGGAATTTAAGTAATTCATGTTTGTTATTTTTTTTATTTTAACCATTGAGGGAAATGGACGGGTGGGGAAAATGCCTAGGAACAAAATTCATTTCCCCTATTTCTTAAACAAAATTTTCCTTCCCTTTATTATTTTTTCATTTTAGAGAATTTCTCTTCTTGATTTTTATGTGGAACATATTATTTTATTTGATTTTTAACACTGCTTCCCCTACCTTTATAGATTAATTAATATCCAAATTTTTTCATCCAAATTCTTCCAGATTTTTGTTTTGAACTTACCTAGGGTTATATATAACATCCTATTGAGTTTTTACACCACTCTTAGTGACCAAGTCCATAAAATTTTCCCTAGGGATGATTTTAGTAGTACTAGAAAGATTTTCTTTATCTCTTGAAGTCATGTATCTTGCTAATTTACCCATTTTTAGCTCTAATTTATGAATCCTAGTATTAGTTTGGGACTTATTATAATTAGGTTGTGCTTTATGTGAATAGAATTTTCCCATCAACTATTGAATCATTCCTTTTACATCATCTTGAGATTGAGAAGCCTCAAACTTAGTTTGATTTTGAAATTGTGTTCATTAGTTATTTTTAAATATAGGGGCAGCAGGTTACAATATATGAATTCCTTTTTCTATCTATGATGTGTTTGGATGATTCCTATAGCCATATTTTTAATTATTTTAAAACATATCAACTCTAGCTTTCATCCTTTGTACATAACCTACCAAATTGGAATCTTCTAGTGGTTGGGAAGTCTTGTCAATATTTGAAAAACATATACTTGAGTATCCAAATATACCATACTATTTACACTACTCTCTAATTGTTTTGTTCTAATTTTGTTTGGATACTTTATTAGTATATTGTTTTATATTTTGATTCATTAAGGATTAGAGTTTGTATTTAATTTGAAACAATTTGGAATTAATTTACATCCATGAACTAGCATCATTCCATCATCTATTTACACTTCTTATCATTTAATCATTATGTTTTGAATTAAGTATCGAGGTGTTTAAAATTTTCCTAATATCTTCATCAGTTTCATCAGTGTAATTTCCCCCAGCAGATTGGTCAACCAAGTTCTGACTAGAAGGTGACAAACCTTTACATAAATCATTGATAAGTGAGAAGGGAGTTGCAGATGAGGACACCACCTAATAAGGTCATTGATCTTGTCCTAGGATTTATAAAAAGCATCAAAATATTCTTAATAGAATCTAGTAATCTTGTTTCTCAGATCTCCCTTAAGTCACCTAGGATAAAATTTCATAACAAAATAGTTGTAAATTTGTTTCAATGTTTCAAAAATGTTTCCATCAAAATCCAAAAAACAATTCCTTACATTTACATTTAAACATAAAGGAAAAACTATGATTTTAATATCATTATTACTCATACCTTATAGTGATATATTATGCACTATATTATAAAAATTTATAATGAAGACTAAAGAGTCTTCATTAGGCATTCCATTAAATAAATCTAGAAGTTAAAGGTGTGACTGTTTCAGCTTATAGTTTCAAAAACTAGGTGTAATTCAGATGCAGAAAAGATTATTTGACACTTTAGGGAGTTGATACTCTATCATACTAGGTCATCCAACATTTTCTTAATTTTTTTTTTGGTTTAATATTCTATTTATTATTTTCAATAGCTCTTTCTATCAAGTTTTCCATTTCAAATCTATTTTTTTTCTTAAATCTCATAAACATTTTTCAATATTAGGTTATATGGGCTCTAGATTTTAAAATTTTGATCGTGTTTCCATGATATGACAAGTTTAAAAAAAATTATAGCTTCATAAAATAAAAATAGTTTTTAAAAATATATTTTTGATCAATTTTTTTAACAAAATTTTTATATATTTTTTGTGTTATTATTTTTATTTTAATATTTTTTGTTTAGACATGAAAATTCTTCCCCAACAACGGCACCAAAATTTGATTAGTATGTTTTGACTAACACAAATTAAAAACAAAAAAATAAAAGAAAATAGTGATAAAGTTATCAAATCCTTAGAGAAGGAAGTGGTGGATGCAGTCAAAGAAATAAAATCAAAAACTAAAGAAAAAACACATGATTATGCAAACAAAAATGGTAGAAATATATTTTTAGAAAAAAATATGAATTAAAGAAGATAATAATTTCAAACATGATGCAAACAATGAATGGCAACATATGAGTAGGATATGAATGATAATTAAATGTGAGGGAAATATTGACTATCTGGTTAAAATAGTTCCTTGTTTTTGAAAATTTAATCAAAATCAAATATCTAACATGTAGTAAAAAAAATTGTTCAAGCAGATTGACTATCAATTAGATGATTTTCCAGTAAATCATGAATAAAAATCATTCAATTTTAAAATAAAATAAGTTGATAAAAATTTTAAAAATATCACACAAAAAAACATAAAAAAGATGAACCGTAACAATATAATTTTTATGCTCAATGTTTATCCAACAATAATTATTAAATCAAACCAAACAAAAAATACAAATCAAAAAACAAAAGGAATAAGATGAAGATTAGTAGTATTTACTTTATCTTCTACTCCTTAATGAGAATATATACTGCCTGAAACTCCTACCTTCACTCTTTTCTGGAAGTCTCCATAAAAAATTTCCCATCTTCGAATGCCCCCCCCCTTAATCTACATTCCAACTTTGCTCTGGTAGGCTCACTTTTCAGTAATCACTATAAGTGTATTTTTTTATACATTTTTAATACCCCTGTAACTTTAATAAAACTTCTTCAATCTACTCTTCCATTATCACAGACATAAAATTATCTAGGAGAAAACAGATCCATGTATTAAATAATTATTACCAAACCTTAAAATAAAACATCTTTCTCTTTCAATACAATTCCTTCTTCAATAATGAGTCAATCCAGTTTCAATAGAATAATGGTTTGGTTATCATATTCAATAATACATGGTTGTGTGGAATTTGATAGACTCTATCGATTAATCCATGGCCTAAACTTAGCACTGAAAAAAAATATTCTCATAGAAATTTTGTTGAACACCTTGTTAGTACCAAAAAAACATTTGCAACCATAGAATTATAGATTAAATGTCCTCCTCATCTCAGCATCAAGCATGAAACAAAAAAACTAGTGCACATGAATCTTCTTCTGAAAAACTTAATTTTTCCTACCCTTCTTCAGACTTTGATTCATATTTTTTAGCTTCGACCAATGAGATCTTTTCATTAGAAGATCAAACCAAATAGTGGTGTCTAAATATTCATCAAATTAGGATTGGAAAATCTATTTTAAATTCAACATTGAATTTTCCTAGTTCTTTAGATTAAATTAGTATCAGGTGTTATTTTTTCATCTAGATCCAATCGAATCCTCAATCCAAATCATGTCTAGTCATCTTCAAAAGTGGTTCTGTCATGATTTCATACTTCACAAATACCTGGTTCGTGTTCCCTGAGATGATCAACTCTCAAGAACAAAACTATTTTTTTGGCTTTACATGAACTTTAATTAGCTACACCAGTGACAAGGCTCGGCATCTCAAATTGATATTGAAGGAACTCATCTAAATCACTACCAGTATCAATGGATGGCTTTGGTTCAGTCAACTTTAATTTTTTTCCATGAAATCATATCCAAAATTGAATTCAAAACCCTAAAAAAACTTAATTACCCTTTAATATTTAGAATTGACTTGAGACATCTCATCATCTAGGGTGATGGACTTTGATAATCCAGATTGAATCAGTGGTTTGGAAATTTCTTTTTCATATCAGTAAGGCTTGGATATCCTTGTAAGCTTAATGAAACTTAGTTTATGTTGGTGTTTACATATCTAGCTTGGGTTTTGATTCATCATCATTATTTTAATTTATTTATTATGTAATATAATTATCTTATCTAAATTCACTTATAAAAATCAAATTATATTATGAATGGGAGTATTTTTTTCTTACGCTTTCCAACCATAGGTTTCCTAGCCACAACACATATTCTTGGAAAAGGGGAATCACATATTCTTGTATTGTTTTCTTTGTTTCATTTTCTGGTGGAGGGGGCGATGAGACTTTTTCTGTTACTTGTTATGATGTTTTTTTTGTTTTTTTTTGTTCACTCAGGACCATTCTTGACATGTGAGTCATGTTTCTTTTCATGGATTTTCACCTTTATTTTTGTATAGGTTCCCTCTATACCCATCTCTTAAAAGGGGTTATTTATTTATTTTATATTCAATAATGGGGGATTGATCCTAAACCTTTAAAAAACTATAATTGATTACTTAAATACTTATTTTAGCATTAAATTTATAGAAAAAACACCAAAAAGATATGGAAAATGCCTCAAATGAAAACCACATCAAAGGGTCATTGATGTAGTGATACCAACTGGTGGATTGTAGATAAAGAGTTGAGGTTTTTATGATAATATGTTTCTAATTTTATTTGATTCCTTAGGGGATACCATATTGGTATTTAGATGTGGTATTGGATGAATTTCATGTCAGCATTGGATTCAGGATGGAATTGGTGTGATGTAAGAGTGATTTAGATTATATATGTATTGGTGGTCAAGGAGAGAGAACAATTATCTATGTGTTTGGTTTAGTACCCAACCATGTAATTACACTAAGTTTCTGGATTGAAATTCAGTGTGACTATTTAGAAAATCTCATGATTCCTTCAATAATTGAGGCATTGTGATTTGGTGGTGTAATAACATTTCAATGGGTATGATCAAGAATTTTTAGGAGAGTTTAGTCAAAAGAGGATTTACTAGGGTTTTTTTCATGAAATTGGATGTGGTGATGTGGAAAACACATTTTTCATGTCAATAGACTGCTAGAAGTTCATTTTTAGTAGAAGATTCTTTTGGTGGGTATCACCATGACCCAAAATCATCTCTTGTGAGTGGATCCATATGGTGGGGAGAACCATAATCTTATGTATGAATCAATCAATGACCCTTAAATGTATCAAGATATATGGGCATGTTTGATCACCATCTTGGTATTGGTAGTGGTTAATAGAATATATCTTGATTTTTAATTAATAGCGAACTTTCATGTTTGGAGTTTCACAACAAAAACTTATTCATTGTTCAGGGATAGAATGTGGCAAGTTAGTAGTGAATTTATGAATAATGTAGGTCAATAATGGTGGTTGGAGAATCACTAAGACTTCTTAGAGATTATAAGTACTATGGTGGGGATTTTGTAATGACTTTTGTCATTATAGGTCATGAAATTTGGAGGGAATTTGAAATTTTGGTCTTGGATTGGGGGATTTTTGAGAATCGAGATTCAAATCAAAATTCTGAAGGTAGGAACATCTTGAGGATATGGTTTTGGAATTGGATCAAGGGCTAGGAGGTGTTTTATATTCTTATATGAATAGTGAAGTGCAGTTGGGGTGACCCCTTAGATTGCTTTGGTTATAGGTGGATCATCATGTCGTGACAGGTGAGGTTCGGACCATGACATCCTTTATGAGTCATCATAGAGTGTAGTGCAGGGTGATGCACCATGAGAGATTGGGGGTTTCTACTAAGGTATTATGCCTCACTTGAAAAAGGGTGTCGCATCATGACACATTAGGGTAGATTCATGAGGGAGAAAGGAAGAGGTGTCAAGCCCTCTTCTTAGGGGTGATTACGTCACAACCTAGGAGGTTCATGTCATGACCAAGCCCCAACCTAGTTTTTTAATATGGGTAGACCCATAATTTCATGTACATCCCCCTTGGGTTTTTTGTCAAACATGTAGTGATATCAATTGCAACCAGATCTCCCCTTATTTCTCCCTTCCATCGATCCCCTTTGAGAAAGGGTTTTCTTGGTGGTGATTTTCATGAAATTTAAAGGTATTGTTTACTATTCTTAACTCCATTATTCTTCCCCTTTTTTATCCTTCTGATTTGAGATGATTTGGGGCTAGGTTTTAGTATATATTCCATTGAAGCATGGTGGAATTGAGCTAAGTTGATGGATATTTTTCATGTCTTGGCTAAAGGGTGACCCAGTAAGATTATCAAACATTGTTTCTTGATGATTCAATAGATGTATTTCACCCTATGAATTTTTATATGGTTTTGATTAAATTGTATTAAATTTTTGAGTAATTGTGCTCCATATGATAGGTATTTTAGTTGGAATGTTGTTTTAGGTATTCCATGTACCTTCCAAGTGTGTTTGGTCATGGTTTCAATGAGATAACATGTCTTAGTAAGTTTTTAAGAAATTATTCCATTTTTAATTAAATTATATAATTAATTTTAATTTTTTAAAATTAATTATTTCAGATGAGATGTATTGAGGTAGGAGCTTCGGAGTTAATGCGGGCTTGGTCCTGGATGAGAGGTGTTGGGAGAGGATGTTAACTCTATGTATAAGGTAGTGGTCCCTAAAAATATCCCAAATTTTATGCATTTTTTATGTATAATGTGATATACAGTCTCACTACGTATGAGTGATCATCTTTATATTTAATATGAATTTATTTTTAACACCTATGGGTAGAATGAAAGTACCAAGGGCCACAATATACCCTTGAACTCTATTAATATTACTCGGTCACTGATGGTTGATGTCTTGGTCATAAAATCGGGCCTTGAGATATGCATATCCTAGGGTATCATAGTAGGGAATGTTTTCAGGGATTAATCCGAGTGGAGATTGGTGGGATGATCATACGTCTCATGTAGGATATGAAACACCCTTGAAAGGGTAGTGTGGAGACTTGGAAAGTACCATGGGTGAAATGAGTCCTCTAATACTAGACTTGGTATGATAGATAGGGACTTACTATAGGTGATGGGTTGAGAGATATCCTAAGGGATAGGTGGGATGGAAAGAGTTAAGGTCATGGTACTTGTTAAAGGACTTGGAATGGAGATTTTCAAGGCCTTTGGTGTGAGTTATCCTGGGACGGTTCCTAATGAGTGGGACTGAGTTGTGATATGTGAATGGGATGAGGATTCAAAATATCATCTTGAGTACAAAGTCAATAAAGTTAACACAGTCCAGGTAAATACGATGGGGTTTGGAATATTGCTTTGTACTAGTGATTATAGTTTGGTATGGGTCTGAAAGATCCTAGAGGGTACCCTTTTGAGAGAGATGTGTGTATAAATGGGTTTGGTATAACATTATTGTGCATTTAAGATGTTCTTGGGAGAAATATAATGTGAGGATGGATGGATGGGGAAATGTATTCTGAGGCATAGGCTATGCCTAAAGTGATGAGAATAGGTCGTGATATTTAGATACCAACCTGGGATATGTGTTATGGGTTCAAGCAAGTGTCTAACCCATGTTCTATTACATATGGTTCTAGGGAGGATGTACCACTAGGTATATGTGATATACACACACATAGACACATTTTTGTGTGTTCATGTGTGTTTGTGTGTGATGTGTGAATGCGGGTTCATGTGCTAGTGTGGGGTATAGCCCCTGTTAATGATGGTTTGTTACATATTCCAGGTCAGGGTGAAACCCCCTAGGTATGTGCTATATGAGGTCCCAGGGAGGATGATTCCCTTGGTTATATACAATATGGCTCTAAGAATGACATGGGTGACCTGGGTGTATGATATGAGATATGGTACCTGGAAAGACATGGTTCCCCTGAGAGTATGTATGTGATATGGTTCCATGGTGGGATTATTTACCCTCATGTGCATGTAATATGGTTCTAGGGTGAGCTGAGTTTCCCCAAGTGTATGTGATATGGTTCTAAGGTGAGATGAGTTACCCTCATGTGTATGTTTCTCTTGTGGTATTGGGGAAATATGTATCCCTCCTATGTGATTCTCTTAGGGATTTAGGGAAGGTTGTGGTTCCCTCTAGGTGGTATGTTTTATGCTCGGAGACATCTGGCACTAGCTGGAGTGGGTATGGTTTACCACGTGTGTCACCTTAGAACCTAAGGGTCAACAATGGTAATTTTATTTTCACTTCCTTGTTTAGTTTATTTATTAGTCTAATTATATCACATGTGGATACATATTATTTACTAGTTATGTTAGGGACATCATTGGTTGTGGCCTACTAATTTTTACTTACACCCTTACTTGGAATCCCTGACACTTTGGTACCTAAGAAGACTTCATTATCACAGGTTTAGGTAGCATAAAGACCTAGTCTTTCATGATTGGGTTGGATTATCTTGTAAAATATTGGATATTAAGATGTAATCAGGCTCAAGGATGGTATTTGAGCCTCCTTGTATTTAATTCTTTTATTTATTTGTATATGTGTTCATACCAGTGGGAGGTCAGTGGATATGTATGATTATATGCTTTAGATTTTCATTTTTTATAGTATGATTCCTATTTATTAGGTTTTTATATACTCTGATTATTATTGTTATGGTTCTTGGTAATTTTTTCAATTTTTTACTAACATGTAAGGGTATAGTCTCCCCACAGTAACATCTTGGAACCTCGTTTCTAGTCGGCAGCCTTTGGCATACGAAGAGGCATGCTTGAGGTCACATGAAACCTTTATATTAGACACTGGTGAGTTTTCATAGACTGATAAGTAATTACATGACTAGTATAATCCATAGTAAGAATCTCCCTTTAAATTAAATTCATGAACTCATGGACATGCTCTACCCTCAACGTTTCAAGGGAACATTCTCAAAGAACCTCACCTTAAAATATTTTTATGTAATCTCATCATGTATATAAGATTGTACCAGCACATCCCTCTTGTGTTCCATCAATCCTTGGAGCATGTGAATTGACAACTTCACCCTCTACCCTAGAGCATCTCAGTTAATAAAAAATATCCAGGACCAACTCAACCTAGAACTTAGCTTCCTAAAACCTCACCACTCCCTGAAATAAGGAGGGATGCTAATATTGAAACTCTATGGTCATGTATGTGATATATGGATCAACCCCCTAAGTCGCATTGTTAATACTCTGAATAAAACGTATCATAATCACTCTCAATTTATCCTCAAGAAGATTCTCTAACTCAATAAACTATTATGTATGCCTTGACACCTTTGCATATAGATCATGATCACTTCTTCCCTTAGGGACCCCAAATGGATCATACCTTGGTGGAACCACATATCCTCTCTCTAAATACTCTAACAAATATTGTTTATGTGACATATCACTGAAAACAAAATACCATGATCAACATATATATAATCACTTAGAGATCACACATAGGGATAGTTATAAAAGTAAGTGTATCTCACTATCCCATAAACTTCCCTACCTACACCTAAGTCCCATACTATCTGGACTCATGGACCTTCCTAACCATTCTAGGATTAATTAAAACATAATACACACACACACATGGGATCCACATACCTAATGACATTAGGAATCAAAAACCTGGTTTAGTTTGGTATAGATTCACCAAGAATCTATTTGGATAAACATAGTATATCTGGTTTTTAACACTTCAAAAAACTAAACCCACTTTTTGGAATCATAATTTCAATCACAAGAAAGCACAAACATTTCATGTGATCCCTATATGACTAGAATGATGAATGGGTATCACCTATTTCCTATCAAGTCCAATGTTCCAAAACCTAAATCAAGAACATCAAATACTATCTCTTTCCAGATAAAATAACTCAATTGTAATCTTGAAAACCAAAAGCAGAAATCTTAGGTCCCCTGTAGACTTGGTATTCAATCAATACCTGTGTTGTTCAAGTCCACAATACAACATTTGTACGAAGTTCTGAAATATCCCTAAAATCTTCCAATACCATATCCCAAAAGAAATAAAAAAACTCACTTGATTCCATATTGTAATAACCTTTCTATGATACCATTTTATGGAATCGCTCAGATCACTAGAATGACACCCAAGTGGGTGAACCACTGAACTCAAGCCTATTCCCCCATACACAAGATATTTTTGACTAGTAGTGAGGGTCTATAGGGTGGTAGTGGAGAGATTATACCCTATTATATAAAACATGGTAATAATAGTATAAGAAAAATACATCAATAGTTATCATATAAATTTGTGGGAGTACATGTAGAAATGTAACACATGGTTTTCAAAGTAAATGTCTATAATGTTACATTAGTAATTTAAGAACAAATTTGGTCTACCATAGTCTAATCATGCACTGATAGGACCAAAATAGAAAACAACACCACCAAGGCACCAAGGATCCACTCGATCCAACCTTAAGGTCCATCTCCATTCTACCCATAAATCTATCATACCTCTAGAAAAATATACACCGATCATAGTTCCATTACTCTTGCATGTTTCATAAACCATAAAATCTATGTGTATCTAAGAGGACCCATGTTGGGTGTGAGTATAAAATTAGTAGGCCACCACCAATGGTTTCCCTAGATAATATCTATGATTCTATGAGTATATTCAAATTGAAATATACTAAAACTAATAAAATCATCCCAACCCACTCAATTCTATGATCGACCAGCCATAGGTGAGTGCCCTACCTTCTTTGACTAATGTTGAAGTGTGACAATACACCCATGGTATGTACACACCCTAAGGAAGAACGATGCATCACACCTCATCTCATAACCAAGATACATGTAACTATCATCCTCATGGATAGTTGGTGAATTAGGCATCACTAAATCATGTTCCATATCCATCCTTCACACTTTCTAGCTCAACAACCCCAAATAACTTCATATAAAATAAGATTTATAATCCCAACAGGTGATCTCAGTTACCCCTCAATTCTTATGGCCACCTATAGTGTATCCCTTCTCCTATTAAATGGTCATTAACATCACCATAGGTCACTAATCTATAGAGGATACTTCCAAACATCCAATGCTCAACACCTACTCATGGTCCCTTCTCTATGTGCACACATCCCCAATGACCTCGGCCCTACAGTTAGTGGAATTACCAACCTCCTATGGTGATAACTTGATGAACCTCCATCACCCCCCCATTAGTGAATGAAGTATCAGAACCATAACATATTGGTGAAAAAAATAACCCCATAGACACATGGGTCACAACCATCATGTTCCTAAGAAAACATATCAATAAAACCATCCCATGAACCATCACTTTACAACATGAAACATATTTCCAATAAATCCTTAAAGCTTCCAACCATGAGTAACAAATACAAAGATTATCCTTTAATTAAACACATGATAACATACCTATGAATATATAATGAACAATAAAAATCACAATTAGTTCCATTCATGGTCACACACATGACCCTATCCATGCTCACAAATCACATGATGCATAAATGCACATATAAAAATAGAAATATCTAGGAACCACCTACCTGATACTGGAAGGATCTTACACATTAAATATTATCATATGATTTAAATATGATCTAAATAATTTATGAAACTAGAGAGAAATCAAAAAAATGGATATTTTAGTCAAAATACAATGTAATGGAGAAAAACCCAAAAAACGACAATAAATGAGGATGAGACTTACCAACGGTGACTTCTTGTGATATATGACATTAAAAGAAATCAATAATCAGGTGAAATATCATTTTAAGGAGAAAAAGAAATAGATTGGGGATTCCTAGCCTGTTCTGGGTCGAATGGACCCCCCCCCCCTAAATTTAATAACTTGATTAATTAATGAATCAATAAAATTAAATTTAAAAAAACTAGCAAGATCCCACTAGAGTCATGGTGCTTCTCCACCGTGGTTCTGGTGGTACAGATAGTGGCTACTTCCCCACCAAACCAAACTCTAGTTTTCTCCTAAGGGAGTTCCAGTGTGAATCTACTCATTTTTATACTCCTCCATCACCATCCCCCTTTCCCAAAACCTAGACTCATGTCTCTTCCATCCACTCCAATGCCTTAAATAGTCCTAAATACACATATTCTAGTTAAAATTATACCTAAATTTTCTCACCTAAATACCTAGTATGTTACAATCAAAACATTCCTTTGGTCTTACCCTACTATAATATTTTTTGGACTTACGACCTCTTTAAGGCCTCAGTTCCATCCCTCGTCACTCTTGTAGAGTTAAAGTGTAAAATTTTCATGGATAGTCATTATGAGTGTATATACCATAACTTCAACTGAACATGGTCTCAAAGGAGGGTAAGATTCATGAAATTATAATGGAGAAAATCATAGAGGGATTTCTTGTATATTTTCTTCAAAACTATAAAATACATACTTTCTCGTATGAGGGGAAGTAAAAATTACCCCATCATTATAAGTTGGATCATACTCTACTCTACTACAGTTTTGATTGTACCCTATTACATGTCTAATGGTTTCAGGGGTAGTGGTGGAGGTAAAAATGTCCATAGACCTATAGGATAGGGCTTCTATTATATATCCACTAGAGTTGTTACTAAAACTCTCTTCAAATATAAACCTCACACTCTAGCATGGAACAGGGGTAGTGTGTGTTCTAGC
Source organism: Viscum album (assembly GCA_963277665.1). NCBI lineage: Eukaryota > Viridiplantae > Streptophyta > Magnoliopsida > Santalales > Viscaceae > Viscum > Viscum album. The sequence goes on from OY728147.1 coordinate 1,029,379,799, forward strand.
CACACCAAATGAGAGGTTTCATCTATAAAAAGTGATTCATCCTTTGGTTAATGGAATGAAGAAATTAATTATGAAATAATAATGGTCATGGTTAATTAAATTGGTTGGAAATATGTACTGGGTTTGTGGATTGTCATGTGGTGTTGTGAATTTAGAGGTAGCAGGAAAGTTGGTAGTGTTTTGAGTTGTATGTTGTTTGAAAACCCATAGGTTGGGATGAGTGTTTGGTATTTTATATAAATATACATGTATTTTCCCTTGTTATTTTTATACACACCCCACCCTATTTGAGCACTATGTGTCGAACACCCTCATCATCATTGGGGGGTTCTTTCCCAAACATCCCAGTGGGAGGATGGATGGTTAGCCACCTGATCTTCCTTTCTCCCTCTTCTAGGTGGTGGTAGGCCAAGATTCTTTCGGTAGGTTGTGGTTTGAGAGGCCTAGTTGTGTGTGCACAGTTTTTTCTTTCCCATGTATTCTCAGGATGAGATGTGTTGTTCTTTCCCAGGTGTCTTTAGGATGAGATGTGGTTTGTCTCCCAGGTGTCTACAGGTGGGATGTGATATGGTTTGTGGACCAAGTTTCTATGGGCAGGATGTGATATGGTTTGTTAGGCTTAGGTGTCTGCGGGTGGGATGTGATGTGGCTCGTATCCCATGTGATGGTACGAGATGTGGTGTTTGGGTCCCAGGTGTGTGAGGTTGGGTTGTGACGTGGTAATTTCAGTAGAGGTGGGAGCACGAGGTCATTTTATGTTAGTCAATAGAGGATAATTAGTGGGAATTTGTGTGGGGTACCCTATCATCGATATGCATTATATTATATTACTTGATTGTGTTATTTGTTGAGTGTGCCTTAGTGAGGTTGGGATGGTTAGTATACCTATTAGGTACCATTTGGTTTAGATATTTTCTCATAGAAGAATTAGTATGGTTCTTTCACATGTGAACAAGAGACTTTTGTTTTCCTATTGAGTATACCTATATACTCACCCTACATATATATAAAAAATTAAGTTTCTAAGAGGACTTTTCAGATTGTGATGGACCTTACTAGCTCAGATCTTTACATTTGTCATGTTGATACCTAGATTTACTTTTGGTACTTACTTTAAAGACTTTTGTTTGGTATCAATTATTTTACACATGCATGTAGGATGAATTTTGGTTTTCTTTTATATTATGTCTTGGAGTTACATTGGATGATTCATCTTATCTCCCAGTATTGTTTCATATAAAAGGTTAATGCCTCCAATTTTTTAATATTTTTATACCCTTGATTCTAGTCACCAACCTGGGGCCTACTAGAGGTGGGACTTAGGGTTCATTATCTCCCTTTCTTCATTTCCAGCCTAGGAGGGGCATATTTGGAGGGAGGGGTCATGAAAAAATTGTATCAGAGCTGATGGTTGAGAGGTAAGAAGGTCTAGGGATCTAGGAATAGTGAGGATTGCATGGGCTTGTTTGGAAATAGTGTCAGGTGACCTTTGTGCATGACATAGGCCAAGGAATACTATCTAGTACATAGGATTTTAGGGGGCCTTGTGATCTAATGCAAGGACTCTGTGCCTACCAAACAACCAAGTGAAGCTACACTGTTTATAGGGTAGAGACCTAGGAAAGTTACATGAATCATGATGAATTATATTCTTGTTTGAATTGGGTTGTTTTTGGAAGTTTAAAATGGATAAAATGAATTAAATGAATTAAATAAGTTAAATTGAATCATAAAATTCCATACTAATCGTTCTTAGGAACTCTTTGTTCTCCTTTAAATTTTGGCTCTTGATCATTGTTTGCATGTGGATTAGGTAGTGGAGGCTCAGTAGGCTGATCCAGTTGATCTAAAGAGGGTTAATCAAGTTGAGGAGGATAACCATTGGAAAAATATATTATGTGATTTCTAGCGATAGAATTTGGGAAAGTACAAGGGTGGTGTTTCAGACATGGATATGGAAATCTTGATCGAGGAGATTGAGATCTTTAGTTTGATCCAGGACCTGACAGAGTACTAGGTTCTTTCGGAGGTCAGCCAGTTGTGAGGAGTATCGCATCAATGGTGTAAACTTTATCTAGGGTAGAGTAAAGAAGTGTAAGTTTTTTTGTTCGACTTTGAGAATTAATTCCAAGCAGAGTTCCTTTTATCAACCATGAAGGATGATAAGAGGTAGGACCTGCTCTCCCTTCAACAGGAGAGTTTTTTAGTATGGGATCTTGGGATCAAGTTCAAGGACCTCCTTCATTTTTCACCAGATCTCTTTTTGAAAGAGGATTCTCATGATAGACATATCAATGAGGTGTTCCATCCTTCTATCTAGTATGTTGTTACTCCCTTTACATTTCCAATATATTTGTAGGTTCATAAGAAGGTAGAGGTGATTGAGTGTATGAACTCATGAGAATGTATACTGCGAGAAGGGATCCAACAAAGTTCTTCAAGAGGCGGGGTTGTTATAAGTAGGTCACATGATCTAGGACCTTTGAGGTTTCAACCGGTAGGGAGTCGACCCCAGTAGTTTTCCTTCTGAAATTCCGGTGTTAGTGGTTCCCATGCCCTTTCTGTGGGCTTAGGAATGAGGTGTTTATTCTGTTGATTTTGCGGTCATCTTTAAAATCAGTGCCCAGTGGCTACCTGAGCTTATTTTTGTGGAGGTGGAAAATCTCAGCGTTAGCCCCAGTAGAAATTTCCTACGAGATAGTTTCAGAAGCAAGGATGGTAGGCTTTTTCTCCGCCGAGGGTTGATGGGGTAGGAAGAGGCCAACCTTAGGATGTTCCCTGTGCTCAGGGACTGCAACCTTATCATGGTCATAGAGGTGATCATTTTCCAAGAGGTAGATGATTTGGGTGTGGTTAGTTACACGCTGTAGAGTTAGCAGTTCTAGCAGGGAAAGATATCATCAGAGGTACAATTAGTTTTTTCAGTTCCCTTGTTTTTGATTTGTTTGATTGATGAGATTTTCACTCCTTTGTCACATCCGCTCTATCCCATTATTTGGGACTATACATAGAGAGGCTTCCCATTCCCTTGGTGTTGATTATGACATTCAGAGGCCAAACCAGCTTGTTTGATGTGTGTCGGGGGTGTAGACTGGTGATGGGACTGCATCAGTATCGTGGGGATCTTTTCTTACTACATATGCCGCCATACGATGTCATTCTTAGCATCATATAATTGTATTCTATGCATTCTATTATCAGTTTATTCCATAGAAGAGCCAATTTTCATATGTGTATGGCCAGCGTGTGGTTTTTGTTGGTGAACGGGGTTGCAAGGTGGGAAGTTGGCATATGGATCCTCTTCTTTCCTTGTTGGCTGAGCTATCAATGGAATTAGTATATGTTGAGATGGTATAGGTTCCTAGGGTAATTGGTGAGTTCCTGGATGTTTTCCCTAAGGAGGTTGTAAAGCTACCCCATTAACGTGATGTTGAGTTCAGGATAGAATTACAGCACGGTGATTCTCCGATTTCAATGGATCCTTATCTGATGTAACCTTATGAGTTTCGGAAGTTGAGGATTCAGATAGATTATCTAATGAGTAAGGGCTTTATCTGGCCCAATGTGTTGTTTTGGGGTGCCCTAGTGTTGTTAGTAAAGAAGGAAGATGGTGGTTTGAGGTTGTTTATAGACTACAGGAGGCTGAATCAGGTGATAGTCAAGAACTGTTACCCTCTTCCAAGAATAGATGATCTTTTTGACCATCTGAGAGGGGAAAGTTGTTTTTCTAAGATTGATCTATGGTATGGATATCACTATTTTAGGGTCAAAGAAGGTGATGTCTGGAATAATTATTTCAGATGAAGGTATGAGAATTTCAAGTTTGTAGTCAGGATGTTCGGTGTTACGAACGCACCAGCCATGTTCATGGGGATTATGAACTCTGTTTTCCCTGATTTCTTAGACCAGTTTGTCATCATATTCATTGATGACATATTGATCAACTCAAATTCAAAGGAGGAGCATGTTGAGCATCTCAAGACTATCCTATAGGTTCTTCAATGCCACCATCTCTATTAAAAGTTTTCAAAGTGTAAGTTCTGGATGCGAGAGGTGCATTTCCTTAGACATGTGGTGTCTCAATAGGGTGTAGTAGTGGACCCATCAAAGGTTTAAGTAGTTGTTTCTTGGGAAGAACCTAATAATGTGGCACAATTTCATAGTTTTCTTGGTCTCACATGCTATTATTGGAGGTTCATGCCCAATTTCTCTCGAGTTGTGACTCTGTTGATATCTTTGACCAGGAAGGACCAAGATTTTGTGTGAAGTGATCAGTTCCAGGCAGCATTAGGTTATCTGAAGGGGAATTTTTTCAGTCTTCTAGTGCTCTAGTTTCCAGAGGAAGGGGTGATGTTTAAAGTGTTTTTTGATGCTTCACGTTTGGTTTTGGGATGTGTGATAATGTAGTAAAAAGTATAAATCTCTTAAGGGTCTAGGTAGTTATCTCCCCATGATCATAATGATTCCCCCCATGACCTAGAGTTGGCAGTAATTGTGTTCACACTAAATTTGTTGTGGAATTACCTCATTGGGGATAGATTTGTGGTCTTCATGGATCACAATAACTTGAGGTATATCTTTTCCCAGCGTGATCTAAATTTTCTACAGTGGAGGTGGGTGGAGTTTATTTAGAACTATGATTTTGATATCTTCTACACCTTCAGAAAGGGAAATGTCACGGTTGATGCCTTGAGAAGGAATTTACAGAGGGAGGTTGTCCGGGAATCTAGGAATTCTTAGAAGGTTTTGGAGGAGATAACAACCTTGCACATGGTTGCAAGGGTGGATGGTGGTAGATGATGTTTTTTAGATAATGGTGTAGTATTCTCTGATGTAGCAGGTAGAGGAGTCTCAGTGGGGAGACTTAGAGGAAGAGGTGATGCATGATTGTATTTTCCATGGTGATGCTTTGAAAGTATAGTCAGAGGATGGTCGGAATATGATGTTGTTTCAGGGGAAGTTTTTTGTTTTAGTGGTGGTGTGTGAGGGTGTCCTCTGTGAATTTCATAGATCACCTTTATTAGTATACCCAGAAGTTTTTAAGATTTAGTTTGGCTTGAGAATAAAGTTTTTGGGGCTCGGGATGAATTGGGAAGTGGTTGAGTTTGTGGAAAAATGCTTAGTTTTTTAGCAGGTGAAGGTTGATCACTGTGTTTTTGGTAGTTTGTTGCAACCCTTGGAAGTCCCCTAGTGGAAGTGGGATGACATATTGATGGATTTCACCACAGGGTTACCCAGGGATCAGGGAGGCTATGATTCTATCTGGGTGATAATTGATTGGTTGATTAAATCGGCCCACTTCTTAATGATTAAGGAGTTAGGTGCAGTGGATGCCTTGGCCATGAGGTACATGTATGAAGTGGTAAGGTTGTATGAAGTTCTAAGGTCCATTGTCTCAAATTGGGATTTGTGGTTTACCTCACAAGTCTAGAGGGGATTACAACATGATTATGGCACCCAATTGCACCTCAGCACAGCTTTCCACCCTCAGATAGATGGGTAGATAGAGCGGACTATCCATATGTTGGAGGATATGTTTTGGGAATGTGTCTTATACTTTGGTAGATCTTGGGTAAAACACCTTCCCTTTGTGGATTTTTCCTATAATAATAGCTATCACTCTTCCATTGGAATGGCTCTGTTTGAGGCATTGTATGGGAGACCATGTCATTCTCCATTATTCTAGATAAAGGTTGGGGAGATAGCTATTCTTGGACCAGACATGGTGCAGATCACAACTGAGAAGGTTCTTCTTATTCGTGAGAGGATGAAAGCAGCGCAGGACCAGCAGAAGTTGTATGTCGATCATAGGATGAGGCCCTTGGAATTTGATGTAACGAACCATAACTCAATCAATAAAATTTACCTTCTTATGTTTATTTCATATAGTATATTTCATATAAATTCACTTATAAAACATAATACAAACATCATAAATGAATAATGAATTAAATAAGAGGTATTTCTAGAAGTTAAGGAACTTATACCAATGAAATAGTAACATGCCCTTAGGAATAGTAATATGACCCTTATGAATAGTAAATCAGCCAATAGAATAGTACCCTAACCCATGAAAGTATAAATAAAATTTAGGCATCTCATAAGTGAAAGTATGATATAATTATATCATAATAAAAGTAAGTGAATATTTTAAAAATTAATATTTAAGTGTTGGTATTTTAATAAGTCATAAATATTTAATTAAAATTTTATAATTAATAAAATTATTTAAAATAAAATTTATTTTCATTAAATGGATTTATAAAATAATATTTTTTGTCTTATGATTTTTGGAAAAATTTGTGGGAACTTAGTTAATTTTTGAAAGTGTTATAAAATTAGTTTTAATATTAAAATCTATATTTTTCAAGTAAATAATGATTTTATTTAAAAATTAAATTACACATATTTAGAAATTTATTTTGATAATATGAATTCCATTTTTTAATTCTAAATGTTGAAAAATGGTTGGGGTGATTTTTTGAGATTTTTCTGAAATACTTGAATTTTTAATGAATAGTAAAATACGGTAATTTACAGTATAAATACATTATAAGATAAATATAATAATACTTTGAGTCATAGATTATGTAAGCAACCTTGGTTCGAAATCACATTCAATTATTAATTTATTTATTCATAATAATCAAAAATATTGGTTGTCTTGAGAAAAATAATAAAATAATGAATAAAATAATGAGAAATTACCCCTCTCCTCCACTATAAAAACCACCCATCACCCCCTCTTCTCCTCACTCCTATAAGCCTTGAATCTAGTCAAATCTATACACAAATCCTATTCTCTTATCTCCCTCCCACATCCATAATCTCTTGGTCTCATCAAAAGACCAAAATCAATCCCCTTAAGGGGATTCTCAAGGAGGAGTATTCAAGAGGTAAAATCCTCTTCCTTTTCCTTTTGTTTTTCTTTTCAGGTTCTTCATTTTATTATTCTCTACTCGCCTCCTATATCCAAATGATCATGATAAACCCAGTATCATTTATATACTGTAATTATATCTTTTTAATGGAATAACCATCATTAATCTTCTTACTCCCTCTCTTTTATTTTAAAAATGAAATCATCATCCGGGAGGTAATGATTTACTACCTTCATAGACAACAAGCATTCGTTCTTTAATTTATCCATCAAGGCTAGTCATGAAATAATTCTTATGGTTGAAAAATATTATAAAATATTTATTATATATTATTTAATGATTTTGGAACCTTTATATATATACATAATACTAATTCATATGACAAAATAAGTTTGTGATGATCGAAATACCACCATAAAAATCTAAATAGTTATCACTAATGTTTTATCTAATAACTCATCATCATACCATATAACCAAATTAATTATACAACCATTTAATATTATTTATGTTAATTATTATCATATAAATTCAATTACATAAAATTATATCCACTCCACATGAACTTCCATACTTATATACAAGTATACCAATTGTGAAAACTAAGGAAATGAATGCTCTCGAGCAATAATATTGTATCTTAAAACTCACCAAAAAGGATGTAAATGAAGTTAATAAAATTATAAAACATAAAATAAACATATATAAGGTTATTAATTAATTAATTAATGGATTTAACTTTATTATCTGGGACTTTAAGGTCAGGTTCAGAACACCATCGGACAAAAGGTAAGGGTTTTCTACCTGAACCTCCATCTTCTTTCGGGTTACTCTTATTCTCTACTTAACTCAATGAAATTATTAATTATTATTATGTAATCATCATAAATTATTTGTGAATGTTATATATATATTTGTACCAAACATAATCCTTCTTTCCTTTATGGGTAGTTATATGTTTTAAAAGGATCTTTCAAAAAAATATTCATGGTAAACAAGCCTGAATGGCTCGAAGGACTTATTTTTTATTTTATTATGGATAATATCCCTTTTAATGGTTGAAGGGGAACTATTACCTGACCCGTAGGCCCAAGGTACAAGGCCTAACTGACCCACAATACATGACCCAAAGTTCCAGAGGCATACCATGCCCAATACATGACCCGTAGGCCCATCCCACTTGAACTTCCCCTCCACAGCTTCTGCATCATTGATCACCTAGCTCCCCACCTTGCATTGTGGATCGGCTAGCATTGCCATGTACAAAGTTTCACGGTGCCTGGTCCCAATGGTGGCTGCCATACCCTCTCATTCTTCAAATCCGGTTAGCTCTTCTTCTGGTGGCTGCTACTCTTGTTGCTCTGATCCACTTTTGGGGCATGTTCTGTGTGAACTGGGCTACTCCATGGTCTACATGGCCTGAAGGCCCTGAGACCCGAAGTCCTTTGATGACCTGAAGTCCCTTGAGACCCGTAGGCCCAAACCGGTGGCCCGAAGGCCCAAATTTGGTGAATAGTTCCGGCTACTACAGTACCAAATAGTAACTGCTACAATACTGCTACAGTAACCCATAAATTTACCTCCGCCCAGTTTTGAACCTGGGTCTCTTGGATGCCAAGCAGGAACCCTTACCAATATGTTTTAAGAAACCATTATTTCAAGTGCACTCTATAATATGTTTTAAGAAACCATTATTTTTTTAAATTCAATAATTTTATTACTAAAAAACTATATTAATTATATTCTAGTTTTATACAAATATTTTTTCAAAATAACTATTCTTTGCAAAGTAAAAGAGTATTTATCTCAAGAATTACTAGGTGATTCTATAAGAGTATTTTCATTTATTTCAACACTCTTGTTGATTCTTATTATTAATTGGGATTAATATTTTATGATATCATACACCATATTTTATTGAATGGATTATGATTATTTTTATTGTGGATGTTCTATCTTGATACCATTCACATTATTACTCCAAATGGATAGTGTTTATGTTTAATGATTGGGTAAAGTTATTTGAATTTCATATATTAGTTTCAATATTAATGTATATGTTGTTTATTTTTTACCCATTCATATGAGAAATTAATTAGACTTATTAAGTTATGGGCGGGGCCTGATATATCCCCTTGATTCATCGATGGGTCTCATGAGACAAACTAGCTTGGGTTTTTACCCATGATGTATGGTGTCTTGGTCAAGGCCTTGACGGTATGACTATGATGTATGGAATTATGCATTCTATTGTTATAAAACTAGTAATTGATATCCCATGTGATTATTAAACTATTATAATATCCATGGTTATGTTTTATGGCCTTGTTTATTATGCTTTCATTTCTACCATATTATGCTCATGTATATTTTAAAGGCATGTGTTTTTAGTTTCTCACCATTCCTAGTGATTATGTTTATGAATACTTCCATTGTATTATTTACTTTTACTAGGCATATTATCTCACCCCTTTTGTATGTTTTATATTTCCTTGGGATGTTAAGAAATATATTATGAATGACTTTTAGGGGTAATCTAGAAGTTATGGATGTTTACAATGGAATTTACATATTGTTTTTCCTTTCAAGATGTAATGTTGAACTTATGTATGCATCTTGTTTTCCAAAACTAATAAACTATTTAGTCCTTTGGGATGAGATTCCTTATAATCATACTAATTTAATGAAGTAAGGCACCAGCTCTAAGCAACTGGGTTCGGGGTCTTTGCAGTTGGTATTAGAGGAAGTTTAGTATAAAATTCAAAACTAGATTTAAAAAACATAGATTAGGGGAAAACCCTAAGGTGGACTTTGAGGATAATAATACAAGAATATCCTATAATTTTGTTAAGGAAGATATTATGTGGATATTCCTATAAATAAATCCCAATCTGGATACTACATGTGGATGTGGTTATGGCACAGATGTACCTAGGATTAATAACTCTGACAAGGTGTTCCGGTCCTGACACGGGGTAACCTGGTACATGGCAATGAGCCTTACTGTTCACCTGGTTTGACACACCAAGGGTATATTCTTAGGATAATTCACATTTTCTTTAAAAACCATTATAAAGGATTAAAATGTAAATATTTATTCAATGAAATCATGTTTATGATTATTATATTAGTTATGCATAGGATTTTAATTCATGTTAAGTATTTTTCTAGTTGAGATTACACATTATGATTCATTTTATAATCTAATGTATGTCATTATTTAAAAATGTATCCTAGTGGAAGGAATTTAAACTATGTGAATGTGTGTATACCATGTAGGTATTTCCCTCCTATTAAAGATAATGATGTTGGTTCTAGAGCTCTAACTAGTGCTGAGCTACTTATAACTGTATTGGGATTGCTAACTCAGGTTATCAATAATAACCTTACCCATATAGAGCATACCAAACCACAATGTGGAGGAGAAATGTTATACCACTTTATAAAATAATATAATTCATAATTTAATGTGACTACAAACCCATTCATAGAAGAGTAGTGGATAAGTTCCTGAGAGAATATATTTCTCGCTTAGGGAAGTAACGAAAGGGAGAAGGTTTTCATGGCAGTTTATCATCTATTGGGAGATGTTGATAAATGGTGGTCATTAATTCAAAACACAAAGGAGTAGGAATAGATTTAAAATATATAATGTAGTTATTTTAAGAAAATATTCTTAGAAAAATACTTCCCTCATGAACAGTAAGTAGATATGGAAAGGTAGTTTCTAAATCTGGGGAAAAAAGAGGATGATAATGTGGAAAAGTATGAAGCTAAATTCACAATTTTATCAATGAATGCTTTGAACTCCATACATAATTCAAGGAGAAATATTTATAGATTATTTAATGGTTTAAACCCATTCCTCTGAAAGTCGCTAGTCTCCCAAAATTTCTTATCATATGAAGATATAGTCTCATGTGCTATCAAGACAGAAAAAGATTTCTCTAAGTCTTAAGACTTTAAAGGAATGAAAGAGAATAATAGGGTTTTTGAACACTCTGGAAAAGTAAATAAGGAAAAGGGGAAGAATGGAATAGTTTATTTTCTATCCTATGATAATTGTGGGAGGAAACACCCTAGTACTTTATTGAAGGGTATGGGTATCTATTACAATTGTGGAGGAAAATTTCACTAATCCCATGATTATAAGGGAAAAAAGCAGCTAAAAATGTTCAATGATACAATTGAAAAGAGATGGGACATTATGAAAATTATTTTACTAAGCATCAAGAAAACCTTCCCCAAATAAGGCCAAGTGAGAAAGGCCAAGATTATGTAGTCACAGCTGCTAAGGTTGAAGTTCCTAATAATGTGGTGGTAGGTACTTTATTCATTTCCTCAAACTTAGTCAATACTTTATTTTATTTTGGATAATCACATTATTTTATATATTCCCAAATTTCCAAGAAAATTATATATTTAAAATTTGATTTAATAAAGGAGTTTTCTATCAAAAATCCTAAGGTAAGTATCATTATAACAAAGATGTGTCAATTAGTCCCATTTATAACACATAAGTGTGCTTTAGTTTCTGATATTGTCATCATTACTATGATTAATTTTGACATAATATTAGTATGAATTGGATTTCAAATAATAATATGATGATCTATTATAAGAAGAAGGAAATTACAATTTTTTAGAATGATGTAGAGTCCCTCATCTTTAGAGAAGAAACCTCGCCATCTGATTTTTATCTAGATCCACCCCCAGTAGCTCTACTGAATTCAATTCTTGGATAGGAAGATAATTCAATATCTATGGGTGAGGAAAGAAATATTCAATTTGAGGATGTATCTATTATGCAAGAATACATTACTATATTTCTATAGGATTTACCTAGACATCCTCCAGAGAGGGAAATTGAGTTTTTTATTGATTTAATTCTTGGTTCTAGGACTATATCAAAGAATCCTTATAGAATGTCCATATTGGAATTAGTGGAATATTATTCGATGTTATGAATATGGAAAATTAGTTTATCTTATAAAGAAAAAGTAAGTTTAGTAATGTCCTACACCAACGAACATAATCGAGGTACGTATTTTCATTGGTTTAGCAGGTTATTATCAGTGTTTCATTTAGAACATTGCCTAATTATCTCACTCATTAACCAAGATTACTTGTAAAGGTGTTAAGTTCATATAGAAAAAATAATGTGAAGAATTTTTTGAAGAATTGAATAATAGGTTGGTGAATGCTTCAATATTGACTCTACCATCGGGAAATGGTGGATTTGTGATTTATAGTGATGCATCAAAGAAATGACTCGGTTGTTTACTTATACAGAATAATGGAGTTATTACCTATGCATGATGGTAGTTAAAAACTTATGAACATAACTATCCAACTCATGATCTTGAGTTAGCAGATGTAATCTTTGCTCTGAAATTATGGAGACACTACCTCTATGGTGAAATATGTGAGATATATACAAATCACAAGAGCTTGAAATATATCTTCTTGTAGAAATAACTCAACATGAGGTAAAGGAGATGGATCAAACTAATCAAGGATTATGATTGTATAATAAACTACCACCCTAGAAATGAAAATAAGGTAGCTAATGTATTAACCAGGAAGGATCATGGAGTTCTAAATAAAATGAGGATTGAAAAGGATCATGTGTTCATAGATCTAGTAAATATGAATATAAGAATTATCAAAGAAGGTGAAACATCATTACTTTTTCAATTGGTTTCCCATCCATATTTATTGGAATGAATGATAAGTTCTTAGCCTGATAATGAGAATCTTCAAAACAAAATTAGAGTGAAAGATGGAAAGTTTCCAGACTTCGAGTATGAAGATGGAATTATGAAATTTGGGAGGAGGCTATGTGTTCCCTCTATACCTGATCTAAAAATGGATTTATTAGATGATTCCCATAGATAAAATTTCTCTATACACCCGAGTATCACTAAGATGTATAGATATTTAAAGGAACATTTATGGTGGGATAATATGAAGCATGAAATTGTTGATTATGTATCAAGATGTTTAGTCTATCAGTGGATGAAGGCTGAAAGACAAAATCCTAGAGGTGTCTTGCAACCTATTCATATTCCTACATGGAAATGGGATTACAATATTATGGATTTTTTCACTATATTACCCAAAAATCCTATAAAGATCGATACAATATTGGTAATTGTGGATTGAATTATCAAATATACATATTTCCTCTCTATAAGGGAATATTTTCCACTCGAGTGCCTTGCATGACTCTATATTAATGAAGTTGTTAGAATTCATGGAGAACCTATATCTATTGTGTTTGATCATTATCCATGGTTTACATCAAAATTATAGAAAATTCTCTAGAAATATTTGGATATTAAGCTTCATTTGAGTACTTCTTATCACCCTCAAACTCACGGGCAGTCAGAAAGGACGATCCAAACTTCAGAAGACATGTTGAGATCATGCTCTCTCAACTTTAAAGGTATATGGGATTAGTATTTACCTTTTATGGAGTTTTCCTGCAATAATAGTTTCCATTTTAGTATTCAAATGGCACCATATGAAGCATTGTATGGAAAGAGATGTCGTACACCAACATGTTGGGATGAAGTTGATGAAAGGAAGCTTGTGGGCCTAGAGATTGTGGAGGAAACAACAGTAAAGGTAAAAACTATTCAAACCCATATCAAATCAGCTCAAAGTAGTCAACAGAGCTATGATGATAATTAAAGGAAGGATTTATAATTTCAAGTGGGAGATTATGTTTTCTTGAAAGTATCTCCATGAAAGGGTGTTATAAAATTTGGGAAGAAAGGGAAACTAATATCCAGGTGCATTGAATATTTTTAAATATTAGAGAGAATTAGGTCTTTGTCTTATCATTTTCCAATGCTTCCTAGCCTTTATAAGGTACATAATGTGTTCTATGTCTCATTATTAAGAAATTATATGCCATACCCAATGCATGCCATCACTTCTGAAGGAATATATCTGGAACCTGATTTATCTTACTGTGAAGAGCCTATCTGAATTCTAGACACTAAAGAATAGGTGTTAAGGAATCAAACGACTCAGCTAGTAATGGTACTTTGGAAAAATCATAAAATTTAGGAGGTAATGTGGGATCCTGAGGAACTTATGATGAATAACTACCAAATCATTTTATGAGATGACATTTTTGATTTTTGAGGATGAAATTTTTGTAAGAGGGGAGAATGTAACAACCCAGAACTCTATCAATGAAATTTTCATTCTTATGTTTATTTCATATAGTATAGATCATATAAAATCACTTATATAACACAATAAAAACATCATAAATGAAGAATTAATGAAATAAGAGGTATTTCTAGAAATTAAGACTCCTATATCGATGAAATAGTAACATACCCTTAGGAATAGTAGTATGACCCTTATGAATAGTAAAACGAAAAAAATAATAGTAACATCACCCATGAAAGTATAAATAAAATTTAGTCATCTCATAAGTTAAAGTATGATATAATTATATCATAATAAATGTAAGTGAATATTTTAAAAATTAAAATTTAAGTGTTGGTATTTTTATAAGTCATAAATATTTAATTATAATTTTATAATTAACAAAAATATTTAAAAGAAAAATCATTTTAATAAAATGGATTCATAAGACAATATTTTTTTATTATTATTTTAGGATAATTTTACGAGACCTTAGTAAAATTTTGAAAGTGTTATAAAATCAGTTTTAATTTTAAAATCTATATTTTTCAAGTAAATAATAATTTTATTTAAAAATTAAATTTCAAATTTTTAGGAAATTATTTTGATAAATTGGATTTCATTTTTGAATTCTACATGTCTAAAATGGTTAGGGTGAATTTTTTATATTTTTCTAAAATACTTGAATTGTTAGTGAATATTAAAATACGGTAATTTACTGTATAAATATATTATAAGATAAATACACTATTCCTTGAATAATTAATGGTGTAAGAAGTATTTTTTAGAACTCACATGTACTTATTAATGTATTTAGTCACAATAATCAACACTATTGGTTATCCTGAGAAAAATAATGAATAAAATAATGAGAAATTACCCCTCTCATCCACTATAAAAACCACCCCTCACCCCCTCTTCTCCTCACTCCTCTAAGCCTTGAATCTTGTCAATGTTCTTCAAAAATACTATTCTCTAGTATCTCCCCCAAATATAAAAGCTTTTGGTCTCATCAAAAGACCAAAATCAATCCCCTTAAAGAGATTCTCAATGCGGAATATTCAAGAGGTAAAATCCTCTTACTTTTCCTTTTATTTTTCTTTTCAGGTTCTTCATTTTATTATTCTCTCCTCACCTCCTCTATCAAAATTATCATAGTAAATATATTATAATTTATATACTATAATTATATCATGTTAATGTAATAACCATCATTAATCTTCTTTCTCCCCCTCTTTTATTTTAAAAATAAAATCAACATTTCGGAGGTACCGATTTACATCCTTCGTGGATGAAGAACTTTTGTTATTTAATTTCTCCTTAAAGACTAGTCATGAAACCATTTTTATAGTTGAAAAAAATTTTAAAATATGTATTATATTTTATATAATGATTCTGGAACCATTATATATATACATAATACTAATTCATATTAAAAAACTAGTTCGTGATTATTGAAATACCGTTTTAATAATCTAAACGATTATCACTAATGTTTTATCTAATAAATCATCCTCATACCATATAAAAATTGAATTATATAACCATTTAATTTTATGGATATTAATTAGTATAAATTCTGGAAAATTATATCCATTCCACATGAAATTCCATACTTATATACAAGTATATTGATCGTGAAAACCAAGGAAACAAACGCTCCTGAGTGATAATATTGTATCTTATAACTCTTCAAAAATTCCATAAATTAACTTAATAAAATTATAATAAATAATATATATATATATATATATAAGTTTCGTTATTAATTAATTAATGTATTTAATTTGATTATCTAGGAACTTAAGGTCATGTTCAGAACACATTCTAACATAAGTTAAGGGTTTTCTACCCGAACCCCCATTTTCTTTCGGTTTACTCTTTTTCTATACATACCTCAATGAAATAATTAATTGTTATTATTTAATCCCTGTAAAAAAAATAATGTTCTATATATGTGTACAAAACACAATCCTTCTTTCTTTATGGGGATTTACATATTTTAAAAGGACTTTCAAAAAATTCTTCTTGATAAACAAGATCAATTTAAGAGAACTTCTCAAATTATTACCTATTTTCAAGTTCACTCTATAATCTATTTTAAGACACCATTATTTTTATAAATTATCTAATTTTATTATTAAAAACTATATTAATTCTCTTCTAGTTTTATGCTAATATTTTTTCAAATGAACTCTTCTTTGAAAAGTAAAAGAGTATTTCTCTCAAGAATTACTCAGTGATTTTATAAGAGTATTTTCATCTATTTCAATACCCTTTTTGATTATTTTGTTTAATTGGGATTAATATTTTATGATATCATCCACCATATTTTATTTAATGTCTTGTGATTAGTTATATTTTGGATGTGTTATCTTAATACCATTCACCTTATTACTTTGAACAGTTAGTGTTTATGTTTAATGGTTGGGGAACGTTATTTACATTTCATATGTTAGTTTCAATATGAATGTATATGTTGTTTATGTTTTTCTCTTTTCATATGAGGGATGCATTGAACTTATTAAGTGGTGTGTGGGGACCGCTATATCCCCTCAATGCATCGGAAGGTATCATGTGACAAACTAGCATGGGTTTTACCTATTATGTATGATTTCTTGGCCGAAACCTTAATGGTATGATTATGATGTTCGGTATTATTCATTACCTCATTATGAAACTAGTAATTGATAGTCCATTTGATTATTTGACTTTTATAATATTCATGGTTATGTTTTATGGAATTATTTATTCATATTTCATTTATACCATGTTTTTCTCAAGTATATTTTAAAGGCATGTGTTTTTAGTTTCTCACCATGCCTAGTGTTTATGTTTATAATTACTTAAGCTGTATTATTTACCCATACTGAGCATCTGATTTCACCCCGTTCTTATGTTTTATATTTCCTCATGATGTGAAGAACTATATTTTGAATGACTTTTAGGGATAATATAGAAGTTATAGATGTTTAAAATGGAAATTACATTTTGTTTTTCTTTTTAAGTTGTAATATTAAACTTATGTATGTATATTGTTTTCCAAACCTAATAAACTATTTGGTCCTTCAGGATGTGATTCCTTGTAATCATACCAATTTAATTAAGTAAGTCACTGGCTCCAGACAACTGGGGTCAGGGTCTTTACATTCGAGGTTGGAGGATATGTGTTCTTGAAGGTCTCCCCTTGATGTGGGCAGTGGAGGTTTGGAAGAGGGAGTAAGATTTCTACAAGTTCATCGGACCCTTTTAGGTTTTGGGGTGAGTCGACGAGGTGGAATTCTAGTTATCATTGTTTCCATAGTTAGAGAGGATCCATGACATCTTTCATATTTCTTAGCTCTATCAATATCTCCATGATGACTCCCATGTCATTTATTGGGGAGAGTTGGATATCGGGGAAGATGTAATGTTTGTGGAATGACCATTGGAGATCTAGAATCCTTGGGAGAAGGTTCTTTGTGGGTGGACCATTACTTTGGTTCATGTGTTTTGGAAGAATGGTGGCCAGGAGGAGAGTAATTGGGAGAAAGAAACACAGATGCATGCCTAGTACTCTAAGTTGTTTTGAGCTTGGTTTGATCTGTTTTTCCTTTTAATGTGATGGTTAGATCCTTGTTTTATGATATGATTTGTTTTAATTTCCTTGTGTGTAGTGTAATGTGTGATTAATTCTTAATGTTTGGAAGGGGTAGTACCTGATTCCTAATCAAGATGAATTAATTTTATTGCGATTAAACCCGTGTGGTTGAGTTAGTACTGCCTAGAGTAGATAGTATCTTAACATGGAGGATGGATTCACTGGTTCATATATTCGGATGGTGTGGTTTTTGTGCTTGTGTAGTTTTTTTGTGGTCATTTGGGTTGAAGTGGTGAGGCCTAGTTTTTAGATGTCGGAGGAGCTGTTCTTGGATGTAGGGGTTTCCACTCTATATTTCGAACAACATAGGGTGGTTTATCATTGAACATTGATGTGTTTGTTTATTATCGTTGTTTCAAGTCTATTGAGATCCTTGATAGGTATCTCGTGGGGTGGTTTTTCAGACCCCTCTTCCTTCTGGTCTTGGTTTTGGATTCTCGAGGATGATAATCATTTGAGAGGTATCTGATGTGATGTTTTGTGTCCTTCTAGTCCATTACTTTTCCGGTTTTGGTGGTTGGAGAAGTTTGTGGGAGGCTCAGAGGGAGTTTGGAGAGGTTTAGTTGCTAAATTCTAGAATAATGGCGGTTACATGATGTGTAACTATAATACATGATGTGTACCTCGGTTTCACAACTTTTCTTAGGAGTTTCACAGCATATAATATTTTGAGGTTTGAAAAATAAAATAAATTGAGAGGTGATGCATTTTTTAGTGGAAACCAAACCATGGGTACTACATGACATAAAAGGGTATTACACATCATTTAATACACCGATCTAGTTTCATTTTAAAAATAATTATCAAAACTTTCATTCATTCAGTTGTTTTCTCTATTTCCTCTTGTTATAAATTAACCCTAGGTGCCCCAAGGAATTACTCGAGCACTCTTACTCCCTCATTGATCTATCAATCCTGGTGGTTGTTCATTGGAAATCTATAGTCGATCTATGGTGAGTTTTATCCTCCTTCTCAACAGTTTTCTATTGTTCCTCCTCTTGGATTCACTTTTGCGATATGGATTAGATTGAGTTGGATGCTTGGGCAACATTTTGATAATCCTCTGATTCATAGTAGGTTGAGATGCATTTCTAGTGGTATGGTTGTTTCTTTCAATCATTCTTCCTCACCCAAAGGTGTACAGATGAGTTGAAAATATTATTTAAGGTAGGATTCCTTTGTCTCTCTTTAATTGTGCAACATGTATGAGGGGTTTTATCTTGTCTAACTGTAGATTTTGGTTTTTCCAAATTAACCAAAGATAATAATTTATTAAACAAAATTTGAAAAAGGGGTAAAGGGGTTTGTTCTCATGATTTTTATAGCCTTGATATTTATTATGATTTTGTGATTGTATGGGTTGAACGCCCTGCTAAAAATGGTGGTCATTGGTGGCTTTGTTTGCACTGGTTATATCTATTGTGTTTTCTGTTTTGGTTGTGGTTATCTTGGTATCACCCTAAATGGAAATTGGTTAATTACATATATTCGGCTAATAAATCGATTCCATAGGATCGTACTATTTTTTTGATTACCCAAGAATTAAAAATTGGAATTAAATGAGGGATGCCTTGTTAAATATGGAATCGTGTTTCTCATCAACACTTGTGGGGATGTATTGTGTGTGGGTTTTTTGGTTTTGTTTAGTGGGATGGTTTAGAGGATGATATGGAATCTCATGTTGAGATATTTATTGATTCTGGAATATATGAGCATTGTTTTGTATTGGGTCAGTGATCTAGTTGTGCTTTGTTTTTGTTGCTAGATTTGGTTGAGATTTGGAGACTTGTTTTGGTTGGTATGGGTAATTCACCTGGAGTTTCTCCATGAATTAATTTTGTTGTGTTTCTTGTTATGTGTTGTGATTGGTAGTTTTCTGTATTGTAATTAAATAAATGAATAAATAATTGATTAATAAATTTGGGACTGTCTTGGGTGGTTTTAGTTAATATAATGAATAAATGAATTTGGAATGAAGAGTGGTAATGGTTAATTAAATTGGTTGGAAATATATATTGTGTTTGTGGATTTTCATGTGGTGTTTTTTCATTTAGAGGTAGCAGCAAAGTTAGCAGTGTTCTGAGTTGGATGTTGTTTGAAAACCCATAGGTTGGGCTGAGTGTTTGGTATTTTATATACATACACATGTATTTTTCCCTTGCGATTTCTATACGCACCCCTCCCTAGTTGAGTACTATGTGTCGAACACCCCCGTCATCATAGGGGATGGTGTATTTACTAAACATCTTAGTAGGAGGATGGATGGTTGGACACCCGCTCTTCCCTGCTCCCTCTTACAAGTGGTTGTATCCCAAAATTCTTTAGTTAGGTTGTGTTTTACGAGGCCTAGGTGTGTATGGGTGAGTTATGTTTTTTGAGGTGTTTTAGGGATGAGATGTGTTGTGCTTTCCTAGGTGTTTTTAGGATGATATGTTTTTTTCTTTCCTAGGTGTCTTCGAGATGAGACGTGGTTTGTAGCCCATGTGTCTGTAGGTGGGATGTGATATGGTTTGTAGTCCAAGTGTCTATGGGTGGGATGTGATATGGTTTGTGAGTCCCAAGTGTCTATGAGCAGGATGTGATGTGGCTCGTAGCCCAAGTAAAGGGACGAGGTGTGGTGTGTGGGGCCCAAGGGTGTACAGGTAGGTTGTGACGTGGTACTTTTGGAAGATGTGGGAGTGTGAGGATGTATTCTATTAGGAAAGAGTGGTTAAATAGTGGGAAGTGGTGTGGTATACCCTATCATCGATGTGAATTATATTACATTACTTGACTTTCATTAGTTGGTGAGTGTGCCTTGGTGAGGATGGGATGGTTAGTATATATGTTAGGTGTTGTTCGGTTCTATTGTTTTATCACAGGGGAATTAGTAAACTTCTTTCACATGTGAACAAGAGACTTTGGTTTTCCTACTAAGTATACCTATATAATAACCCTATATATATAAAACTATTTTCAGGTTTCCATGAGGACTTTGCAGACCATGATAGACCTTACTAGCTCGGATCTTGACAATTTTCATGTCGCTGCCTAGCTTTACTTTTGGTACTTACTTTGGAGACTTTTTTGTATCAGTTCTATTGTACACATGCATGTGGGATGTATTTTGGTATTATTTTATATTATGTATTAAAGTTTCATTTTGGATTATTCATCTTATGTCCCAATCTAGTTTCCTATAAAAGGGTAATGTCTCCCATTTTGTGATATTTGTATACCCTTGGTGCTAGTCTCCACCACCGTTCCCACTAAAGATAGGAAGAGAACCTATTACACTATCCTCTACCAAGATCTTCTCAATGGTGGGGGCCTTAAAAATGACATCAAAGTAAGACATCAGGTTAAACATGCTGACCTAGAACCTCACCTCTAGTCAAAGACTGATCTCAAATTTGTGATCCTTTTGGGCCTCACTCCCTTCCAATAATGGATCAAAGCAAAACAACTCAACAAGGTGAGTGAAGAAATTGGGTATACAGCGAAAGCATGAAAACTAGTGAATTTTCAAATTTTAATATTGAATATATCATAATATACTTGATTCAATATGGATATTCCCAATTCATTCCAATTAACTCATAAAATTCATTTTAAGTATGAAAATGAAAAGAAAAATGATACATTGATGGAATAGAATGATCTCGATGATATTTTCCCATCTCTGGATCATCATAGCTCAAATAAACCAAACTAGTTTCCCTCTAGATCATCCACACATGTACCATAAACCCTTAAAAATCATTTTTAAATTCCCTATTGGCATATAAGATATAATTCCGTACGATTCACATACGATCACTAAAATATCACATAATCGATCCCCAAACTTTGATTGATCCAATCATGATCTTTCATTAGGTTTCTCTATCTAAAAATTTAGAGAAGGATTGATATGAAATGAATCTCATAAAATTTTTTTTAATTAATATTCATGGCTCAAAATGAGCTTAATTAGTTTAGTTTAACTTTATAAAATTGTAATCAATACATTGGATAAGTTAAACCTCTTAAATCGGCCCAAAACGACACAAATAACTAATAAAATGTGCCATGAATTTCACAAATATTTCAACACTCACTGGTGACATTATAAAATTTCACATGATTAACCATGAGCCAATAACTTGGATCATTCCACCCATAATTATTTAACAAACCTTTAACATTTAACATTCATTAGAAAAATAATATTTTCTAATATTCAATTTTATAATTGAATAAATTCTGAATAACTTGAGAAATAAATTAAATTCTAAATATTCTAAACTAAAATAATATAATTGAATTAATTTACTCATGATCATTCACTTGGAATTTCCTTGTCCCCCTAACTTAGGTCCCACTTTTTCCTAGACTCTAATTTATCTGAATTAGTGGAACTAGTGGATACATTTTTCATGTAACCCTCAAGGACATAATCCTTATAGCAGTGAGTCCAACTCACCGACCAAGATCAGTATCTAGAATCAAATCATGGACACTAAAGAGATAATAAAAATTTATAGTTGTGACCACCTCTTACAAACTTTCATTATGTAACATAATATCTATCTCGATATCTCATCAAGCAGGTTGCATCACTTATATAATCAACCTATACACTTTATTTATCTTTTTTTGATTTTCTAAAAAATAATCTCATCAAAAAACCTCTATGTCCATAGACTTAATAAAATAGTTCCATTTCCATCAAAGGAACATAGATATATACTTTCATTAACTCATAAGGTAAAATACTTTCTTGACTTATTCATTAATGTTATATCACTCTCAGTGCACCCAATGTATCATACCTCATCAAAATGTATGTCATCATGGTTTTCATCAATAGATCAAAGTACGTGAATCATGATATGAATTAATAATAATTTTAAGTTAAAGGTCCAATACACATGCTTGTGGATAATAATATCTAGTGACGCATAAAACAAGTTTAATTCCTATGAGAAGTTTAGTTCTCATAACCTCCTCTCTTGGAGATTACTAATGGATAACTTTTTGATAATAAGTCTCAATGAATTATAATCCTTCTACCTGTGATAGCTTATATCATTTGTGTCCAATAAAATGATGTCATCCATCCATAGAACATGCATTTAATAATATCATAATTTCAATTCAATTTTATCATCATTGTGGGAAACTGTTATAACCTTTCAATGAAATAAGTACTCTAGGGAGATTATCAAATTAATGTTACACAGAAGAACAATCATCACATGATAAGATATTTATTAATACTCAGATATTTTAATAAATAGGTAATAAAAATTACAAATCGAGTTAGTTCTAGGGTACTAACTCCAATAGTGATTAGCATAGTCTATCATAGACATCGACCCCTACTATTTTGATAACCTTGCTTTTAACATGGAAATTTTATAATTTTAAATAAAAAATTGTATTGGATTTTAATTAATTTACCAAAATTATTTATTAAATTAATCATCTTATGGAAAACTCGCATTTTAAATAAAAATTTTGAAAAATAAATAAAACTACATGGGATAACCATGACCAGTGGAAGCATAGGTCACATAGCATGTTCATGGAGAATGCATGGGTTCCTAGGTGAGGTTGAATTTGTGAATAGTGTATGAGGGACCTAATACCCTACTATCATGGAAACTAATCACTAATTCCCATATTGAGCCTTATAAATGGGTTATAGACTGAGTAATCCTCTGATGTGGAAAGATTACACATCATTTATGACTCACATCTCCTGACTTGAATATGTTTAGCTGGACTACTACCAACACTCACCAAAAATCACCATTTCTACTACTGTCGAGCTTGATCTCAGGATACAAATCCACTGAAATAGTCTGGAGATGCCATGGAAGATAAATTTGAAGCTCAGAATGATCAATAATGATGATATTTGATATGAGGTGACTTTCAGGGGTGAATAATTACCAATATACATAATTAAGAGAACTCTTCCAACCATTGTGAAGGCTCAAATATGAAAAAAGAAAGAAAAATGGTCATGGAAACATCTTGTAATGCCACACCATGGGGTATAGAGGATTCTCAAAGCTAAAATTATTATCTAAATAACTTTATGATCATGTTTCATGGCATGGATGAACTAAAATTGTGATTCCATTCAAGTTATAGGTATTCTTTTTCAATCTTTTTTTATCTCGTGTGAGGTTTTAGAGGATTTCAAGATTTAGGGGTTAAAAATTTCGAATTTTGATGAAAACAATTCAAGAACATGGTTAGTGATAACCATATGGTAACCATGCGATATGTATTTGTGACTTCACATGGTTATTTTCATGGTTTGATCATGGTTTTTCTAACTATGTGGATTTCCAAACAAACCATGTGAGAGGATGGGTTTTGTTTTAAAGGTTCTCTCATGGCTTGAGAATGGTTTGTCTAACTGTGAAAATATTCCCAATAAATAGTACGATATGGTTTTTCAAGTTAAATTTTCTACCATATGGTTATCACAAAAAAAAATTAAACAGTGTGTACTAATTTTGTGACTCAATCCAAACATCTTAAAATAGAAAATTACCCTGATTCCCTTGGCTTTTTTAACTCTAATCTCCAGAAAATCCATCCTTAGATCGAACCAAACTCTCCATTATTCTTTGTAGGAATATACCCTTAATTCATTGGTGATCCTTGATCATTTTTAGTGGATTAAATCAAGGTATCTTTGGTTTTTCTCTCAACTTCTCCTCTCTTTCCTAGATTTATCCTTGATCTCTCTTCCCCTTAATTTTTTGGAACCTAATTGGGTTTATATTGTAAAATATAATATTTTTTTGGGTAATTGATGATGTTTCAATTAGATCTAGTATTTTTAGGACCCAATCTATTCATTCCTCATAAATTATTTGAAGGTAATGAGGTTTTCATAATTCTTGTGGTAGGTGTCACTATCCTATGGTCTATCTATTGTTAATCCTTGCGTTCTTATGATTTCATTTGGTTTTAATTGATGAAATTGATGATTTAAAATCCATGAGAGTTAAATTGATAATTTAAGGATATGGGAATGTTTTCTAAAAAGGGTTTTTTATTTAAAACTACATTTATTCACATGATATGTTTGATAAAATGACTCAAATATGATATTGAAATGGAAATGGTTTTTCAATCATAGAAGTAGTGTGGTATCGCTATAGAAAATGTTTTATGAGAATATGGTATTGGAAATGAAATAGACTTTCCATGTAAATTTTTAATGAAATATGGAATTGGTTTATTGAACAAGATGATTATATAATAGCACATTGGGAAGACCTTTGTGTATAGGAAAAAACTATACATATGTGATCCCTAGTGTAGTTAATTATTAATAGGGGTGGTATTCATGATTCCATGGTTAATAGTGGGTAATTTGTCTGAGTAACAAAGGTCCCAAGACTTAGATTTAACTTATGTTAGATAGTTTCTATTATTTTTCTTAGTTTTGTACACCCTTGTGTTGTGTTTTTTCTTTTGGAACTTTGATTTTACATTATGTGTATGTATATTGATATGCTTATTTTCCCATTTTATATGGATATTGATTCTTGAAACCTATTTTACTCATCTACTTATTCTTCATGGATAAATTATATGTCATATTTATTTGTTTTTTGAATATATCATGTTTTTTAAAAGAAAACCAAATGATGATTTTTCATTGAAAATAATTTATTCATAAAATGTTTTAGAAATATATTTTATATAATAGCTAAATTATTCCCATGGATAAACATTTTATATATTATTTTTGGTATCCTATTGAGATATAGTTACCATGATATACTCTTGTCTTTGGAGGTTTTTAGCCTTGGTTTTTTAGGATACTGGTAAAGGGAAGAGCATCATGTAGATTACTACACTCATAATTCATGTTTCCATATGATCAATTGGGATGGAGGTGACCTATATTCACAAGGATATGGACATATGGGTTTCTTTGGGTTCTATTTTGTTGGTATTTAGTTTTTTTATCTAAACATTATTATATGTTTTGCTGGATGTACCTTTTTGGTTTGGTCAGTCTTAACATATGATGTATATTTGGATATCTATTATGATACTTTGTTTGTTTTTGTATTATCATGTGTCTATTGAGGGTTGAATTGTTTCAATGTTCTTTATATGATACCCTAGTGATTCTCGCCAATCTATGGTGATCAGGAATTCACTTTGGGCCTTGTGGAGATCCAATTCATGTGACTTTATGGTTTGAACCATTTTGGTCTATTACAAATTGGTATCAAAGGGTTAGTTTATTATGAAATCATGTTCTCATGCTTGTGTATATCCCTCTTGTGTTTGGGGGATATTGATCGACTGGAGATAGGAACATCAAAACATGAGAGGTAGTGTGTGTGTGTGTGTGCCTAACTAGCTCACTTTCATGACAAGCCTTGAGTTACCATGGGATGTTGGGGATTTTATAGCATCCTTTTTGTTATTTTTATCCATTTTGAATTTAGTTCTCTAAAATTTAGTTTATGATGATAAACCTAAATTTTGTTCTTTATGGTATTATTTCCTCTTTTTTATAGATTAAATATCCTTCAAGACAAAAATATCTAAATACTAGGGAGGAAGCTATAGAAGAATCCTCATGGGTGAATCCTCTAGTTGACTCAGCTTTGGTGAAAATGAAATCCTGAATGATCTAGTCCATGGTCCAAGTCACCAATGTTGATCTGCAACAGAGGGTGGACCATGCTTCAAAATTCACTAAGCAGTATCCACTGATCTTTCATAGTTACAAGGGACCCCAAGAATTATAAGAATAGATCAAGTGGATTGAGAGGATTTTCTACTTACTAAAAACGCTAGAAGACTCCATGGTTAGTTTCACCACTTATATACTTGAAGGTCTAGGAAATAAGTTGTGGGAATCTCTTGTTCAATCCATGTTATAAAAATATCACACTTGGAGTACTTTCCATAAATCCTTTAATAAAAAATTCTTACATAATACACTAAAAATAGTGAAGTAACAGGAGTTCATTTCTTTATATTAGGTATATTATTCTATCATAGAGTATGCTAATCAGTTTGTCGAGTTAGTGAACGTGTCTCTGGTGCTTGTTTCCAATAACTATATCATGGCGTGGAGGTTTGATATGGGTTTGAGGAATGATTTTCAGTCTATGTTGATTATTATGTTACTAAAAAAAATTTAGAGGTTATGGATAAGGTATCTATGGTTGAGGTGGATATATCTAGGAATATAGGACTCTTCATAGTGTCAGTGATAGTTGTAGGTAGTCAGAGTTTATTTTCTCGTCAAAGGTGGAAATAGGGTGACTAGTTCCAAGGAAGTGGTAGGAGTACACAAAAAAACAATAGGATTAAGTCAGGTGGTATGTTACCAATGTGGGAAAAGGTATACCTTGGAATTTATTGGAAGGCATCACCTTGGGTATGTTATGCATGTGGAAAATCCAATCATCTTTAGTATTTCTATGATAGATCATCTCAGGGTAGTATAGTTGGATCCACCTTCACCAAGGGATCTTAGTTTAGATATGACATAGAAAAAGGGTTGGTATCTAATTCTCATGCCAAGGGTGAAGCTCAGGTTGCAAATAAAGGACAAGATGAAACTGGAATAATGTATACAGTGGAGTATGGACCAAAATAGTTAGAGGTAGGTACTGCTACCATGATAGGTACAATGTTTATTGAAAATTATATGGTTATGGATTTATTTGATATTGGGGAAACTCATTCCTTTATATATTCTAATCATATCTATGTATTGGGATTGTGTTCAGAGCTTATTCCTTTTATAATGACTCTTTCCACTCCTTTGGGAGAGAAATTGGAGTAGAGTTTCAGATGTCCCAAATTTAGGGTGATGGTTTCTAACCATGAAACTGTATGGGACATTTTAGTTCTTTATCTTGAAATATTTTATCTTATCATTGGAATGGATTATGTGATTATATATAAATCCTAGATCGATTTCTATAATCATTGGGTGGAATTTATTTCTTTTTATGGATTCACTCATGTCTTTCAGGGTGAGTGGGATCCTATATTGGAGAGAGTGGGCCTAATTTCCCCTAGTACAGATATGATCTTGTGTTAGTTGTCATAAATTTTTCTTGATTTTATTGATCCACATCTTAGTGGAAATATTCCAATGGTAGTGAATGAGTGTCTTGACATTTTTTCATATGATTTATTAGAGTTTCCACCCTAAAGGGAAGTTGAGTTTTATATAGACTTTATTTCGGGGATGAGACCCATCTCTTTAACTTCATACCATATTGTACCCACTAAATTAAAACAATTAAATGTTCATCTTGAGGATCTTGAGGATAAGGGATTTATTCATCCAAGTTTTTTACCTTGGAAATCACTGGCGTTCTTTGCAAAGAAGAAAAATGGGAGAATCTGACTTTATATTGATTACTGGAAACTCAACCAGGTGATGGGTAAGAACAAATATCCCTTGTCTAGTATTTATGACCTTTTTTATTATCTCAAGTAAAAAATAGGGTTTTCAAAAATTGATCTAAGATGGGGATACCATCAGTTGAGGGTTTGATATGAACATATTACAAAGATAGTGTTCAGGAGTAGGTATAAGAATTATGAGTATCTAGACATGTCCTTTGGCCTTACTAATGCTCTTGTAGTGTTTATGACTTGGATGAATTGAATATTAAATTTGTTTTTGTATTATTTCATGGTTGTCTTTGTGTATGATATCCTAGTTTATTCTAGATCGGAGTAGGATAATGTTTAGCATTTGAATATCAACCTTTGGATCTTTAATGAACATTTTATGTATGAAAAGCTATAAAAATTTTAGTTTTGGATTCAAGAGGTAAAATTTCTAGTACGTGTAATTTTTGAGAATGTTTCTCAGTGGATCCTAAAAATATTTTGGCAGATATTTCTTGGTAACATCCTAGAAATGTGGTTTAGATCCATAGTTTCTAGGGATTAACTAGTTATTATAGGTTCTTAGTTTGGGACTTCTCCAAGTTTGTATCACCTATGACTGGGCTAACCTGTAAGGGTATGAAATTTTTTGGGAGTGATCATTTATATATATGTTTTGAGGATTTTAAAGTGAGATTTACTTCAACTCTAATCTTGATTATTCCTAATATAGGTGTTGTTTATGATGTTTACTGTGACGCCTCAGGTATGGTTTTGGGTTATGTTCTGATATAGGGGAGATAGGTAGTAGATTATGTTTCTTTTTAGTTATTCCCTCATAAAAAAACTATCCCATCCATGATCTTGAGTTGGTGGAATTGATTCACTCTCTTAATATTTGGCACCAATACCTCTTTGGGGGTGGTTTATTGTGTATTTAGACTATAAGATTATAAAGTAAATCTTTACATTGAGGTATCTAAACATGATATAAATAAACTAGGTAGAGTACCTTTAGGCCTTTGATTTTGATATTTCTTACACCCTTAGTAAAGGAAATTTGGTTGAAAACACTTTGAGCAGGAAGTTTCTAACTCAGTCAATGAAGGAATTAGTGGGAAAGTGGTGATTGATGGGATTATTTTCTAATATTTCCTTGGATGAAGGGAGAGATAATGGGTGGGTATTTCTCATTTTTAATCAGGATAGATCATTATATTTGATCATATTCTGCTTATACAGAGTGAGTAAGTGGAGTATTAATGCTTTGTTAAGAATCTCTATAGAGGGGAGACCTTGGGTGAGTGATCTCAGTCTACAAATGGGTATTTGTGTTTTTGAAGCAGGATGGTTGTTCTGATATACCTGGGGTAGGAATTGATGGATGGTGGATATCGATCCTATTTTCTTGTAAACCTTAGAGCTTCCAAGATTTATCTTTACCAAATATATCATTACTGGTGGCTGGGAATGAGATGATCTACTGCAAATTTTGTGTCTCGATGCCTTACATGTCAAATAATTAAGGCAGAACATTAGAGGCATGCTGGTTTTCTACCAACTTTTCCCAATATAGTATGGAAATGGGGTGAGATAGCTATGTAATTTGTGATTGGGATAAATTTAACTCCTAGTGTAAAGGATTTGATATGGGTGGATATTAATCGACTCATGAAATCAGAAAATTTCCTACCTATCATGGAGTTGAAAATGGTAGAGGATCTTAGGAACCTGTATGTGCGCAAGATTTTCAAACTTCATGGTATTCCATCAGAAATCATTTAGTATATATACCGTCACATTACATCCTAGTTTTGGAGTGTACTGAAAGAATTTATAGGTTCTTAGTTGAATTTGATCATGACTTATCATCCCCAAATAGATGTTCAGACTGAGAAAGCCATCCATATTCTTAAAGACATGATTAAATCATTCATGCTTAACTTTTGTCAGTCTTTAGAAAAACATATACCCTTATTAAAGTTTTCTTATAACAATATTTATCATGAATAAATCAGGATGGATCTATTTGAGGGATTATATGGGAATCCTTGTATACCACCACTTTGTTGAGCAGAGTTTGGAGAATGGTCCTTGGTTAGATAGAGTATCATCCAAGAGTTGATGGGTATTGTAAATTTGATCAGGAAAAGTTCAATGAAAAATTAGAGTATCCAAAAATTATATATTGACCGAATTCATCATTTGTTGGATTTTAAGGTGGGTGATCACATTTTTCTTAGAGTTTCACCTCAGTTAAGACATATACATTTAGGGAATCAAGGTAAGTTAACACCTCATTATGTTGACATATTTAGGATTGTGGAGAGACTCGGGAAGGTGGATTATCAATTGGACTTACCTACTCATTTTAATTTTATCCATGATGTGTTCCATATTTCCCAACTAAATAATTTTTAGCTAGATCTATCCCATGTGATTGAGTGAAAGGACATTGAGATTGAACCTGACACCTTAGTGGTTTAATGGACTGTTTAGATAGCAGACCAATGGGATAAAGTGTTATGTGGAAAGATGATCCCATTAGTTCAAGTGATATAGAATTGTGGTAAGGAAATCCATGAGACATGGGATCATAAATCCTTTATGATATAGAAATGGTCTTATCTATTTTTGATTTCATGATCCTAATCCTTTCTAGGGATAGAAATATTTTATGGTGAGGAGTATTGTGACACCCTCCAGGTCACAGGTATGATTTTTGAGATTGGTTTATCTCTTGTGAGGTTCTAGAGGATTTCAGGAGTTGGGGTGGAAAATTTTGGGTTTCAGGGTAAATAGGATAAGTTTATAGTTTAGGTGAAGGGTTAGTACTAACCATGCGATACAGTTGGGTGATTTTCAATGGAAATTTTCAGATTTTTATCTTGGTTTTTCTGACCATGTGGGTCATCAAGAAAACTGTATAAGAGGATGGTTTTTGAAACTGTATAAGAGGATGGTTTTTGATTCAGAGGCTATCTCATGACTTGAGTATGTTTTCTCAAACTATGTGGTTATTCCTAAGAAATGGTGCGATTTTATTTTTCAAGGGACAGTGGATACTACATGGTTAGTGCACGGTTTTTTTAATCATGTGGCCTAATCATGTGGCCTGGTATGAACTTCTTAAAATAAAAAAATACCCCAATTCATTTGGTTTTTTTAACTCTAATATCCTCCTAATACCTCCTTATCTCGAACCAAGACCTCCATGATTCTCTATAGGACTCTACCCTTTATTCCTTGGTGATATTTGGTCCTTTTGGTTGGATCTCATTAAGGTGTGTTTGGTTTTTCCCTTGAATTATCTTCTATATATATCATTGATCTCTCTTCTCCTTGATATATTAGAACCCAATTGGGTTTTGGTTGTCAAATATAAGGTTTTGGATAGTGAATTTATGATGTTTCTATTAGTTCTAGGAATGTAAGGACCCAATCTATTCATTTCCTATCACCAGTTTTGAAGTCGGTGAGGTTTCCATAATTCTTGGGGTAGGTGTCTCTATCATATGGTTTATCCCTTGGAATTCCTTCCATTCTTATGATTTCATTTAGTTATAATTAATGAAATAGTTTATTTGAAATACATGAGAGTTTAATTTATTTTTGAGGTTTATGGGAATGTGTTATAAAAATGGGGATTTGTAGAAAACTATATTTATACACATGATGTGCTTGATAAAATGCCTCAAAAAATATTTTAAAATGAAAATGGTTTTTCAAGCATGGAAGCAGTGTGGTATATCTATAGAAAATGTTTTATAAAAATAGGGTCTTGGAAATGAAATGGATTTTCCTTGTAAAATGTTTATGAAATATGTAATTGATTACTTGAATGTAATAATAATGTAATGGCATATTGGGAAGACCTTGGGGTATAGGGAAAACTAGACATGTGTGAGCTCTAGTTGGGAGGTTCTCATGATTCCATGGTTACTAGTGGGTAGCCTTTCAGAGGTACTGAGGTTCCTAGACTTAGAGTTCACTTATATCATATGGTAATTAATATTTTTCTTAGTTGTGTATACCCTTGTGTTGTGTTTTTCCCTTTTCTTCTTTGAAGTTACATTATGAGAATGTATATTAATATGCCTATTTTCACATTTGATATAGATATTGATGATTGAAACCTGTTTTACTCATCTACTTATGCCTCATTGATAAATGATATTTCGTATTTCTTTGTTTATTAAAATGGAATGTTTTGGAATAGAAAACCAAAGGATGGTTTTTCATGGAAAATGATTTCTTCTAGAAATATTTTAGAAATATATTTTATATAATAACTAACAGATTCATGTGGATAGAAATTATAAAGATTCTTGGTGGTATTATACTGATATTTATTTCTCACAAACTACTTTAGGATTTTTGGAATTTGTGGCCTTGGTTTTGTAAGATACGGGTAAATAGAAGAGCCTAATATAGAGTACAGCTCTCCTAGTTCATGTTTCCTTCCAGTGGGTTGGGATGGAGGTGACATATGGTCACAAGAATATGGGACCATGGGTTTATTTTGGGTATTATTTTATTGGTCTTTGGTATTTTATATAAACCTTATATCCAATTTATTGGATGGCCCATTTTATTATGGTTGTTCTTAACATATGATGTATCTTTGTATATATTTGATGATACTTTGTTTCTATATTATAATGTGTCTATTGAGGTTGAAATCATTATCATATTCTTTTTGTGGTGTCTTGGTTCTTATCACTAGCCTGTGGCGATAGGGAATGTGCTTTATGCCTTGTGATAATACAATTCAAATGACTTTATGAGTTGACTTGGGTTAGTCAGTTATAAAAAAACTTCATATTTTCCAAAATGATGTGTTGGAGGTTCTAGTCATCATGTTGTATTAATAAAATGAAGAATATAAAGTAAATAAGTTGGGAAAGGGTGTGGTGTCTGATCTTGTGGTTGAAAAAGAGAAAAGGAATGCAAAACACCCTTGGATAGGGCCTCGTGATGAGCATGGCACCATGCATGGCTTCATAGATGGTTATAGTGGAGATAGAAATGGGGAAGAGTTTGATGTGGTACATTTCATGGTTTCATGAAAAATGAGGAGTGGTGCAACTATGCAAAATGTATTGGTGTGAAAACACCGTGGTGAAGCTATCTAAGTCATGGTTGGGTAGTTTGTAGATACAAAATACAGATATAAGATACTCATGGGTGGTTGATTCTCATGAATGAAGGTAGTTGTTCTTTGAAATATTAAAAGGGTGTTTCCACATGTGGTTTTTAATTCCTATATAAATGAGATAATGGATGGTTAAAATGGAGATTCTCAAGGGTAGATATGGCTGATTTCTCTCTCTCTCTTTGCCATGAATAAGTGATATATTTTTAAGGGAGATTAGATAGGGTGATATTCCATGTTATATATGAGATACTTCAGCCTTTTTTAAATATATCTCTATTATAATAGATAATTAAATTTTTAAAGTAGAGACAAGTGATATATCAAGGGAATTTTTCTATATAAACAAAATATTTTTTTGTGTGGGGTGAAAAATCATGCGAAGAGGGGCTTGGAGGCTATTGAGGATCCGAGCTATTTTTTATGCTTATTTTGGTTTTTATTTTCATTATTTTTCACCACCCTATCATGGTTATAATTATAGGGTGACTTTATTTGTTCCATTTTATGTATTGAATGGGTTACTAGTAGAAAAAAAGGATTTTGTGTTGAAATTTTAACATCAGTTTTTCCAAAACCGATGTCACAATGCATGCAGAGTGACTATTAATGACAGTTTTAAATAAAATGATATTAAAAAACATAGATATATACCATTGAAATCAATTTTTATAAAAAATAATTCATCAAATGTTTTCCAAATCTACATTTGGCATCGATTTTTTAGTAAAATTGACACCAAATATATATATTTTTTGAACTTCTGGCATCAATTTTCATAAAAACCGACACCAAAACTTTTTTAAAAATTTTTTTACATAAATTTTAACAAAAAAACATTAAAATAATTTAAAAATACATATAAAATGGGTTTCCCCTAATTCATTCATCTATCTTTTTTCAGAACCCCCCATTGGTGTGACTCTCGACCCCACTTCTTTGACCCTAATTTTCCTTGTTTAATCGATTTTTTTACTTTATTTTCATCTTGCTTCTTCTTCATTGCATCATCCCACTCAACCTTTTCTTCATTTAGACCACCATCACCTTTTTTTATTTTTTTCGATTTTCACTGTGTTTAGACTTCATCTCTATTTTGAGCCATATTATTTCATTACTTTCAATATGAAGTTCATAGATCATTATTTTTTATCTCTTTGTCTTAGATTTGCAGTCTAAATCTCTATATTTTGTAATTATAATTTTTATTTTTTTAGAATATTTATTTAGTATTTTATAATTTTAAATTGTATTCATTCATTTATTTATTTATATATACATCTTTCTTAGTTATAAATTATTGTGTTTATAATTAATTTTCGAG
Source organism: Viscum album (assembly GCA_963277665.1). Lineage (NCBI taxonomy): Eukaryota > Viridiplantae > Streptophyta > Magnoliopsida > Santalales > Viscaceae > Viscum > Viscum album. Next base: position 1,029,414,340 of record OY728147.1, read on the forward strand.
TATAAATGTATTTTCGATTATAATTTGTCTGTTATTATGATATAACTTTTTTAGAATTAGAATTTTTGTATTTATAATTGTTTATATTTATAAATTTTTTATTGGTAAAAAGTTTTTATAGTAAACCTTTTTAATAATTTGATAATGAAGGATATATATTTTGATATTGAGATAGATGTTTTGATATTAAGGATTGGTAAATCATCTCAATAGGTGATATTTAGATAATGATGAATAGATATTTTTAGATTAAGTTCGTTGTTTTGATATTAGATATTGGTATATCATCCTGATAACTATGATCGTTTTTTATCATTCCTTTGAATTTCATAAATTTATCTAAGGTAGGTGTATCTAAAAATTTCCTATTATTTTTTATAATTTTTTATTTTGATTAAATATTTATCAATAAATGGTTAATTGATTATTTTGATTATAGGTTTTTATGTTTCAAATTTATCTGTTTATATATATTTTTAAATGCTAATATGTTTTAATATATTCACCTTTTATATTTTGATATTAGGTAAATAATGGATTGTAATTTGATAAATGTATGAAGAACCATGAATAAATATGAAAAAGGAGATGATTATTTCTTGGAATTTTCTAAAGAAAATATTAAAAACAATGATCTGATTTTTTTTCATGTGTGAAGTGTTTGAATATGAGAAAGTTAAATTCTAGGGATGTTAAAGATATTATGATTTGTTATGGTTTTAATCATAATTATACATGTTGGATCTAGCATGATTAAATAAAATAAAATTAAACATCTAATGTTAATAAAGATATTCATCATGAGACAGGGAGTCATATTGAATAATTAATTCATGGTATAGGCATTGAAACCATTAAAAAGTGAAAATGTTGAATGATTGTATGGAGATATTGAGAAAAAACTATTATCATGTTGTATTAACATTACAGTTTTATCAAGAGTGCTGATATTGGTTAACTTGAAAGCAAGAAATGGTTTGAGTGATTAAATTTTCACTGAATTACTTGAACTTTTAAAAGAGATACTTCTAGAAGGAAATAGACTTCTAGATTCCAGTTATGGTTCAAAGAAAATCTCATGCATAGTGGGATTGGTTTATAAAAAGATACCTGCTCACCCCAATCACTATGTGTTTTATAGGAATGAATATTAATGTTTATCATAATTTCTTAAATGTAGTACATCATGATATAAGATGGATGGAAAATCCAACTATGATTCATTCTCAAGTACATGCATCAAACCTCCTACTAAGTAAATTTTATATCTTTCAATAATTCCTCATTTAAAGCATCTATTTGAAAATTAAAATGATGTAAATAGGTAAAGATGGAATATAGGTGAGTTTTTAAAGGCTCTTTTTCTTCCTTGTAATAATTTAAAATATTTATACATATAATTTTGGAGTCAGGCACTGAGATGGTGTGCGATTACGAGGTCTGGTGTTCCAAGAATCAATTTTATAAAAATATTAAATATATTTTATATCATGTGAATGTGATTTCCTAAATAAAATGGGATACTCTTAAACCAAATATCAGATTTGAAATATGATACCATGGTTGAGTCTAGAACACAATGTTTACCCTAGGCGTGACCTAAAATAGGTTAGCTCGGGGTGTTCAGATATCATGACTGTTGGTGGGTGAATTTCGTTAAAATAAATAATTAAATTTATTTATTTTAGTAAAATTAACCTTATAAAAATTACTATTAATATATAATTATTGAATTATCTATAGGGTTAGTCGTATAACCTCTGGATCACTACACAGTGACGTCTTTCTTCTCCCGTTGGTGAATCGAGATTCGATAACGATGAGACTTCAGATCGAGTAAAATCGAGATGCAGCATACACAATGTCCCCTCTCAATAGTTGGTGAGAACATTATTAAATGAAGAAAGATCCAATATCCAGGTAAGACTCCTCAATTCATGGTTATTCCCCTATTGATTAAATTTTTTGAGCAGGATCATATTGCTTATTGATCTGTGCCAATTTCCAAACTTTGCATGCTCTCATGCACATATTTAATTTTTTTATCTTTTTTTCACCTTAGATATCTCTATTTATACTATTCGACTAAGAATAATTGTATATAAATTGTCAAAATATTTTTTTAGTGATTTTCCCCCACCCATTCTTTTCGTTCTTTTCCATTAGGATACGGGGACATGGATCAACATTTTCGAGTAGGATCGAGTCTGATCGGACCCTCAGATTTGCGGAAGAATCTTGTGGTATTAATAGAATGTTTAATTGAGTATGTATTCAAAGGCTTCATTAGTTTAAAGTGATAAATTTTATGAAATTAAATCTAAATCGATGAATATGATATGAATAGAGGTGTGATGGTGTGAGGGGGTTTGTGTGGCCTTCATGCGGATCAACAGAAGTTCAATTTCTAACCACCGGAGGGCCTAAAACAAAGAACGGAGGCAAGATCCACTGATTTAAGTTATATGGTAGTGAGATATTTGGTGTGGGGTCTGAATTTGGAACACCTATGGGTAGATCTTTCTTTATGTTAAATACTCGACTGCACATCGTGTAGTCTAAAAAACACACAGTATGTATGGCCTTGGTTGTAGTGGCTATGGTTTCACAAGATTATAAGTATCATTTGAATCATGGTACCCATAAAATCCATGTGACCTTATGATGATGACCCTACATGTTCTCTAGGAGTAAATTGGCATGGGAATGGCTAGAAACATGTCGTGTGCCTAAGTACACAAACATGGGTTGGATACACTGTCACGACCAAGGAGCACAGGCAGGACCACGGGTGGCACGGACATGCCAGGTAGACCCTCTATATTCTATGTATAACTAAATAGAAATTGAGCTATATACTAGTAGGAAAACTTTCAGGTGATGGGGCAGGACCACAGGTCATGTATGACCCCTTTCACATTGTATACCTTTTCTTCCCTTGTGAGGAAACTTCAACCTCTCATATCTCCTTCGTTTGGACTCAAATTTTGTCCCATGAGTATCATATCCTAAGTATTTTTTCATGTAGAATTTGATGGTGGAATATTTATTATATTTTTATATATGATGAGTGTTGTTTCAGGAATTATTCTTATTTAGGTGGTGCTTGATGATGATAGTGATCAGGCCAGATCACTGGGAATTTAGAGTATCACCCTCCGGCTGGGTTGGGCCTAGGTCCTCTAACTATATTAGAGTGGAACCATATATGGGATAGGGTATGGTTCCTCTATCTACTTTTAGAGTGGAACCCTCCTATTGAAATAGGTCATGGTTCCTCTACGTATCCATTGAGTGGCACCCTCATGTGGTATCAGGGTATGGGTCCTCTACTATGATAGTGGAACCCTCCAGCTGGGTTGGGCATGGGTCCTCTATCTTTTATCTAATTGGAACCCTCCTATAGTATCAGGGTATGGTTCCATGACTACAAGATTGGAACCCTTCAGTTGGGATGGGTATGGGTCCTCTACTAACTATTAGAGTGGCACTCTCCAACTGGGCTGGGCATGGGTCCTCTACTGATTACTGGAGTAGAACCCTCCTATATATTCAAGGCATGGGTCCTCTAGATATATACTAAGTTTCACCCTCCTATTGTACCAGGTCATGGGTCCTCTACCTATATATTATGTCCCTCGACTATGTGGCATATTGTAAAGGTGTGGCTTGACTTGGATTTTTTCTATTAGGCAGACATGCAAGATTTTGGGAATCATTGATGGACTTCTAGAACTGATGGCACTCTTTTCTTGGACTGGGCTATGAGATGGAGATCCCATTCTCTCTCGTTTGGGTTTCTTGGTTTGATCATATATATATTTATATCCATGTTTATGGATTTTATTTACTCACTTTATTTGGGTTTATCTATCTATATATTCCTATTGTGTCTCTTACTGCTCCCCCTTCAGCTTTCAGGGTGTCCTACTGGGTATGTATATACTTGTCCTTGCATGGGATTTTCCCTAACTTGTCGTGTCTTATGTAGATGATAGGCTAGTCAATGGTGACTACATATGATCTTAGGGATACCTAGTGAAATGGACCACATATGGTGGTTGGATCTTGGAGATCAGTATTTGGGCTCTCTCATCACTTTTACTTTCCAGTTTTTTCAGGTTGGGACATCTTTCTGGTTGGGTGTGTATTTTTTCCTTTTATTTTTAGTTTTCACTATCATAATCTTATAAACCATATATGTTTTTCATGATTGATTTTTATTCTAGATATTTCATATTTTTATTATTATTCCTCTGTATTTTTTTTATTTAGATGGTTAGGTCTGTGTATATAGTTACATTTGGTAAATCCATCTCCATTTTAAATATGTCTTTTGACGCTTGTCACCAACACCTAGGCTATAAATGTGGGTTTGGGGTAGTTGTGGCTCGAGCTCTATTTGGTCAGTTCATGATATATTGGTATCAAATGTGGTTTGATCCTTATGATGGTTTTTGGAGTAGTCCCCTTATGAGGATTTGGTTTGGATTTAGGGAAACAATGTTAAAGTATTTTGAGTGTGGCTCTTAGGAAAAGGAACCAAGTGTTGGTGCAGTGGCCGATGTATCCATTCACTAGGGCCTTAACTACCTACTTATTTACTTGACATAATAAGACATTGGTTTCAGGGATCAATGGTATATGAATCATATAGGATTGATTCATTGACTATACTTATTGATTAATATCCCCATTATATATATATATATATATATATTCTCATCTGACTATATTACATCTTGATTAAATTTTCAGGATGCCTCTGCAATGATAGCCAGTCGGGTTACCAATTCTAGATCATGATGATGGTTCTATGAGGGATGAGGCCTTTTTTTAGGGTCCATCCCATGAGATTCTTACTCTAGGTGGATATGTAGCAGTACCCCCACCTATCGAGCAGTATATTATAACAGTAGGGTAGGTTGAGGATGTGTGCAGGCTTAGTGTACTCTGCAAGTTCCAGCACCAGAGGCCACTGAGGTTCTGCAATGAACCATATCCCCATGAAATAGAGGATTGGATAGAGTCATTAGTCTATGTTTTCAAGATTATTTGGACACCGATGGATCAGTTGGTTGTTCTAGCAGCTATCCCTTTCTCCGGAGCATTTGGGTGCTCGTGAAGTCATGTTACCCAGATGCATGATGAGTCGACACTCTCATGGCCCAACTTTCAGTAGTTGTTCTATGAGGAGTACTACTCCTCTTATTTTCACTTGGTTAATATTCAAGAACTTCAGAAGATATAGCAAGGATGGATGAAAATGGATGAGTATGCTGTGAGATTCACAGACCTTACGCAGTACTCCCATGACATGATCTAGGATTTTAACTTATGAGCACGAAATTTTGAGTAGGGAGTTTGTAGATAGATATGTGACAATGTGGTACCCTTGTGCATTCCCACCTATACTGGTGTGTTGGAGTGAGTGCTAGTGATAGAGAGATTATTTTCAGAGGTATGTCAGGTGACTAGATATGGTAGTGAGTTTCATAGGGTAGAGACATCTGTAACAGCTATAAAATTCTAGTCGAAAGGATTTTGATACAGGATATATTCCCAAGATTATACTTGGGAATGTGGTAAAGGGAATTATAGAGGACCAGGTAATCCTGAAGAGGGGTTTTTCTATGCTTGTGATGGGAAAGTTCACATGCCACATGACTTACCAACTACACAATCTGAGAAACATAGGTAGATAGCATATAGAATACCATGATAGAGGTAACACTGTGATCAAGGATCACCTAGGCGAGAGTAGGGTGGCCCCCAGGGAGGCATATATAGTATAGAAGTAGGTTGAACTCCATGAGGAGAATATATGGGTTTTGGATAACACTATGATATCCTTATACCACCACCACCACCAGGTGGCCCATGTCAGGCTCAGGGAACTGGCGGTTAGAGCTCCGGACAGTTGCAGGATATGGAGGCTTATAATCCAGTTGAATACGGGATGAATAGTTGTAAAATATTTTTTTATTATAATATTTAAATAGTATTAGTATAAATAGGTGTGAGTCACTCCTTCATCTCTATACTTCCGGGGTGAGATTTGGAGATCCCAATTTAGGTATTAACCAATCAGATTTTTCTTCAGGTTCTTACAGGGAATGATTATTCTATATCCTTTATTTGATGGCAGTGAAAGTTATCATTTGGTGGAGATAGGTTCATGTGGGATGTTTTAGTTTTCACAATGTAACCCTATGACATCATATTGGGTATCAATATGTTGTCTATGGTATGAACCCAGATTGAATGTCATTATAGATGAGTCAGATGTTTTTGCACGGATGAGACAAGATTCTCCTTTATGGGTGAGAGATATCTCATGGAAGGGTGATTGTAATCTGTGAGAAAGAGGTTGGATCACATCACCCATCAGTTGGAGATTATAACCCTTGGTGAAAAAGGCTCTTCAAGCATCTAGATTCTTTCATTCATTATGGATTTTATGGATGTCTTCTGCAAGTACATTCTAGGACTACTTCTGAGGCAGGAGATTTATTTTTGTATCGACTTGCATCCTAGGACCACTTTTATATCTTTTATGGAATATCATATGGACCTTAATAAGCTCTGAGTGTTGCAATTGTATTTGGAGGACCTTTTAGATAAGGGTTTTATTAGGCCCAGTGTGTCCCATAGGTAGCTCCAGTTTTTTTCATGAAAAATGAATATGGGGTCTTGTGGATTGTTATGGATTATCATCACCTAAAACATTCCATGATAAAGAACAGGTTCCCCTTACTAAGGATTTATGACCTCTTTGACTAATTTCTAAGTGTGAGTTGGTTCTCAAAGATCAATCTTTGATCCATCTACAAACAATTGAGATTTCATGATGCTGATATTCCAAAGCCAGCATTCTGATGTCACTATAGACACTATGAGTTTTTAGGGATTCCCTTTGGTGTGATGAATTCCCCCACAGTTTTTATATATTTTATGAATCGAATCTTCTAGCCGTACTTGGACCATTTTTTGTTGTCTTCATTGATGACATACTCATATACTCTATGTCATAGGATGGTCATGTAGAGCACTTGAGGATGGTCCTAGATTTTATTTGGGACCACCAGCTTTATGGTAAGCTCTGAAAGTTATATTAATGGATTTTTGAGGTTAACTTTATAGATAATATCATTTATGAGAATGTTTTAGTCAGGAACTTGGAAAAGATCAATGTGTTACTTGCTTGGGATCCTCCCAATAGAATTTTAGATATGTAGATTGTTCTTTCCTTGGTGGGGTACTACAAGAGGTTTGTACTTATCAAGGATTTCGTCCCATTTAATTAGATTGACAAGGAAATGGAATCCATTTACCTAGACTAAGAAGTGTCGGAGATCCTTCAAGGGTTTGAGGCTAAGGCTGATGAATGATCCTATTTTGAGACTACCATAGGAGAGCGTGGATTATGTGGTGTATTTTGATGACTTAGGATCTGAGATAGGCTATGTGTTTATATAGATATAGGAATTATTCACATATGGTTTGAGGTAGTTGAGACCCCATGAGAAAAAATATGTGACTCATGACCTAGATCTTGCAATGGTAGTCTTTTACCTAAGGGTGTGGAGGCACTATCTTCTAGGGGAGCACATTCTGTTTACTCAGACCATCAGAGTCTCGGGTATGTCTTCATATAGAGAGACTTGAACCTGAGACAGTGGTGTTGGTTGGTGTTCTTGCAGGAATATGACTTTGAGATAGTCTATACTATAGGGAAGTAAAATTTGTTACAAGACACCCTTTGTAGGAATTCCTTGGCTCATTTGGTGCAAGAGGCTTCTGAGCAGTTGGCTTCCTTATAGCTGACCCTGGTTGAGCAGGGGGGTGCAACTTTTCTTTAGTTGATGGTGTTGAATCCTCTGCTCCTCCAGTGTGTGAGATAATCTTAGTTGGGATACATTGACTATGAGGTCTTATGTGACCAGATATCCTTAAGAAATTCACCTAATGGATTATATGAAGGAGGGAATCACGTCATAATTTTCTAGGGATGTACAGTGGTATTAGTCACGATGTGGGAGTAGGTTATGTGAGATTTACACACATATCCTTTGGTTTTACATCCTAATATAGGGAATATGCACGTATACATTCAGTTGAAGTTTTGGTGGGATGTAATGAGACAGATCATGGTTGAGTTCATTTCACAGTGCCTCTCTTGTCAGCAGGTGAAGGCTGAGCACCAGGTTCTAGCAGGTTTTTTGCATCCCCTTGATATCCTATTGTGTAAATGTGATGGAATATCCATGGACTTCATGATAGGGATTCCATGGATATTAAATGTACACAACACCATTTGGTTGATAATTGACCGACTCATGAAGTCACCACACTTCTTTGCTATCAGAAAGCAAAGTTTGGTGGATACTTTAGGGTAGATGTATGTGCGGAAGATTGTTCACCTTCATGGGGTGACCTCGACTATTATCTCCAATCATGGTGTAGGGTTTACAACATGGTTTTGGAGAGGACTATAGGAGGTATTTGGGACCCATATGAGGATGAGTATAGCCTTCTACCCTCAGACAGGTGGAAAAATTGAGTGCAATATCTAGGTGTTAGAGGATATGTGAAGGATTTATTATTATACTTTGGCCAAAGTTGGGAGGATCACTTTCCCTTTATAGATTTTGTGTACAACAATAGCTACTACTCCACTATCAGCATGTAACCTTTTAAGGAAATGTATGTGAGACTATGAAAACCACATTTGTGCTGGAAAAATATTGGTGAGACATCTCTTGTGGGTCCAGAGTTGGTGTAGGAAATGACGAAGAATGTTTAGGTCATCCGAGTGTGGATGAGGATATCCTAGGGTAGGTAGAAATCTTACAAAAATCTATATCATAAGACCTTGGAGTTTGAGCTAGGAGAAAATGTTTTCCTAAGATTCTCTCCACGATGATAATTGTGTAGATTCTTCCAAGGAAGAAAACTATCCCTGGGGTTCATAGAGTCATTTTAATTCTTACAGAACGTTTGTGAGGTTACTTACCACCTCTCCCTAGCCCCATATAGTTGGTTCAGGTGCACACCATCTTCCACGTGTCGTAGCTAAGGAGATACATGTGTGACCCCATGCATTTCATTGATTGGGGAAAGTTGTACATTGAGGATAGAGCCACTTTTATGGAGTACCCAGTGGTGATCAAGGATCAATAGGTAAGGACCCTACATGGATAGACCATTCCTTTGGTTAGTATATTGTGCCATCATGGAATCATACAGGAGAGATTCTGGGAGTGGGAGAGCTAGATATAGACTCAGTATCCCATGTTTTTTGCTAAATTTTTTCTTTTTGGGGATGAAAATATTGAAGGAGGTAATGATGTAGAGACCATGTTTTTTACTTTTAAGACTTTGAAGTATATTTTTGGAGCCAAGCACTAAGACAAAATGTGATTTTGAGGACTGATGTACCTGAAATCAATTTTATAAAAATATTAAATATATTTTATATCACACACATGTATTTTATTAAGGAAAATGGGATAAATCTTGAATAGAATCTTAAATCATAAATTTAAGATCACGGTTGAGTCCAAAATGTGATATTTATCGTAGGTGTGACCTAAAATAATTCGGTGTGGGGCCTTCAAATATTGTGACTATTGGAGGGTGTGTTTAGTTAAAATAAATAATTAAATTTATTTTTTAATTAAATTAACCTAATAAAAATTTCTATTAATATAATGTTATGGACGAATTGCCAAAGTTAACCACATAAACCTAGGATCATTGTACAATGAAATATTCTTTCTCTCATTGTTGGATCAATATCTGACAATGACGATACTCTGGATCGAGTCAGATCGAAACACAATGAACGTAGCGAAACCTCTAAATCATTGGAGAGAATTTTCTTCTATGAAAAATGATTAAATATCCAGTTAGAACTCGTCAATTTTTTGTTATGACCTTATTGATTAAATTTTTTTGAGAAGGATCGTATTTCTTCTTAATTTTCACCAATTGTAAGAATTTTCATGTTCCTATGGATAGATTTAATTTTTTTTCATCTATTTCTCACCCTAGATATCCCCATTTGTGATTTTTGGACAAAAACTCTTGGTCAATGATTGTTAAAACCTTTTTTTTGTGATTTCCCCCACCTTTTATTTTTGTTCTTTGATATTGGGCTATGGGTTCATGACTCAACATTTCCAGGTAGGATTGACTCCTATCAGACCCCTGGATTTGTGGAAGAATCACATGCGATAAACATAACATTGAATCAAAGATAGATTCGGAGGCTTCATGGATTGTGGGTAATTAATTTAATGAAACATAATATTAATTGATGGAGTTAAGATTAACATATGGGATACAGTACAAGGCGATTTGTGAGGCCTTTATACGGATCAACATAAGTTCAATTTATGACCATCAGAGGGCCAAAAATGATGAATAGAGAAAAGATCCACTGATTTTGTGTGGTTGGAGGTGAGATATGTGATAGGGGATCCATATATATAATTCCCAAGAGCATAACTATCTTTATTTGAAAAAAATGACTACACACCATGTAGTCTAAAGAAAACATGAAATGTAGGGCCTTGGTTGTGGCAGTAATGGTTTCACATGATTATAAGTATCACACATTTTGGGGGAGCACCACATGTCATGTGACCTTCTACTGGTGACCCGGTGTGTACTCTAGGGGTATGGGCATGACCAAGCACACATTTTGTTCCTAAGTACACGAAAATGGATTGGATACACGGACACAGCCATGGAGCACAGTCGAAACACTGGGTGGATCGGGCATGCCATGTATCCCTACATGGGAAGTGAGTCATGTATCGACAAGGACATGGCTAGGTGATGGAGTAGGACCACACACCATGTGGGACCTCTTACACACTGTATACCCCTTCTTCCCTTGTGAGTAATCTTTAACCTCTTATATATCCTTCATTTGGACTTAGATTTTAGCCCACAAGTATTATATCCTAAGTTTTTTTTAACATATAATCTGATGTTGGATTCCATAGTGGATTTTGAGATATGATGCAAGATGTTCTCAGCAAGATTCTTATTTAGGTGATACTCGATGACGACAGTGATCAGGCTAGATCACCAAGGCTTTAGAGTGGAACCCTCCAGCTAGTCTAGTATGGTTCCTCTACATATATAAAGAGTGTAACCATTCTATATAATAGGGAATGGGTCCTATATCTACTTTTAAAGTGGAACCCTCTTCCTGTGATAGGGTATAGGTCCTCTACCTATCCACCGAGTGGCACCCCCCTATGGTATCAGGGTGTGGGTCCTCATCTATGAGAGTGGTGCCCTCCAATTGGGTTGGGAATAAGTCCTATGTCTATTATCTAAGTGGAACCCTCCTATGATATCAGGGTATGGGTCCTTGACTACTAGAGCGGAACCCTCTAAATGGGATGATCATGGTTCCTCTACTATTTACTTGAGTGGAACCCTCTTGTGAATTCAAGGTATGGGCCCTCTAGATATATACTAATTGGAATCCTCCTATTGTACCAGTGCATGGGTCCTCTACCTAGATATTGTGCCCTTTGAATGTGAGGCACAGTGGTGAGGTGTGGCTTGACTTTGATGTTTCTGCTAGGTAGATGTGTAAGATATTGGGCATCATTGATGGGCTTCTATAACTAACGAAACTCTTTTTCCTAGGTTGGGTTGTAAGATGGAGTTCCCCTTCACACTTGTTTGGGTTTATTGGTTTGATTATATATATATGTGTGTGTGTGTGTGTGTGTTGTTGGATTATATTTACTCTCTTTCTTTGGGTTGATCTATTTATCTATTCTTATTTTGTCTCTTAATTCTCCCCCTTTAGCTTTTTGGGTGTCCTACTGGGTATGTATATACCCTATATGGTATTTTACCACATATTTCGTGCCTTATGCAGATGTTGTATGTGTTGGTGGTGACTATATAGAAGCTTAGGGATACCTAGTGAATTAGAACGTGTATGGTGGTCGGAGCATAGAGATTAGGAGTTGCGCTCTCTCAGCACTTTTACTTTTCAGTTTTTTTAGGTTGGGACATCTTTATGGTTGGGTGTGTATTTTTTCACATTACTTTGAGTTTTCACTATTGTACACTTATACACCCTGAAGGTTTTTCAAGCTTTGTTTTTATTCTAGATATTTCATATTTTTATTATCATTCCTATAAACTTTTGTATTGATATGGTTGGGTGTGTTCATACAGTTACATCAGGTAAAGGCATCCCCATGTTAGATATTCCTTTTAGTTCTTGCCTCTAGCCCCTAGCCTATGGAGGTGGGCTTGGGGTAGTTTCAACTCAAGCCTCATTAGGTTGGGTCGTGATAGAGTGCATCTCTGATGGAAACTTATTTCACCCTATTAATTCACCACAGTGGTAGAGATTTCATAAAAAAATTGATTTTGTATATAAAGCTAGAAATATTATAATGGTTCTATGCATAGATATAATGAATCCCTATAAAAGCCTCAAGATCCAAAATAGTTCATGTCCTATTATGTTGATAGTTTAAAACCTTTCCCCATATACATGTATAAATAAAAAACATGTTATGATGATCTTGATTATTTCTGGACCAAAACCAACAAGAAATGATATTGATGTGTATATGTCACTATTGATTATGTTAGGACCAAAAGGGGCCTATATACCCTAAGAGGGGGGTGAATCAGGGTATAGATATTATTTGATAAATTCTTCCTACTCCACTAGATCTTGAACTATTTATCACAAGGGTCACTTTTTTTGCACTTGTGTATTTATTATCATAACTTCTTTTATTCTTTATCTCATGATGATGTTTTGGATGCAATGTAAGGAAACAAGCAGGCAGACACAAAGATTTTTACTTGGTTCACCCTCACTGGGATACGTCCAAGGAGCATACAACGACAATGTTTTGTTGTACCAAATCCACTAAATCTCACAATAAATAATTTTCAGGCTAGATCACTTCTATGACCAGGTTCACTGCCTTTACAATGTTTAGGGTTAGCTCACTACTTCCCAAAGGTCACTCCTTATTCCTATCTCTATGGATCACTACCGGTATAAAGGATCACCTTATTCCTCTTCCTTTTCTCACTGCACTTGGAAGGGATCCACTCACAATTTATGGACTTGTAGGTCCGATCATTATCACTAATGAATAAATCCTCTGTTATAAATAGATGCTCTGTTAAAGTTCCACTTTTATCCACAGATGAATATCACTTTGCCTCTGAACACTAGGCAATACCTTTGGAAACTCTTTTGCAAAGCACACTGCCTTTGTAAAGCTCCCACTTTTACAAAGCTCAAACAAGCCTTTGCAATTCTCCAACCTCTTCGCAAATCTCATAGGTTCACAGAGCTCACAAGTTCTCAAAAATCACTAGATTGCATATCTCTCTATATCAAAGATCTCAATTCTTCGAAAATCTCACACTGGTCTTTGCAATTTCTCAAAGCTAAATAAGCCTTTGTGAAGCGCACATCCTCCACAAAGCCAAACTGGCCTCTACAGTGCACTTTCCTTTTCCAGATCTCAGTTGCCTCTACAAATTCCATTTACTTTCATGAAGCTCCCTGCTCTATGAATCTCCTTCACAATTTGAGAGATTAAGGTTTTTTGTTTGATCTCTCTACTTTTCTTGAGGGGGTCGAGGTCTATTTATAGGCGATTCCATCAACTCGAGAACCTTCCGCACATAGTCAGCGCTATATTATCTCAAATATCAAATTTATGAAATTACCACCAAAATTATCTCTATATCGCGAAGCACCATAGAAATTTTTGGATCACGGAGCCCATCGTAATCATGGAGCATTCCATCAATTCCTTTGTGCTACCCCTGCAATGCTCCCTCACAGTTCTCTTCGTCCCTACCATTCGTGAAGCTCATTGTAATTGAAGATCACACTTTCAACATTCTTCTAGTCTCTGAAAAATCCACTTCAAGAAGCTCATCTTCGCAAAACTTGTGCATTTTTTATATTTTGATGATATCTTTAAGGAAATCCACTTTTTTGCGATGCTCACCAAATCCCAAATTTTGTACCCCAAAAATTTGGAAAACACTAGAAAATGGCACCACCTTGTATCTATTCTTTTATACCGCCTCCAAATCTTCTATTGCTTTTCCATGGTTCTTTTTCAACATGGATTGTTGACAAAATCTCTATAACTCGACAATTCACCATGAAAACCTACATTGTCAATAAACACAATTATCCCAAAAATGATGCAAAGTTACCTTGAGGGATTTTTTCCCAACAATCTCCCCCTTTAGGTTTGTTGAAAACTCTTTTCAAAATGATTCTCTGCACTTTGATACATCACTAAAGCTCCTTTCATCATCTACCACCATTTTCCTCTTAGGATTAAGATAGTGACCAAAGATTCGCTCACTGAATACTCTAAGCCCACATGAGAAATTATCAACATGAAAAAAAGATTAGTATGAAAAGTTCATCAATGAATCACTTAATTTCTGACACCAACCATTTATACCATACCAATACCAATAAACTGATTTCATCATGAACCTCAACTGCCGTGATATATGTTAGTTGATCGATCACTTCTAGAATTGTCATATTTAATAAACTAACTCCCCCTATCTTGTTACTCCCCCAATCTCACTGCTCCACCTATCAGCTTCTCCCCGTGTCGTTGATTAAGACATTTTCTCCTTATTTAGCCATAGTTTCTTCCCCTTAAGGAGTCACTCTTTCTCCCCCTTTGTCAACGGACCCAAAGGTCACTCTTTTGTGGTCTGCAACATAGTAGAGAAGTCATGTCAGTGTATTAGGGAAAAACACACCATACCTCGGGGATAGGGGGTCCCACATCCACACTTTTTCAAGTGTGGGGAGTTGACTGAACTCCCAAAGCCATTCGATGCCTCTCAAAATCTTCCTTGGGTAAGGCCTTTGTCAGAATTTCTGAAACCTATAGTTCTATAGGAACATACTCCAACTTCACAATTCCCTACTCAACCTTCTCCTTGGTAAAATGATACTTTATCTCAATGTGTTTTATCCTTGAGTGATGGACGGTATTTTTGATGAGATTTATATCACTTGAGTTATCGTACTAGATTCCGATCGGATAATTCACTTCAACTCCCATATCATCAAGTTGATGCTTCATCCACAATAACTTTGTGCATGATTGAGTGGTCATAATATACTCAGCTTCTGCGGTGCTCAACGAAATGAAATCTTGCTTCTTGCTTATCCAATAAATACACAAACCAACAAGGTAGAAATCACCTTTGAATGTATAATTCCTATCCTCTACTAATCCATCCCAATATACATTTTGATATCCCGATAACTGTTGTTGAGTTTTTTCATTGTATAGTAAGCTGAAATCCCCAGTCCCCTTGATATACTGAAGTGTCATTTTAACAGAAATCATGTGGCTTTATTTGGGATTACTCTGATATCTCATTTCCTGTCATGTGGAAAATATAATCCCAGACCTTGTCATTGTCAGGTACAATAGACTTCTAATAATTTTCCTATATTTTGTGATATTGACTGCCTTGCCATTATCATCTTTGGACAGTTTCATCTGGGTTGAAACTGGGGTCTTCATCTCTATGTAATTTTTTATTCCAAACCTCCTCAGAACCTCCTTTTCATATTTAGATTGAGAAATAAATGTGTCATTACTTCCTTGTATCGCTGATTGTAATCAATTCCACCATTTCAAAAAATGAGCTTCTTTAAAAATGGATTCAGCATTGAATACCATGCTCTTTTGGTTTCTCAATGTCCAATTATTCTTCGAGAATCCCATTCAAGAATTCATACTTAACATGCATCTATAACACTTTGAACTTCCATTGCACTGCAATGGATAAGAATAATCTAATTTTCTCCAGCCTTGTCACAAGTACAGATATCTCATCGACATCAATATCCCCTATATGGGAGTAGCTTTTCACACTTGTCATGATTTGTTTCGAATCACTGTGCATTCTTATATGTTGGCCTCGAAACAATATCCCATGTTTAATTATTTTCAACTTGGTCAATCTCTTCATTCATATCTTGAACCCAATTTTCATCATCAGTTCCTTGTTCAAAACATTAAGACTCTACCTATGATAAGAATCACGCTTTTTGTAGAGTTCCCATATTCTTTGTCTGGACTGGCACCATCTAATCACTAATAATACTCTGCTTGTCAATTTCATCTTGACACTTTGGTATCTTATTAGATATAGACTTGACTTCCTCAGGCTAATTATCTATATTTGCTTCAGAATCATCATTTTCCATTTCTGCCCCCCCCCCCCCGATTCTCTTACCACTTCAAGACTTTCAACAAGAATCTTGTCACTGTGTAATTTTATAGTTACATCATTTATTTTATCAACTTCTCCCAACTCACTTACATCAACAATATCATCATTGGTTGAATTCACCACTTAGAAATGAGCTATCAACAAAATATCTAAGACTACTGAGTTGGAACTCAATGCAGGAAGCAAGAGATAAAGTTAATAACACAATCAATATCTATTGTGCTCATTTGATCCCTTTCTTCTTTAACTCTGGTACCTAATTTGAATCAATTAATACTCTGGAGCATATCACTTCATCACTCTGCATCTTTTGATTCCACTTCCCCTAGGATCATATCTCCCTAAAACTTGAAACACATCAATCCTCAGTTAACATCATTTATATACATAGGGAGAGGGGTTCATCTATAATCCTCAATATGAAGATTTTGGTTGATCCTGATGGGTCAACCCTTTGATTCTTTATTATAGAGCATCATACTCCTTCCTTTATTTTTCTATCTTCCTAGATAACTTCAACTGCTCTGACCATATGACTAAGGATTCATTACCCACATGTTGAGTATTTTATGATATGTAGATTCTGCAGGCTTGGTCTTTCTCAAAATGTGGGGTTTAAACTCACTGATACATATTTTTGTCTTTGATGTTTCACCAATATGCCACTTCCCTTGATTCCTTATCTGAGTAGGAATCTCTCTGCTTTTCATCTTCCCTTTTTCCTTCCACCATTGTAAGGATCTTCCTCTTTCCTCTACTTCTCATCGTGGCACACGACATGTGAATTTCTCAATGAATTCTTTGTTCATTTTTCTTTTATCAGTTGTTTGAATAATGCCACCCTTTCCTATTAGGGTTTATTTTTACACTGATTTTACATTATTATTACTTACAACTGGATTAGATCTCCCCTTAATATTCTAGGTTTGTTCACATTCTCTCTAAGAGAGTTGTTGTGAGTTTGGGAGAGGAGGTGATTGATACACCTTATTTTTAGCTCTTTGTGATTACCCTAAGGTTATAAGTTTTTTCTTCAACTTACCTCTTTGTCTTCCACTATAGAATTTCTCATTATGCACCATTGGAGTTGAGAATATCTTTTTGAGTCCATTTTCCTTTCCTACTTTCTTCTTAATTCAATGACTTTCCAAATGCTCATGATCAAAACATATTAAACATTTTCCATCAAAGGAATACCTCATTTCATTATTTCTCAACCAATATGTTGATACAGCTTGAGTTCTTATTCTAATATTGATCTCCTGAGCTTCCCAACACATGCTCATAGTGTGTCTCATTCGTCCATAGTAATAGCATCTAATGAATGATTTCTTTTGAGAGGTGTTCCTTTTAGACTTTTCATGACGATTCTTCTTATTCTCATATTTAGAAAAATTTCTATCTTCACAGTATGAAATGTATTCCTAAGCCTCTGAAAAAAATATTGATATATGACCATGAATACTAAAGAAATATCACATGCTATCATTACTTCCTATGACATCCTTTTTAGGTCTATCTCCAGCACCTACAATATTTTTCTTATCTCTAAAACTCTTCACTTCTCTCTTACTATCATGCGTAGGAGGGGATCATAATATCCAATTATAGTCTTTCTCATACAATGTGGTCTTTAAGATGAGAAAATATGTTCTTGATTCTCCTTAGAAATAGAATACTTTCTTTTCATTTTATCATCTCCTACTGAAGGACAATAGAATAGTAAGTGCATTTCATCCTTCAACTTAGGATTTACTTTGTCATTTAATTTCTCCATTTCTTTCTTGACTGATTTTATCTCTTCCTCCAGTTTTGGAATCTTCTTATCTATTGATTCAATTTGAGAACTAATTTCTCTTCTGATATTCTTCCTACTAATCATCTCATCTTCTTGTCATCATGTAATCTTATCTACCATATCACTTTTCTCTTTTATTTTAAATTTTTCTTGAGCAAAAAAATCATAGAAGGATTCATTCTCTTGTTGTATCCTTTTATTCTTTTGAACTAGTTCATATATTTGGGTAGTAAAATCGTCATTTCTTGATTTTAGATTCTGAATTTCATCTAACTTTTGATTCTCTCCCTTGTCATTAGCTTTGTGTTTTTCTCTATGTGAAGATATTTTTTGCAGTTCTTCATCTTGAGAATCATCCTTCTCCCTCAGATCAGCGGCCACATCAATATGCCTTTGATTTAATCCTCTTATCTTGTTAACCTCAATTTTCATTGCTTGGATCCAAATATCTTTAGATTTAATCTCTTCATCAAACTTCTAATCCAATTCATTTGTCATGTCGATATTATCTACTGTTAGCCTTCTTGAAACTTCTTCATCATTAGTAGTTTCATAATAACTTTGAATTTCAAGTACTTTACTCATTCCTACATCATTGTTGATTGAATGTATATTTTCCCTATCTTCTTCATCCAAGTCTTACTTTATCAAGATATTTGATTACTTTAGTTGAATCAGACTTTTTCTATAAACACTTCCACACTGAGGAATATCATTTAACTTCTACTTCTTCTTTAATGTTTTTTCCTTTGCCATGGCACACCAAGATAAGTGTAGATTGAATATTTAACCACACAAATCAACTAAACCAAGTCAGAGAAAACAAATATACTAAAAGCAAACTTCTCTCTGATACCAATTTTTAGGATCAAAATGGGCCTATATACCCTGAGAGGGGGTTGAATTAGGGTATGGATATTCTTTTATAAATTCTTCCTAACCCACTAGATCTTGAACTCTTTATCACAAGGGTCAGTTTGTTTCCACTTGTGTGTTTATTATTATCACTTATTTTCTTCTTTATATGATGATGATGCTTTGGATGCAATGTAGGGAAGCATGAAGGTAGACACAGATATTTTTACATGGTTCACTCTTACTAGGATACGTCCAAGGAGTATACAATGGTGATCTGCCACTGTACCAAATACACTAAAGCTCACTACAAATAATGTTCGGTCTAGATCACTTCTATTCCTAGGCTCACTGCCTTTACAATGTTTAGGGTTAGCTCACTGCTTACCAATAGTCACTCTCTATTCCTCTCTCTCTGGCTCACTGCCAGTAGAAAGGATCACCTTCTTCCTCTTCCTTTGCTTACTTCACTTGGAAGGGATCCACTCATAGTTTATGGACTTGTAGGTCTGATCATTATCACTAATGAATACATCGTCAGTTATAGATAGATGCTATGTTGAAGTTCTACTTTCATCTACAGATGAATATCACTTTTCCTCTGAACATTAGGTAATACCTTTTGAAACTCTTTCGCAAAATACATTGCCTTTGCGAAGCTCCTACTTTTGTAAAGCTCAAACAAGCCTTCGTAATTCTCCAACCACTTCGCAAAGCTCATAGGTTCGCAGATCTCACAGGTTTTCAAAGATCACTATATCACAGAGATCTCTAGATCTCAGATATCACTACTTTTCAAAGGTCACACTGGTCTTTGTGATTTCACAAATCTAAACAAGACTTTGCGAAGCACACGTCCTTCGCAAAGCCAAACTGCCCTTCATGGCGTGTATTCCTTTTATAGAGCTCAACTGCCTTTGTGAATTCCCTTTACTTTCGCAAATCTACCTGGTCCGCAAATCTCCTTCACAATTCAAGAACTTAAGGTTTTTCGTTTGATCTCTCTACTTTTCTCGAGGGGGTCAAGGTATATTTATAGGTATTTCCACCAACTTGATAACCTTATGTGCATAGTTAGCGCCACGTCATCTCAAATCACAAATCTCTAAAATTTCTATCAAAATTATCTCTATATCACAAAGCACCATGAAAATTTTCAGATTGCGGAACTCATCGTAATTGTGGAGCATTCCATCAATTTCTTTGTATCACTCCTACAATGCTCCCTCGCAATTCTCTTCATTTATACCATTCGCAAAGCTCATCATAATCATATATCTCACCATGAAAATTCTTATAGTCTCTACAAAATCCACTTCAATAAGCTCATATTTGAAAAACTTATACCTTTGACATATTTTGATGAGATCTTCAAGGAAATCCACTTTTTGTGATGCTCACAAAATCCCAAATTTTGGACCCTAAAAAATTGGAAAACACTGGAAATTGGCGCCACCTTGTATCTATTATTTTGTACCACCTCCATATCTTCTATTTCTTTTTAATGGTTCTTTGTTAACATGTATTGTCAGCAACATCTCTTGAACTTGACAATTTACCATGAAAACCTTTATTGTCAACAAACACAACTAGCCCAAAAATGCTACAAAGTTACCTTGAGGGATTTTTTCCCAACAGATTGATGATTTTAAATTTCTATGGGAGATAGGTGTTATAATTTTTTATGCATACAATAAATAATATTTTCTTTTTCATTCTATGATGATGTAAACTATAGAATACTTTCTTTCATATGGAAACTTATCTGGATATAGTGTTAAAGGATAAATATTGCCTAATTTTCAAAGAAGGGACTTTATATTATCAATTGCAGAATGGAAGAAAGATAGTGTACATGGGACATCAAAAAAATTGAATGGATCGTCCTTAAAGAAGATTGAAAGAGGAATTTAAATCTTTACAATAGTATAATCACCCACCACAACCATTTCCATGTGAAGAATATTATAACAAGGTGAAAAATATTGATTTATGATTTGGAAAGAAAGGAAGTTTTGTTCATCAAAAAAATAAATAGAAGAAATATTATAATTATTCGAGCTACCTTATTATATATTTTTAGAGACAAAACATAGCATTGACATTATTCATGTTGATAAAAATATATTTGATAGTTTGATTGGAACTTTGTTAGACATAAAGGAAAGATAAAATATAGATTAGATACAAGATTGGACTGTATATCCATGGGAATATGTTTGGAGTTATCTCCCACTAAAAAAGGAAATATAACATATTTACCATCTGCTTTTCACACATTAAGAAAGAGTGAAAAGATGAATTTTTTCCAATATCTTCATAGTATTAAAGTACCCAGTGGATATTCTTCAAATGTAAAGAATTTTGTGTCATGGAAGGATTTTAAATTAATAGGTATGAAATCTCATCACAATCATTAATTAATGAAATAAATAATACCGGTCACACTATGTGGTATATTGTCAATACTTATCAGAAAATCTATAATTAGGTTAGGTTAATTTTTCAAATCCATTTTTTTAGATTCATCAATCCAAATTTGTTAGATGTGTTAGAGAATGAATCTTCCCTCATAATTTTTCAAG
The DNA here is from genome assembly GCA_963277665.1 of Viscum album. Lineage (NCBI taxonomy): Eukaryota > Viridiplantae > Streptophyta > Magnoliopsida > Santalales > Viscaceae > Viscum > Viscum album. The sequence continues at coordinate 1,029,435,889 of OY728147.1, forward strand.
TAGAAATTTATTACCCACCAACATTTTTTGATATAATGGTTCATCTAGTGATTCATTTAATGTGAGAGATAAGAATATGTGGGCCTTTTTATTTATATTGGATGTATCCTTTTGAAATATATATGAAAATTTTGAAGGGATATGTTAAAAATAATCATCGATCAATGGACTCTATTATTCAAAAATATATATATCAGAAGAGGTGACTTAGTTGTATACTAATTATTTGTTTGAAGTGGAGCATATTGGTCTCCCTATATCTCATAATTTTATAGTTGATAGTGAAGGTAGAGGGATTCCTAGATTAAAAGTAAAGTTAATTCCACATTATGAAGTGATGTTGGCACATTTATAAATTTTGAACAACACATATGAGGTTAAACCATATATATCAACACATATTGCGAGATTGAAGTTAAGATAACCAAAAGAAAATTAAAATTGGTTGATTCCTGGGAATAAAAAGATATTTGTTTCATGGTTTAAATAGAAATTCAACATAGATTTATCTACATCAGAAACATTTAAATAGTTAATAGTGGGACTATCTATTAATATGATCATGTGGTCTAGTTTTTATATTAATGGTTACACATTTTACACAAATTAGAATAATAATAGTACTATTCAAAATAGTGGGGGTAATGGTCATTGCTGAAGCACTAAATTTTTTTAGTGTAAAAGATAAAAACCCAATTTATTCATCAATGATATATTTTGGATTTGTTGAGGATATATTGGAAATTGATTATACTAAATTTCGAGTAATAATGTTTAAGTGTAATTGGGATAATAGAAATAGTAGTGTGAAACATGATGATTATGGATTTAAAAGTATTGATTTGAAAATATTTAATTTCAAATAGGAACCATTTATCATGGCGACACATGCAAAGAATATATTTTATGTTACTGAACCATCGGATGATCAATGGTCCATCATTTTTTTAAGGTAAAATAATTCATTTGGGTGATGAAGATGATGATGATGTTATGGATTTATGTGAGGTTTCTTCATCAATTACATGATTTCCTAATGATAATAATGAGTATAATGTAGACATAGTCCATGTTGTATGAAATGATCATGTTGAAGGGATATGATAAAACACTAAGTTACTCTCCTAATTATTCAGGTAAATATTTATATTTTATTTATTTTTTAAAATTTACACACATAAAAACTCTATTTTTTAATATATAATTCTGAATCTATATATATATATATTATTTCATTGATTTTTTTGTAAAATTTTATATTCAACATTTTTATTTAAACATTTTTTGATTGAAAAAACCTGACGTACATCATTATGTTTTGGTTAAATTTAGATATATAAAAACACTTTTCTATAACTATGATATTTAAATTTATAAATGTTGATCATTTTTATCATTTTTTAATTAATTTTTATATTTATTAGTTTAAGTTACATATTTTTTGGTTAAGAATTATGACATCATTAATTTTTTGTGAAACTAACACATGTATTGAAACTATTTTTTTACTTTTATATTTTTGTATTCATTGTTTTTAGATATTCAATTTTCTAATAATATGAAAGTAAATTTAATATCATTACATTTTTCAATTTAAATGATAGACACAGAGATAGAAGAAAATTTATTGAGGTATATGTATGTTTTTTTCATATTATTAAATCTTCAATAAATAAATTATTTAATGAAAGTAAACTTTTAATTTGACAAAAATTATTTTCAAGACTACTAGTGATCCTCCTATGGTGAAGTATTACTATTCTTCTTCAGAGAACATGATTCCTATAATTAATAGATGTGGGATTAAATGTTTTCCAAAACATTTATTCTCTCATGGATATCATAGGATACATATTAACTTTGATGATAGTAATAACCTAACTGGACCAAATGTAATGTAATTTAGTAGTTATATTTCCATGAAGAGTCATTTCATGATTAACATTTTATATCCTGATTGTAAGTTCATTGAAAATAAAATGAAAGAGAAGTTGTGGGAGTCCTTAAGGGTAAAATATCTCAATTGATTTAATTTTATCTCATTATTAAAATATAATATATTTTATATGAAATATTTAATGTATTCAATTATAGATGACATTTCACTTTCATTAAATGAAAGAAATTAAGAAAAGGAATATATCTTTAGTAGTGATTTAATGGAGATATTTTAAAACAATATTCATAAAAAAATAATTTTTTCGATAATTTATAGAATGAAAACTCATTCCTCAAGTATGGGTGTATAGATGTAGTTCCAAGGACTAAATTTGTCTCCAACCGACATTATGAAGAATTTATGGTATGATAATTATTGTATATTATAAAAAAATTATATATTACCCAATTAATTATTCATTTGTATATATGTAACAGGTCTTCGAGAGATGTCATCAAGAGATATAGTTACAGAATGTATACCCTCATACTTTAACATGTGTATGGTGTCATTTACTGGAGGACCAAATGATTGTAAAAATTTTAATATTTTAAGAACTAAATATAGTGGTGTCTCAGAAGAGGTTTAGTTCAATCCTCCATCACCCCCCATTTTCAATGAAAAATGGAAAAGGGGGAGAACGAGAAAAAATGAAAATTTTATTATGGATTATTCTAAAGAAGTAGATAACGAAATTATAAAAAATTAATTTTTATTTTTCTTGAATGTTTTTAGTTTTTAATTTAATATCACTAATACTCCATGTTCATATATCATTTTAGGATGACCTTTAGGAGAAAGAGATGCATGGGAATTTTATCCCTGAGGGTAAGATGGATATTCTACCTACTACATTAGGAAATCTAGAATACCCCAGCCACATAAGAGGATATGAGGTGGGGGTCGGTATTAGGACAATTTTTGGTCATCCAAGTAAGAAACCGAGGGAAAAATAAATAGATTCCTTAAAATCATAGGTATAAGACCCAAAAACATATATAGGAGATCAAATTAAATCATCTATGAATTCTATGTTTGAAAAAATAACAAGACAATTATAGGTTGTGCATCCTGCCTACTTAAATTTTCCACCTCCTCATTTGGACTAGACCTTATACAATGAGTTGTATATTGGGGATCCCCATGTAGATATTGTAGTGTATAGAGTAATACATATTTGGGTGATTTTTTACAACATCATCCTATGTATTTGGGTTAAGTAATAGTAATAATACATTAAATTATTTATCCAAACACTCTAGTGGCATTTCCTATAGAGAAGGTTACTAGAGTTGGAGATTTTGTGGGTCATTTTTTACTCTAGCCAGCTAGCCTTCATCATTATCTGGCATACGAGGTGTGCATTTTTTTCTAAATATTATTAATATTTGATTGAAATTTACTTATAAGGTTTTATTATATTTTATTTATATATTATTTTTTAAAATAAAAATAATTAGTATAAAAGAAACAAAAGGTTTAGTAACCAATAACTTTGGATACTTAAAAGATTTATGATAGGCTAAAAAGATTGTCCCATATTTCTTCTTTCTTGGATCTCTTTTATGAGTTTTCAATGAATTATGATATATGTGGAAGAGACTATACATTTAGAATATTAAAGAAAAATATATCATGGATCATGTAATTTTTTATCATCTCAATGTATATGTGTCATATTTTTTTTCATGTAAATAAATTAAAATTTTAGTTCATATTTATTTAAATAAATTTAAGTTTAAGTGACTTAATTTACTAATTTAATTAGTTATCTCATCATATATTGCATTCAAAGTAAGGTCATTGTCATTTATTGTTTTATGGATCCAGAATACATTTCAATGTTTATGCTATACCTGAATGATGATGCTATAATTACATATATATATGTGTGTGAAATATTTGAAAATATGGATATTGGGTGTTGGTTTTTTCCATTGATGGCTATGAGGACTGATATAATTATGAACTAATTTTCATTATAATGTCATTAATTTTTAATTCTTTATATTTTAGTGGTCATTGAATGTTAGGTGTATTCTTCCAACATGAATATAAACTATATTGGTTTTTCTCTATATTAGGTGGGGTTCGTAAAAAAATTGAAAATTTGTTAAAAAAGTAAGTTTTATTCTTTTTTGTAAGTTATTTAATCATAAATCTTCTTGTTATACATGTTTTGTTAGTTGATATATGAAAATAAAAGTCATGGGAAAAGTTTTATGAAGATCACTTGTCGATGCATAAGACAAATAAAATTAAATATGTGAAAATATAGGTAAATAAATTTTATATTAGATAATATTTATTTTATTTAATATATATATATGTGTGTGTGTGTGTGTGTTGGTTTTTATTTTCAAGTTAATGTTTCATAACCATAGTGTCATCATAAAAAGGGAGATGTGTAATGTGGTTGTTATTTTTTAAGATTCATATTTTATATTATCACAATCATAACAACAACTGAATTTAATAAGGTTAGTTCTAATACAAATTTTAGGTTTTATATCAAATTATTACATTCTTTAATCTTATAACATTCATTGTAATTGTAGGTTTTCAATGATTTTTGCGTCATATATGGATGAATGCCTTACCCACCTTAAATTTTTTTTTTAAACTATTTTTTAGGTATGGTTAATTTTTATATTGAGTATCATGTTTGTTTATTTTAATTAAAGTTTATAAAATGAGAATTTAGAGAAAAAAATCTGGTTAATGTTGTTTTTTTTTTTTTGTTGTACTTGAAAACTTTTAATAGATTATTGGGTAACGTATTTATTTTTGTTTTAAAAAAAACTTTCCAGGTTGGTTTATAATAAAAACAATGTGGAATCTAAAATAGGGTGACTTTCAACATCGGGTTTTACCCAAAACTGACATCGAAATCCACTTTCTATGTCAATTTTTTAATACAGCCAATGTGGAAAACAAAGATAATATTTTTTTTGAATCTTTCCACATCATTTTTATATTAAATACAACATGAAAAGATATAAATTTTTTTGTTTATTGATTTCAAAATATAATATATGGTAAAATAAATGTGAAAATCCTCCTTCAACATAGGATATTTTAAAAAACCATATTTTAAAGTTTACCTAAATTCTCTTTTTAATTGAATTTTCAACATTGGTTTTCAAAAAAATTATGTTGAAACTTATTTTTAACATTTCCTATATCAACATTGGTTAAAACCCAAAATTAAAAATTAAAAAAAAAAGCGATGTTAAAATATTTTTTTCCATAAGTGGGTATTTCATTTAGTGCAAGTAGGGTTTTTTATTGAATTCAAGTTTGGTTTTTGTGTTTTATTCCAATTGTTTCAAAACTTCTTTTTATCTTTCTCATACATGACCATTATGTGTGCAGAGTGAGGGAGAGTTACCTTAAACATAATTACTATAATAATACCTTCACCATGACTATTAGGTAGGATATGTTCTATGTTTAAACATGTTTTCAATTTACCCATCTCTCAATGATGAAAAGTACCACGACTATTGATAAAAGGTGAACCCAGAAGTGGAGAGTAATTACTCAGAACAAGGGAGTCTCTTATACCTAATTATGATGACAAAAAGACTGAATTAAATAATATCCATGAACACTAATGCATGAACTTGGATAACATAGGCTTAGCACATTGCTTTTACTTATCTTCTCTCGCCTTCTCAAAAATATCCAACTTTATCCTTTTCTCTTTTCTAGTAGTTTAGTTTAATAATTAATCTTATTAATTTTAGATCTTCGTTATTAATTAAATTTATTATTTACATAGACCTCATTAGATCGACCACGGACTCACCATATCTATACTACTTAGTAGTTGTAGGTTTTGAGGTTTTTGATTTTATAAATTTCTAAATTGGTATTATCTCAAAGGAATGGTTGATACCCTTCGGGTGGTACTAATTTTTTAAACCATATATGGGTACTATGTAATAATTTAGTTCATTTAATAGGAAAATTATTGTCCCTTTTTTCTATTTTCAAATTTTAGATAGGTTTTTATTTTATTCCTTTTATATTCCTTGGTGTTTTTTGTGGTTTGTGTGCCATAAAAATCAAGGATGAAGACCCAAATTCGAATATAAATTCAACTTCAAATACTTTCTTAAAAAGTAAATTCACTCAAAAATAATATCTAAATTAGACAAGGATATGAGTGAAAGATAAAATCATGAGTACCACAACCGCACTGTAGCATGGATAGGGACTAACTCGAAGTATTGGAACAAATTTTCAAAGATGAATTGAGGAATTGGATAAAATGGAAAATGAAGATAAATAATCCAAGTAAGAGTCCAAGGAGGAAGATTACTTTGATGAGAATATTAGAGATCCATTATTAGGATCTAAACTTGAAGCCAACTTTAAGGTAATTCTTTCCTTTAAATCCAAATATGACACTAACTTTGAACTTTCTTTAGGAAATCTCCCCACATCTACTAAGTTGAAGTGGGAATAAGGACAATAAGAATCCTCTAAACTTGATGAATAAGATGAATAAAAATATGGGAGAGGATATATTGAAATTTGGGATGACATGATTATGACAGTGGAGGATAAGTACATGGAACATAAACTCAAGAGGAACCTCTGACACTAACTAAAGTGCATCCAAAACAAGAAAAAGAAGAGGAGGAAGTTGGAACAAAGTTTTTGTTTAGACCTTAATTTGTTTCTAATATGTTCACAAGTGTTAATATTTTGGTAAAAATCCCTAAGTGATGAAGATAAAGAAAAGGAAGTTATGGATGATATTGAAGAGAAAATTGCTAAAATCAATGAAGAGTATCCACAAGTAGAGGAGAAAGAGGATTAATATCAAGTGTGGACCATAATGGAGTAGCTTCTATAAGATTTTTCTATCACTTGTCCTAATACCTATAAAAATTTTAAAGAAGTTTCAATGAATAAGAGGAGAAGAGCCACATCGGATATGCAATAAAGTAAAGATTAGATCAATATGAGATAGTTATCTCTTTATGAAACTCCTATTACATGAGCTACAATGAAGTAAGTTCTGGATAAATAGATTTAACCAAATAGATTTTAGGAGGAAACCTGAGTTTTTAATGCTTTCTAAAAATTTATTTTTGACCGCTTTCCTAGGAATTGGTTTATGAATTTAGTTTAGAATGTAGTTAAATCCCCTTATCCTTTTGATCATTAATGACATGTTTTTTACACTTTCTTTTAGACATTTTATTTTGTAGGACCATCATAAAGGAACAAGGATCACCAAGAAAAAAAGGAGTATTATAGATTTATTGAAAATGGAGTTCACCTTTATATTCATTATCTTTTAACCCCCCCCCCCCCACATTTTTGTTTTGAATTATTTTTTAAACTTTATAAGTAAAATTGCATGCCCACATTTAGATTTTTGCTCCATTTTGATCTAGGAGACATAAATTATTTAGGAAAATCATGATGAAATTTTTTAGATTTAAATGTTGATAGAATTCAATGAGTAAAATGGATAATTGAATGATTAGAGTAAATCATAGGTATTAATTTAATGAATCATGATTTATGGAGTCTATTTAATTCATGTATACAAAATTTCCCTATTCATTTTTCATTATTTGAATTTTTTAAATTAATATTGATTTATTTATTTATTTTATTTCATGTTATGATGATTGACTTTATTTTCACATGTTTTAATTATCGAGAGGAATTATAAGCCAATATTTCGAATTCTTTCTTGATCATATTTCTTGAGAGATATTGGGACATTTTTTCTATAAGATCCTGCATTGAATATTATCAAAACTATAATTGTGCAAAGTAAAATTTAATATGATTGAAGAATTTTAATTTTAATCCCTTATCCTTGGACCCACCTTGACATTGATCCTTAGTTATTCCCTTTGAATCCATGCATTACCTTGTTAAGAAAAAAACCACATTATAAGAAAATTATATCCTTCTTACCCTACTCAATGTTTTTTTCATGATTATCAAAAAAAATTAAGTGTAGAGGAGTGGTTATATATGGTGTAATTGGGTGTGATTTATTGAGGAGATATTTTTTAGTTATTTCATTGGGTTTTAGAAAAAGGTTCATGTTATTCATTCATTGAATCTATTATTTACCCCTCTTAAAGAAAAAAAATAAATGAAAAATAAACAAATGGGTTGCAACTTTTTAGGGTCAAAAATCGCCATCACTTGACCAATGGTGGATGTGTGACTTGTCTTTAGCACAATTTTTGGAAAAAAAATTGAAAAAAAATATTTACGAAATAATCAAGAGGGTGTCCATCTTTCATTATGCTTACTTTGTTTCATGATTTTACATTGATCTTGATAAGTGGGTATTGTCACTTTGATAAACATTACGTTGAATATCATGAATTGTGTTTAAGAGATTAACCTCTTTTTTAGCCATAAAAGTTTTTCATATCAATACCTACCAATATTAAGCCTCAGATTCATTGGAACCTTAGTGCTAAGTCCTTGTGATTATTTCAGATCTTTGTATTTATAAGGTGGAGAATACAGGTCCATTGCAATCCTGTGGAAAGTAGCATATACTCAAGGTATGAGAAGAACTCTACTTAAAATTTTTACCTTGAGTAATGAGAGAAAAACTTAATGGTGAGGTAAATCACAACTTGGAATGTTTGATAATAATAAATTAAGATGTGTGAATGGAAGTAGCATAAACCAACCTGGGTACCCTGGTAACCCAATAACCAAGTTGTCCCTTACAAATCCCAAAGGGCATTCCCGATCCCCATGGGCCAGCGACTAGTACCCGGAATCACAAAATATGCAAGTGGGAATGATTTTTCCACTAACAATATAGAAGAAAAAGAAAACAAGACAGTATGAATATCAAAGAAACTCCACTAGGAGTGATTTACCATAATACAATAAGGTATAAAAATCCCAAAGTATTATAACCCAAGTACTAAGACAGGAAAATAGCCCAAGTCCCTAAGAACACAACTCACCACAAACAAGGTTCAATAACTGAATCCACCTTTAAGATATCATTTCCCTTTACTTGAACCTGGAGAAAGGTAACCTACAAACACCCGAAGTCACAAGTAGGGTGTGAGCTAAAAATCATAGTAGGGTCTCACCAAGGATTCTATAACAGTTTCCAAATATAGATTCACCAAAATAATTCTTTCAATTTTAAAATAAACAGGTTTTTCATTTTCAAACATATTTAAACACATCATGTTATATATTTCAAATTATGGAAATTACTTTAAGAAAAATATTTTAAAATGATGGAATATTTCTTAAAAAAATTCTTAAATAAAACATTTATATAAAATAGTTTATATAAATCTAGAAGGCACATAAATTAGTTTTACAAAATTGGCATACATTTATATCTTAAATATAAATAACAAGTGAGCAACATGGTCATCTACCAAATAGGTAGGATAGTATTTCTAGCTATAGGGTTCCTCACTCTCTAAGTGGTATCAGCAATATGTGTATACACACACCCCCCTAACACTAGACAGAGGAGACTCATCACCCTCCCATTAGGGATGTGACCCACTACATGTATGTTTTAGAACGTTGTAATAGCATATAGTGTGTCCAAATAACTCACCAACTAACTAAGGCTTTCATGTGCTCTTACATAATCAATTATGAGAAATTTATTTTAAGACTTCTTAAAATACAATTGAACCCCATTCTCCCATTTCAAAATGAAATTTTTTCATTTAAAACCAAAACTGGTTTTAATCAAAAACATGCCTCTTTCCAAGATAAAACCAATGGGTTTCCAACAAAACATTTTTTAATCCATTTACACAAGTTTGAAATCCATTCAAACCCAATTCTATCAATTTTTTCAATTATTTTTCCAAAATTAAATTCAAAATTTTAATTGAAATCATTTCCATCAAATCCATAATTTAAATTTACCAATTTCCATAAGCACACCCCAATTCAATGGAATTGGGGGGTTTTCCAATTTTCCATGCCAAAACCATTTCAAATCTCCCAATTCACTAGAATTGGGTTTTATTAAATCAATTAAAATAAAGTTTGATAAATTGAATTTAAATCAATAGTTGAAATAAAACAAGCAATTAAAATGTAATCAATTTTTCATATAGGATAGAACCACCTACCTCTTCTCAAAACTCAACACTTGTAACGGAACTCGTCAATGAGAAAGAAGGTGGAGAGGACATTGAAACACAACCTAGAAGCAATATCCAACACTATAAGGAATATATCCATCAATTCCAAGATGATCCATTGAAAACTCAAGAGAGTAAAATGAGAGAAACATGAAGAACGAGGGATAACTCTTACCCAAGAATTACACCACAAGTGCAGCGGTGATTGAATGCCAAATGAATGGATCAAAAAGGGATATAAGGCTTCAATATCACCTTGTAAAAGCCTTGGGTCAAGGGAGAATAAACCAAAGAGGATCCAAAAGGAAATACCATATGTACTGCCAGTTTTAAAAATGCATTTGGGGTATTACACGACATGTAATCCCAATACACGTCGTGAAATACTTACTTTTTGTAACCGCCAAAAAAAGCGCCACCTCAACTTAAATATCAATGCTCTAAATTATAAACCGATCATTAAATCCTTCACAATGTGTAATGAACAATCATAATGTGTACCCATAATAGCATGAAGTCGTTCATGACTTATTGCAGATCCATTACACAATGTGTAACTCTGTTACATGATGTGAAATCATCAAGCATACTGTATGAAAAATTCATTTAAAGGAAAGAATCCAACAAACCTATGACTTCACCATTATAGGTATCCTCCCAATCCAAACTCAACCCTTACTCAAACAATAAAAATGAAAACCGCGATATGTTTTAAGATGTACCTGTCAGATCGGAAACGGGATGTTACAACCTCCCCGCCATAAAAACTTTATATCCCCAGAAAGCCTATGAAGAAGCTTCCATGATAAAGAGATGAGGCCACTGCTCTCTCATAAATGCCTCATGTTCCCATGTCTCATGATTATCATTACCATGCTTCCATATCACATAAACCAAAGGTATCATCCTCCTACGAAGTACCTTCGTCTCATAATCAACTATCGTGATTGGTCGCTCAGTACAAGATAAATCAGGCTCAATCTCAATATCACTCCAGCTCAAAACATGAGATAGATCAGATAGATACTTTCTTAGCTGTGATACATGGAATTTTTTATGTATCGACATCAGATACGGTGGTAGTGATAAATGGTAAGTAACTTTCCCCTCCTGATAAACAACCTCGAAAGGTCCCACAAAATGAGTACCAAGCTTCCCTTGCCTCCTAAGTCTTCGATGACTCAACCAGGGTGAAACCTTAAAGAATACCTAGTCACCAACTAAAAATTACAAAGGCCTATTATCTGATGAATAGAATTAATATTAGTTGTCATCTCTTGGACCAAACTCAATCCAACCAAGGAACTTTCACCAACCTCTGATCAATACAAAGAAGATTTACAAGGCCTCAAAAGGTTTCATTCTGATCATAGACTGCTAACTATAGTTATAAGATAACTAAACCAATCTCAAGTGATCATCCCAAGATTCTACAAATTCAAGAACACAAGAATGAATCATATCCTCAAGAATCTGTATAGCTCTCTCTGTCTAGCCATCTGACTACTGATGGTAGGCCATGCTCAAATGGACCTGAGATCCCAGTTTCTCCTGAAGGTCTTTCCAAAATTGATAAGTAAACTGAGTATCCCTATTAGAGGCTATAGCATATGGAACTATGTACAAACGAACAATCTCTTTCACATAGAGACTTACAAACTCCTCAACTTTGGTTGTATCTGGAATGGGTATAAAGTGAGCTGACATGGTAAGCCTATCGATCACAACCCATATCGCATTCTTCTTCCTATATATATGACAAAACCCAACCACAAAGACCATATAGATTTCATCCCACTTCTAAGTAGGTACTAGAAGTGGTTGAAGAAAACCTAAAGGTTTTTGGTTCTTGGATTTTACCTATTGAAATGTATAGAAATGGAAAACAAACTCATCAATGCCTCATCTCATATATGGACACTAGAACTACCACCTCATGTTGTATAACATCTTAGTGGTTCCTGGGTGCACAGGCCAATAGTAATTATAGAAATCCCCCATTACAGCCTTCCTTTCTACTAACGGCACAACTTAATGGTTCCAATAACACATAACACCCTCCTTGGTGAAAAAAATTGAGCATTGGTCTCCTCTCCATAAAGAGAGTCTCTAATACTATATTATTCATCATCAAGATCTTGTTATTAAAGAATCATCTTGAGAAGAGGATATTTCAACTGAACGCTGGCTAAAGAAACACCATCCCCTTTCTTCTAAACTCTAATATGAAACTATGAAAAAATAGCCATCATACTCCACTCCTCTGAAGATTCTTTCATAGCCTGGGTTGGAATTTTCTTACTCAATGCATCTGAAATGACATTCCCTTTCCTCGGGGTATAGTTGATGTCAAAGTCAAATGGTTGTAGGTACTACACCCAATGCCTTTGGAAAAGGTTCAAATATTTTTTAGAGGATATATAACTCAAGATTTTGTGGTCTGAAAACATGGTAAACCATTCACCATAAAGGTAATTCTTCAAAATCTTAAGTGTGTTCATCACAACAGAAAGTTCAAGGTTATGGGTAGGATAATTATTCTCATGTGGCCGAAGATTACGAGACCCATAAGAAACTACATAGTCTCCCTACATAAGAATGCAACCCAATCTTAAAACTGATGCATCACAAAAGACCACATATCCCTTCCCGACCTCTAGAAGATTCAACATCGGTGCAGTAGTCAATAGATGTTTCATCTCAACAAAAGAATTCTAACATTTATCATCCCATAAAAAATTCACCTCCTTTCGAATCAGAGAAGTCATTAGAGAATCCAATTTCAAGAATTCCTTCACGAACCTATAGTAGTATTTGGATAAGCCTAAGAAGCTCTGAATTTCAAAGACATTTCATGGTTTCTCCCAAGTCATAATAGCCTTTACCTTCTTAGGATCAACTGATATACCCTATTTAGATACCAAGTGTCCCAAGAATTTCACTTCCTAAATCCAAAAATCGCATTTTATGAACCTATGGTAGTATCATGATAAGCCCAAGAAGCTCATAATTTCAAAGACATTTCGTGGTTTCTCCCAATTCATAATAGCCTTTACCTTCTCAGGATCAACTAATATACCCTATTCAAATACCAATTGTCCCAAGAATTTCACTTCCTAAATCCATAAATCACATTTTGAAAGCATGGCATCAAGTTGGTGATTTCTCAGTAGACCCAGAACTGTTCTCAGATGTTGCATATGATCCTCCTCATATTTAGAGTAAATGAGGATGTCATCCACAAAGACTGCTACAATGTTATCCAAATACTCATGGAAAGTCTTTTTTATAAAATCCATGAAAACTGAAGGAGAATTTGTTAGACCAAATGTCATAACAAGGGAATCCTTATAGTCATACCTTCTTTAAAAGGCGGTTTTCTAAATTTCATGTTCATTTATCCTTAAATGATGGTAACCAGATCAAAGTTCGATCTTTGAAAATCACTTTTCACCTTTCAACTGATCAAACAGGTCATCAATCTATGTCAATGGATACTTGTTCTTTACCGTAACTCAATTTAGCTTTCAGTAATCAACACATAAGTGAAGAGAACTATCAGCCTTTTTAGAAAAGATAACTGATGCCACCTAAGGTGACACACTTAGGTGTATAAATCCTTTTTCAAGAAGATCATCCAACTAGGACTTTAGCTCTTTTAGTTCAACTGGTGCCATGTGGTAAGAGGTAATTGAAACTGGTTGAGTTCTATGCATTAAATCAATAGAAAACTCAACCTCCCTTACTAGTGGAAAACTAAATAAGTCAAAAGGAAACACATCGGGAAACTCATTGATAGCTGGAGGGAGATCACCACTCATTAAATCCCACTCTAGATCAAAAACAAATGATAATATCACTTTCCCTAATTCCAGATAAGAAGTTATGGATCTGCTCGACCTTGGGTCGCATTCTTCTTGAAAAACAAGAGACACACCACTAGGAGTAGTAAGATAGAACCATAAAAGATAACAATAAATCTTGGATTTGTTGGTAATGAGAAAATTCATCCCAAATATGATATTAATAGATTTCATGTCGAGAACCAGAAAACTCCAAGCTAGCTTGATGTCTAATAGAGAGAAGACATAAGCAGGCCTACAGAGACCCTGCTCTCTCTTCGTACTAATGGGTGTAGTAATATCCATTTCACAAGATAAAATCTCCATAGGAATATTTATTATATTAACAATACAGGTTGAAATAAATGAATTAGGTGCACTAGTATCAAAAAAGATAAGTCACTAACGATGATGCTATAGTAAAGGTGCCTCACATAGTTACTGGACCCATGTATGCTTCCTCTGGAGACTCTTCCACTGTGGGAAGAAGATTCGCTCTGGATTACTGTGGATGGAAACCTTTTAAACATGATGAATCTTATTACCCTCAATTTTAGTATGATTTGATGATCCTTTTCAACTACAAAGAGTAGAGAAGTGATGGACGAATCTCTGTAAGTTCCCTGAATGTCTGCATGAGCTATAGTTATTGGGTTCCTCAATGCAAACCCTCCTAGAATTTCCTGGCTTTCCACACTGGTATAAAATAAAATAACTTCCTCCTCATGTTATAGGAGGTCTGGATTGACCCTTACATCAAGAACAACTGCGAAAATCATCACGCTTCCATTTTCCTTTGAAGTAACCAATGTTGCCACTGGGAGGAAAATAAACTCCTGATAACCCTGACATGCCATCCAGATCCATCTCAACCATCATCTCCCTATCTAGTACATCATCATAAGTGGGAATCTTCAACAAGAAAACATGAGAATGGATATCTGATCAAATTCCCAACTCGAACCGTTGAGCCTTCATTCTCTCAATAGATACAATATCAAGAGAAAACTTCACCCACTCAGCAAAGCGATTTAAATACTCACTCATAGTTTTTTCATCCTTCTCAATCTTGAAAAACTCCACATCCTTATCCAAAACCATTGAATTTATATAGAACTGGTCATTGAAAAGAACCTTGAAGTCTTTCCAATCTAATCCCTCATGTTTCTTTACCATCACCATCATTTCTCACTATCTCATGCTTGGTCCCTCTAACATAAGGTGTCACACTTCACCTTGATCACGTCTGGTGTCTCCAAGAACTCAAACAGATGTTTTATCTTGCCCAACCATTCCTCAACATGTTGAGGATCAGTGGATCCTTTGAAAACTGGTGGCTTTTGGTGAAGGAACTCTTGATAATGATTTCAAAGAACATCCCCCTGAGGAACCACAGTTAGATCCTAAATGAGGACTAGAGGTGGTGCCTGTCCCAGAGCTTGGATAGTGCACACAATCACCTCAACTAAATTTGGATTTGCTGGAGGATTTTCTCATTGTGGTTCATCAAAAGCTTCCTCTTGGATCATATTTACACATCTTCTCAGAGGAATGATGCTACACAACATTAGCAGACAACATTGAAGACATTAGATTCACACTCAAACTGAGCAACAAGGGATATTATTCCCAATATATAAAATAACCAAATTTTGATTCCACTCTATCCAAATCAGAATTGGGAAAGGACTAGAACTAATCCATAATATTTCCTTCCCTAACCACCCCTAGAGACTTAATTTTCATTGTGGTGAGATCTGGCTAGGAACTCAATCTCAATTACCTCCTAATTCCTAACAAGATTTAAAAAATGCATACTAACTTCATGACAAAATCTCAACAGCCTCCTCTAATATCACTTTGTCACGAACCATCCTAGGTACCCTAGTAACCCGATAATAGAGTCTTCCCTAACATGGAATGAAGGGTGTTCTTAATCCCCACAGGTCAGTGGCTAGCACCTAGTATCATAAAACATGCAAGTGGGAACTATTTTTCCAATAACAATACGAAAAAAAAAATAAGATAGCATGTGTATCAAAGAAACTCCACTGGGAGTGATGTACTAGAATACAACAAGGCATAAAAACCCCAAAGTAATACAAACCAAGTACTAAGATAAGAAAACATCCCAAGTCCCTAAGGACATAACTCACTAAAACCAAGGTTCAACAGCTGGATCAACCTCCAAGAGATCCTTTCCCTTTGCTCAAACCTAGAAGAAGGTAATCTACAAACACCTGATGGCATAAGTAGGGTGTGATCTAAAAAGACATGTAGGCTCTCACCAAGGATTTCATAACATTTTCAAAATATATATCAACCAAAACAATGCTTTCAATTTTAAAATAAATAGGTTTGTCATTTTAAATCATATTTAAGCAAGTCATGCTATACAGTTTAAATGATGGAAAGTACTTTAAGAAAAGGATTTAAAAATGATGGAATATTTCTAAAACAATGGATTAAATAAAAAATTTATATAAAATATTTTATATAAATCCAAAATACATGTAAATAAGTTTTACAGCATTCTCATATATTTATATCTCAAATATAGATAACAAGTGAGGAATACGGTCATCTTCCAAATAGGTACGATGGAATTTCTGGCTATATGACTCTGCACTCTCTAATTGATCTTAGCAATATGTGTATACACACACCCCCTAACACTGACCAGAGGAAACTCGTCACCCTACCATCAGGGATGTGACCCACTGCATGTATGTTTTAGAACATTGTAATAGCGTAGAGTGTGTCCAAATAACTCAACAACAACCTAAGGCTTGCATGTTCTCTTACATAATCAATGATGGGAAAATTATTTAATACTGTTAAAATATAATTGAATCTCATTCTCCTATTTCAAAATTTCAATTTTCATTTAAAACCAAAATGGGTTTTAGTCAAAAACATGCCTCTTTCCAAGATAAAACCAATGTGTTTCTATGAAAATATTTTTTAATCAATTTCCACATGTTTGAAATCCATTAAAAACCAATTATTTAAATTTTTTCAATTATTTTTCCATAATTAAGTTCAATAATTTAATTTAAATCACTTCCATAAAATCCACAATTTAAATTTACCAATTTCCATAAACACACCCCAATTCAATGGAATTGGGGGTTTTCCCAATTTTCCATGCCAAAACCATTTCAAATATCTCAATTAACTAGAATTGGGTTTTATAAAATCAATTGAAATAAAGTTTGATCAATTTAATTTAAATCAATAATTGAAATAAAATAAGCAATTCTAAGGTAATCAATTTGGCCATACGGGACAAAACCACCTACCTCTTCCCAAAACTCAACACTCACAAAGGCACCCATCAATGAGAACCCAACCTAGAAGAAATTTCCAACACCACAAGGCATAAATCCATCAATTACAAGTTGATCAATTGAAAACCCAAGAGAATAGAATGAGATAAACGTGAATAATTTGGGAGAAATATTACCTAGTAATTACACCACAAGCATAGCGATGATTAAATTCAAAACGAATGGATCCAGAAGGGATGGAAAGCTTCAAGATAGCCTGGGAAAATACTTAGGCCAAGGGGAATAAACCAGAGAGGATCCAAAAGTAAATACCAGATACATTACCTATTTTAAAAATGAATTCATGGTATTACATGATGTTTAATCCCAATACATGTTGTGAAATACTTAAATTTCGTAACCACCAAAAAATCTATCACCTCAAATTAAATCCTGGTCCTTCGAATTAAAAATATATCATTAAATACTTCATGACATTTAATGACCCATCACATCATAAATCAATTCACAACTTATTTTAAATCCATTTCACGACGTGTAACTCTATTACACGATGTGAAATCCTCAGGCAGCCTGAATGAAAAAGTTGTTTAAAGGAGAGAATCCAACAAACCTCTTACTTCACCATTATAGGTATCCTCCCAATACAAACTCAACCATTATTCAAAAAACTAAAAGGAAAACCATGACAAGGTTTAATATGTACCTTTTAGATCAAAAATAAGATATTACAGAAAGTTAGAATAAGTTCCATCAATTTCAAAAGGGAGAAAGTAAAATATATGGATTGATTGATTTATTTAAAAAATGTCAAATAGGATTGATAATTCTTGTGTGACCCTTAAAATTTGATCTCCCCATTGATAATTATTTGATTTTTTTGTTTTGAAATTTGAATACTGTTAGCATGGTGTTTTATTGTTGATTAATGTTGAGATTTTATATTTGAGGACAAGCAATAGTTTAAGTGCGAGGGTTTTTGATAGCCCTATATTTAAAATGAAAAAATTTAATTTTAAATAAGAAATTGAATTAGTTTTTAATTAATTTACCCAAATTATTTATTGAATTAATCATTTTATGGGAAAATCAATTTTCAAACAAAAAAATTAAAAAGAAATAAAAACATGTTTTCAAAAGAATTTTAATTGAGAAATAAAATATTTTAGTTGTTTGAATTTTAAAAAATTATTTTTAAGTTTATTGGTAAAAAATGGGTCCTTTTCTACTAGTTCTAAGGAACTAGGATCCCAGATGAGTTAACCACGATCAGAGGAAGCATAAGTCATGAATCATGTGCATAGAGCATGCATGGGTTCCTAGGAGAGGGCGAGTGTGTGAATAGTGTGTGTGGGAGCTGATCCCCTATTATTGTGGTGACTTATTGCTACTACTCGTGTTGATCTATATAAAGGATCAAAAACCCAATATAACCTAAAATGTGGGACAATATTTTTAGTGGGAACTATGCATCACTTAAATAAATGATATTGTATCATTTTTGTATCATAACACCTTCCTCAAACATATTCTATCATACCGCCTCCTGTACTCACCAATAATCACCATTGTAACTACTTTTGAGATCGATTGTGAGCTCCAAATCCACAAAAACATGATGGAGACACTATGTAAAATCACTAAGAATCCTGAAATAATCATGAATGATGATCTATGATATGAGGTGACTTTTTTGGGATAAAGAATGATCACCATAAATAACAAGGAGAACTCATTAATCCACTGTAAAGGCCAAAATATGATGGTGGGAGTAAAATGACCATGGTAACACTGTATAATTTCTCACTATGGATAATAGAGGAGGTCATGGTCGATGTGTTGTATGAATACAATAAAAACTATAAAGTAAATGGGTTATGAAATGATGAGGTGTTTTATCTCATGGTTGACAGAGAGAAATAGAATGCAAAATTACCTTGGCTAGGGAATAGTGATGAGTTTGGAACCATTCATGGGTTTGTATATACTTATAATGGAGATGGAAATGGGGAAGAGTTAAATGCAGTACTGGTCATGGTTGCATGAAAAATGAAGAGTGGCATGGTTGTGTAAAATGAATCAGTGTAAAAACATCTTGGTGAAGCTATCTAAGTCATGGTCAGGGATTTTGCAGATGAGATATGAGATACTTTTAGATAGATAATTATCATACATGGAGTTAGATAATATTTTAAATATTAAAAGTGTATTTACACATTTAGTTTTCAAGGCTTAT
Organism: Viscum album; assembly: GCA_963277665.1. Taxonomy (NCBI): domain Eukaryota; kingdom Viridiplantae; phylum Streptophyta; class Magnoliopsida; order Santalales; family Viscaceae; genus Viscum; species Viscum album. Next base: position 1,029,455,331 of record OY728147.1, read on the forward strand.
CTAAATGAGATAATGAATTGTTCCAATGGATATTTTCATGGTGTGATATGGAGGTTTTCTCTCTCTCTCTGTCTCTCTCTCTCTATTTCATAAGTGATAGGTTTTTAAGGGAAATTATAGTGGGTGATATTATATGTGATATCTGAGATACTCCATTCTATTTTTAAATATGATATATTTGGCCTAATAGATAAGAAAATTTATAAAGTGGAAACAAGTGATATCTTAATGATTTTTTCTATATTAATAGAGCATGTTATTGTGTAGGATAAACAATCTCAGGAGGAGGATATTAGAGGTTTCTTAGGATCTGGGTTGTTACTTATGCTTATTTAGGTTTTTATTTTTATTATTTTTCATTGCCCTATCATGGATAACATGAGAGGGTGACTTTATTTGTTCCAAGATATGTATTAAAGGGGGATTTAATTTAGTGTAATTATGGTTTTTTGATTGAATTCAATTTTGTGTTTTTGAATTCTATTTAAATTATTTCAAAACTTCTTATTCTCTTTTGCATGCATGACCATTGTGTGTATATAGGGATAGTTACCTTAAACATAATTATTATAATATTACATTATCCATGACCATCGGGTAGGATAGGTTCTACATTCAAACATGGTTTCAGGTTACCTATATCTTAGTGATCCTAAGTACCATGACCATTGAGAAAAGGTGAACCTAGAAGTGGAGAGTAATTACCCAATTTAAGAGTGTTTCTTAGGTCTGATTCTAATGAAAAAAAAGAGTAAATTCAACAATCTTTACAAACAATAATGCATGAAATTTGATAACATAGGCTTGGTACATTATTTTTACTTATCTTCTCCCATATTCTCAAAAATATCCAAATTTATCCTTTTCTCTTTTCAAGTATTCTAGTTTAATCATTCATCTTAGTACTCATAGTTCTTTAATATTAATTAAAGTTATTATTTACCTAGTCCTCATGGGATAGACTTCAGAATCTATATATATATACTACTTAGTACTTGTAGGTTTTGAGGTTCATGCTTTTATAAATTTCTAAATTAGTATTGTTCTGAAGGAATTGACGACACCATCTGGGTGGTACCATGTAGCACCATGAACTCCTACACTCGGTCTAGCTTCAAAAACTTATAGAATTACTTCTCAAATCAGAGTCCCTTGAATTCCTCTCACTAAAATCCACAATTAAACTTGTCATGTACTATGAAAACCTACCATCTCTTAGCGGGTCCCTGAAGCATATAGGTTGTCGGCTTCACCCATTGGTCATCAGGTGTCTCTACTAGCTCCCTCAATCCATTCCGATGAATCATGAGGACCTTATAAATTCTAAAAATCTAGGGAATTCTGCATTTGGAATTCCAAATAAAAATATACCATAGTAGGTCCACTCAAATATTCACCTCTTCCTCCCACTGGAATTATACAAAACACCCTTGGCTAAAGAAATTTTGATTCTTGAACTGCTAGAACATCTTTGAAAACATGCATATCCCCACCCTCCTAAAAACCCTAAGGTTAATAGGAGTGTTTTTTACCTCAAGAAAATCCTCGGTCTGGTTTCTAGGTGGAACCATGAGACATTTTTGAGGTGATATTTTCTAAAATTTCAAAAAGACTTGGAAACTTCTTTAACAGATTAAATATTAACAATATTTTAGTAATTAATAGGACCACATGCACCCAAAAACCCTAAGAGATGTTTCCAAAGGTCCAACCTACAACCACTAGGCATAATCACCCACTACTTACCCAAGGTCTAAGATCGTACTAGTTTCACCTACACATTAGTCACATTTAGATAAAATAGAATTACAAAAATGCTCATTTTAAATTAATTACATGTCACCAATAATGTATTTTGGAAAATACTAAATATATTATTATTTGAATTTAGTTAATTTAAACCTATATCAACCACAAGAAATCAAATTCCTGATATATGAACATATGTGTCTATCTAGAATACATGAACTCATCCACTCTCACTACCTTGAGAATGATGGAAATCCCATAAACCATAACTATATAATAACACTTGAATAATAATGTGAAACTATAATAACACAACCAATAAAATAAATCTCATTGCCCTAGCAACTCAAATTTACACTATACATGTATTGTCCAGAAACAATCATAGCTTCCCAATTGAGTCACAACCATCCTATCTCTGCTCTACCAAGCCCCAAATAATGAGTAAAAAGAAAATTAGATATGATACTATTTTATAACACCCCATCCCAATTCACCATGACTGAGTTGGTGTGTCACATGGCCTCATGTGTTCCTCCCTATATGCAAGAGGTTGTCAACTAGAGGAAATGGGTTAATTCATGTGGTGGGGAGACTATGTTCTCAATATATTATAACCATAAATCACCAACATATTGGAAATAGTAATAAGTAAATAAATAATAAAAAGGTAACACATTGAAATCCAAAAGATAATAACATCACGTGCAATATCAAATGTGATACAACCAATCATACATCCAATTCAAAGGGATCCTTACATATGATGAATCAATATAGTTAATATACCAAAGAATAAAAGAGAATTAGATGCACAATAGAAAAAGGATCTTGGAGTATGTCTTGGAATCACCATAAATCCTTGACTAGCTCCACATGCCCAGTAGCCCAGCGTAAGGCCCTTACCCTTGGTTGGATCCCTGATAAAAAAATCTACTCATGCACTAGGGTTCCTGTGCTATTAGATTTGGTGCCCTAGAAACAACTATTTTTTACTGTTGATTGCCTATATGTTCATGGTTTTTAATATTAATAAATTTCTTATCACATCATGATTGTTCTTATACATGAAATTTTTAAGGTACTGGGGTCATAGAGAAATCCGGTGGGCCGATGATTTTAAAAAATTTCTTCATCGAGACAACAATACTTGTCATCTCCGATGATCCAAGCCTTGGTACAGTCCTGAGGATCTCATGTAAATTAAAGGATCACAAAACGTAAACTGAAAAAATACCTTTTCGAAATCGAAGTCGCGCTCGATGTTTTATTGTCACCATCAATCTCTTCTTGAAGGATCCATAGAATAATCCATCAATATCATCCAAACATACTTCAAAAATCTACACGCTCGTCATTCATCGTAATCCAGGTGCTAGCGCGGAGTTTTAACGAGTCCTTCAGCGCTGTGACGATCACCATGATATTTTTCCTTCGATCCATCAAAGGCATTCTTGGATCAATGCTCAAAAAAGAGGATTTCTCTCTATAAAAATTGGGAGGAGATAGAATATCTCATTCATGGAAAATGAATTGTTCACCAAGAGCTTCTTCTCTCTTGCTTATATAGTGGGTGAGAAAATTAACTGGAAAGGGTTCCTCGGCCCCTGGAAATAAACACCCACTAAATAAGAAATTTATAAACAATATTAATGAACTAAACTGTGTAAAAATATTATTTATAATTTTATCACATAACTATAATATATATTAAATATATTACGTGATAAAAACCAAGTCATTTAACTTGACTTGTCTTTCCCACTAATATTAAACGAACCTATAATATTAAAATAATATTCATTCGAATAATATTATATCATATTTACTTAACTTTTAAATACTTTTAATAAATAAATTCAACCCAATTATTCATAACTTGAATAACAATGAATTTATTTATTTAACGGTGATTGATAACTTGGACAACACTCAGACCCCCTAGTGGGGCCCACCATGTCCAATATACATATTCAAATGAATAGAGAGGGTTCTTGAATACACTATCGTGTGTGATGATCTAGGCCCTTATCTCGACAGCAGTGAATAATATTCACATACCAATAGTGGAGTCTAACAACCCATCAAGGCCCCTAAAGAGATAGGAAAATTCATAGCAACGACAACCAAACTAAAGACACGTACTGTGTAATATAATCTCTCTGTATTTAAATATATCATAAATAAGGATGCACACTTGTGTCATCACCCTTTTCTTGATTTATTATTTATTGATCTAACTAGATAGATTTACCCTCGACTGCTTTTTCCAAGGTCTTATGAAGGTACTACCATCCTGATCAATAAGGCCCGAGATATATAACTTCCTCAACCCAGAAGTGACAAATATTTTCTTGACCATTCAACCAATTTCATACCACTAATGACACACTCAACACAATCTACCTTGCCATGATTTCATTATCATGTTTTTTCCTTACATCAAAGTACATGATCAAATGGCACACAGTGGTAATGATCTCAAGTGAGGAGACCAATACACATGTTCTTAGATAGGAACAACTAATGGAACCCAAAACATGTGGTGTTTCTATTGGTGGGTTTATCCTTATGATCTCACTACCAAAGATCACCAAGTGCGAACTTCATCAGAATAAGTCTTGATGCTTATGATCCCCTAGCACCTGATAGTCAAATATCTATTGTGTCTAGTCTGTAAGATGTATCTAGACCATAGAACCTTAGTTTAAGATTAATTTCATTTCATCTCAAGGTTCTCATTATATTCTAGGATCTACTATAACCTTTTTACATGATAATTAATCTATGTACATTACCATTAAATGGTGGAAACAGAAATATCTACACTATAATGGTAAGTAAAAATCATGCATAACTAACTGTATACATGATATGATAATCAAAAATACTATTCAAGTTGGGTATAGGGTGTTGTAATAGTGGGTTACCTAGACCCAACTATGCATTACTTTTGATTACCATATCACGTATACAGTTAGTTATACATGATGAATACTTATCATTATAGTGTATACTTTTTTGTATACACTATTTAATGGTAATGTCCATAGGTTGGTTATCATATCAAAAGGTTATAGTAGATCTCATTTTATAAAGAGAACCTCAAGATACTATAAAATTAATCTTAAACTAAGGTCATATGGTCTGGATACATCTTACTAACTAGACCCAGTAGATGTTTGACTATCAAGTGATGGGGGCTCATAAGTATTGATACTTCTTCTCATGAATTTCTCACTTGGTGATCTCGAGTAGTGAGATCATGAGGAATGGCCCGCAAATAGGAACACCATATGTTTTGGGTATCATTGGTTGTTCCTATCTACATAAATATGTAATAGTCTCCTAACTTAAGATTATTTCCAATGTGTTCTATTTAATCATTTACTTTGATGCGATGTGAAACCCATGATAATGAAATTGTGGTGAGGTATTTTGTGTTGGGTGCATCATTGGTGGCATGACATTGGTTGAATGGTAAAGAATGGATTTGTTGCTAACAAGTTAAGGAAGTTATATATCTCAAGGCATGTTGATCGGGATGCTAGTACCTTGATAAATCCATGGCCATGGTCATCCAAGGTAAATCCATCCAGTTAGATTGAAAAATTATAAAGCAAGAAAAGGGTGGTAACACAGGCGTGTGTCCTACTTTATGAGATATTAAAGACAAATAGATTATATTATACAATGTGTGTTTGTAGGTTGGTTATCATTGTTGTGACAATCCTTATCTCTTTAGGGGCCATGATGGGTTGTTAGATCCCACTATTGGTTTGTGAATAGTATTCACTGCTATCGAGATAAGGGCCTAGAGTGTCACACATAATAATATATTCAAGAATCTTCTTTATTCAGTTCAATAGGAGTTTTGGACAAGGTGTTCACCACCACTGGGGTCTGGGTTTTGTCTAAGGAAATATAATCACCAAAAGAATAAATAAATTCATATTATTCAAGTTATGAATAATAGGTATTGAATTTGTTTATTAAATATATTTACAAGTTTAAAGTAAATGTGTGAAAATATTATATGAATGAATATTAGTTTAAAATATTCTAGGTTCATTTAATATTTTTAGGAAGTATGAGCCGAGTTAATGGATCAGGTATTATCACGCAATATATTTATTATATTACAAGAAAGTGATAATAATAATAAATAATATTTATGACTCATTTTAGTAGTCAAAATATTATTTATATAGTGTATTAATTGATTAGGGGGTGGGATGGAATTTCTGAGTAATCACCATCACAATAAATAGAGGAGAAGAGTGATTTTATAATTACTATTCATGTCCTCTCTCTCTCATTCTCTCTACCGTACTCTAGAGAGAGAGGATCTAGTTCTATGAGATCAAATTGATCTCTCTCTTAGGCATCACAAGCAAGGTGATATGGTGATTGTTGGAGAGTTTAAGGAGTTGTCGGATCTCTGCACTAGCACCTAGAATTCAATGATCGGTGCTCCCACATTTTCTTGGAGTGCATGTGGCTGATCTAGAGAAATTTGGATTTGGATTCTTCAAGAAGTGATCTCCAACAATGAGAATACATCGTGTGTGGCTTCAGATCTAAACCAGGTATTTTATAGTTTTAATATTGTGATTAATCTATTTCATGTGTGATCCTGAGGAAGTAATCAAGCAGTGATTCATCAATGTCAATAAGTTCATGTTAATCTCGCTACATGCCTGATACCTTCAATTGGTATCGAAGGGAGGTTTGAAAAGTTTAAGTCAATAGAAAAATTAAATTTGAATTAAATTGTGAGTATGGCATCATTACGGTCCCAACACTATAGACAAATTTTCAATCCAACCATAGATGACCAATATGTGGACATTTAAATTTTTAATATGGATTGAAAATCAGTTAATCCCCTTTTTCTGATGAGAATCAGTTGGCCGGAATAGTTTTTTCCAGCCGACCAAGTTTTCCATAGGATAAAAATTACTTAATTTAATAATAATATTATTATTATTTTAAAATTAATATAATGGTAATCATATGTGGATATTTCCACATATTATACAAAGATAGAGATAGAGTATGGTCTTAACCTGCCGACATACTAAAAAACAAGTTTCTTGACCTGTGTTTTCCATGGGTCATTAATACTTTATAGGAAAAAATGGAGAGTGGTTTTTCTTAAGGGGTTAGTCACCCTGTCAGCACCCCCTCGGTGCCCAGCCTGAGTGGGCCTCCTCTCCCCACGGTCTATGTCCTCCTCGTCCGGTAAACCTCCTTCCATGGTGGAGCCTCTGCCTCACATCTGATCGTGGCCCTCCCTGCTCGATCTATATGGAACCACACCAGTAGCCCTAGAATCTCACCTTGAATGCTCGGTTTCCCACTCCGTTGTCCCATTCCTGTGGATAATCACCACCCGTGGCCTCCATCTGGAATTATGTCTTCACCCCAATCCCATGACCACCAATCATTCTCCACCTGCGGTCGGTCCTCCCTGCTCACCTTGATCATCCCTCGCCTACGCCGCCTCACCTAGGTGTTCATACCAGAGACCCACCCCTACATGGAACTGACTCTGCTGCCTATTAGATCATCCAAATTTATGAAACCCTAGACAGATCTAGCCTTTCGAGTGGCTGGCACCACTAGATGTATCCCCTCTGGTGTACATCACTGATCTGGTGCCCTCTGGATCGCCTCGCCCTCCTTTCGGTTGTGTCACCTCACCGCAACCCAACGCGTCATTGTTTATAGGCCTCTACCGGACTTTCGTGACACCACTAGTGGTCTAATCCACTAGTTCTAGCCTTAGAACCCTGTTGCAGCCCTGCCCGTCCAACGCCAACAACACCAGCTCCACCGAGAGGCCCCTTTGGTGGCCAGTTCTGGTCTCTACCATGAGGTAACCCCTAGTGCGGGTCTGTTTGGACCTGATCTGACTTGAAATAGGTCTGGGTGGATCCTCCCAACCCAAAACAGGAGTGATCAGACCACCCTGGCCTAGAACGTCCCTACACGGCGTTGGTACAGCCCATAATGGGCCTGAACGAGTTTTCCCCGACCCGCATAGGCCCTACCCGGGGTTTTCGAGGCCTGATTAATTTAATTTAATAAAAAGTTAATTAAATTGATTAATTTAATTTCAATTGATAATTAAATTAAATAAATATTAATTTTTGGTTTAAAATTTATTACAGCTTCATTAATTTAATTTTGTGTTGAATTAAATCAACTAATTAATTTAATTTTCAGTTTTAAATTTAAATTAATTTGTGGGACTGAATGACAAAATATTATTGAATTAAAAATTAGAGTTAGTTTTTAATTAAATAAAACACCCTCACTAATATTTTAATTCAAGTTTAATTTTATATATGCATTTATTTTAAATACACGAGTTTAATACGTATTGACTGATCATGATCCCTTGGACCGACCAATGCATTTCTGGTGCTTATTTATTTATTTAATTTATTTAATTATTGCAATGGTCATTTGTAATAACAATTTTTAATTAAAAGGTGATCTATGTGTCATCTTAGTGTCATTATATGTATAAGGGTCTTCACGTCCACTTCAGAGTTGTATTATATACTCCCTAGTTCCCCTCACCTGCGAGTGAGTGTTGTTTTATAATTAAGAGATGATGAGTGATGCACTTCATGCCAAGCTATGGTGATGCACCAGACAAGAGATGGATTCATTGGATGAGCAAACGCTATAATTAGATTTGCAAGCGATGTGACTCAAGGTATAACCCCTAAAGTTTAGGTTGATCTATTATTCACTCAATGGATCTACCATTATAATCGGCTCATGATCAGGTTGTCATTTTATTTTTGCATGGTTTATTATTTTGTGAATTTATCATTTAAGCATGATCACATATAATAATAAACAATCATTCAAGATAAAATGAACTTTTGATGTGATGAATTTTCTATTTATAGCATGGTCAGTTGTGAGTGTGATCACATAGTACGTACTAATAAGATAGAAAATGATTTCTTTTGTCACATTAATAACATAAAAACCTTCAAAGTAATATTAAGTCTAAATCACCTTCCATCATTCGAATTTGAATAAAACCGGGTGTTTGGGTGTCGGTTATGCCATAGCTGAGGGTGCCACTTACTACTGGGGAGTTCTTATAAGAGTGGTGGGTTGAATTAACTAAAGTGGTAGTAAGTATTATCCATATTTAACTTGATATAATTTTATAGGCAAGTGGGGTAAATCATGTAATGATTTTAAAAGCTGATACTTCACTCAACAGATCAAGGAACTGTTAGTTAATGTGGTTCTCTAGTCAAAAGTCTACCTTGAACCATAAAAGTAGTGTCATAGCCATATCTTGTAGAATATGAGGGGAGGTTCAGTAATCCTTTCCATTAGAATAATTAAGCAATAGATTATTCCAATTATAACACAAAGGGTTCCTAGAATTCGATAAAATAGTGGGATACATTTAAATAATTAATCAAAATGTCTTAATCGATAATCAAGATAAAAGTACTAATATGCTAGAATTTTATTTTTGTAGAAAATGTCACAATGAAAACTATGATAAATAATGGATAAAGTAAATGTCCTCACTGGCACAAGTATCTAATAATAGTATAGGCACTTGCACACAATACTATTGGAAACTTAGGGTGCTAGTGTCCCTATACCCGTTATACTACCTCAGCAAGTGAGGGGGAAATTGCTTACAGGAGACTAATGTACATAGAATGTGATGGTTATGTCATTATGATTTCATCAAAGATAGATGTTATTTGTTGTCTCTATATCAGGACATGTATGATATAACATTCAGTCTCGTCTCCTAGAAGTTTGTGAGGAGAAAGTGAAGCAATATATGAATGAATAAGGCAATGGTTACACCAGTATGTGTAAATTGAAAGATGGATCATGATCTTTCAATGGATTTATTTCTCATATAATTTTCACTTATTTACTCAAGTTTAATTTTAGATTATAAAACAAATAGTATGTATTAAATGCTTCATTTCCTTTTTAGGTAAGTTCACCAAGTAAATAAGAATATAAAAGATAGATTAATCTTTAATTATTATGGTGAATAAATTGAAAGGTAAGGAAAAAGTCCAATGTAAAATAATGCCAGAAGCATGTTTACATCATCCTTCAATGAAAGAGGTATTAACAGGACGTTACTTGGATTGAATTTCTTGAAATAAAACTATGGAAGTTTAAAGGAAATAAATTGAATTGAATAAGAAAGTACCCGCTTCTCCTTCAGGTATATTCATCACATAAAAGTAATTTTTCAATATTACTTCTTGGGTATTAAATACTATATTCCACTCACATGCGTTTATTTAAATACGATAACCAATTAAGTATAGAAATGATACTAGAATTCAGGTGTACTCTCCAAGTGGATGAGAAAGGGTGATACCTAGGCTAGTGGTGATAAGTACATGACTTCTTTATTGACAAGTGAATGATTCATGTAGAATTATTATTGAGTATAACCAAAACAATAATCTCATGTGTACTTAGACATAAGGATATATTATTCTAGTTTGAGTAATTAATGTTGTCTTCGGTATTTAATACTCAACCAATAGTTCAGTAATACTTGAATCATTGGAAATATCATATGAATATAAAATGTAATACTTTTATACACAGTTGTGGAAAGATAATTATTTTCAAGTAAAAAATAAAAGTGTATTTTAAGGATATATCAGTCTTGGTATTTAGACTTGATAAAGATAAACACATTTGGTATTATTGATGCCTTTAGTTTGGATAAAGAAACCTTTAGAAATAAAGGTATGCCACAAGGATTTTGGAGTTGGTTCAACAAGTGAGCGTGAACTATTACAAGAATAATCCAGAGGTATATATATATACTTCATAATATTCCTTTAAGTAATTAAGGAATGGTAAAGTGAAGTATATGCATGGCCAGAAGATATGAGTTGCTTCAAGCCAGTATTCCAAAGAATATCTTGACCAAGCAATCATCAATCATGATAATGTAGCATGGAGTAATTCCTACATGCACATTACCTTATATACATCATGACATTGATGTTAATAAGGAGGATAGATGATAAAGTCTTACATGTTAACATTAATCAACAAAATTTAGCATGGAGTAATTCCAAAAAGCACATTTTATACATCAGAGTTATGATGTAAGTAGTATCAATGTTGCAACTTTCAAAAACTTCCATTATATTTCATGATGTGCTTTGCAAATAACGGAGATATCCCATAACCATATGCCAACTATCATGAACAATGGATAAGTCAAATTATGATGTAAATCCATTATGCCATCATACATGTGTTTAGATGAAAATATTTTGTCAGGTTAAAAAAACTTTCATCAAAAACAAAAATATAGTGCCTCTAAAGTAATTAACCTAACAGTTTCTTAGGATATTACATAAATCCCTGAGATAAAAAGTTGTAGTCAAGTGATGGACTAAATTTCTATAAAAGGGAGCACATCTCTTTTGATATAGTGGAAACAAGATTGAATTGGGTTTAGTAAATGCTCTAGATTCACATGTAGTTGGAATAGGAACTAGTTCCACAAGTGCATATAGAACAAAGTATGTTCCAGAGACACATACTGCGTAGGAAGGATAAAACCATGGTGATGATTTTTATATTCACTACGTCCAGTGATCTATTATTCATTGCGAATAATATTTCCTATAAGTAAGCAATATATGAAAATTAGATAATATTGAAAAAAAATCAATTAAAATTTGATAATGGATTCCATGTATGAAACTGAAAGGGACTTATTATTTTGAATTTTGTGGTGAGTATTCAAGTGACAAGATACATGGATGGTACAAGCGTAGTACCAATAAGGCTTGATTGGTTACACAAAATCGTTCTATCCAAATCCATTATAATTTTAATTGTCATCAATAATATCTATGATCATTATATTGAGAATTATATTTCATGACCACCAATCATGGAAGGTGTCTATACGACACAACCAGAAAGGAATGGTCACGTCACAAAATGCTAATAGTGGTTGAAAGTTACTGAAATCCAATTTAGGATTGAAGTAAGTAACAGGATAATAGATTATTCATTTGGAATGAATGTTTTCCTTGTTTCTACCAGAGGTTAGTGGGAGTGCCAATGTTTTCCAAGTGACATATGTTCAGTAATATATGAAAAATAGATATTGGTCTTGAAGTTAAGACCATAATGAATGAATTTATTCTCTAGTGATTGACTTAAAGTAGAAACCTAAGTTCTAGGGAATATGATCTACTGAGATGGATCTAAAGGTTGATTGGACCTAGTAAATCGTATATATAGTGACATGGTATTGAAAAAATAAAATCTGTAACAATTAAAGGGAGGAATTGTTACCAATGTCACATGTCATATATCTCTCTAGGTAGACATGTTCATGACATGGGAGGAGATTAACATGGTGAGTTTAAATCCATATGATCAAGTGATGGATTAATCATGTATTCCTTGATATGTACAAGAATTAATATTTTTGGGATAGTAGGAAAGTATCAGTTATATACAGGATAACTTCAATTGAAACGGTTAGAACTATCTAATTGTACTTAAGAAAATACAAATGATGTGTACCTAGTATGTAGATAAGTAAGGATACTAGTTTTTAAGGGACACAAACTAGTATTCCTTAGATCAATTGATCTAATATCACAGTTAGTCCAAGGATATGAGTGAGACAGTGTCATATAAACCGGTGGTAGCCATACCTACAATTACCAAGTACGTTGAAACTTCTATGGAAGCTAATAAGTAGTTATTAAATGAAACAATTTGTTCCAGTTCTTGGAATCACACCTAGTAAGAAAAGTATCATCATAATGTAAATTATGATATTCTTACTAGCCAAGATGTCAAGTTATGACAGTGGAAAAAAGGGATATACACCAGGATACCATATCTTGATAAGTTTTAATCAAGGAGATGAGGTTTCTTATAGCATAATATCCATGTGGCGGAATCATGGTGGACCTAGCAACTAAAGTCGTGACTCAGTGGAAACAGTATCTTAATCATTTGAGTGCTAAAAAGTTTGGTTAGAAAGTTGTCTCTAGTGAAAGTGGGAGTGTTGTAATAGTGGTTTCCCTAGACCCAACTATGCATTACTTTTGAATACCATATCATGTATATAGATATTTATACATGATTAATACTTACCATTATAGTGTAGAATTTTCTACATCCATTATTTAATGGTAATTTCCATAGTTTGATTGTCGTATCAAAAGATTATAGAAAATATTTGGCTATAATGAGAACCTTGAGATACTATGACAATAATCTTAAACTAAGGTCTTGTGGTCTAGATACATCTTACTGATTGGACACAATAGATGTTTGACTATCATGTGTTGGGGGATCATAATCATTGAGACTTCTTCTTAGGAAGTTTTCACTTGGTGATCTCAAGTAGTGAGATCATGAGGACTGACCTGCCAATAGGAACACCACATGTTTTAGGTGACATTGTTTGTTCTTATCTATGGAAATTTGTAATGGTATCCTAACTTGAGATCATTTTCAATGTGTTCCATTTGATCAGTTACTTTGATGCAAGGCGAAAACCATGATAATAAAATCGTGACGAGGTAGTTTTTGTTGGGTGCATCATTTGTGGCATGACATTGGTTGAATGGTCAAAAAAGGATTTGTCTCTTATAGGTTAAGGAAGTTATATATCTTGGTCCATGTTGATCAGGATGTTATTACCTTGATAAATCCATGACCATGGTTATCCAAGGTAAATACGTCCAGTTAGATCAACAAATAATAAAGAAATAAAATGTGCTTTCATGACCCTGGGCCTTTGGGATATGTAATGGGTATCCCTCTACCCTATCAAAAGAGGTCTTTTCTTTTCTTTAATAATAAAAATGATTCTTTGGCCCCAACATTTAAAAAATACCAAGATATTATATTACACAGTGTGTGTTTGTAGGTTGGTTGTCACTGTTGTGACAATCATTATCTCTTTAGGGGACATGATGGGTTGTTAGATCCTGCTCTTGGTCTGTGAATAGTATTCACTACTATTGAGATAAGGGACTAGAGGGTCACACACAATAGATTATTCAAGAATCTTTACTATTTGGTTAAATAGGAGTTTTGGATATGGTGGACCCCACCACTGGGGTTCGGGTTTTGTTCAAGAAAATACGATCACCAAATGAATAAATAAACTCATATTATTCAAGTTATAGATATTAGGTATTGAATTTATTTATTAAATTTATTTAAAAGTTTGAAGTAAATACATGAAAATATTATATGAATGAATATTAGTTTAAAATATTCAAGTTTCATTTAATATTTTTGGGAAGTACGAGCCGAGTTAATGGATCAGTTATTATCACATAATATATTTATTATATTACAGAAAATTGATAATAATAATAATAATAATAATAAATAATAAATAATATTTATGACTTATTTTAATATTCAAAATATTATTTATATAGTGTGTTAATTGATCAAGGGTCGGGATGGCATTTCTGGGTAATCACCATCACACTATAAATAGAGGAGAAGAGAGATTTTCCAATGACTATTCATGGACTCTCTCTCTACTTATCTCTCTCACACTATAGAGAGAGGGGATATGGATCTAGAAGCTCAGATCAAGCTATTTCTTAGGCATCGCAAGCAAGGCGATTTGGTGATTGTCAGAGTGTCGAAGAAGTCGTCGGATCTCTGCGCTAGCACCCAAAATTTGACAATCGATGCTCCCACAGTTTCTTGAAATGCTTGTGGATGGTATAGAGTAATTCGGTTTTGGATATAAACCAGGTGTTTTTATGTTTTTAATATTTTTCTTAATCTCTTTCACGTTTGATCCTGAGGAAGTAATCAGGCAGCGATTCACCAATGTCGACAAGTTCATATCGATCATCAGTGAAAAATTTTAAAATCCCACTTTGGGGGCTTCCACTGCATGCTTGATACCTTAATAGCGCACCGACTATTACAACACATTTAAAATGGTGATTTCATAAGAGTACTTATCATACTAAATGGTAATCTTAGTTACCCTCTATGATGAGAATCTTAAAGTGACATGACAGTATTCTTAAATATATGTTATATGGTCAGATGATGGTATTTATGGGATACAGATGATATAAGATATTAGGAATAGGAGGCTCATAAGACATTGAGACCTCTTCTCATGAAGTTATCCCTTCATAATCTCTAAGATATGAGGTTATGAGAACTGATCTTCCATAAGGAAATCTACATGTTTTATGTTTCATTGGATGTTCCTATCTATGGACGTGTGTAATGATCCTTAGACTTTATGATTGTTATTAATTAATATCATGAGTCAAGTACTTTGATGTATTTTATAAACTTTGATGACATGTGTTCATGGTAAAGTTGGATATGTTGGGTGTGTCATTAATGATGTGGAATTAATGAATAAGTCAAGGAAGGGTTTGTTCCTTTTGTTATTTAACAGAGGTTGATATCTCTAGTCCATTGATGGAAATGGAAATTTATAATAAATCTATTTCCATGGTGATACATCAACATGTTCATTTTTTAAAATTCAAAGAAATAGATTTTGAGCATATAGGATGATGATACGAGCGATGCAACTTACTTGAATGAGATATCGAGATGAATGAATTATATTACATGGTAAGTGTTCATAGGAGGTAGTTGTAGATTTGATGTATCCTTGTCTCTTTAAGGGTATTGATGTGTTTCTAGATACTTCTCTTATTCTATGAGTTATGATCACTGTAATTGATATGAGGGATTATAGGGTTATACACAATGTTTATTCACAAGATCCACTAATTAGGATGAATTAGAGTTCAAAATGAAGTGGGGGCCATGTGCGGGGACCAATAAACATCTAAGTGAATGATCTAAAGTAAATTAATTCAATTATATTATTTTTGTTTTGAATAATGATGATTGAATTTATTTCTAAAGGTATTTTAAAGTTTATTTAATTATAAAAGTTAATATGATAAATTATTATTTTTTGAATGAATGTCGCCCTATTCAAGTTTTGCTAAATAATTATGAGGGGAAACCTAAGTTAATGGATCATGCTTTATCACAAGGAATTTAATTATGTCACCAGTAAGTGATGAAATATTCAGGACAAGAATAACATGTTTACTTAATAAGTCATGGTGTTTTCAACCAATTTAATAGGTTTAACTTGTCCAAGGGCTTAAAGGAAATTTTGGAAAGTAAAACCTAACTATTTAAGATCATTTTTTAGCCATAAATAGTAATAAAAATCATTTTCATGAATTTGGAGAGATTATATCCTTTTCTATCTTCTTTCAAGATTCTGGAGAGAGAAAGATCAAGAACAGATCGATCATGTGATCTTATGGAGATCATACGAGTGTTATAAGGTCTTTGATCTTCTATGCTAGCACATAGAATTTGAAGCATGATGTTTGCAGAGTTGTGATACATGTTTGGATTATCTAGAGGGAATCTAATTTGGTTTATTTGAGCTACAGTGATCTATATAATAGAGGATATCACCAGGATTTTGGTGTTCCACAAAAGGTACTATTTTGATTTCATTTTTATACTTGAATTAATTTCATGAGATCGTTGGAATTAATTGGGAACCGCTTAACCGAATTAAGTATTTTATGATAGATTATGTGTTAAAATTGAAAAATTACTTTCTTTCATGATTTTTTTATGTGCATGGTTACTTAAATGGGATCAAAGTGATCATGAAATCATTTAAGTCAAATTTTAGATTAAATTTTCTAGAATTTGGAAAAAGAAATTTGATATGGTCTCAATGCCATAAATATCGCATCAATTGGAGTTTTTATGATTGATTTATGATCTATCAAAGATTGATGATATTTAAAAATCAATAAAACCTTTTATATATATATATATATAATGTCATTTGAAGACAATATTTGGTGCATTGGGGTCTCACTTGGGTCATCAGCACGTTGGGTAGTGGTCGGAGGTGTAGGCATCGTTAGGCAAGAAGTATCAGTAGGGGTGGGGAATGGGGAAGATTGTGCACATGGATAAGCATCATAGAAAAAAATGTTTTTTTTCAAAAAAAATCAGAATGGAAAGTGGTTATACCACCTGCATTAAAATTTTATCCCCCCACAATAATTGGGGGGTAGGCAGAAAAGGAAAGAACCTCATGTGGTGTGATTTTATGTATTTTTAAAAAAAGTTTTTATTTTTTAATTGGATGTGTTTCCCCATGATGGGGTGCCCTATTTGATCACTCGTATGTGTGCCCCACTTGAGGGGCACATTACTCACACCAGTCCCATATCCGGCCAATTTTCCCAACCCGAGTCGAATTGAGTTGGTCTAGATCTTACCCTCCTGATCTAGTAGGTCTGATTTAAGCCCTGTTTATTTTCCAAGCACTTGTTCGAGGTCCAAACTGGCCCAAAAAAATTGTAAAAAAATAAAAAATTAAATTCAGTTGTCTAGAATTTATTAAAATTATTTTGGGTTCCATGGGACGTATTAGTAATTGATTAAAAATCCATCAAGATGAATTTTAAAAAAATTATCTTTATTGTTCAATATTATTTCATTTTGACTAATCATGAGTTGAGACAAACTGTTACATATTTCGTTAATTATTTATTTAATTTAATTATTACATTTTAGTTTTAATATGTAATAATTATTTATTATTTTTATGATCTGTGAATCATCCCTCCATCTTTTAATGCATAAGGGTCTACATGTCCACATTTCAGTAATAAAATATACTTTTCACATCCTGAGTTCCCCTCACTTGTGTGTTAGTATACATCATAAAGATTGGAGTACATGATGATGTGGTTGAAGTCGAGAGTCAGAGCATAAACAAATGGGTGATATGAATAGGAGTTTGACGAGTGTTGTAATATGATTCAGGAATGACTCAAGGTATTCCCTTAGGGTCCTGGTTGATCCATTGTCTACTTGATGGATCAACCACTAGATAACATATCATGAGCATGTTATCATTTATTTATTTATTTTATGCATGTTTAATAATGTGAATGTGTAGATGTTATACAATCATGTAGAATAATTAACAAGCATACAAAGATAAAAATGGATAATTTTGTGATGAATGTTTCTATTTATGAATAGTTAAATATGTGAGTGCAATCACATAGTAACAAACATTCTAAATAGAAATGAATATCAATAACTAAGAGAAATAAATGATTATGAATAAATTATTTTATCAAGAAATGGTTAATTAATTATATAAAATCTAGATAATATTAACAAGAAAGTAAAGAGACAAGATAAAATATATTTACACATAAGGTATTAAAAATCCCTCAAGGAAATTTTAAGTGATTCCAGTCTTCCATTACCTGATTAATAATGAAACCATAGAAATAAGTATTTTCATGGATAATGTTTGGAAACTTACTTTTATCAGGGATTTATTATGAGGGTTTTAGGTTGACTTAACAAAATTAGTATTGAGTGTAATGGAAAAATTCAGTTCAATACAGTTTGGAGGCAAGTGTTGAGGAAATATGAATATGGGATTTCAAGATTGGTGAGACCACTCAACAGATAAATGAGCTACAAATTAATGCAGTTGGAAAGATCTGCCTCCCTAAAAACCTTCATGTGATTTACATGGCCAAATTATGGATTATGAGAAGGGAAATACGGATCTATACCACTATAATATCTAAGATATGGGATATTCTAAATCTAATGGTGAGGTTTATTATGATTTGATAAAATAGTGGGAAACTAATAAATAAAATTTATCACACCATCATTTTGGTAATGATGATAAAGTACTAAAATCTAATTTTATATTATTATAGAAATGGAAAGTGAAACCATGATAACACTATGATCTTTTCAGGACAAATACCATGTCCAGGCCGGCACATATTTTCAAGAATGGTACTTGTTTTTATACATTGCACTATTATCGGACACTTTGTATTATATACTAGTATCCATATTATTATTTAGCTACCTCAGTTAGAAAGAAAGGGTGATAAGGGTACCTATAGGAGTTACATGGATTTATAAATAATGGCAACTCATCTCCTAGTACTTGAGAAAAAGAAATAGAGGATTTAGATAAATGAGATTGTCAATACACTATTTCAACATAAATTGAAAGACGTGTATCTATCTGGTGATAGATAAGTTGTTCTTCCATATATAGAATTAGATATCCATTAATCTCATGTTATCACCCTTACCTTCTATTTACTCTATATTTATCAAGAGTCTTATGATAAATATCATGGAGAAGTTACTCAATAATTTTTTGACTATGCTTCTCCAGACAGACAAGGATTGGTAGAAACATGATTTCTCACCCCTTATAATGAATGAAGGCGAAGAAAAATTTGAAAATCTCATGATTAGTTTAGTGTCAATGGTGTATTTACAATTAATTTCAAAGAGATAAAGGATTCAAAGTCAATGCGTGGAATAGGAGGCTATTTTCTTCTAATATGAAAAGAAAGGTCATTGGAAGAGGAACTACAATGGATTGGAGATGAAGTAAGTGGTAGATTCTACTTTGGGTATATTAATCATTGTTTTTGGTATTTCAGTTTCACTTATTGGGTATTAAATATTTTTTTATTCAAATATAGGAACCAAGGAAGTTTAGAAACATCATAATAATTAAATGTGAATTCTCCCAGTGGTTGAGAAAGGATGAGTCCTATGCAATAGTGATAATCACATGACATCAGCATGCCTAGTGGATTGATTCTTGTAACACTATTGTTCTATATTGAGTGATACTAAAACATTTATCTCAATGTCTAGTTAGACATACTGAGATATTATTTCTTTTGAAATTAATATTTTTCTAGTACTTCATACTTTACAGTTTAAGTAGTACTTGAATCAGGGATATCCAATATTGGTAATTAATGATGAATATAAATATAAGACTCATACCTGGTTGTGGAAATATAATTCTTATCCAAGTAAAATTGATAATTGTTGGGAAAATTTCCTCAAGGTAACAATCTAGTATTTTTGGGTTGTTTGTGTTTGTTGAAAAATCAGGTTTCCAAGGTCAATTGTGGAGTTCCAGAGAGATTGTTGACACATTATGATGAAAAAAATCCAAGAAAAAGGAATGATACTTTGGAGGTGGTAAAAATAATTGTGTGTGCAAGGTGGCGTCATTTCCCGATGTTTTCCAAATTTTTGGAGTCCAAAATTTGAAGGATGGATCAATCACCAAAAAAATTGGATTTCTATAAATGACTCGTAAAAATATGGCAAAGTCATGGATTTCATGAAGATTGGAGTTTCAAGAAGGTATGGATCTTTGTGAAGAAATCTATTGTCATGAAGGTTGGGTTTTGTGAAGGCGTGGAGCATCGTGAATGCATGATGAAAATGGTACATCTCCATGACTAAAAGAATATTTGAGAATGGGAAAATTTCTCTGGTGCTTCATGAAGATGGGAGGTTCACAAACAAAAATGGATATCTTCACAAAAAGGTGATGATGAGGATGGAAGCATTGAGAAAGAGAGGAAACACCTATAAAAAGGCCTTTACCCCACTCATTTGAGTAGATAAATCCATAACGAAAATCCAAAGGATCAAAATTTGATAAGGTGATTCATGAAGGTTGTTCTTATGAAAAAATTTGTGAAGAAAGGAATCTCTCAAAGGCTATGTAAGCTAACCAAAAGTTTTAAGCCTCATGAAAGTATTGTGCTTCATGAAGCCTAAGTGAGCTTCGCGATAGGAGGTTTCTTTGTAAAGGATATGTGGGCTTCAAAAAAGAATTGAGCTTTGTGAAAGGAGGTTTCTTTATGAAAGAATTGAGATTCATGAATGTTCTGGGGTTTCTAAAAGTAGGATATTCTTGTGAAAAATTGGGTAGTTTCATGAAGGTTGTGTGAGATTTGTGAAAGTAGCGAGCATCACGAAAGTGTTCAAAAGGGGTTGTCTAGTAAAAAAGAGGTAAAGTGGTATTCCTCAAGTAGATGAAAGTATAACTTCAACAGAGAATATACCTACAACTGAATATATATTCATTATTTCTAATAAAGGGACCTATATGTCCATAAACTATGAGTGGATCCTTTCTGGAGAAGTGAGAAAATAAAGAGGAATAAGGTGATCCTTTCCACCAACAGTGATCCATTGAAGAAAATATTGAGGGAGTGACCTTTGGGAAGCAGTGAGTTTTCCATAAACATTATAAAGGTAGAGTGATCTTGGATATAGAAGTGATATATCCCGAACCATATTTTGGCAGTGAGCCTTAGTGGATTTGGTACATCAGCATGTGGTTTTTGTATGCTCCTTGTATGTATCCCAGTGAGGGTAAACCAAGTAAAGATTTGTGTGTCCTTGTGCTTGTACTTCTGCTTTACTTTAAATGCATCATCATTAGATAAAGAAGGAAAAAATAATATCAGCATAAACACTTAAGATAAAATAAAGTGACCCTTATAATAAAGAGGTCAAGATACAGTGGGGTGGGAATAATTTTGAAAAGAATATTTATACCCTGATTCACCCCCTCTCAGGGTATCTAATCCCCTTTGAGCCTAACAATAATAGTTATCAAGGATATACCCAGAAGTTTTTTTATAATCCTTGGAGATGAAACACTTAGGTATTATCGATATACTCACTTATTTAGTTTTAGAAAAAGAAACCTTTAGAAATATAGTTGAGCCAAAAATCTTTAAGAGTTAGTTCAACTTGACAATGTAAACTATTCTAAGGAAAATCTAGAGGTAAATTTATGTAATTCATGAGTTTCCTTTAATATATTTTAGGAATGGAAAATGGAAGTAATGAATATACTTGGTAAGAAGATATAATATTCTTAGGGTGGGTTTATCATGGTATATCATAACCAAGTATTCATCGATCACTTAAATAGTGAAGGTTATCCTAAACTCACATTACCTTATTTACATCATAGTGGTGATGGTAGTACAAGGTAGAAAGATGATGAGACTTGTATGCATTGAAATTATTCCATGATACCTTTCCAAACATGTTTTGAAAATATAAATATAAGTTATGATATGATAGGAGTCCATTAAGTCACAACCTTGGGTGTTTTGATGGGAACCATTTGTAAAGTTGGTTTTACCTTCAAATGTACATCAAGGAAAAATAAGGTGCATCTCAATTTATTATCCTATATCTATTAAGGATATTAAAATCCCCAAGATAGAAAGTAATTAATCATACCAAGTGTATTTCTATAAGGTAAGTACATCTCTTTTGAGATAGTGGGAATAAGGAAGACTTTAGTTGAAGCTTGGCTCTAGATGCATAAGTTGGCATAGGAACATTAAACTCCATAAGTATTAGTGGGAGGAATTGTTCCAGAGACACATACTATGTAGGAAATTCAAAACCATAGAGGTGGTTTTATATTCACTTATATAGGTGATAAATTATTTAGTATGACTAATAAATCCTACAAGTAGTAGTAAGTTACAACTAGCTATGATTGAAGAGATTTTATGAATTCAAGAATGGATTCCATGTACCAAAATCCAATACTGCATTTTGATAGTTCCTCCAGTTGATGTAAACATGTTAGTGGGAATTCAAGAGAAACTATACATGGATTGTACAAGTGTGGTAACAATAAAGGTCGATTGTTTATTTCAAGTATTTATGCTTAAATCCATTTTAATTATACTTGTCGTGGAAGCTTTCTATGATCATTATATTGGGTTTTGAATGTCAATGCCACTTTCCTTGTAATGACCCGAATCTGGAGCCCCTCCACTGATGCCCCGTACCCGGTTCGCCACATGACCTCAAGCGCATTTCCCTGAATTCCAGAGCCTGCCGACTAGCAGTGAGGTCCTTGGTGAGTCGGTGGGGAAACTATGCCCTCATTTGGTAAGGTATACAGTGAAAAAAACAACAGTCAACAGCGGAAGCAGTAACAACATGCATAACAACAGAAACCAATCAACGGAAGCAATGAATATATATATAGTAATGATGACAATAATGCAGCAGGTACAAGTATCTATGGAAAGCAGCAAACACAACAACGTGCTGGAATACAACTGAAATAAAGTGCAAAAGAAAAACAAAATAAACTCCTCAGCATTGCGAGCCCCAGCTCGGTCCCATGCTCTCCAGCTCCAGCGTAATCAAGATCCTGAAGTAGAAGGGCGCTTGCCCTTATCTATACCTACAACAACATAGTCTGTTTGGGCCCAAAAGCATGGCCCAAACAGGGTGTGAGATACAATCCCAGTAGGAAATCACCCAAAGATTTGTGCCTAACAGTCAATGAATACAAGGAAAATAATAAAACAAGAAGCAGTAAATAGGAAAGCACAAGCAGCTACAATTTCACAGTTCTAACAAAAAAAAGTACACAAGTAAACAACCAGCAACAAGAAGAAAACAGGTAACCCTATGGGTATCTCTCACAGCCTAACCCCTATGGTTCAACCTATAAGTACTAGCTACCATCTAGGAGGCACACACAGTCTCACCCCTCTGGTTCAGCTATGAAATTAAGCAGACTCTCTGGGGAAGCACTCACCGTCAATTCCCCCTATAGTCTCGTATCGTGCTAAAGGCTCTCTGGGGAAGCACTCAACGTCTATTCCCCCTGTGGCCCGCGTCGAGGAACTAAAGACTCTCTGAGGAATCACTCAACGTCAATTCTCTCTTTGGTCTCGCATCGTAATTAAAAGACACTATGGAGAATCCCTTCCGTCAATTATCCATTTGGTCTACTACTCAAGGTTCTCACAGTCCTTAGTGAAAGGTAATACCTGCTCAACGCACGCGTACATCGTCCAAGTAAATCTCAAGAAATACTTGGCTATCAATTAAGGCTCAGCAGAAAAACAAGGTAGTAGTTCCACTGTCCTACGACTAAGCATGGCAACTGGCAAAACGCCAAACAGGAAAAACAAGAATAGCAGATGTTCAAGGTATAGTAAAACTACCATAATCACAGGCAAAACATCTACTCTAGTAATCAAGAAAAGCAGGAAATACAAAAAGGGAAAAATAGGAACACGCAATACCCCGTTCAAGGGTATTGGTGGAATTTTCACAAAATATTCATCAACTTCCTACGTAAAGGCACAAACCACCTACCTCGATCCTAGGTGATCGATATAAGTGAACCATGATGACAGATTCCCCTTGGAACGACGTAGATATGAGAAAATGCACAAAATGTTCATCCCACGATAACTTGGAAACGAGAAGGAATCAAGAAACAAGACTCAACCAGAAGGTAGAGCTCACCACTATAATTCCAACACAATCGACCGTGCTCGGATCGGAGAACGGACAAAGAGGCAGGAGCTCGTCGAAGGTTCGGTCGTACGGTCGCTCTCAGGTGGATGAAATCTAGAGAATAAAATGGAATTGGGGGTTAGGCGTGACCCCGGTCCGTTTAGTGAGAAAAAAAAAAGAAAGTACACGGAATGTACTTTTAGAGTACACGGCATGTACTAGGTCCTTTCCGTAATCTGCCAAAATCGGCCTCCACGTCACCCCTACACACCATGTGTGTGGCCCAGGCATGGCCAGCACACGGCTTCGAGTCAGATTAGAGTACACGGAGTGTACTCAGAAAGTACATGGCGTGTACTTTGAAAATTTCCAGAAAATTCATTTTTCTTAAAAACTCCAGAAAAAAGGAAAAACATACCTGAACGAAGATCCAGGTTCTTACAAACTTCCCCCCTAAAGAAATTCATCCTCGAATTTCCCTAACGGGGTGTAGAAGAAGAATCCCCAAACAGTTCCAGCCACTATGATCGTACATCGGCCTCCCTCTCCCAGGTCTCGTCCTGTACTCGCCCGTGCTACCATAGCACTCGTACCAAAGGAACATACCGCCCACGGAGGACCTTCGTACTGCGATCGACAATCCGTATAGGATGATCCTCGAAGGACGCATTCGCTTCAAGATCGACTTCCTTGGGCTGAAAGCCGTGAGATGGGTCTGAAAAGTAACATCGGAGCTGAGAGACATGGAAGACGTCGTGCATGGCCCGATACCTCTGAGGTAGCTGCAACCGATAGGCGACCGATCCCACTCTCTCCACGACCTCAAATGGTCCGACATACCGCATTGAAAGCTTACACTATCTTCGAATCCTCTTGTGTCCCAACCTCGGTGCAATGCACAGGAAAACCTAATCCCCAACCTCGAACTCCAGAGGTCGTCTTCACTGATCAGCATAAGACTTCTGTCGAGACTGTGTCGTAGCTATCCTCTTTTGTATCATCTCTATCTGTTATGAGGTCTCCTGAACGAGATGAGGTCCCAGCAAAGCTACCTCTCCTGCCTCCAGCCACCATAAGGGTGATCAGCATGGCCTACCGTACAAAGCCTCGTATGGTGCCATCTGAATGGTTGCCTGGAAACTGTTGTTGGTGGTGAACTCCACCAGAGGGATATACTTCTCCCAAGAACTGCCAAAGTCTAGGATGCAAGCACGGAGCATATCCTCAAGCACCTGGATCGTGCGCTCGGGCTGGCCATCAGTCTGGGGATGGTATGCTGTACTCAAAAGTACCTATGTACCCAAGGCCTTCTGAAGTCCCTACCAGAACTGAGAGGTAAAGCACGCATCCCTGTCTGAAACAATGGAGTGTGGAACTCCATGTAGACGAACGATCTCTCGGATGTAAAGTCATCCCATATCATCAACACTGAAGGTCTCCTTAATCGGTAAGAAGTGTGCAACCTTCGTAAGCCTGTCGACAACAACCCAAACAGCGTCGTTCCCTCGAGGTGACCTCGGCAACCCAGTCACGAAGTCCATCGCAACATCGTTCCACTTCCACTCCGGAATGGGTAACTGTTGTAAAAGGCATGCTGGTCGCTGATGCTCTGCCTTCACCTGCTGACAAGTAGAACATCTCATGATGAAACCAGCAACATACTTCTTCATACCTGGCCACCAGTACTGGCGATGAAGATCCTGATACATCTTGGTGACGCCAGGATGAACTGCCCAAACTGAGGAATGAAAATACCGCATTAACTCCTCGCGTATGTCTGCTAGAACCCATACGCGTCCCTGGAAATGCAAGATCTCATCCTCTCCCACTGTCCATCCAGGAAGAGGGACCTCTCCTGAAACACTCTCCCGCAGGACTAAGCCTTCTGAGTCTGATAGCTGCCTCATCCGTACTCGATCAAGAAGTGTAAAGGTAACAGCTACAGAAGATAGGAATGTTTTTCCCTGTCTGTCGTGCACCTCTAGATGCATCTCAGAGAACAGAGCCATCAACTGCCACTCACTACTGGCCTCCTAAACTGCCTGAATCTGAGTTCTCCTACTCAACGCATCTGTCACTGCATTGCCTTTCCCCGGCGTATAGGCAAGATTGAAATTAAAAGACTGAAGGTACTTGGCCCACCTGCGCTATCTCAGGTTCAGATCCCACTGAGTAAAAATATACTTGAGACTCTTGTGGTCAGTGAAGACCACAAAGTGATCTCCCAGAAAATAGTGTCTCAAATAGCGTAAGGCATGAACAACAGCTGCCAACTCCATATCGTGTGTAGGGTAGTTCCTCTCATGTGGCCTCAACTGCCGAGACCCGTACATAATGACTCCATCCCCCAGCATAAGCACAGCTCCCAGCCCGATACCTAAAGCATCACAGTAAACAGTGTAGTTCTTTCCTGGATCCGGCAAGACTAGTATCGGTGCTGACGTCAACCTCCCTTTCAGCTCCTGAAAGGTTGACTCACAAGAATCTGACCATAAGAACTTTTCCCCCTTCTTGATCAGACCTGTCAAAGGTGCTTCTAGACGAGAAAAGTCCTGAATGAAGTTTATGTAGTATCCAGCCAGCCCTAGGAAACTCCGTACCTCAAAGATGTTCTTCGGATGCTCCCAGAAAACTACAGCTCTCACTTTATCTGGGTCCACTAATACTCTTGCCTCTGAGATGAAGTGACCCAAGAAGTGAATCTGATCCATCTAGAAGTGGCACTTCGAGAGTTTAGCATAAAGAAGATGCTCTCTCAGTGTACTCAGAATGATCTCAATATGCGTAGCATGGTCGTGTCAAGTGTGAGAGTATACCAAGATATCATCCACAAAGACCACGAAGAAGGATTCCAAGTAAGGATGGAACACTCGGTTCATCAGTTCCATGAAAACTGCAGGCGCGTTCGTGAGACCGAAAGGCATGACTGTATACTCGTATATACCATACCTTCTCCTGAAGGCTGTCAGAGGTATATCTGATGGTCTAATGCGCAACTGATGATAACCGGACCTCAAGTTTATCTTCGAGAACACCTAGACTCCTCGAAGCTGATCGAAAAGGTCATCAATTCTCGGAAAAGGATATCATTTCTTGACCGTCAACTAGTTCAGCTTCCGATAATCCACACAAAGCTGAAGGGTACCGTCTGCCTTCTTTGCAAATAGGACAGGCGAACCCCAAGGAGAAGTATTGGGTCGGATGAAACCCTTAGCCTGTAGCTCCTCCAACTGCTTCTTGAGCTCTTGCAACTCAGGTGTAGCCATCCTATAGGGAGTAATGGACACCGGTGCCGCTCCTGGAACAAGCTCAATAGAGAAGTCTACCTCACGCTCCAAAGGAAAACCTGAAAAGTACTCTGGAAAGACATCCCTGAAGTGATCCACCACTGGAGGAAAGTCCAACTGTGGAGTCCCCTGATCATCCAGATAAAGACTAGAAATCTAGGCCATCACCCCTCCTAGCCCAATATGCTCGAGTCCTACCTGACTCACCCGAACGTCCCACTCACCCTTATGAAGAAAAGACTCGCCCTCTGGTGAAATGAAACTCACTATGCGGTGATAGCAGTCGACGACTGCCAGAAAGAGAATCAACCAATCCATGCCAAGGATGACATCATAGCCTGTCATCTCTAGGATATAGAGATCCCATAAGAAGCGATACCCTGCAACCTCGATAGGGAACTCTCTACACTGGCATACACTAGATGTCCTCATCCCCAAAGGTGTGTCTAGTGTCAACGAGTTGGTAGAAGAAAAGATGCAGAGTCCAATGCTCTCCACAACAGCAACAGAGATAAAGTTATGCGTAGAAATAGTATCGAAAAGGGATGAAGATAAAACTGAGGCTACTAAAAGCGTACCTCAAAGAGTAGAAGGGTCGGGATCCTGCTCCTGATAAGTCTGTTCCATGGAGAAATACTGGAGCTGAACCTCCTTGCTGGTGCTGAGGAACTGGTTGTTGACCGCCACGGCCTCGACCTCCACCTCAGCCCGAACGGCCGGAAGAACTCCAGTTCCCCGACTGGTGAGAAACTGGCGGTGCTGCTCCTGAACGAGGAGTCATGGAAAAACCCTGGTCACCAGCTTCTGGTGAGAAAACCTGGAAGAAACGCTGAAGGTGACCCATCTTGCAGCAAGATCGGCACTCCACGGGGTCCCTCTATCACTGCGGCCTCGTGTGCCCTGACCGGCCACACTGGTATCATGTCACTTGTCTGCCTGACGATGCATCTCGCTTCCTCGGATCACCGCGTGTAGGCTCTATACGGCGCTTCTTGTTGTCATCTAGAGGAAGACTAGCTCTGGAAGCAGAACCACCCTGGCTCACAACTCTAGAGTCTCTCAGATTGCGCTCCGCAATCCGTGTCTGGTTGATGATGGAAGTAATGGAAGTCAGCTGGAAGATGTTCACCTGTGAGCGGATCTCCCTCCTGAGACCATCCTCGAACTTCCTTGCTAAGAACACCCCACTCCCATCCCAGAGGGGCATGAAGTGCTGAAGCTCGGTGAAACAAGTGTAATACTCCATGAAAGAAAGAGTACCCTGCTCTAATCTCATTAACTCCCAGGATCGGTCGGCCCTCAGGGTCTCTGGGTAGAAGTAGTCATAGAACACGCACTGGAACTCCTCCCAAACCATAGCCTACTGCTGACCTGCCTGTGAGATCACATCCCACCACCTCTTGGTGGAGTCTCAAAGCATGTAGGTGGCAAGCTTGACCCGCCTCTCTGGAGACGTCTCCAGATGCTCGAAGATAGTCAGCATGGCTTCCATCCATGACTCTGCAGCCTGAGGTCTTCCTTCCCCCGAGAACGTGGGAGGATGTTTTTGCTGACAAACCCACATCAAATCTGCCATAGACATGGCAGGAGGTGGCGCTCCCTAGAAGGCATGCATCATCCTCATGAAACCTTCATTGAACTGTGAATCTGCACCTACAACTGGTATAATAGCCGGTGCCAAGGCTGGCCTGACTGGAGGATCAGTAGGAAGTCCCTGATCAGCCCTATCTGGTGTCTGATCACTGCCCGACGACAGACGTACGACCGGAGGACATCCCGGAGGTATAGCTCTGAAAGATCAAAAGCACACCTTAGATCAGGAAAACAAGGACAGAGGACACAAGATTACAAAATGTAAATAGGGGAAGAAAACACACAGGTTTACAAAACTTGACTACACAGCATGTATAAAACTACACGGCGTGTCTTATTAACCCACTGACATGGGCGTGTACTCCTGCCCTACAAGTCGTGTACACTTCAAACTACATGGCGTGTTGCACCCACACATGGCGTGTACTTGAAAATTGTTCCCCTGCTCGAGTCTCCTTACATGTCTAACCCACACGGTCTGACTTAACTCGAGACTACACGGTGTGTTCTTAACACACACGGCGTATACTAGACAAGGCTTCGGCGGCCCGTGTTTGTGAAACACACGGCCGTCTACACGGCTGAACCTTACACGGCGTGCTCTGAACAAACACGGCGTGCATAGGCAAGGTGACCTTGTCCCGTTTTGTTCATGACACGGTCGGGTACCTGGAAAAGACTACACGGCATGTTCACTAAGGACACGGCGTGTTCTACCCGAGCTTCCTCGGCCCGTGTTGTTAGTGACACGGTCGGGTACACGGCTCCGAACTTACACGGTGTGTACCCATCGTACACGGCGTGTTCCTGAAGTTACTCCCACGACACTGTGTTCTGCTCACGCGGTCAGTGACACGGCCTGAACACTACACAGCGTGTATCCAAAAATTACACGCCGTGTATTCTGGGTTTTTCTGGGCAGTAGTTCAGAAACTACTCGGACTCCCAGAACCACTAAAAACAAGGGAAAGAGGTACCAAATTTCGATTCGTGAGGGCCCATACTCCCCGAGAATCAAATCTCGGCATCTCCTATAGTCACATACAAGGGAAAACAACAGATCTCTAACATAACAGCAGGGATTCTATCAAGCATCTATCACAACAGCATGCATAATCTACACAAATCCTATCACAACAGCATGCAATCGCTAATGCACCCTAGATGGCATGGCAAGAATGCATGGAATGTGATTTCTACAAGTTCCTATATGATGCATGATATGGCATAACCTCATCTCATCGGGTTGCGACAGAAATAGAACCGAAATATCAAAACAATAACCGCACAAGTCATGTGAATCACTCTAGGTGAAAACATATCAACCATAAAAACTCAAAACCAGCAAACTGCAATTAACGAGGTAGTATGGCCTTTCCCTGTACACGGGTTAGCTACTCCCAAGCACAGCTTAACACCAAGTACCGAATCCATCCTATCCCTAGCTAAAGTCTCCAAATAGTAAAGCAAGAGAAAAGAACCCCTCGGATACCACTTTGTAACGACCCGAATCCGGATCCCCTCCACTGGTTCCCCGTACCCGGTTCACCACATGACCTCAAGCGCATTTTCCCGAATTCCATAGGCTGCCGACTAGCAGCGAGGGCCTTGGTGAGTCGGTTGGGAAACTATGCCCTCATTTGGTAAGGTATACAGCGAAAAAAACAACAGTCAACAGCGAAAGCAGTAACAACATGCATAACAACATAAACCAAACAGCGAAAGCAATGAATATATATATAGCAATGATGAAAATGATGCAGCAGGTACAAGTATCTATGGAAAGCAGCAAACAAAACAACATGCTGGAATACAACTGAAATCAAGTGCAAAAGAAAAACAAAATAAACTCCTCAGCATCGCGAGCCCCGGCTCGGTCCCATGCTCTCCAGCTCCAGCGCAATCAAGATCCTGAAGTAGAAGGGCGCTTGCCCTTATCTATACCTGCAGCAACAAAGTCTGGTTGGGCCCAAAAGCATGGCCCAAACAGGGTGTGAGATACAATCCCAGTAGGCAATCACCCAAATATTTGTGCTTAACAGTCAATTAATACAAGGAAAATAATAAAACAAGAAGCAGTAAACAGGAAAGCACAAGCAGCTACAATTTCACAGTTCTAACAAAAAAAAGTACACAAGTAAACAACCATCAAGAAGAAGAAAATAGGTAACCCTCTGGGTAGCTCTCACATCCTAACCCCTATGGTTCAACCTATAAGTACTAGCTACCATCTATGAGTCACACACAGTATCACCCCTCTGGTTCAGCTATGAAATTAAGCAGACTCTCTGGGGAAGCACTCACTTTCAATTCCCCCTATAGTCTCGTATCGTGCTAAAGGCTCTCTGGGGAAGCACTCAATGTCTATTCCCCCTGTGGCCCGCGTCGAGGAACTACAGACTCTCTGAGGAAGCACTCAACGTCAATTCCCCCTTTGGTCTCGCATCGTAATTAAAAGACACTCTGGAGAATCCCTTCCGTCAATTCTCCCTTTGGTCTACTACTCTAGGTTCTCACAGTCCTGAGTGAAAGGTAATACATGCTCAGCGCGCGTGTACATCGTCCAAGTAAACCTCAAGAACTACTTGGCTATCAACTAAGGCTCAGTAGCAAAACAAGGTAGCAGTTCCACTGTCCTACGACTAAGCATGGCAACTGGCAGAACGCCAAATAGGAAGAACAAGTGTAGCAGACATTCAAGGTACAGTAAAAATACTATAATCACAGGCAAAGCATCTACTCTAGAAATCAAGAAAAGCAGGCAACACAACAAGGGAAAAACAGGAACATGCAATATCCCGTTCAAGGGTATTGGTGGAATTTGAACAAAATATTCATCAACTTCCTACGGAAAGGCACAAACCACCTACCTCGATCCTAAGTGATTGATATAAGTGAACCAAGACGAAGGATTCCCCTTGGAACGATGTAGATCTGAGAAAATGCACAAAACGTTCATCCCATGATAACTTGGAAACGATAAGGAATCAATAAATAAGACTCATGAATAAGGGAGATCTCACCGCTGCGATTCCAAAGCAATTGACCGCGCTCGAATCGGAGAACGGACGAATAGGCAGGAGCTCGTCGAAGGTCCGGTCGTACGGTCGCTCTCTGGTGGATGAAATCTGGAGAGGAAGATGAAATTGGGGGTTAGGCGCGACCCCGGTCCGTTTAGTGAAAAAAAAAGTACACGGCGTGTACTTTTAGAGTACATGGCGTGTACTAGGTCCTTTCCGTACTCCGCCAAAATTGGCCTCCACGTCACCCCTACACACCATGTGTGTGGCCCAGGCACAGCCAGCACACAGCTTCAAGCCGGATCATAGTACACGGCATGTACTCAGAAATTACACGGCGTGTACTTTGAAAATTTACAGAAAATTAATTTTTCTTAAAAACTCCAGAAAAAAAGAAAAACATACCTGAATGAAGATCCGGGTTCTTACATTCCTTGAAGGAAACCTTATGGAAGATGTCTATATAACACAACTATAAAGGTTTTGCGATATAGAGGAAACACAATAAGGAATAAAAAGTTTCAAGAATACATTTATAGATCGAAACAAGGATGATGATCAATATAATATTCATTTGGAACAAATTGTTTTCAGGTGCATACAAGAGGTTAGTGAGAGCTCTATGGTTTTCCAAGATATATGTGTTTGATAACATATGGAAAATATATTATTAGTCTTATAGTTAATTAATAATGAGGATAATTTCTCTAAGAATTACTAGAAACCTAGTTATAGGGAATAAGATCTACATAGGTGGATCTTTTGGGTTGTTTGGTCAAAGTCGTAGTGCATACTTTGACCGGATACTAAAGATCTTCAATATGGAACAATCCAAAAGAGTATTGGTTCCAATGTCATATAGTATATATCTCTCCAAGATATATGTTTCCTCAAACACAACAAGAGACAAATATGATGAATAGACTATATATGCTTAATATTACTTTATAAATCTATCTCACATGCCATGATATGTGTTGGAGTTGGTGTCTTATAACCAACTGTTTGTACTTTGATTACATGTATATTCAATTTATTGAATATTAATTAAACATCTTATTACATATTGTTCATTGTTCTGTATGTATTTAATGTAACAATGTCTTAGAGTATTTTTCGCATTGATAAGGTCATTGCAGTTCCCTGCTATGATAAGAACCTTAAAGCACTATGACAATATTCTTAATATAGTTCTACAGTTGGATGGTGTACTATGATGGGACACATGGTATTTAGACCATAAATTGCGACTACTAGTAAGCGAATAAGGCTTCTTCTCATGAAATTCGTACTTGGTAATCTCTAAGGAATGATATTGTGAGAACAGACCTTCCAGTAGGAATTCTGTATATTTTGGTGTTAAAGGATATTCCTATCTTTGAGCTTGTGTAATAGTTCTTAGAGTTTAATATTATCATTGATGCATGTCATGACTCATGAACTTAGAATTATTGACCAAAATCGTCACATAATATATTTTCGGGAAGTAGGGTACATTGGGTTCATCATGATTGACGTGTCGTTAATGGATAAGTTGAGTAAGGATTTGTCTCTTCCAGATTTATGGAAGCTGATATCTCAACCCTTTGATTGGAATTGAACTGTCACCCTAAATTCCATGGTCATACTGTAACGACATGTTTATTTCAGATAGTCAAAGAAAGATGTATTAGCATATAGTTTGGTGACATGGATTTGCAACATGCTTGATATATTGAGACATAGGAATTTTATTACACAGTGAGTGTTCGTATGTGATTGTCATCGTTGTGACATTAAGTTATTTCTCTTGGGTTTCTTGACTTGTTTCTATACAGTAATACTAGACTTTATGCAAGTCTGCCTAATGCCAATGAGAAAAAATACTAGAGAGTCACACACTAAGTGTTTATGTTGATCTCGATTAAATTCTATTTGAATTTAATTAATGGAATAAATATTATTCTCAAGACCAAGGAATAATTTTATTCAAGCTTTATTTATCACATAAATTAAAGAAATATTTATTCACCGGATTGTGAATAAAACATATTTATTTATTTTATTTAATATTTAAAAAATATTTATTTAACGGTTTATGAATAAAATATTTATTTAAGAGAATAAAAATATTTTATTTGGGTATTCAATAAATGCTGGAGGAGTTCGAATGGGCCAAGACTAGGTCTGATGACAAAATATTAATTAACAAGTTGGTTAAATAATATGTGTTATTGTGTAAGTTGGTGCATGCCACAAAATAATATTATTATTATTTTATTATGTGTAATGGGGTTTATTAAATATTA
Source organism: Viscum album (assembly GCA_963277665.1). Lineage (NCBI taxonomy): Eukaryota > Viridiplantae > Streptophyta > Magnoliopsida > Santalales > Viscaceae > Viscum > Viscum album. The sequence goes on from OY728147.1 coordinate 1,029,489,522, forward strand.
TTATATTATTTAATGTTTTACATGCATTAAATAATTATTTTAACCTAAACTGTAGCTCTATAAATAAATGGTTCTGTCTATTGTGTAGAGAATTGATCAGTGCAATCATAATAGATAATTCTTGCACACAACAAAGTCTCTCTCAACTCCTCTCTCTATCTCTCAAGAATGAGAAACACAAGACAGATTTCTTCAAGACCGAAGAATGAGCAATCAAGAATGAAAAACATAATACATTTGATTTGATGTGCTAGAACCTAGAGATCGAGTGGTGTTACTCATAGATCATAGAAGAACATGTAGATCACCACTGGAGGGTCTCTATCCTTGGATCCTCACAATGCAATGAAGGAAATTTGAAATGGTATTTTCAGAAGATCAACATTCATAAACGAAGAAAGAGACCTAAGACAAGGTAATTTATTTCTTCTAATCTAAATAAATTAATTATGAATTTAAAGTTCAAGATCCTCTCTCATGGTTTCGGGTATGGAAATATTAAAATAAATTTTATTATATCACTAACCATTGCACACTTTCGATGCGCTTGAAACCAACAAGTGGTATCAGAGCAGTCATGTTTAAATAAATAATTATTTATTTGATTTTTGATTCATATGAAATCATGGTTTAATTTTCATTTCTTATAATTCATTATTTGATCTGATTTGAATTAACATGTCTCAACAAATTAATCATGTTTTCTCAGTGTTTCATATTCTTAAAGGTTTAATAATAGATGAAGAAATACCGTAGATGCCATCGGGAAGTTCTAAATCTATAGTCGGTAAAACTAGGTTACATGGTGTGTAGCCAGAGTAAACATTGTGTATCCATGCACATTGTACCTAGATTCATCGAGAAGTTAACTACACACGGTGCATTTATTGCACACCATGTGCTGATCAGGCCAACCTGACATGTGACAAGTGGATACATGGTGTGTAGCTGACATGTACACACTGTGTAGTCCGACCAACACACTGAAGCCCCAGGCATGTGACTCGGATACATAGCAATCAAGGTACTTGGCGTGTAGCTGGGTTGTACATGTCATGTAGTCTCCCATTAAAGTACAGAATTAAAAATTACATTAAATTGAAAATTTCATCATTAAAACCTTATTTTATTGATTGGAGCACCCATGTGTATTTGATAATTTAATAATGGTTTTAAATAATATTAAATTCTCAATTTATTTATTGTAATTAATATGTCTTAATTTTTTCTTCCATTTATTTTCCATGAATGTCATAAATGATGGTTATCTCCAATTAAGTTTGGATGATCATAAAGATGAAAGGGAATTAATTAATTCATTAATTAATTAATTAATGAAAGCGCATTCATCATAAATAATAAATAATGAATAAATAAATAAATGCTAGCTGGTAAATTTTGTGTATTCGTTGCATGTATTACTGTTCATGATCTTGACCAAGACCTGTGTTTACATTGGATGTTTTAATTTAATTTATTGCATGGGTTTGAAATTATTTATTATTAAATTAAATATGATGGTATGCATGTCATCCCTCCCTCCATTATTATGTAGGACCAGTGTGTCCAATGATATTTATGTAATCCCCTTTTAACCAATCCTTTGGTTCCCCTCACTTGCATGTGAGTCATAAATACATGTAATTAATGGATTATCCCAAGGCACATAAAGGAGGTTCAAGATAGAAACATTATGATGTCAACTCATGTGATACACAGGTTGACAGGTGGAATGTTGTAACTCATGACAAGACCTGAAATAAGAGTTATTTCATATAGGTCAAAGGTTGTTTTAATATCTTCACATTAAATCAACCATTATATAAATCTCATGAATAGGTCATTTAATTATTTATTTATTTCTATCTATGAAATAATTTATTTTATGGATGAAAGACCACGATCGCATAAATAAATAAATTAATGTGAAAATATGGAATTTAAATAAATTTATTATGCATAAATGTTTTATCTAGAATGATTAATTAATTAACATTCACTAAATATTAAGAAGATATGTAAATGATAAAATAAGATAAAATGTATGCATAATAAATTAAATAAATGAATTATGTGTAAATATTTTATCCAACATGGTTAATTAATTAAGTATCATCTACTTAATATTAAAAAGACATGAAAAGTATAAAACATGATAAAATTTATACATAATTAATAAAAAACCCTCAACCTAATATTAAGTCAGACTAATCCTTTTGTTACTTGATTAGGAACAAAACTCAATAGAACTAAGTGTTTGACCAACCCTTGTTGGGACACGTATAAGGGGAGTTCTTAAAAAGGTTTTGGGTTAAATTAACCATTTTACATCAATAGGAGTATCCCTTGCTATACTTGGAGTAATTTGGAAGCAAGTTTTGAGAAAATTCAAGTTAGGATTTCAGGATAGGGAAATCCATTCAACGGATCAAGGAGCTACAAGATCGTAGTTGGCAAAGACCTGCCTACCTAAATACCTTCAAGTAGCTTGGATAACTGTTTTTGGGGTTATGTGAAGGGGCATATGGATCATTTCCACTAGAATGTTAAAGTAACTAGAAAATCTGAGTTCAATGGTGAGGGCTATTGGGACTTGATAAAATAGTGGGAGATTTAATAAAATTAATTATTTATTATTTCTCACATAATTTATAATCAAGAAAAATTAATAATAATATGCACTTTTAATTGAAGAATAAAATTTCAAGATCATCATCCACACTATCCCTAAGATAAATATTAGATAAATACAACCTCATAACTAGTAGTAACTTCTAGGAGTGGTTTAGATTCCTTCAGATTGTGCTATTCTAGGAACAGAAATCTTACGTGCTAGAATCCTCAATGTCTAATCAGTCTGCTATTAAGGAGAGTGATAAAGAGTTTATTGTATATGAAAAACATTTGAACAACGTAGCCGAAATTCAATGTTTGATGCTTTCGTCGATGTCTAGTGAACTCATAAAGTCTCATGAAAACATGGATTTGTATAGTATGTTTGAGAATATCTGTGGTCTTTACCAAGAGAGAGTTAAATAGGAATTGTTTGAGATTTCTAATGCGTGCTTTCAGACAAATATTGGAGAGTGTTCCCCATATAGGCCTCCCGAAGTCAAGCTCATTGGATACATTGAGCGCTTAGAGGTTCGAGGTTTTAAATTCCCCAAAGAACTAGGAACCAATATCATTTTGGTGTCACTCCCTCAGTGCTTTTCTAGATTTTTTGTGAATTTTAATATGAACATTGAGAGGTCTATGCTAGATATTATCACTCTTCTTCACCAAGTAGATAAGGATAAGAAGCATGAAAAATATTTCATCCTTATGGTGAACAAACTGAAAGGATAATAGAATATCTCTAAGTCCAAATCTACTTCACACCCTTCCAATAAGAGGAAGATCAAGGGGAAAAGGGAACGGGATGTTGTCTGTTTCATATGTGGCAAGAAAGATCATTGGAAGAAAAACCGCACACATAAAAATTAAGGGGAAGCTTCAATTGTGTTTGTTATCGAGTGCAATTTATCTATTTCTACAAATTGGGTATTAGATACAACTTATGGTGCTCACATATGTATTCAAATACATGAACTAAGTAGATTCAGAAAGATTGAATGAGGGTAGGTAGATCTACGATCTTCCAATGAAGTTAAACTTGTTGTTGTAGCTATTGGGGAATGTCACCTCACGTTGCCAACTGAAATGATCTTGGTTTTGAAAGGGTATATTTTGTTTCAACTATTATCAAAAACATTATTTCAATATCCAAACTAGATACGGATGTATTTATTTTAAAATTTGGGAATAAATGTTTGTTCTTTTATAAATATAACATTTTTTATGGTAAGGAACATTTAAATAACGGTCATTATGTGTTGGATTACATGAACCAAGTAATGGAAATTGATAATGAGATTACTTCACATGACTCATATCACACCCAACTTTGGAATCACCGAATAGGTCATGTAAATGAAAATGATTGACTAAATTACATTAATATGGATATTTAGATTCCTTTGAACTAAAACCACTTAGTGTATGTCACACATGTTTACAAGGAAAAATCACCAAATCCCCGTTTAGTAGGAAAGGTGAAAGGTCTAAATAGCTTCTTGAATTAGTTCATACTGATATTTGTGAACTATTTCCTATTAAAGAAATGGGTGGGTACTCATACTTCATAACTTCTACTGATTATTTTATTATATATGGATATGTCTACTTAATGTGGTATAAGTCAAATTATTTTGATAAATTCGAGGAATGAAAGAATGAAGTTGAGAACTAGCTTGGTAAAAAGATTAAGAAACTACACTCAAACTGTGGTGGATAATATCTTAATAAAAACTTCACTGATTGCTTAAGGGATTTTGGGATTCTATCCCAACTCACTTCTCCCTACACACCTCATTATAATGGTGGAAACTGAAGGTGGAACCGCACCTTTTTGGACATGGTGAGATCAATGATGGGTCATGCGGGTCTTCCATTTTCCTTTTGGGGATACGCGTTTCAAATAGTTGCACACATACTAAACCAATTACCAACTAAATTGATAAATGGTATTATATATGAATTTTGGAGTGGAAGAAAAACCATGTTGTCAAATTTACATGTGTGGGGAAGTGAAGCATTTGTTAAAGCCTCTTCAGGTAACAAACTTACACCCCAATGCACAAAATGTACCTTTATAGGATATCCCAAGGAAATAAGGGGATATTACCTATATGAACCCTCAAAAAAGGTAATAGTGGAAATACAAGCCATATTTATTAAGATTGAGAACATATTTAAAAGAGACAGTGGGAGCAAGATAGACTTCAATGAAGTTGAGGCTCAATGTACACAAGAGTTGGAACAGGAACAGATTCCATAAATCCCATGGAATAAGAAACGGTTACAGAGACACGAGTATTTCATAGAAGTATAAGAGAGGTTAGAGAACCATAATGGTATGGTTTTCTAGTCACCAAGGATAGTAAATCATTATTAGTTGATAATGATGATCCCTTAACCTAAAAGTAGAAAGAAGCCATGAAGTCTGAAATGGATTCCATATACCAAAACCAAGTTTGGATTTTGGTAGATCCTTCAGTGGATGTAAATATTGTTGGTTTCAAATGGGTATTCACGAAGAAACTGGATATGGAAGGAAAAGTCAGTACCTATAAGTCATGACTGGTTGCAAAAGGGTTTAAACAATGTCAATGCATTGACTATGATGAAAATTTTTCACTAGTTGAAATGCCGAAATCCATGAGAATTATACTTACCATTTCGGTTCACCATGACTATGAGATTTGTAAAATGGGTGTCAAAACAGTCTTCTTTAACAGGAAAAATTCAAAAAGATTTCTATATGACACAACCCGAAGGGTTTGTGAGTCCAAAGGATGCCAAAAAGATATGTACATTTTAAAAATCCATTTATGGATTAAAAGAAGCATCTACATCATGGAACATTTATTTTAATAAAGGCATAATATAATTTGGTTTCATAAAAAATGAGTGTGATTTATGTGTCTACAAACGTTTTAGTGGGAGTGTGGTCATTTTATTAATAGTATATGTTGATGACATATTACTCATTAGAAATGAAATACCAGTCTTACAGTCTATTAAGACGTGGTTGGATAAATGCTTCTCTATGAAGGAATTGGGTGAGGCAGTATATATTCTTGGGATCAAGATACATCATGATAGATCCAAGAGGTTTCTCAGCCTAAGTCAGAGTACATTCATTGACAAAATACTTAATAGATTTGGTATGGAACAATCCAATAGGGGATTGTTCCTAGCATCACATGACATTTATATTTCTAAGAAAATGTGTCCTCAGACACGTGAGGAAAGAAACAGAATGGAAAGGATTTCATATGCCTCAACGATTGGGTCAATCATTTATGCTTTTCTATGCACTAGGCTAGATGTTTCCTACACATTAATTACAGTGGGTTTATATCAATATGATCTAGGTGACCACCATTGGATGGAAGTCAAGACTATCCTTAAGTATTTGGGGTGTACTAAGGATGTATTCCTAGTCTATAGAGGATGTGAGGAACTAGTCATTAGAGGATATGCATATGCTAGTTTCCAAACTGATAAAGATGACATGAAACCACAAACGGGATACATAGTCATTTTGAATTGAGGTGTTGTGAGTTAGAAGAGCTCAAAGAAGGTTGTGGTCATAGATTCTACAGCAAAGTACGATCATATTGAGGATTTTGAGGCATCTAAAGAAGCAGTATGGATGTTCCACTTCGTCCAAGATCTTGACATGGTACCTAGCAGTAAAGATCCTATTAAACTCTATTGTGATAATATTATAGTGGTGGATCTCAAAAAAGAGCCAAGCTTACATCAGCGGATGAAGCACATACTTAGGAAGTATAATCTATTGATGGATTTTTCTCAGAGAGGTGTGGTTACAGTGACTAGTATATCCATAGAAGACAATGTGGTAGACCCCTTGACTAAAGTCTTGACTCAGAAAAAACATGATTATCATGTGAGGTCTAGCAGACTGAAATTCATAGGTAGTTGGCTCTATAAAAAGTGGGAGTTTTTTGTAGTTGGTGTCATAGGACCAACTATTTGTACTTTGATTACATGTATATTCGATGTACCAAATATTAGTTAAACATATTATTACATATTGTTCATTGTTCTATATGGATTTAATCTAATAATCTCCTAGAGTATTTGTCACATTATTAAGTTTATAACAGTTCCCCACTATGATGAGAACCTTGAAGTGCTATTACAATATTCTTAATATATTTTTGCAGTTGGATAACATACTATTATGGGACACATAGTATTTAGACTGTCAGGTTTGGGTACTCATAAGTGGATGAGGCTTCTTAACATGAAGTTCTCACTTAGTAATCTCCAATATGGAAAATTATGAGAACAGACCCACCGGTATAAATTCCACTTATTTTGGTGTCATTGAGTATTCCTATTTATGAGCATGTGTAATGGTTCTTAGACTTTAATATTATCATTAATTCATGTCATGACTCATGCACTTAGATTTACTGACTAAATTCATTGCGCAATATGTTGGCGGGAAGTAGGGTATGTTGGGTGTGTCATGATTAACATGTCATTAATGGATTAGTCAAGTAAGGATTTGTCCCTTCCATATTTATGGAAGTTGATATCTCATCCCTTTGATTGGAATAGAATTGTTGCCCTAAATTCCATGGTCATGGTGTAACGCCATGTTTATTTCAGATAGTCAAAGAAAGATGTATCAAGCATATAGGTTGGTGGTACGTATGTGCAACCTTCTTGATGAGATATTGAGACAAAGGGATTATATTACACAGTGAGTGTTCATATGTGGTTTTCTTCATTATGACATTAAGTTCTTTCTCTTAGGTGTCTTGACCCATTGTTAGACATTAATCTTGGACTTTAGTTAAGTTTGCCTAATTCCAACGAGAAAGAATCCTAGAGGGTCACACAATAAGTGTTTATGTTGATCTTGATTAAATTCTATTTGAATTTTATTAATGCAATAAATATTATTCTCAAGACCAAGGAATAATTTTATTCAAGTTTTATAAATAGAGTAAATTAGATAAATATTTATTCACCCGATTGTGAATAAAATATATTTATTTATTTTATTGAATATTTAATAAATATTTATTTACTGGTTTGTGAATAAAGTATTTATTTAAGAGAATAAAAATATTTTATTCATATATTCAATAAATTCTAGAGGAGTTAGAACAGACCAAGACCGAGTCCAGTAGAAAATATTAATTAACAAGTTGGTTAAATAATATTTTTTATTGCACAAATTGGCGTGCGCCACAATATAATATTATTATTATTTTATTATGTGGCATGAGGTTTATTAAAGTTTATTTTATTATTTAATGGTTGGTATTCATTAAATAATTATTTTAACCTAAACTCAAGCTCTATAAATAAATGATTATGTTTATTGTGTAGAGCATCGATCGGTGCAATCAAAATAGAGAATTGTTATGCACAACAAATTGTCTATCACTCTCCCTCTTGAGAATGAGAAACACAAGAGAGGTTTCTTTAAGACCAAAAATGAGTGATCAAGAATACAAAATTAAAGACATTTGATTCTCCATTCTATCACTCGGATATCAATTAGCATTGCTCGTAGATCATAGGAGTACGTTGGGATCACCACTAGAGGGATTATATCCTTGGATCCTCACAGCGCAATGAAGGCAATTTGAAAGGGTTTTTTTTTTTGGAACCAGGTGTGCAATAGAAGCCCCAAACAGGTGGGTTTTTAAAAAAATTCCACCAATGATCAATGTAAACTTGTCGACGTCAGTGAACAGCAGCCTGGTCTTAGCCAAGGACCACGCGTGAAGGATTTTAAGCACAAAAATAAACCGTAAAATACCTGGTTTAATTCTGAAGCCATGCATGTTGTCTGCTCGTCATTGGCAATCACTACTTGAATAATATGATATTGAACACCTCTAGATCATACATATGAACTTCAAGAAATTTTTGGGAGCACCATTCGTCATAATCTGGGTGCTAGCACGGAATTGTGACGACGCCTTCGACACTCCAACGATCACTGCATCTCTTCGCAAGCAATGCCTGAGAGAGTTCTTGATCCATGCTCCTTGGATCTAGATCCTATCTCTCTAGATCATGGGAGATAAGAGAAGAGAGATAAGTTCCATGAATAGTACTTGGAAAAAGCACCTCCTCTTCTATTTATAGTGCTTAATTAAAATATCTGGTATAGCCTCACCGGCCCTGAATACTTAACGCACTAACAACAACATTTTATGACTATTGAACTGAGTCATAAATATTATTATCATTTACTTGTAATATATTAAATATATTACATGACAATAATTGAGTCTGAAACTTGGCTCATCATTCCCAAAAATATTAATTAAACCTTGAATATTTAATATTCACCAATTAATATTTTTCATGTATTTACTTAAAATTCGTAAATATATTTAATAAATAAATTCAATGCTCATTATAAACTCGAATAACATGAACTTATTTATTTCATTGGTGATCATTTTTCCTTGGAAAAATATTGGACCCTAGTGGTGGGTCCCACCATGTCCAAAACTCTTATTCAACTGAATAGGGAAGATTCTTGAATATGCTATTGTGTGTGACCCTTTAGGCCCTTTTCTCAATAGTATTTAATAGAATTCACATACCAAGAGTGAGATCTAGCAACTCATCATGTCCCCTGAAGAGATAAGGATTGTCGCAGCAGCGACAACCAACCTACGAACACGCACTGTGTAATATAATCTTTTTTCCAATAATATCTCATAAAGCAGGATGCACGCATATGTCATTTCCCTTTTCTTGCTTTATTATTTGTTGATTTAACTGGACAGATTTACCCTTGACTGTCATGGTCATGGTCTTATAAAGGTACTTCCATCCATATCAACATGGCCTGAGATTTATTACTTTCATAACCCAAAAGCGACAAATCCTTTCTTGACCATTCAACCAATGTCATGCCACCAATGATGCACCCAACACAAACTACCTCATTGAAAATTCATTTCCATGGTTTTCGTCTTATATCAAAGTATGTAATCTAATGAAATACATTGTTAATGATCTCATGTCAGGAGACCATTACACATGATCGTAGATAGGGACATCAAATGACACCCAAAACATGTGGTGTTATTATTGGAAGGTCAGTTCTCGTTATCTCACTTCTAGATATCACCAAGTGCGAACTTCGTGAGAAGAAGTCTCAATGCTTATGATTCCCCAGCACCTGATAGTCAAACATCTACTATGTCTAATCAGTTAGATGTATCTAGACCATAAAACATATATATAAGATTAATGTCATAGTATCTATAGATTCTCATTATAGCATGGGATTTGCTATAACCTTTTGATATTACAATTAATCTTTGGACATTATCATTTCAATAGTGGACGTAGAAAATCCTACACTATAATGGTAAGATGAAATCATGTATATCTAACTATATACACGATATGGTAATCAAAAGCACTAAATAGTTGGGTCTAGGGTACCCACTATTTCAACACTCTCACTTTCACTAGAGCCAACTTTCTAACCAAACTTGTTAGCTACTCACATGATGAACATCATGTTTCTGCTGAGTGATGGATTTAGCTACTGGGTCCGCCATGGTTCCACCGCATGGATATTTTTCTTTTGCGACCTCATCTCCTTGAGTAAAATTTCTCAAGATATGGTATCCCAAGTATATCTCACTTATCCACTGTCATAACATGACATCTTGTCTAGTAAGAATATTATAATTTACATTATGATAATAGTTTTCTTACCAAGTGCAATTCCAAGAACTAGAACAAAGTATTGTATTTATTTTCTTCTTATATATATTAGAAGCTGCAATGTACTCAGTATTTGTAGGTATGGCTACCACTGGCTTATATGAGCTTGTCTCACTCATCACCATATCCTAACTGCGATAGTATATCACATTGATCTATGGAAGACCAATCTATATCCCTGAAAACTATTATCCTTCTTTTCCATTTACTAGGTACATATCTTTTTTACTTTCTAAAGTATAATTATATAGTTATGACTGCATCCCTTGCAGTGCTCCTGGATATAACTGATATTTTCCTACTGTAAAATATACCTTGGCAATATCAGTTCTTGTAAATATTATAGCATATGTGATTGATATGTCGTTACGACGTATGGATTTAACTTATCACATTTATCTCTTCTCATGTCCTTGACATGACAACCAGAAGAGATTATGCCCTGTGACATAGGAAACAATTCATCTCTTGAATTGTTCCAACTTTTATTTTTCAATACAATGTCACTATATGTATGATTAACTATGACCAAGCAACCTATAGATCTACCTCAGTAGATCATGTTCCCTAGAACTTAGGTTGCTAATTTAAGTCAATCACTGAAGAATAAATTTCATTTTGGTCTTAACTAAATGTGATACCAATGTCTATTTTCTATATGTTGTCGAACATACTTTGATTTCGAAAACCTTGATGCTCCCACTAACCTCTTGTAGACACATAGAAAACATTTGTTGCAAATGTATATTCTATGATCTTGTTTCTTACTTTAATCCTAAACTGTATTTCAGTAACTTGCAACCTTTATTAGAATTTTGTGATGTGACTATCCCTTTCTGATTGCATCGTATAGACACAATCCACGATTGGAGGACATGACATCCAATGAAAAATAATTTGATCATAGATATTATCTATGACAAGTAAAATTTTAACCGATTTAGGCATAATGACTTGGTGAAACTAATAGAACCATATTGGTACTGTACTTGTACCATCCATGTATCAATACACTTAAATACCCACCACGGTATTCAAAATAATAAGCCCCTTTTCACTTTGATACATGGAATCTATTAATTGAATTTTAATTGGTCTTATCAATTTTAGCTAATTTCCAGACACTGCTTACTTGTAGGGAATATTATTCACTTTGAATAATAGATCACCGACCGTAGTGAATATAAAAACCATCATAATGGTTTTATCCTTCCTACACAATGTGTCTCTATAACATACTATATTCCACATGTTCTTGTGGAACTAGTTTCTATGACAACTATTTGTGCATCTTAAGTATTGACTAAACACAAGTCAATATAGCTCCCACTATCTCTAATAGAGATGTGAACCCTTATATAGATATGTAGTCCATAACTTGACTACAACTTTTCTATCTTAGGGGTTTATGTAATATCCTAATAAATCGTTAGGATAAGTACCTTAGATGCACAATGTGTTTATCTTAATGCAAGTTTGTTTGTATCCGAACAAACTATTTTCATCCAAACACATATCCTTATGAAATAATGGGTTTACATCATACTATAACACGTATGATATCCATTTTTCATTACAATTGGCATATGGTTGTGGGATATTTCCATTATTTTCAAATAATTTCATGAAATATAATGTAATTTGTTGCAGGTTATAACATTGATACTCCATACAACATAACTATGATGTATAACATATGCATTTAGGAATTTCTCCATGCTACATGTTTGTTGATCAATGTTGATATGTAAGACTTTATCATCAATCCTCCTAATTAACATCAATGTCATGATTTCGATAAGGTAATGTATTTTTAGGAATTGCTCCATGCTATATTATCATGATTGATAATGTTTGGTTGAGATATTCTTCGGTATCCCAACCTGAAGCAACTCATATCTCCTGACTATGCATATACTTCATTTTATTATTCCTTAATTACTTAAAGGAATCTTATGAATTATATATACCTCTAACCTATACTTGGAATAGTTTATGCTTACTTGTTGAACTATTTCCATAAGCTTTGTGGCATACCTTTATTACTAAAGGCTCCTTTGTCCAAACTAAATACGTTGATAATACCAAAAATATTTAGTTGTTCTGAGCCTAAATACCATACTTGGTATATTCATGATTTCCACTTTTAGTATTACTTGACAAATAATTATCTTATCATAACTGGGTATAAGTATTACGTTTATATTCATCACTAATTTCCTATGATTCATGTATTACTGAACTAGTGATTGAGTTTACCAAAACAACATTCATTCCAGAACCTAAAAGAATGTCTCCTTGTGTCCAAGTACACATTAGATTAATGTTTGTGGTTGTACTCAATAATAGTTCAACACGATTTTTTCACTTGGAAATTAATAAGTCATGTACGTCTCACCACTGACCTAGGTATCGCCCTTTCGCAGCCACTTGGAGAATACACCTGACTTTTAGTAATATTTATATACTTACCTGGTAACTATTTTTAAATACACATATGTAAAAAATCATATAGTATTAAATACCCAAGTAGTAAAAAAACATTACATTGATGAATATGCCTGATGTAGAAGCAGTAACTTTCTTCTTTAAGTCTATTTATTTCTTTTAAACTTCCATAGTATTATTTTATAATATGCAATTCAAATAATCTTTGTTAATACCTCATTAATTAAAGGACATTACAAATGTGTCATTGAAATTAAATTACTTTGACCTTTTCACATTGTCTTTCAATTTATTCTCCATAAGAATTAAAAATTAATTGTCTTTTATTATTATTCACTTGGATAACCTTACCTGGATAGGTAATGGAGCATTTACTCAATACTTATTCATTTTGTAACTTAAAATGAAACTTGAGTAAAGGGGTCAAAATGATATGAGAAAAGGATCCATTTAAATATCATGATCAATCTTTCAATTTACACATGCCGGTGTAAACTTCACCTTATTCATATCATTGCTTCACTTTCTCCTTGCAAACTTCTTGGAGATGAGACTTTATGTTATATCATCCATGTCCTGGTGTAGCGACTGTAACTGACACCAGATGTTTATGAAAGCATAATGATATAACCATCATATGATTTTTACATTAGTCTCTTATAAGTAGTTTCACCCTTGCTTATTGAGGTGGTTTAACAGTATTGGGGAAATTGGCACCTTGATTCTCCTATATCAAAGTATTATGCCCACGCGCCTATATTATTCATGGATACTCGTGTCAGTGAGGACATTTACTTAGTTCAATATTTATCGCAATTTAAACTTGTGGTATAACGTGTCATTTTTTCTAAAAAAAATAATTTTAGTAGATGAGTTCCTTTTATCATGATTACTAGTTAATACATTTTCATTAATTACTTAAATCATTTAATGTCTCCCACTATTTTATCGGATTCTATGAACCCTCTGTGCTAGAATCGGAATACTCTGATTCTTGAGTATTCTAGTGGCAAGGATCTCGTAACCACCCCTTGTAGTCTATAAGTTATGGCTACACCACTACTTGGAGGGTTCTATGTGGGATTTTGGCTGGCTGACCGCTTTAACTTACGGCTCCTCGATCTGTTGAGTGAAGTCACAACTTCTTAAAATTAGAACTTGATTTACTCATTGTTTGCCTCTAAAATTAAAACAATCTAGATATGGATATTTCTTTGCTGCAATTTTAGTTAACTCAACCCATTATTCTTATAAGGACTCCACAGTAGTAAGAGGAACCCTCAGCTATGGTATGATTGGCACCTCAAATAGCCGGTTTTGTCGAAATTTGAATGACGGGAGGCTGTTATGAATTAATACATCTTTGAGGTTTTTTTTATTTTTAATGTGACGAAAGAAATAATTTTATATTTTATAAGCACGTATTATGTGATCATACTCACAACTGAACAAGCAAGAAATATAAATTTCATCGTGTCACATGTTCATTTTATCTTGCATTCTTGTTTATTATTATACTATGTGATCGCGCAATAAATTACACATGCACAAAAATAATAAACCATGCAGAAATTAAATGAAGACCTAATCATGAGCCGGTTCTAATGGTTGATCCATTGAGTGAATGACGGACCAACCAAGACCCTGGGGACAATACCTTTAGTTGCGTGGCTTGCAACTTGAATAGTAACGTATGCTCATCCAATGCATCTAACTCCTATCTGGTGCGTCTCCGTCACTTAGTGCGAAGTGTGTCATTTTTCTCTCGTCATTATACAACATTACTCGCACACAGGTGAGGGGATCTCGAGAAGTAAAATTACAACTCTGAGAATGAGCACATAGGACCTTATACATATAATGGCTCTGAGACGACATGCAGATCGCCTTTTAATTAAATCAAACTAATTATTACAAACTGGTATACAATAATAAAAGAAATAAATACACTATACATACATTGGTCGGTACCATTTAATTAATTTAATTTTAAAACTAAAATTAAATTAACTAACTAGTTTAATTAATCACCAAATAAATTAATTAGGCTGAAATAATTATAAACTAAAAAATAATATTTAGTTAATTTAATTCTGAACTGAAATTAAATTAATTAATTTAATTAACTTTTCATTCAAATAATATTATTTGAGCCCCATAAACCCCAGGCAGGGCCTGTACGGGTTGGGGAGAATCTGCTCCGGCCCTGGGCTGTTCCGACCCTGTGCAAGGGTGTTCGGAGTCAAGCATGTCTGCCCACGCCAGTTTTGGGATGGGTAGACCTGCTCAAGAATGTTTTTGGATCAATCCAAGTCCAAAGTGCATGAGGGATTACCTCACAGAGACCCACTCCATCCAACGCGCATCCATGCAGGGCCTGTACGGGTTGGGGAGAATCTGCTTCAGCCCTGGGCTGTTCCGACCCTGTGTAAGGGTGTTCGGAGTCAAGCATGTCTGCCCACGCCAGTTTTGGGATGGGTAGACCTGCCCAAGAATGTTTTTGGATCAATCCCAAGTCCAAAGTGCATGAGGGATTACCTCACAGAGACCCACTCCATCCAACGCGCATCCATGCTGGCTGGTCAGTCCAACAAGGGGGTTGTCCGGCAGGGCATCAGTCTGTAGGCGATGAGAGTCACTGGCGTTGGGACAGGGCACGGTGACCGATGCTGCTGGGCATGGTGGGGCAGCGTGTAGATGCGGCTTCCGGGAGTAATTTTTTTATCTGGGTTTTTAAAAAATTAAAATATGATAACAGGGGTTAGGGTTCGGATATTTTTAAAAATGGGTCCGGGATGCGTGAACGTCGTTCACGCATCCCGGACCCCGGCGTAATGCGTGAACGCCGTTCACGCATCCTCCCGAGAGAAGAGATGCGTGAACGGCGTTCACGCATCTCACAAAATACCTAAATTCCCCTTAAAATGTATAACTATTAATTATAAAGTAATAAACTTATTATAAAAATTAAGAAATATTAATAAATATCAATTAAATAATATAAAATATTGAAATAATGTTAATAATTATTAATAAATATTCATGAATAATAGATATTCATTAAATAATTATTAATAGAATGGTTTGAGTATTCTCTAACATATATTGAGAAATCTATAATCTTAGCATCTTTCAGTCACTCACGTTATCTCAACATGTTGTAGTTAAACATCTATTTCTATAAAGATCCTCATATGGTTCCATTTGTATTCTAAAGTGGAAACTTAATTTTTATACTTTCTAATACTCCTTTTTCATTGTTTTTCTGATTAAATATTGGTATATTTGTGAACAAATGAGTTACATGAAAAACATATAGTGATTGTGATGAGTGAACCATGATCACATCATCACTATGCTAAGTTCTCCGAGTTTCATTTCTAGATCCAAGAGTAATATTTTTTAAGGCATGTGCTCTCTAAAAAATATCATTTTATCTAAATAAGGTGGAAGAAGTGATGTCATGGACATGACCTAAGTTTTGAGATGCATACTCAATAATCTCACTCTTTAGATTGCGTACCAGTATAAATCGTTTCCTTTTATAAAGTCTGAATATGTATCTTCTCAAAATTGGTCAAATGAACTTCTAATTCATATTGTAGTTTTCAATGTTGTCCATAAACAACCATAAATGTGAAATCATGCTCAGAGTGTATCAATTATTAACCAAGGGTAGATAATCAAAATTATCAATGAAATTCTAAATCCTGCACATACTTCACCAAATATATTAAAAAGTTCAAGTGAAAAGATAAATCTCCCCTTTTCATCCCATATTTCCATCAATCAAGCTCTCCCCCTTAATTGAAATGAGAAATATAATTAAGAACAATGGATAAAGTGTGATTGGAATACCTCAAGTTTCAACTTCTTGAGATGATATGAATTTCAAGATTTTTCAGGAAATAATCCTTGGATTTTAGCTCAAACTTATTCTTGGAAATAGTTTCTTTCACAGTTTTCTTAACTTCATTGTTTTGCATATTCCCAATGGAAGATTTTCCAACTATTGTTCCATTCTTCTACACTTGTTGTGGCCTTTTATTCTTATCAGCATATGCATTTTGCATGGTTGGACTGAACCATCACTCATCATAACTGTGACCACTTCTATTGCAATTCAAAATAATTAATATAATTAATATTTATCATTTAATTTAATCATATTATTTATTATACATATATATATATATACATTGGTAGATAATTTGATAACAGTAAGACACTTATTAAAGGTATAATAGAAGTCTAGATAACAGTAATACACATACAAAATGTATCATAAATCAAATGTCAACCTAATCTACGCCTCCGGTGTGGATGCTTCTCTGTCCCACAGTTAGGTGTATACTAGATGCATCCACGCCGTGTCTGTCTACGTCTGTGCTCTGGCGTACACTGCGCATCCTCATCGACAGCCACCTCCACATCCTCCTGTGTGACAGATGGTGGATGTACAGTCTCACCGCCTGTACCCTGGCCTGCATCTAAGGATAGTGGAAGCTGGCTGGAACTCTCACCAATATAGGAAGTAGATGGCTGCTCTGCTGCGGATGACTGCAATAAAACATCGAACTCAATCCAGTCAGCGTCTGTAAGTACCTGTGGCTGTGCCTGAGAAGCTGGAGGAGCATATGACTGATCATGCTGAACACCCTCCTCCAGTGGAATAATATCATGTGGCTGAGCAAGCTGAGCATCCTCATCCTGTGGAACAACAGCATCCATAATAGGGTCGTCACCCCCAGGTACATCTATGTGAGGCTCAGCAGGCTCTGCGGCCTCCGCAGCAGGCTCCGCAGCCTCCGCAGCAGGTGGTGGATCAAAGAAAATGCCATGATAAATCTCGTCCATCGACGGTAGCATCTGTCGTACAAGGCTGTGAAAATATGTTGGGTCAAAGGCAGCTCTCTCCACTGGATCAGACATATGAAGTAGATGAAAAATACGAGCATCCTGTGAAAACAAATTCTGTTGTTAACTAATTTGAATAAAAAATATGTTGAACAGTGAAAGGAAGAATGCATACCAAGTCATGGAAGCCTCGTCCGTGCCGTGTCAGAAATCTGACAGGAGACCTGATGTACCAGCCTGCATAATCCATCTGATCCATCAAATGAAAGCGTACTGTCCCTGCCCCTCACAACTGGGACTCTCGTCGCCTGTCCCATAACGCAACATATCTCGCATGGTAGCTCCTCCAATCAAAATCTCTCTTCCCTGACATCTTCAGGGAATGCAATGAATCCAACTGACTGGGCGGTTCAGAAACTGGCTGAAGGAATCCAAACTGTCTCATAACCCTATCCGTCTGATGCCACTTGACTATATGAAAATGAATCAGTGGAACCATGCAGGAGCCGATATCAAGCATCATTGTACAGTATGGGGGCAGACTCTGAAGGATATCATCTGTATATGGAATCCATGTAATCTGAAAGAAAAAATGAATAATCAATTAATAAATGAATAGATGTACAGTAAAGAGTAAAGATTTAACAATATAAATAATAATCACTTACATCGTCTGGTCGAATGCTGTCTAACATAAGTCTGTAGGCGTGAACATCATGTCTGGGAGAATCTGAATGTCGATGCACATGACTCCACCTGTAGATAACATTTTTTTTACATTTCATAAAAGAATTTTATACAAGTAAGTTAGATATTAGAAGGAATTAATAACATACCAACATCCACGTGGAGCCTCTGCTACAATATCTACGGGTAATGGCGCACGGGCATGTGGAGCTAAACGAGGTATGTGCTCCCATACCCACATCTGTAGAAGAACCATGCATCCTGTGATCTGCATCTTATCGATGCGACATGCGCTGCATAGGGCTCTGTATGTATATGCTAGGCAGGCAGACCCCCAACTATATCGGCCTGCCTGGTCCAAATCCTCTAAAAAAGCTAGATACATCAGGTGCACAAAAGTAGTAGAGTGGTCAACAAAAAGTGTGCCACCGATCAGCCTCAAAATATATGCGCATGCAAATCGCAGCACGGTGACATCATCAGCATCATCTGGTAAATGTGTGAAGTGCTGGTCTAACCAAGGCATCCGCAATCTACCACCGACGATGGTCCTGCCATCATCCTGGACCTCTATGCCCAGAAGTCTATGAACAAGCTCAGGCAAATCTGATGGAACTCGGCCTGTCAAAGCATGTCCGTCGATAGGGAGGCCCAACATAATAGCCACATCCTGCAACGTAATAGTCATCTCCCCCTCACTGAAATGGAAAGTATGCGACTCTGGTCTCCATCTCTCTACAAGTGCGACAATGAGCTGATGATCAAGAAATGTGAAGTCGCACATCGCTACTCCATAGAATCCAGCTCGACGAAGATGTGGGACGATAGCGGGAGGTGGTGCAGTATGATGGAAATGGTGAGATCTACGTACACTCAAGGGAGCCACAGGACATCCCTCTAAAAGCAGTCGTGATACATGAGTAGCCTGAGATGTAAGCAATGGAAAACCTGCCATCTGCACACATGATATCATCGTTACTTATTAATAGTGGAATCATGATATATTCATTTTTATTTGGTGTCACAATCAACATTAGCCTAGTCTCACAATCAACATTAGTTAAGGATGCTCAGGCACTCAGATGCCATTACTAAAACTAGACATCTTATAAGAAAACCATAATTTAAAAGTGTAAAATTAATTATTTCTTCTTATTTGTGAAATTACGTTTGTTAATTTATCCATTATCCATTAAATAACCATTAACATTATTCCACATTAAAAATTAACAGGAAAAAGTGAAAAATTAATTATTTCTTCTTATTTGTGAAATTATGTTTGTTAATTTATCCATTATCCATTAAATAACCATTAACATTATTCCACATTAAAATTTAACAGGAAAAAGTGAAAAATTAATTATTTATTCTTATTTGTGAAATTACGTTTGTTAATTTATCCATTATCCATTAAATAACCATTAACATTATTCCACATTAAAAATTAACAGGAAAAAGTGAAAAATTAATTATTTCTTCTTTTTTGTGAAATTACGTTTGTTAATTTATCCATTATTCATTAAATAACCATCAACATTATTTCACATTAAAAATTAATAGGAAAAAGTGAAAAATTAAATATTTCTTCTTTTTTGTGAAATTACGTTTGTTAAGTTATCCAAAACAAGGCACTTGAACTCCTCCAGAAAAAGTACAACTCACGCTCTAGAAAATTATATTTATCACAAAAATAGAGCAGGTACACAGACTCGATCATGGATGATGAGATTTGGAACTCTGTCCTGCCACTTGGGGACATCTCTTACGAGTATGTCCTTTTGCGTGGCAGATACTGCATCGTATTCTCCCTCCTCGTTGCCGAGGCCAATCCATCTCATTTCTGATGCGAGTTGACTTCGGTCTTCCTCGAGGCCGCAACCTAGTAGCATGAAGCCAATAATTTTAAAAATGACACACATTGAAAAAATTATAAATGATACCAAAACCGACTTATGAAAACCTGGAAATATCAGGGACGATGGTCAGTTGATCAGCAGGCAATGTGATAGAATGGAAGTACCAACAGGCATCCAAGCAGCACTATAACAGTTAACCAAAGTGCTCATGTGATACACCGGGTCAACATATGGCTCCCATGATATATTTACCGAAGCGCAAGCTGTAATAACATGTACACATGGATATCTCAATGCCTGAAAGCTGCCACAATCACAGTACCTGTTATCCAACATCACGACAAACACTCCACCATTAGTGCATGCACCCTGGTCGTAGCACTTTCTTACCCGAAAACTCCTCTTTTCCCTGTCAAAGGCTATAACATTCCATCATGAAGCCTCATTCCGTATTCGGTCAATATCAGTTTGAAAATGCTGAGTAAAAAGCATTCAATTTTCCATCCTCTGGTAGGCCTTTTGGGACCGGTCAACAAAGTAGTGAACACATCTAAAAAATGTCTCTTGCACTAACCCTGTGATTGGGAGTTTGCGCACACCCTTGAGGACCCCATTTACGCACTCCACTATATTAGTGGTCATATTCCCATATCTCATGCCACCATCGTATGCTAATGACCATTTTTCCTTTGAAATTTGTACCATATATTCATATACCTCCTCATTAACTGTTCGGATCTCTTCAAGACGTCGATCAAACCTTTCTTGTTGGGGTTCATATGCTGAAAGCATAACATAATAATGTATTAAAATGGATAGTAAATTTTGTTAAAAAAAGAAAGTTTAGAAAACCATACCCAATTTGAGGATCGCCTTCTTTATGGCCTCATCTCTAAACTGCTTATGCACATTACTTGCAATATGTCTAATGCAATAACGGTGATAAGCATTCGGCTCAGTCCAAGAAACCCCATCACTACTCACGGCCTCTATAATCGCTCGATGACGATCAGATATCAGACACACGCCCTGTTTCTGCGTGACATGAACACGTACACATGCCAAGAACCAGCTCCAGCATTCAAAATTTTCTTTTTCAACAACAGCAAAAGCAAGTGGCAGAGGAGCGCGATTACCATCCTGTGTGGCAGCAATGAGTAGAACACCTGTATACTTTCCATAAAGGAATGTGCCATCTACCTGAATAAATTGTTTACAAAAGGGAAATGCAGTAATGCACGGTCTGAATGCCCAAAAAATCCTATTGAACTTCACCTTTGACCGATCAACTAGATGATTTTGGGATACATACTCAACACTGTCCAACTGATAAACGATCTGATTATTGAGAGACAACAATTCCATAAGCTGTGGCAACAACGCATAAGACTCATCCCAATCACCATACACTTTTACAATGGCTTTCTGTTTTGCATTCCAAGCTTTGTTGTATGATACCTTATAGTTATACAACTGTTGAATTCTTTCCTGAATAAGGGCAACAGGAACATCCTGACTTGTTCGTATCATCTCACAAATAACAGTAGATATAAACTCTGCATCAAGAGAAGAGTGATCTTGTGCCAAGCTGGGATGCAGACAAGTGTGTGGGCCTTCTAATTTGGTTATCTTCCAACATCCATAACATTTATCAAATAGTGCTCTTAATCGAAATTTACATTCTGACCCATATTTTTCACAACGAATGAGATATTTGGTCTTCTTTGACTCATAAACCACAAATGTGAAATGTCGCTCAATGTGGTATTTCTTTATCACATTTTTCATGACCTGTTTACTTTCGAACTCCTGCCCAACATATATGGCATTATCATTTGATGCAGGCATATTCCCTATAATGTCAGGGAATTCAGAAGCTGGTGTAATGACATCCCAATCAAAAGGTTGTTCACGAGACATTCCTCCAACTAAGGAACTCAAAACTGAAGGCTGATTACCACTAACTGGTGGATGTAGTGGATGTCTGTCTCTCAAAGGAACCTCAGAAGGTTCATTTCCAACCACATCATCTCCTGCTGACTCCCCAGATTCTTCTTCCTCAGATAAACTTTCTTGCACTATATCAGCACAGAAAGGGATGTCATCTACATTTCCTTCCAAATTTTGATGATCTTCCTCATTACATTCTTCCACAGGAGTCGTATGAGAAGGAGGCAATGAAGAAGACTGTTGTGAAGGACCGACTTCTATAGAGGTCACAAAGCATGGTTCTGTAGTAATCGATTGCATCACATCAATATCAGAAATGACAATAAATAATTCCATCAAACCATTAATACACTGTTGCCTGAATAACTAAGAAGCCTCCATCCAATCCTCATCATCGACTATAGGGTAGTCGATGTGCCACATACGCTCAGGATATTGAAGATGTCGGTATCTAATTGAAGTGATTGCTTGTCCTGCACTCAATTTTAACCGACTATGAATCTTATTACGAACTGCATCCAATGTCATACAACCATGGAGATTTACCACTTTGACAGGTGGCACACTGTAGCTAAAACCCTTCTCGGTACAAATTACCTCACTGTTGCAATATATTTGAGCAGACATAATTACCTATTAAAAAAAAATTAAAAATATTATACACTACATTAAAATTTTAAATTATTTAATTTGGTTTTGAATAATTGATTATCTTGAAACTTTTTTATATATTGATTTATCACTGTTAAGGTATAGTGATTGTGATTTTAGCACAAAAGCAAATTTAATATAATGTTTCATAAAGTTTGATTACTTATGAATATATAATCATGACTTGATCTTGAGACTTGCGATTAGTTTATCATTATCTGATAAACTAACCAAAATTTATATGGGTAAACCCCTGTCTCTATTATCAAATATTGCAGCAACCGCCAATCTCCTGTCAAACAGCAACGCCTCCTCTCGAAGGAGTTCTCAAATGCCTCTTCGTCGACACCTCTTCGGGGATGCCTCTTCGTCGACACCTCTTTGGGGCGTCAGTCTTTTAATTACAAATTTACTCACATGCATGTGAGGGGGTCTAGGGGTATGAAATACATAAATTAATTTAAACGGACACGCAGGTCCTTACACTTACTGAGAGATGACTCGCAGGTCATCAATGCCGAAAAAATGCAATTATTACAAATTGAATAACAACATACACAAAATAAAACATGCAATTTCAATTATGCATGGTCGGTCATCTCAAGATCAGTCATCACTCATACCGTGTTTTTTGGTATATTTATTATATTATCCGTATTATATAAAATCTATATTAAATACTACACCTCTTTTACAAAAATTTAACTTCATGTGTATATATATATATATAATTATTAAAAACATTAAATAAATTTTATTATAAAATAAACACTTGTGTTATTTTAAATTTTATGAAATTGTAATGTTTTTTGGGCATTCTTCTACTTTTCAAAATATAAGTAAATATATTTTATACTTTATTGATTAAAAATATTATTACTAGTAAATATATTTTATATTTAGACAACAGACATTCAAAAAATTAAATCATGCGAACATTCAACATCAAGAAAATTAAATCATACAAAACATTTCATGCATAACATATGAAATAAATAAATCATACACACAATTAAACATACAAATGAAATAAATAAACACAATTAAACATACAAATGAAATAAACATTTCATGCATAACATATGAAATAAATAAATCATACACACAATTAAACATACAAATTAAATAAATAAACACAATTAAACATACAAATGAAATAAATAAACACAAATAAACAATTAAATTATTAAATAGAAATTTTACCTCAATAAAAGCAGCAAATATTTGTTGAGAAAGAATTTCTGCAGAGCTTCGCAACAAAAACCAAAGGAGAACAATGGGTATTGGGGGGGGACCCCTCCTTTTATAAAATATCTCGGCCGGATGCGTGAACGCCGTTCACGCATCCTTTAGCTCGTCCGCGAAGGATGTCTGAACGCCGTTCACGCATCTTTTCCCGCGCAAGGATGCGTGAACGGCGTTCACGCTTCCTTTAGCTGGTCAGCAAAGGACGCGTGAGGATGCGTTCCAGACCCATTTTTAAAAATATCCGAACCCTAACCTCTTTTATCATATTTTAATTTTTTAAAAACCCAGAAAAAAAAATTACTCATGGTGGGGCAGCGTGTAAATGCGGCTTCCGGCAAGGGGAAATCCGGAGGAATGCCACCGCGGTTCAGTAAGGAAGAGGCGCTGCCGGCGACGGCTGGTCCGGCATGCTGTGGGAGGGTGTGCCACTGCGGGTAGAGGTAGAAGGTTGGTCTGGGAGGTGTCATCGCACTCAGGAGGGGCAGCCAGGGTACTGCAGCGCGGCGGAAGAAGAACCCGATGGTCTGGCAGGGTCGCACGCTACATGGTGCACCGCTGCGTGTAGAGGGGAGTCACGCTGGGGTGGCGCCGAGATGAGGGGAGCTGGAGGAGTTCGTCCGACGGGAGGGTTGGGTGTGACGGAGCCGGTGGGCGGTATTATGCGCCTGGAGCAGGAAGGGAGGGAGACAACTCATCTGGGGTTGGCCCGCTTCAGCGGGGTGGAAGGGAGGAGGGCAAGGCAGAGATGGGTTTCATGGGTTAGAGGTCGAGCGCAGGAAGCGGCTGCAGGGGGGCCTTGGTGCGACGGCCTGCGAGGCACCGGGTGCTGCAGGTTGGCAGCCCTGTGGGGTGTTGATTCGTGAAGAGGAAGAAGACAGGGGGCCGCTTGGCCCCGCAAAAAACATTTTTTTTTTGGACTTGCTTTACCAAGCCCCCCCCCATGACTTGTATTGTAGGTCACCCTTTGCACCCCCTTTTGTCAAGACTTGCTTTGCAGGTCTTACCTTTTTTTTGAAAAACTTAACCCACAAAGGTGGGTCATCTCCCCTTTCTTTAAAAATTTCCAAAACCTAATAAATAGACTTTAGAAAAATAATAATAATATTATAATATTATAATATTATAAAAATATTATAATAATGAAATTATTATTATAATAGAACAATTATTATTATAATAAAATTATTATAATAATTATTATTATCAAAACTCACTGGAAAACACTATTCCGATGTAAACAAGGGATTCGGAGAATTAAATTGAGATTCATAGATCTAAAACCTCATATATTTACTGGTGTTAAATGCAAGCTAAAATTTCAGATGACCGCAGAATGGTCATCCGATGTCGGATTAATACATGGTCTATGGCATTGGGACCGTATTGATGCCCTTCATTATATTTTATAAAAATTTAATTTATTTGGATTAAAATCGACACGCGTCACTCTGATACCACTTGTTAGAACTGGGCGTGCAGCAAAAGCCCCAAACATGTGGATTTCAAAAAACAATTACATCGATAATCAATGTAAACTTGTCAAAATCGATGAACAGTAGCCCAGTCTTAACTGAGGACCACGCGTGAAGGATTTTAAGCACAAAAATAAACTGTAAAATACCTGGTTTAATTCTGAAGTCGTGCATGATGTCTTCTCATCATTGGCGATCACTGCTCAAAGAATCTGCCATCAAACTTCTCTAGATCGTCCACATGCACTTCAAGAAATCCGCCAGAGCGTTGTTCGTCGTAATCCGGGTGCTAACACATAATTGTGATGACACCTTCGATGCTCCAACGATCATTCCATCGCTTCGCAAGCAATGCCTAAGAGAGTGCCTGATTCATGCTCCTTGGATCCAAAGCCTCTCTCTCTCTAGATCATGGAAGAGAAGAGAAGAGAGATAATCATCATGAATATTACTTGGCAAAATACCCCCCTCTTCTATTTATAGTGCTTAATTAAAAATACTTGGTATATCCTCGCCGACCCCGAATACTTGTCGCACTAACAATGACATTTTATGACTACTGAATTGAGTCATAAATATTATTATCATTTACTTGTAATATATTTAATATATTACATGACAATAATTGAGTTCGAAACTTGGCTCATCATTCCCATAAATATTAATTGAACCTTGAATATTTAATATTTTCCAATTAATATTTTTCATGTATTTAATTAAAACTCATAAATATATTTAATAAATAAATTCAATGCTCATTATTCTAAACTCGAATAATATGAACTTATTTATTGCATTGGTGATCATTTTTCCTTGGAGAAATACCAAGCCCCAGTGGTGGGTCCCACCATGTTCAAAACTCTTATTCAACTGAATATGGAAGATTCTCGAATACGCTATTGTGTGTGACCCTATAGACCCTTGTCTCGATATTAGTGAATAGAATTCATAGGCCAAGAGCGGGATCTAGAAACCCATCATGGCCCCTAAAGAGATAAGGATTTTCATAGTAGTGACAACCAACCTATGAACACGCACTATGTAATATAATCTTTTTGTCAGTATTATCTCATAAAGCAGGATGCACTCATATGTCATCGCCCTTTTCTTTATTGGTTGTTGATTTAACTGGATGGATTTACCCTTGACTACTATGGCCATGGTCTTATAAAGGTACTTCCATCCATATCAACATGGCCTGAGATATATTACTTCTATAACCCATAAGAAAAAAAAACTTTCTTGACCATTCAACCAATTTTATGCCACCAATGACACACCCAACACAAACTACCTCACCACGACATCATTGTCATGGTTTTTGTCTTGCATTAAAGTACGTAATCAAATGACATACATTGGTGATGATCTCAAGTTAGGATACCATTACACATGATCATAGATAGGAACATCCAATGACACCTGAAACATGTGGTGTTCCTATTGGCGGGTCAGTTCTCATGATCTCACTTCTAGAGATCACCAAGTGTGAATTTCATGAGAAGAAGTCTCAATGATTATAATTCACCAACACCTGATAGTCAAAAATCTACTGTGTACAATCAATTAGATGTATTTAGGCCATAGAACATATATTTAAGATTAATGTCATAGTTCTAGAGGTTCTCATTATAGCATGGGATCTGCTATAACCTTTCAATATGACAATTAATCTTAGGACATTACCATTTCAATAGTGGACGCAGAAAAGCCTATGCTATAATGGTAAGATGATGTCATGTATAGCTAACTGTATACACAATATGGTAATGAAAAGTACTGAATAGTTGGGTCTAGGGCACCCACTATTTCAACACTTTTCAGATGATCAACATTTATCAATAATGAAATAAACTTAAGATAAGGTAATTACTTTATTCCAATATAAATAAATTAATTATTAATTTGACATGCAAGATCATCACTCATGGTTTTGGGTATAGAAATATTAAAAGTATTTTTAATATATCGCCAATCACCACTTGCTTTTACTACACCCAGAACCAACAATATGCACTAAGGTTTGATATTGTTTACATGTAAAGCATGGAGAGTGAATATCAAACACAACTAGGAGGACTGCAATAGCTGGTAGTTAAAACAATATGGAAGTGCTTTAACAAGTAAAACTGGACAACTGATTACAAAGAATAATAGGTATATACTCGGTAATATCACCTCTTGAGGGATTTTCTTGAAGGGTGATGTTGTAGTAATAAAAACAACCAAAGTGCGGTAAACCCAGCAATTATATCCATACTCAATAGAAGCATGTTTATTATGTGAGGCTAACTAGTTGGATAGTTAGCAGTTGGCTCTAGTGTAAGTGGAAATTTATTGGAGTTGGTTCCCTATAACCAACTACTTTGTTCTTTTTATTACCTATATATTCATGGTTTTGAATATTAATAAAGTTCTTATCACATCATGATTATTCTTATACATCGCATTGAATGTGATGATATCTTAAGTGTATGTGTCATGCTAAAAGAACATAGAAATTCCCCGCTATGATGGGAACCTTGAAGTGTTATGAAATTATTCTTGAATATATATTCTATAACCAGATGGCGTTGTCCGATGGGACACAGATAATATATACTATCAAAGGTAAGAGGCTCATAATATATTGAGACTTATTCTCATAAAGTTTTCCCTTGGTAATGTTCAAGAGATGAGGCCATGAGAAGTGAATTACTAGTAGGAAACCCACAAGTTATATGTTTCATTGGATGTTTCTATCTGTGAACGTGTGTAATGATCCTTAGACTTTAATATTATTATTAATGTATATCATGAGTCATGTACTTTGATAAATTTCTTAAACTGTGATGACATATATTCATGATCAAGTTAGATATGTTGGGTGTGTCACGAATGATGTGACATTAATGAATAAGTTAAGGAAGGATTTTTCTCTTGTATTCTTTAACAGAGGATGATATCTTTGGCCCTTTGATGGAAATGGACCTGTCTAATAAATCTATGGCTATAGTGATAAAATTATGTGTTCATTTCTAAACATTCAAAGAAATATATTTTGAGCATATAGGTTGATGACATAAGTGATGTGACCTTATTGAATGAGATATCAAGACAAAAGAGTTATATTACAAGGTAAGATTTTGTAGGTGGTAGTCATGGCTTTATCATTATCTCTTTAGGGTTTATGATGTGTTTCTAGATATCGCTCTTGGTTTGTGAGTTAGACTCACTGCTAACGATATGAGGGCCTAGAGGGTCACACACAAAGTGTATTCGCGAGATCCTCTAATTCAGATGAATTGGAGTTCTAGATGAAGTGGGGCCCACGTGTGGGGACCAATGAGTATTGAAGTGAAAGATTGTAGGTAAATTAATTCAATTAAATTATTTTGGTTTTGAATAATTATAATTGAATTTATTTCCCAATGTATTCGCAAGTTTACTTAGTTATAAAAGTAAATATGAGAAAGTATCATTTTTTGAACAAACGTCGCCCCATTCAAGGTTCGTTAAATAATTATGAGAGGAACAAGACGAGTTAATGGATCATGGTTCATCACGTGGAATTTAATTATGTCATCAGTGAGTGGTGAAATATTCATGATGACCGCGACATGTTTACTTAGTTATTCAAGCATTTTGGTCCAATTAAAGGGGTTTAACTTGTCCAAGGGCTTAAGGGAAATTTTAGAAGGTAAAACCTAACTATTTAATCTTGTTTTGAACCATTAATAGTAAGGCGAATCAATTTCATGAGTTTGGAAAGTTTTTCTATTCTCTGTTCTCTCAAGATTCTAGAGAGAAAAAGATCGAGAATAGATCATCCAAATTCGGGGATCGGTCATGTGATCTTATGGAGATCGTATGAGAATTGTAAGGACTTATGAATTTCATGCGAGCACCTGAAATTCAAAGAACAATGTTCATGGAGCAGTGATACATGTGGGGACAATCTAGAGGGAATCTACTTTGGTGTCTTTGATCTACGATGATCTGGAGAAGAGAAGATGTCACCAGGATTATGGAATTCCACAAAGGTGCTATTTTGATTTTATTTTTGTACTTAAATTAATCACATGAGATCCTTGGCATGAATCAGGCATTGATTAACCGAATAAATTATTTTATTATAGATTCTGAATTCATGCTTTCATTGCATGCTCGGTTCCTTCACCTGCAGGGTGTAAGTAATAAGCCTAGTATGACACCACCTAATGAGTCCTTAGTATAATTAAAGTAGATATATGAGAGTTTATGCACTGATAGAAATAAATATTTAACAAGTATACAACTATATCGAGTCAACATGCGTTAACCAGGCCACCACAAACCCCGACCATTCCTGCTTCAACTCCATGTAGGAAGAGTCACCTCATACCATAAGTACGACCCAGAGCACGAATGATACCTTCTCACTCAAAGTACGGCCCCACATCAAGTATCGAATTGTCCCCTCTCATCAAGGGAGGTCCCACATCATGTCTTGGGACTTCCCCTCTCACTTGGTGGAGACCATCCATCAAGTCTTAGACTATCCCCACTCACTCAAGTGAGGACACACATATAGTACCAGACCATCCCCTCTCACTTAGGATAGGTCACTCATCAAGACTTGGAACATCCCCCCTCCCTGAGGGTATGTCACACATCAAATCTCAGACCATCCCCTCTCACTTAGGGGAGGTCGCACATCATTATCACCGGCCCAACCCTCTCACTCAAGAAGACCTCAACATCCACGATCCAATGTTGCCACATCACAATGCATTTCCATCTCACTCAGGATGATGTCACAACCATCAATTCTAACATACCTCAATATAAGCAACAAGAAGAAAAAATAATGAAGGAATGAAGAAAAATCAGCACTAGATCAATAACATATCCCAATCATTATAGTACCATAAGGATAGCTCATTAGCCTCTCCTTAACCAACCACTCTAGGTTACCCACATTAATCATATCTATGCACCTTTCACCTTTTCAAGTGAATGAACTCATCACCCATACCCAAATACAGATCTGCTAGGTCACCTTGGCCTTAACCGAGCCTGAACAACCCACTCTATGGCCAATTCACCCAGGTTAATAGTCCTACCTATAGCCTTAGAATGAGGCTTGTATTCCCCATTTTCAATCTATTTTACCCATAGAGACACTTCAAGGGGTCCACCGTAACAATTTGAACCCACCCGACTAGATTGATACCAAAAGCAGAACACTACCAAGATAACTCATGCATCCACATTCAAACCATGTCATACAACCGCATATGAATGTCATAACATGGAAAGGACATCCTACCTCAATATTAAGGGATAACACTTTCCAATCCAAGATCTTTGATTCAAGACTATTGTACTGAAGCCCAAAAATCATCTCCAAACCCTCATAATTAGTGATTTACAAAGGAAAACCAAGAAACAGTGGGAGAATAAGGAATCAAGGGCATAAACAAGCTTAGAATTACCTAGAGAATATTACCAGTACAAACAGAACTTTAAACAGGAAAGAGAAGAGGGAGGAGGAGCTTAGGAAGCCATGGGAGAGACCAAAATCGAGTGAAGTTTGAGTGGGGGTCAAGAGTGAAGGGAAGAGAATGGGTCCAAGGGGAAATTCTAGATCTTCCCTTTAAAAAAAATTCCATCAGTTAGGTTGCACTATTACCATGATGGTCACGCTACAATGCATCCCCATTAGAGCAACTTTACAGTGTGATCCTCTAGATCACGGCGTAACCACCCCCAGATAGAGGGCCTGAGACCTATCAAGTCATCATTACAGTGTGACCTTAAGTCTCACTATGTAATGGACCACCTCATGAATGTCTCATGAAACAACCCCCACTACTGCACTCTAACCCTTCCCAACTCTCTACTATCACACCGTAGTTCCCTACACCACATCGCGACCTCTTGCCTGCTGTAGAATTCCTAGCCCCAAACCTACCTGATTCCCCAAATCCCTATCTCAGGAAATCATCAATACCCCCAAATAGCTCGAACTCATCATGATACACATGATTCAACAGAAATTAAACAAAATATGCATGTTGTTGGTGCAATGGTTAATGTGGCTTCAACTCCTTGAGGTTCCCTTGAGTGGTATCCAATGTGGAAATAATTCCATTATTCGTGTTTTCGCACACTAAAGAATTTACCATATAGTGCTAGAAGTGTTGAGTTGGTGACAGTGTACGTTGAGACTGTGGGGCCATGAAAGTCATTGTAATGGCAACATATGTTCTAAGTGCCATCGAATGGAGACTCACAGCAAACTGGGCTGACTTGTGGTTTCCCCCTAGTTGGGATGCATGATGTATATTGGTGCATTTAGTGATAACACCACTTGTATTTGACAGAAAAAGTTGAGGGAAATAAACACAAACAAGGAACCCATCAGTACATCATCACAAGTAAGAGTTCATGATCAATCAATCTCTTTCACAGGTAAAGGATTTCATGTTAGATTCACCATTTTTGTTCCCCTACATGTTTGTATCCTCTATTTTGGTCACAACCCCAATTTCCAAAGATGAGCAGTCATTAGGATGAGCTAACACTGCTTCAAATTGCGCATCAAGATCGAGATGATGTGAGGTCAACTCATCCCTAGAAGTGTCTTACTTTCTAATCAAATACTCTCTTATAGATTTAAAACATATTCGTGAAATCCTTCCCAGTAACAATACTGATTACCCTTATCGTGAAAATGATTGATTGACACCATACACTATGTGAAAATTTGTATGTATAATAAGTTCTTCATCCCCCTCCCCCCATGTTGGTTAATTACTATTTGGTTTAAATCCATACAACTGACACTTGGGAATCTATCATCATACAGGGAGGTAATTGGTGCGATATAATTGAGATTGTTCCCATGAGAAGGGATACCTATGTATCCATGTGAACAACATCAAAACCCACATAGTTCAGTGAAATTTGACAAGACACATTGAACGCTTTAAGTTCATGTGACAAGGACCATGGTGGTTCTTTTTAAGGTCACGTATCCATGACTAAAAAAGTTCCCTTTTATATTATCCATTTAGGACCAATGAAGTGAATTTTAAGGTCGTCCATCAAAGACCAATGAAGTTCCTTTCAAGGTTGTGCATCCAGGGCTGGTGAAGTGTCTTTTAAGATAATGCATCTAGGACCTTGGTGCCTTATATTTTATGGTCACGAGATAATGACTAATTCTAAATAGTTTGAATTCATGGGGAACAGACTACTCGGTGAAAGGTATCTAGCAATAGTTTGGTGTGCAACTTACGCATTAGCAGTCCTTTATAGATATTTCTTATCTGTTGGTAACTAGATAGTGTAGGATAACTAAACACATGGGTGATGTGAATGGACTAAGAAAGGTTGGGGATTACCCTAGGTTAGACATCCATTTATGTCACTAGCTCATTAAGTGGACACATGGAGACTAATTATAGGCCTATAAATTTGAATCATGTGTCTTTGAAGGAGGCCTTGATGGAGTAGGCTTCTCAAAGTTTTGACCTGGGAGATAGTGTGGCGATGAGATATTTTGGTTCATTGGAGAATCTTGAAGTGTCGGTGAGGTATTTTGGGTCACTAGAGAATCTTGAATACCCATAGAATGGATCTCTCATAAAGAGGGTCACCCTTGGTAAAATCTTGTGAAAGGATAGACCATTGGAAAGAGGAAACCACAAACTATGGGAGTCGTTGGAACGTATAATATTGGGTTCATGTGGAATGGTGGGGTCCACAAGTGAATATGGGGATTTAAAGTTGGCCATTGTGTAAGTTTTATGCGGCAGAAGGCCCTCTGTGAAAGACTCACGCAGGACGGACCAGACAGTGAAAGAACTACATGATAAGCCGTGAAATATTCATGTGGTCTAGTCCACAAAGGGATTTATGCGGGATGGTTTGTAAAACTTTTATGCAAAGGGAACATGTCTGCAAAAATTTTATATGGACATCCTCATTTCTCCTCTAGCTTGGGCTTGGGATCTACAGGGGTATTTTTCTATGAAGACTATCACACAATAGATTAGATTGAAAATGATGTAATTCCTCGAAATCGGATCCCCCATTAAAATCCAAGTGTCTCAAAATGTGTGGCGGGGGTGTATTTATAGTAAAAATCACATAACCACTCCCTCAACATATGTGGAGTCATTACTTTCATAAGAAACATTCATGATTGGATAGGACCAATGCTTCAACACTACAAAGGAAGGCTGAAAAGCATGTTGGTGGTGTTGTAAGTTTACCACCCCACTCCCGTAAACAACTCATCAGGACATAAGAATTCTTGTGGCCATAATGGATGGTCACCTGCTGGATGCAAATGTTCCCATGACCACATAATTTTTATTCGATCTACGTGATTCCTCCATGAGTAGCCGCCTTTTATGCTAAACTATATATTTTTACTCAGGTGTCTTTTGATCTTCATCTCAAAGCATTTATAACTTTTTAAAGTGTCAGTAGTGGGATAATGGGAAATTTTTACATTGTTAAAATTTTAAGTGTCATTATTGAGCACTTTTATTATGCTCAAATGTCAACATATGTGGAAAAAATCATTGAAAATTCATTGTTTTCATTAATGGAACATCTAAGTTGAACCCTCATGGATTGTATCTTTCTCTTATGGTCCCTAATACTCCTTGTGAGGACATATCCATGGACTTCATTGTGGTTTTACCAAGTACCAAGAGAGTTTCATTATTGTGGTGGGTATATTTTTAATGATGACACATTTTATTCCTAGTCACAAAACTAATGATGGGATGCCAAAGACAATTGAATCTAATCGTGAGACTAAATTTATTAGTTACTTTTAGAAGACTTTATAGGTAATTTTGGGAATATATTTATTATATTCCACCACTTTTAAACCACAAATTGATGGTCAAATAGAGGTGGTGGATAGAGCACTGTCAACACTTGCATTAGAAAACATCAAGAAAAAACTAAAGAATTGGAAGGATTGTCTGCCACACATGGAGTTTTCTTATAATAGGACCAAACACTCTACTTCTCAAATTCCCCCATTTGAAATTTCTTATTGATTTAACCCCTTTCTATTATTGATCAAGTCTCTTTTCCTTTGAAATAAAAAGCAAATATGGATGGGAAAATCTTGAAAATTTTCTCAAGTAACTTCATGAAAAGGTGAATAAAAACATTGGGAAAAGGACTAAGAAATACATTGATCATGTGATAAAGGGTCACAAGAAAGTGTTACTCAATCTAGGTGACTTGGTATGTTTTAACATGTGAAAGGAAAGGTTTCCCAACAAACATAAGTTGAAACTCATGCCATGAGGAGATGAAATTTTCTAAGTGCTGTAGAAAATTAACAACAATGTATACAAGATATCATTTCCTAGTGAGTGTGATGTTGGTGCCTATTTAATGTTTTTTATCTTTTTTATTATTTGAATAAAAAATATTAAGAGTTAAGGACAACTTATTTTCAAGAGGAGGACGATAATGTGAGATGAGTCAATGGTGTTGACTTCATTGCTCATGAGGTGGAGTTGGAATTGAAAGACTCAATGATGTGAGGGAGATTAAAGCAATACAAGTGGAAATGGGATCCCATATTGTTGCAGTAAAGTCTAAATGTAACACCCCAAGGTTTTAAAAATGGTAAGGGTGAATTTTTGGTATTTTTCTGAAATTCTTGAATTTTTTATGAATAGTGAAATACAGTAAAATGTTGTATATTCAAATTATCAGTTAAATACACTATTTATGACATCATAAGTGATGTAATCCCACTTATTTAGAAATCACATGCCATTATTACTATTTGGGATCACATGAATTAAGATTATTCATAGTCTTGAGCAAAAATATTATAATAATGATTAAAATAATGAAAAATACCTCCTCTCCACTATAAATACCACCTTCATTCCCCTCTTCATCCCACTCCTCTAAAGCCTTGATCCTTACCTAAGTTTTTCTCAATACTCCTCCCAAGGATCTTCTCCACATCCTAGAGCTCCTGGTCTCACCAAAAGGCAAAAACCCAAGGTCTTAAGAAGGATATCAAGGAGAAGAGATCAAGAGGTAAACATCCTATTTTATTTTCTTTCTTTTCTTTCATTTTATGTTATTATTTTTCATTACCTTTGGCTTATGTTGGGATATGTCATTAAATATTCCCCTTACTACCCATATTATTTAAGAATGATGATAGACTCATTTTATCTCATCAAAATATTTTATGAAATCTTAAGCAATGTTGTTAGGCTGTCGAATTTTCGTAAGGGATTTCTCAAATTTTCTTTTATTTCAAGATTCCTTTGTTTTCTTTTTCATTCCTTACCTTAACTTATCTAGGAGGAATGAATGATCTATTATCTTACATATTTTGGATTTCATCATGTTTATGGAATACTCACCATTATATTTCTTCTCCTCTCCCACTTATTCAAAGAATTAAAAACATTGTCTGTGATGTGTCGAATTACCGACATCGTGGACGATGTGATTTCAATTTGATTTAATTCCTTCAATTATGGTCATGAAACCATTTTTATGGTTGAAAATGGTTATAATATATGTATTATGTCTCATCCATGGTTCTGTAATTCTTTTTTACACATGGTTTTTAATTATAAAACAAAATGAGGTTGTTATTATGAAAGAACCGCTAAAATGATTTAAATGAGCATCATTAATGTTTTAACTTATGAATCATCTTCATTTAAAAATTCAAATTGATATATGGAATAATTTATGGATTTTGGAAATATGTAAATACCACTTCATTCCAATTATTTAGTCTCACTCCCAATCGACAAGAACATCCATCATGAACTGATCATGGAAAACATGTAAAGAACACAACCCAAAACAATGCAAGGAACAAAATACTAACAATTAAAGGGTGAAATGATGTAATTAAATGATCATATAAGGTATTATAAAGATTGATATGATTCTGTAAGATATTAATAACACTATTTTAACCATTATACAGGAGTTTTAAACAAGTTTCAAGTAAGACAAGCCCGAGGTAAGAGAATTGTTAACCCGATTTCCATTCTTTGGGTTAAAATTATACTTCATTATTTTTGTGGTATTAAAATTGTTTGTGTTATGGGTTTTGTTTATATTATATTTAATTATGTGTATTTATAGTGTATATACATATTTCATTCACTCTATTAAGTCTCTCTTCAATTATATGATTTATGTAAGGGGATTTTCTGTTAAAATCCTTTTTTTAAATTTTGTTTTACAAAATTCAAAAGATATGTTTTTATGCATTTATTCATGTTTTATGATTGTGTTCTGGATCTTGGGAATTTTTTATGATGAAGTTCGGTACCTATATTTCCCTCCAATTCATTGGGTATGTGTAAGTTGGAGGTCGTATGTATGGTTATTCCAAGTATAACTGTGATGGTTGCACAAATTGTAAGGTAGTTGTGAGGGTTACAATTTGTAAGGTAGCCAAGATGGTTACATGATTATGTAAGTAATACCCTAAGATACCTTTTATGGTTCTATTTATGCTCTTATGTTTTTTGGGGATCTTGTGGAAATATTATGTTACACAAAGTGAATATATATGGGTGACAAGTATTCCTTTTGAAAATGTTTTCATATCTTACAAGTATTCATGGACTTTCTATTTTTTATATCCCTTACTGAGATTTTTGTGCTTATCCCAAGTTTTAAATGATTTTCACAGGTTATAAGGATGAGTAAGACAAAGAAGTAATCCAAGTTAAATGTTTGAATAATTGTCAAAGAAATCATGTTTGATGTGAAAAGTTTTATATTTTGCAAGAAATGAATACTATTTTTATGGTATCCACTCTATAATAATGTGTAATTTTATGAATGTATTATGTCCCAATTCTCTAAAGATATAAATGCGAAAATATCTTCAATGATAAAGGATGTTATTTATTGACTAAATTCAATATTATGTAATGTAGTGAGGTCGAGTCCTTATAGTTGGAATCATAGGATGGTTTAGATAACTTTAGGGGTTAGGATCGAGAGGATGATCCCGTAAGGGGCACAATGCCGATTAAGGTTTCCCTATCGCCGCTATTTCCCCTCTTTCTTGTGTTGGAGGTGGCCATCCTCCTCGGAACCTCATCTCGGCAGGTCTGCAGTGTGTGTTTCCTCTTCCAGTGGCAGCATCATGGCGTGGTGTGACTTGTTGTAGCGGCGTCGTGGGTTCACGGTGTTGTGGCGGTGTTGCGGGTTCGCAATGTGCTTATTGTGTTGGTTCTCCTTCCAGTCGTCTCTTTGGTGGTGCTGTGGATTTGCGGTGTGTTGTGGTGGCGTCATGAGTCCGAGTTGGTTCATCACGGCGAGGTCCCCCTACCTTCTCTTTGCAGCATTGTTCCGGTGGCTGTCGGAGTTTTGCGGTTGACCCCTGCTATCTCTCGCTGCGGTGAAGGTCCCTAGTCTTCTCATCATGGGTTTGGGGTTGTGGTGCATGTTTTTGTGACGAATTCATGGGTTCTTGGTCAGCTGTGGCAGTGTAGCGGGTTCGTGGTTTGCTGTGGCAGAGCAGTTGTGACGCCCCAGGTTTTATGAACAGGTCCAAGTGAACAATGTTATGATTTTTAATGATGTCTCTTGTTTTATTTTATTTTGTGCTTTGTGTGCTGATAAAGAATTTGAAACGAAATAAAACATGAGGAATATGGTAAACTAGTATATATTTAAAAGTTACATTGCAACAAGACCCATCTAATTGAAAGTATCGTGCACAAGACCTAACACGGCCACAATAAGACTACTTATAATCACAACTCGGGTAATCAGATAGTCTTCATCTTCAGGGTCCATCAGTGTGAAAAATATAACAGCCAGAACCACCGTGCACGCACTCAGCACCAGTGGTATGAGGAGAGCCATCCGCCTAGGGTCAGGATTTTTGAAAATGTAAAACACCCTACCCCTTGTTTTTATAATGGACCTCTAAGGGAATATGACCGTTATATGACTGTTGGGTTTCAATGGATAAAGTGCATATTTTTATAAAAATTTGGTCTTTATAACGCTTTTATAATATTATGGTATTTTAATATTTTAATATGTAAAAAAAATATTAGAATTATTTCTTCGAGTATTAAAATAAAATATTATTCTTGAAAATGAATCTATTTTGATTTTTTTTCAAAATCTTGATGATATCTATATGGTGGAAAACTTAGTATTTTAAAATGTGTCGAACGTCGTGTTTAAAGGGGTATCTGTAATAATTGGGAAAAAATATATTGGATCTTTAAAACTATGTATTTTGAAATAGGAAAAAAGTTATTTTTGAATCAAACGATGGGGTATGATATAAATTGGATTTTTGATTTCTAAAGATATAAGTTCCTAAAAAAAGTTTAGTATGAAATTTATAAGATTTATATCAAATGGTAAGGTATTTTTACATAATCTAAAATGGGATTTTTATATTTGGAATCTCTAAGTTAAAAATATCTGTTAAATTGTGTAAATTTTATTTTAATGTTATATAATTTTTTAAAAGTAAACTTTTTTTAAGGCGTATTGTTCCTTCTTGGCGAAACCTTTGCTGACCGCGTGATCGCCTCGACCGTCCGATCTCGCCAAGGTCATATCCCGACAGTTGATGTTTTTTTTAAACACTCATTACATCTCTTTTGAACCGCGTCCGTCCGATCTCTCCAAGACGGATCCAATCCGTCGTTTTATTTTTTTTCCTTCCTCCGAGAACTCGTCGTCTTCTACCTCGTGTCGGGGTCCCGCGAACCAGCTCTGGATTTCTCGAGACGCCACCTTATCCACTGTTTAGGTTGACCTTGCGCACCCACCTCCCTAGGACGCCGTAGGGTCGGCCTAAACCCTCCCCCCCTCCGAATTGTTTTCCTTTAAGAACAATGAAACCTCTGTGTAAGAGGGGACCTCCGGAGCCAACTCGCGCCGCCGCAACACCTACCTCACCAGACCACCTCCATCCACCCAACAACCCTCCCTCTGTGGCGAGCTTCTTCATTAAGCTATAAGGGTTCCATGTTTATGTGTTTTTTTTAGAAACCCACCCATGCTCCTTGGTTCATTTTTATATAAACATGAGTATATATACAACTTATAGTTAAAGGTGTATATATATATATATTCCATGCTAACCATTTTCTTTTAAGCAGAGGACTCATTGGGTGTTTACCTTGAGGGGTACTCCCGTTTCTTTTATATAATAGAAAAACCTAGTATAAACCCTCCATGTGTATCGGTTACATGCAATGTAAATATATATATACATATATATTTTATATAATTGTATCACTCTTTGTTTCAAAAATAGGGTGTGTGGTTTTAGAAGGGTGTTTCTCTAATATGATGTAAAGATTTTGTTTATTTTGAGTTTTTATTTTGTAACTGGTGTGATACAATAGGTGTATTGATATAATTTTATATATATACAACACAAACCCTTCAGTTTTGAGGAATTTTCAAGGGTGTTTCCATCATGATATAAAAAGGGGTATCCTTTTTCAGTTAGTTTTAACGATCTTTTTTTTACAAACCAAAAACTCAGGTTTAAGTGTATAGTGTACATATGGTTTTTGAATATATATATATATATATACAAATATATATAAATATATATATAACTCAAACCCAATTATTTTTAGGGTATCGAAGAGTATTCAGTATCTTTATACTAAGAATTATACTTTTCAAAGGGTCTTTCTTAAATCAATTCCTAACATGTATGATTTTATGTAAGTCATATATATATATATATATTTGTATAAGGTTATGTATTGGAATGGAAATCGGTTTTGATTTTAAAGAAATGAATACTTATCTTTGAAGAATATTTTTTATGCGAACTTGGTCTTTGGTTTAAGTACAATTATGTTATTATTAAAAACAAAGTTTTTATATATTTATGTATTTATAGTTTCATGAACATTTAAACCCCCATAAGGTTCTGATTTTTTAAACTGAATAAGTGATAAGTAGTTAGAGGTTTTCTGATTTTAAGTGAACCATGTTTAATTTATGAGAAAACCTATATATATATACTTTGTGTATATATCCCTATGTATGTATGTGTTTTTTTTAAGATTAATATCTGAAACCCTAGTTTCAAGAAATGGTTATTAATATTTTTATGCATGTAGGATTTTAGTGCTGGCCTATGTTGTTTTATATTTTTGTGTCTAAGGGTACACCAATGAACTTGACTAATGTCTCCCTTGAAATGATTTGTGTTTTTTTAAAAGGATATGATTATGCCTATTTTAAACTTGTATTTAAATGATAGGGATTTAAGGATTATGTTAATATGTAGAAATCCTCTATTATTTTTATACCAAACTCACTGCAGTGATTATTGGTGATCAGAGTTTAACTACAAATTCTATGACCAGTGAAGAACAATAATTAATGACAATTATTTTATTTAAAGGGGTTTATTTCCAAGTATTGGAATTTTAAAGATTGCAAGTGTTTATTATTTTTATACCAAGCATGCCGCAATGATTATTAGTGGTTGGAGATTTGTTGCAAGTACAATGACCTATGAAGAACAATAGTTAATGCCAAGTACTTCATTTCCATGTACTGTAATTTTAGAGACTCATCATTTAATACCCCTTGGGGAAAATCTCATACATTCATCATTTTATGTGCTTAAATAATTGTTCTATGCACATAGTATGCTTACTGAACCATGCGTGCTTTTATTCCACATTTTCAATTTTATCTGTCGTATCATGTATTTGTAAACCAATTATATAATTGTTACCTTATTCATATTATTCATGCATATGACTCAACATGATAATGAACTAAGAACTAAATTACCCAAAGTGGTATGGGATACCTTGGGTAATGAGAAATGAAAATGGTATTACCCAAAGTGGTATGGGACACCTTGGGTAATATGAAATGAAAATTAAATATTCAAAGTGGTATGGGACACCTTGAATATCTGACCTTACAACATGTGATAAATGTATGGGACTACCGGGATGGGGTCCGGTAAAAAGAAAACTCTCCAGGTTGGGGACTGGTTAAAGTAAGCCCTCCAGGTTGGAGAACGGTAAAAGTAAACTCCTCGATGCATCGATAGTTCTCGAGACAGTCAGATAGGGTTATTACCCCTAGGTCATGGCACAAGGCCTTGACACAGAGACCATGAGTCCTTCAGCATACATTTCTTAGCTTATGACCAACCAAGTGATTACTCCGACTAGAGGAATATCCTTGGTTATAGAACCTTTACCTATGAGTATCAGATTTAAAAAAAACACAAGACATATGATGTGGCAATGTTGATGCATGACCAGTTTTCTTTT
Source organism: Viscum album (assembly GCA_963277665.1). Classification (NCBI taxonomy): domain Eukaryota; kingdom Viridiplantae; phylum Streptophyta; class Magnoliopsida; order Santalales; family Viscaceae; genus Viscum; species Viscum album. Next base: position 1,029,531,345 of record OY728147.1, read on the forward strand.
CCAAAATTTTATTACAAATTTTTCATTACATTTATCGTGTCATGATGTGTTTTTTTTAGAAAATGCGCTTGTGCGCAACTCTGATGATGTTTACACCTTGTTGTTCATGCACACCTTTCTTGTTTATGGACACTTTACTTAGTATAACCCATGCCTTTTTATTAGCATGATTATCTTGTCTATTAAGTGGTTTTCAGCTAAGTGTTCTAGTGTATAAGTATGAAGTGCTTTAACTGTGTTACATCGACTTTTGCTTTGTCTTTAAGAAAACATTTTAAGTATGGAAAAGTATTTTCAAAGTAGTTTTCAAAGGCTGTATTTATGTATTTTCAAAAACCCCTTACTGAGTATTTCAATTCTCACCCACGTTTTTTGTTAAATTTTTTATAGGTTGGTAGAGCCTTTCCAAGTCTTGGATTTTTGTTCTTAGCTCAACGATAAAGAAGCAAAGCTGTTGTCTCTGATTCTCCAGGATCTAAACCAGAAAGTTCCTCCTGCTGTGTTATGATGTGTAACTTATTTGTTTCATTTGTATGAAATAAATTACACACCATAACCATAGCACCGGCTCCGGGCTACCGGGGTCGGGGCGTTATAGTTGGTATCAAAGGAATGGTTTAGGAAACCCTGGAAAATTAAGGCAACACAAAAACATTAATAATGTTTTACTAAGTAGGGTTTGTTCTTAAACTTCTCAGAAGGCAAGACAGCGAACCACACCTAGACTCTTGACTCTCCCTACAGAGATCATGGAGACTATTGTAGCAAAATCCTGCTCAACAAGTTACCAACCTTTTGTTAACTTACGACTCACGTGCAAACCCCTCTATGAAATATCGAAAATCTCGAATGTCCTTCGAATCTTCCAAGGCTCGGAAGTTGTGTATAACCAAATGGCCAATGCACTGTTCGAGAATTATAAAAAGAAAGGGAAGTACTATGAAGGACTCTTCCTGTGTTTCACCATGAATAATAAATGGTTGGCCTTCATGGCCTTTGGAGAAGCTTCAAAGGAGTTGGACTTCCGCGCAATCTTTATGTACCAAATCCGGGGTTTCAGCATGCTTGGGGAGCTCTGCGATTTTGGGTCTTTCATCGAATCCTTCAGATATGAAGTGGTTCAAGAGATCTTTAGGAACCAAATCCAAGCGGATGTCGCGAAGCTTGATGTCACTCGTGCCCATCTCTAGAAAACCACCTGTATCAAACGGGAGCTTGGTTTTAACCATGATCCACTTTTCCAAAAATGTATTTGGGAAGAGGAGACCCACAAGCTTTGTTCTTCCCTGGGGATAGAGTTGAATAGTAACTTCTTCCATGGGCGGTAGAGGTAGAGGGACATCACCAAGGGTGTCAGAGAAGCCGTGTGAATAAGTCAGTGTATGTACGTCGATCGAATTGCGAGGATGCAATTATTTTAAGAGGGGGATAATGTGATGCCCTAGGTTTTATGAACAGGTCCAAGTGAACAATGTTATGCTTTTTAATGATGTCTCTTGTTTTATTTTATTTTGTTCTTTGTGTGCTGATAAAGAATTTGAAACGAAATAAAACATGAGGAATACGGTAAATTGGTATATATTTAAAAGTTACATTGCAACAAGACCCATCTAATTGAAAGTACCATGCACAAGACCTAACACGGACATAGCAAGACTACTGAGAATCACAACTCAGGTAATCAAATAGTCGTCGTCTGCAGGGTCCATCAGTGTGAAAAATATAACAGCCAGAACCACCGCGCACGCACTCAGCACCAGTGGTATGAGGAGAGCCATCCGCCTAGGGTCAGGAGTTTTGAAAATGTAAAACACCCCACCCCTTGTTTTTATAATGGACCTCTAAGGGAATATGACCGTTATATGACCGTTGGGTTTCAATGGATAAAGTGCATCTTTTTATAAAAATTTGGTCTTTATAACGCTTTTATAATATTATGGTATTTTAATTTTTAATATGTAAAAAAAATATTAGAATTATTTCTTCGAGTATTAAAATAAAATATTATTCTTGAAAATGAATCTATTTTGATTTTTTTTTCAAAATCTTGATGATATCTATATGGTGGAAAACTTAGTATTTTAAAATGTGTCGAACGTCATGTTTAAAGGGGTATCTGTAATAATTGGAAAAAAAATATTGGATCTCTAAAATTATGTATTTTGAAATAGGAAAAAGTTATTTTTGAATCAAATGATGGGGTATGATATAAATTGGATTTTTGATTTCTAAAGATAGAAGTTCCTAACAAAATTTTAGTATGAAATTTATAAGATTTATATCAAATGGTAAGGTATTTTTACATAATCTAAAATGGGATTTTTGGATTTGGAATCTCTAAGTTAAAAATATCTGTTAAATTGTGTAAATTTGATTTTAATGTTATATACTTTTTTAAAAGTAAAATTTTTTTAAGGCGTACTATTCCTTCTCAGCGAAGCCTTTGCCGGCCACGCGATCGCCTTGACCGTCCGATCTCGCCAAGGTCAAATCCTGGCGGTTGATGTTTTTTTTAAAATGCTCATTACATCTCTTTTGAACCGCGTGTGTCCGATCTCTCCAAGATGGATCCCATCCGTCATTTTATTTTTTTTCCTTCCTCCGTGAACTCGTCGTCTTCTACCTCGCATCGGGGTCCAGCGAACCAGCTCTGGATTTCCCGAGACGCCACCCTCTCCACTGTTTAGGTTGACCTTGCACACCCACCTCCCTAGGACATCGTAGGCTCGGCCTAACCCCCCCCCCCCCCCCCGGATCATTTTCCTTTAAGAAAAATGAAACCTCTGTGTAAGAGGGGACCTCTGGAGCCAACCCGCATCGCCACGACACCTACCTCACCGGACCACCTCCAGCCACCCAGCAAGCCTCCCTATGCGGCGAGATTCTTCATTAAGCTGTAAGGGTGCCATGTTTATGTGTTTTTTTAGAAACCCACCCATGATCCTCGGTTCATTTTTATATAAACATGAGTATATATACAACTTATAGTTAAAGGTATATATATATATTCCATGCTAACCATTTTCTTTTAAGCAGAGGGCTCCTAGGGCGTTTACCTTGAGGGGTACTCCCGTTTCTTTTATATAATAGAAAAACCTAGTATAAACCCTCCATGTGTATCAGTTACATGCAATGTAAATATATATATACATATATATTTTATATAATTGTATCACTCTTTGTTTCAAAAACAGGGTGTGTGGTTTTGGAAGGGTGTTTCTCTAATATGATGTAAAGATTTTGTTTATTTTGAGTTTTTATTTTGTAACCGGTGTGATACAATAGGTTTATTGATATAATTTTATATATATACAACACAAACCCTTCGGTTTTGAAGAATTTTCAAGGGTGTTGCCATCGTGATATAAAAAGGGGTATCCTTTTTAAGTTAGTTTTAACTATCTTTTTTTACAAACCAAAAACTCAGGTTTAAGTGTATAGTGTACATATGGTTTTGAATATATATATATATATACAAATATATATAAATATATATATAACTCAAACCCAATTATTTTTAGGGTATCGAAGAGTATTCAGTATCTTTATACTAAGAATTATACTTTTGAAAGGGTCTTTCTGAAATCAATTCCTAACATGTATGATTTTATGTAAGCCGTATATATATATATTTGTATAAGGTTATATATTGGAATGGAAATCGGTTTTGATTTTAAAGAAATGAATACTTATCTTTGAAGAATATTTTTTTATGCGAACTTGGTCTTTGGTTTAAGTACAATTATGTTATAATTAAAAACAAAGTTTTTATATATTTATGTATTTATAGTTTCATGAACATTTAAACCCCCATAAGGTTCTGATTTTTTAAACTGAATAAGTGATAAGTAGTTAGAGGTTTTCTGATTTTAAGTGAACCGTGTTTAATTTATGAGAAAACCTATATATATATACTTTTTGTATATATCCATATGTATGTATGTGTTTTTTTAAGATTAATATATGAAACCCTAGTTTCAAGAAATGGTTATTAATATTTTTATGCATGTAGGATTTTATTGCTTGCCTATGCTGTTTTATATTTTTGTGTCTAAGGGTACACCAATGAACTTGACTAATGTCGCCCTTGAAATGATTTGTGTTTTTTTAAAAGGATATGCTTATGCCTGTTTTAAACTTGTATTTAAAGGATAGGGATTTAAGGATTATGTTAATATGTAGAAATCCTCTATTATTTTTATACCAAACTCGCTGTAGTGATTATTGGTGATCAGAGTTTAACTGCAAATTCTATGACCAGTGAAGAACAATAATTAATGACAAGTATTTTATTTAAAGGGGTTTATTTCCAAGTATTGGAATTTTAAAGATTTCAAGTGATTATTATTTTTATACCAAGCATGTCGCAGTGATTATTAGTGGTTGGAGATTTGTTTCAAGTACAGTGACCTGTGAAGAACAATAGTTAATGCCAAGTAATTCATTTCCATGTACTGTAATTTTAGAGACTCATCATTTAATACCCCTTAGGGAAAATCTCATACATTCATCATTTTATGTGCTTAAATAATTGTTCTATGCACATAGTATTCTTACTGAACCATGCGTGCTTTTATTCCACATTTTCAATTTTATCTTTCGTATCATGTATTTGTAAACCAATTATATAATCGTTACCTTATTCATATTATTCATGCATATGACTCAACATGATAATGAACTAAGAACTAAATTACCTAAAGTGGTATGGGACACCTTGGGTAATGAGAAATGAAAATGGTATTACCCAAAGTGGTATGGGACACCTTGGGTAATATGAAATGAAAATTAAATATTCAAAGTGGTATGAGACACCTTGAATATCTAACCTTACAACATGTGAGAAATATATGGGACTACCGGGATGGGTTCCGGTAAAAAGAAAACCCTCCAGGTTGGGGACTGGTTAAAGTAAGCCCTCCGGGTTGGAGACTAGTAAAAGTAAGCTCCTCGATGCATCGATAGTTCTCGAGATAGTCAGATAGAGTTATTACCCCTAGGTCATGGCACAAGGCCTTGACACAGAGACCATGAGTCCTTCAGCATACATTTCTTAGCTTATGACCAACCAAGTGATTACTCCTACTAGAGGAATATCCTTGGTTATATAACCTTTACCTATGAGTATCAGATTTAAAAAAAACACAAGACATATGATGTGGCGATGTTGATGCATGACCAATTTTCTTTTCCAGAATTTTATTACAAATGTTGCATTACATTTATCATGTCATGATGTGTTTTTTTAGAAAATGCGCTTGTGCGCAACTCTGATGATGTTTACACCTTGTTGTTCATGCACACCTTTCTTGTTTATGGACACTTTACTGAGTATAACCCATGCCTTTTTATTAGCATGATTATCTTGTCTATTAAGTGGGTTTCAGCTAAGTGTTCTAGTGTATAAGTATGAAGTGCTTTAACTGTGTTACATCAACTTTTTCTTTGTCTTTAAGAAAACATTTTAAGTATGGAAAAGTATTTTCAAAGTAGTTTTCAAAGGCTGTATTTATGTATTTTCAAAAAACCCTTACTGAGTATTTCAATGCTCACCCTACGTTTTTTGCTAAATTTTTTACAGGTTGGTAGAGCCTTTCCAAGTCTTGGATTTTTGTTCTTAGCTCAGCGATAAAGAAGCAAAGCTGTTGTCTCTGATTCTCCAGGATCTAAACCAGAAAGTTCCTCCTGCTGTGTTATGATGTGTAACTTATTTGTTTCATTTGTATGAAATAAATTACAAACCATAACCATAGCACCGGCTCCGGGCTACCGGGGTCGGGGCGTTATAGCAGTGGTTTCACAGAGTTCGTCGCAGTGCATTTTTCTGTGGCGACTTCATGGCTTCGTGATCTGTTATGGCAGAGCAGCGGGTTCGTGATTTTCTTTGGTGGAGCAGCGGGTTTGTAGAGTTCGTCGCGGTGAGGCCCATCTGAACTTTTCTCCACGAAGTTCAGTGTCGACAGTGGGGTCGATATGTTCTTCTTCAGTTTGAGGGTGTCGCTGCTTTGATCTTCCGCATGTGAGTGTTTTGGGTGGTGGTTTTGGTCATCGTGAGGGGTATGGTGGTGACAGGATTTGTGGGTCTGGTATGGTGTTGGTTTCTATATTTGGAATGCAGAGATGCTAGAATGAGATTTGCGGAGTGGCGTCTGGTCCGAGGGTGCGCTGCGGTTTCCTGCGAAGTAGGGGGCAGCGTCGGGATGGCCTGGTCTTCCTCGCTCTATTCTGTTTGTTGTCCTTTGTGAATGTTCTCTTTTAAGGGTCCATCTCACTTCGTTGGAGGGTTGGTCGGATTTCGACTGGAGTCCACCAGCGGGTTTGTGGTTTTGGGCTGGTGTCGACGGTCGCATCGGTGGGCATTCAAGGAGACCAGTTCTGAAGATTGTCCAGTTCTCCTGATGTTTGTTTCCCCTAGTTCGTGGTAACTCAGCCATTTCTTGGTGATTTTAGCTCCAACTATGATGGTTTGTCAGTTTGAAGGCTTGAATGGATTTCATCCATTGTGGTTGTTTGATTTTTTGTGGTGAAGTGGTGAAATGGTTATGTGGTGAGGTCATGTCTGATTTCTCACTTTTTCCTTAAAAGTGTTTTCATAATAATAAAAAACAATTTTCAGTCAGTTTAGGGGTTAGGATGATGTTAAAAGAATACCATAAATAATTTTTACTCTAATTAATTTGAAATGTTTTAGCATTTAAACATTACCATGTTGCTTCGTCTAAGATGTGTTTGTTCATAATGGTTGTCCGTAGAAGAAATAGGGATGCTGAAGAGGAGAGGCATTGACAGAACGAAATCCTTCCGAATCTGTAGCTCGGAATGTTAGGGATTGGAACCGAGCATTTTGTGATAGTAATGGCTCAGCTAATGCAAGCAATAAATGGTGGTGCCATCCATGCAATAGAAAAACTAGAGGTGCCACAACAGAACATGATAATAGTGGAAAATTTTATGAGGCAACACCCTCCTACTTTCAAAGGATCTTCTAACCTAGTAGCAGCTGAAGGATGGATTAAATCCCTTGAAAAGATATTTGATGATATGGTATGTTTATAAAATCAAAAGGTAAGTCTTTCCATTTATCATTTTGAAGGTGAATATGATCAGTGGTGGTCAATGGTAAGGAATATCATGGATAGAGAGGATTTTTATGCCTTAGAATGGGATGAATTTAAAAGTCTTTTCCTTGAAAAATATTTTCCTAAGGTGATGTGACTTAGGATAGAGAAGAAATTCCTTGAATTGAAGCAAAAGGAGGAGGATTCAGTGGTTGTGTATGAAGAGAACTTCACCCGACTGGCGAGGTATGCTCCAAATCTTATTATGGATCTTGATAGCAAAATCAACTACTTTTACTCAGGACTGGAGCCAAGGTATTGAAGGGCGTTGGCCTCCAGTGAATTCAAAAGTTATGAGAAACTTGTCTGATGTGCTGAGAGGGTAGAGATGTAGTTTTTTGATGATCACGTGCATTTTGGAAACAAGGAGAAGAAGAGGTCCAGATGGAAAGTGATGGGTAAGAATCAATAAAAGAAATATGATGGTAAGAAAATCCAGTTTCCAGTTTGTGAAAAGTGTGGCAAAAAGCACCCTGGGGAATGTCTTACCAAAACTAGGAAGTGTTTTAAATGTGGTAAGTTTGGACATATGGCCCAAGATTGTAATGAAAATAATCCTAAGACTAATCCTAATAAGAAAACTGTAAAGTGTTTTAAATGTGGTGATATGGGTCACTATGCAAATGTCTTCCCAAAGAGAGATCCAAATGATACAAAGAAGACAAACTATAAGCATAAAGGTGTAGTGAGATCTTTTTCAACTACGTCAACAAATGTTGATCCATCCAATGAAGTTGTATTAGGTAATTTGTTTGTTCACTCAGATTTTTCTAAAGTTTTGTTTGATACGAGGTCTACACATTCCTTCATCTCTGAGAAATTTTCAGGTAAACTGGAAATATCACCTCAACAAATGAGATTGGAACTTGTTGTTAAAACACCAGGGGGAAATATTATAGCAAAGAGAAATTATAATAATCTTTATATTGTGGTCTACGAAAAGACTTTACCTGCGAACCTTGTTATTTTTCCCTTAGTAGAGTTTGATGTTATTCTGGGAATGGATTGGCTTTCTATTTATCATGCTAAGATTGACGGTAGAGTTAAAGAAGTTGTTTTTTAGAAAGAGTTTCAGTTTTTATACAATAATGAACCCATAAAATTGATAACATATCAGGAAGATAAGAAACTGTTGAAAGATGGAAATGAAAGTTATCTTGATCATATTTTTGAAAACAAGGGAACTGTTCAGATTAATAATGTGTCAGTGATAAATGAATACCTTGATGTTTTTTCTAGTGAGTTACCTGGTATCATACCTGATCGGGAAGTTAAATTCACAATTGACTTAGTTCCTGATGCTAATTCAATTTCAAAAACCCCATATCATATAGCTCAAATAGAACTTCTTGAATTGAAAAATCAGTTGCAGGATTTTCTTGATGAAGGCTTCATTCGTCCTAGCACTTCACTATGGGGTGTTTCTATTTTGTTTGTTAAAAAGAAAGATGGTTCCATGATACTTTTCATTGATTATAGAGCTTTGAATAAAATCACTATCAAAAACAAGTATCCTTTGCCTCATATCAATGACTTGTTTGATCATATCCAGGGAGTTCAGTACTTTTCCAAGATTGACTTGAGATCCAGATACCATCATCTGAAGTTGAAGGAGGATGACATTCTGAAAACAGCCTTTCGTACTAGATATGGGAATTATGAATTTATTGTTATGGCATTTGGGCTAACTAATGAACCTTCTGTATTCATGAATCTTATGAATAGAATATTTTATGAGTTCTTGGATAATTTTGTGGTTGTGTTTATTGATGACATTTTGGTATTTTCTAAGAGTAAAGAAGAGCCTGAAAAACATCTAAGGGTTGTTTTACAAACCTTAAAGGAAAAGAAACTGTATAGAAAATTCAGCAAGTGTGATTTTTGGTTGTAGCGGATTTATTTTTTTGGGTGCATTTTAAATAAGGATGGAATAACAATTGATCCTTCTAAAACAAGAGTGGTTGATGAATGGCCAAGACCCACAAATGTTACAGAGATTCGTAGTTTTCTTGGATTAGCATGTTATTACCGACGTTTTGTTAAGAACTTTGCACGGTTATCTAGCCCGATAACTAAGTTAACACGAAAAGGGGTTAAATTTATTTGGATATAATAATGTGATGTTTGTTTTCAGAAACTAAAGAAGAGATTAGTGAATGCTCTAGTTTTGTCCTTGCCTTCCCAAAACAGTGAGTTTTTCATCTATAGTGATGCTTCATTAAAGGGACTTAGTTGTGTTCTGATACATAATGATCAGGTAATTGCTTATGATTCAAGAGAACTAAAACCCCATGAGTTAAATTATCTAAAACATGACTTGGAATTGGAAACTGTAGTTTTTTTCTTTGAAAAATTGGAGGCATCATTTATATGAAGCCAAATGTCAAATATTTACTGACTATAAAAGTCTGAAGTATATATTCACTCAGAATGAATTAAACATGAGGCAGAGAAGATGGCTTGAACTGATAAAGGATTATGATTTCATGATCAATTATCATCCAAGAAAAGCAAACAAAGTGGTGGATGCCTTGAGTCAAAAACATCATGCATCATTAACCATGTTATGTTTGGAACATGATCCCTTGATTAATGATTTGATGAATTTTGGCTTAGAAGTTTTTGGTGTAGGGAATACATTTGTTTTGTTTTAGGTTTCAGTGTAGTCATCATTATCATACTGAATTAATTAATCGCAAAAATAAGACTATGAGCTATAGAAAAATGTAGAATTGGTTAAAATGGGTAAGTTGCCAGAATTTAACCTTGATAAAGATTGTGTTTTAAGATTTGGAAAAAGGTTGTGTGTGCCTTGTGATTCTCAGTTGAAGAAAGATTTGTTGTGTGAAACTCATAATTCTTCATTTTCAGTTCATCCTAGTAGTACTAAGGTGTACAGAGACCTTCGGGAGTATTATTGGTGGGATGGAATGAAAAGAGATATTGTTGATTTTATTGTGAAATACTTAACATGTCAACAGGTTAAAGTAGAGCAGTAGTTACCGAATGGGATACTTCAGCCTTTTTCAGTGCCAGAGTGGAAGTGGGAGAGTGTATCCATGGACTTTGTGGTGGGACTACCTGAGACATCTCGAGGTAACAATGCGATTTGGGTTGTTGTTGATTGGATAATAAAATATGCACATTTTTTTCTATTCGAGATACAATGTCTTTGGATTACCTTTCTCGACTGTACCTCAAAGAGATTGTCAGGTTACATGGAGATTCTCTTTCCATTGTATCTAACTGGGATCCTAGGTTCACTTCTAACTTTTGGAAGGGACTTTAGAAGTAGTTGGGCACAAAATTAAATTTTAGTACAACTTTTCACCCTCAATCAGATGGGAAGTCAGAATGAACGATTCAGAATTTGGAGTATATGCTTCGAGCATGTTCAATGGACTACCAAGGAAGTTGGGATTAGAATCTTTATTTAGTTCAGTTTTATTATAATAATAGTTTTCATTTTAGTATATAGATGGCACCTTTTGAGTAATTGTATGGAAAGTGGTGTCAAACTCCATCATTTTGGGATGAAGTCGGTGAAAGAAAGTTGATGGGGCCAAGATTAGTAGAGGAAGTAGCTGAGAAAGTGAAGATGATCTAGCAGCACATGAGGACAACTCAGAGCAGGCATAAAAATTATACAAATAACAGAAGGAAAGATTTCTCTTTCGAGGTAGGTGACCATGTTTTCCTTCAAATCTATCCTTGGAAAAGTGTGATGTGTTTTGATAAGAAAGTGAAGCTAAGTCTGCGGTTCATCGGTCCTTTTGAAATTCTGTAGAAAGTTGTACTAGTTACATACCGAGTAGCTTTGCCTCTGAATTTGTCTCAGGTACACAATGTTTTTCATGTTTTGATGTTGAGAAAGTATGTGCCAGATTCAACTCATGTTTTGAGCCCAGAAGCAGTTCATCTGGAAGAGAACCTTTCTTATAAAGAGAAACCAGTTCAAATTCTTTATTAAAGGGAACAAGTATTTAAGAATAAGATAATCCATCAGGTAAAGGTTTTGTGGAGAAACCACATGGTAGAAGAAGCAACATGGGAGTCTGAAAATGATATGATAGAAAGGTACCCTCACTTGTTTAATAAGTAAATAAAATTGCGTGGATGAAATTTCCAGAAGTTGGGGATAATGTAACACCCCAAGGTTTTAAAAATGGTAAGAGTGAATTTTTGGAATTTTTTTTAAATTCTTGAATTTTCAATGAATAGTGAAATACAGTAAAATATTGTATATTCAAATTATCAATTAAATACACTATTTATGACATCATAAGTGATGTAAGCCCACTTGGTTCGAACTCACATGTCATTATTACTATTTTGGGTCACATGAATTAAGATTATTCATAGTCTAGAGGAAAAATATTTTAATAATGATTAAAATAATGAACAATACCCCCTCTCCTCCACTATAAATACCACCATCATTCCCCTATTCCTTCCACACCTCTCAAGCCTTAATTCTTACCTAAGTTCTGCCCAATACTCCTCTCAAGGATCTTCTCCATGTCCTAGAGTTTCTAGTCTCACCAAAAGGCCAAATTTCAAGGCCTTAAGAAGGGTCTCAAGGAGAAGAGATCAAGAGGTAAACATCCTCTTTTATTTTCTTTCTTTTCTTTCATTTTATGTTATTCTTTTTCATTCCCTTTGGCTTATGTTGGGATATGTCATTCCATATTCCCCTTACTGCCCATATTATGTAAGAATGATGAGAGACCCCTTTTCTCTCATCAAAATATTTTATGAAATTTTAAGCAATGTCGTTAGGCTGCCAAATTTTCGTAAGGGATTTCTCAAATTTTATTTTATTTGAAGATTCCTTCATTTTATTTTTCTTTCCTCATCTTACCTTATCTAGGATGCATGAATGATCCAGTATCTTACATATTCTGGATTTTATCATGTTTATGGAATACTCACCATTATATTTCTTCTCCTCTCCCACTTATTCAAGGAATTGAAAACATTGTCTGTGATGTGTCGAATTACCGACATCGTGGATGATGTGATTTCAATTTGATTTAATTCCTTCAAGGCTGGTCATGATACCATTTTTATGGTTGAACTAGGTTATAATATATGTATTATGTCTGATACATGGTTCTGTAATTCTTTTGTACACATGGTTTTAATTTATAAAACAAAATGAGATCGTTATTATCAAAGAACCACTAAAACGATCTAAATGAACATCATTAATGTTTTAAATTATGAATCATCTTCATTTCAGAATTCAAATTGATAAATGGTATAATTTATGGATTCTGTAAATATGTAAATACCACTCCATTCTAATTCTGGAGTCTCACTCCCAATCGACAAGAACATCCATCATGAACTGATCATGGAAAACATGTAAAGAACACACCCAAAACAATGCAAGGAACAAAATACTAACAATTAAAGGGTGAAATGATGTAATGAAATGATCATATAAAGTATTATAAAGATGGATATGGTTCTGTAAGATATTAATAACACTCTTTTAATCATTATACAGGAGGTTTAAATAATTTTGAAGTAAGACAAGCCTGAGGTAAGGGAATTCTTAACTCGATTTCCATTCTTTGAGTTAAAATTCTACTTCATTATTTATATGGCATTAAAATTTTTTGTGTGATGGGTTTTGTTTATATTATGTTGAATTATGTGTATTTATAGTGTATATACATATTCCATTCACTATTAATTCTCTCTTCAATTATATGATTTATGTAAGGGGCTTTTCTTTTAAAATCCTCTTTTAAAATTCTGTTTTACAAAATTCAAAAACAATGTTTTTATGTGATTATTCATGTTGTATGACTGTGTTATGGTTCTTGGGTATTGTTTATGATGAAGGTTGAGACCTATATTTCTCTCACATGCATTGGGTGTGTGTGTAAGTTTGAGGTCGGCCGTATGGTTACTCCAAGTGTAACTGTGATGGTTCCACAAATTTTAAGATAGTCGTGAGGGTTACAATTTGTAAGGTAGCCAAGATGGTTACATAATTATGTAATTAATGCCCCAAGATACCTTTTATGGTTCCATTTATGTTCTTATGTTTTTTGGGGATCTTGTGGAAATATCATGTTACACAAAGTGATTACATAGGGGTGACAAGTATTCCTTTTGAAAATATTTTCATATGTTACAAGTATTTATGGACTTTCTTTTTTTTATCCCTTACTGAGATTTTTGTGCTCATTCCAAGTTTTAAATGATTTTCACAGGTTATAAGGATGATTAAGACAAAGAAGGAAGCCAACTTAAATGTTTGAAGAATTGTCAAAGAAATCATGTTTTATGTGAAATTTTTTATATTTTACAAGAAATGAATACTGTTTTTATGGTATCCACTCTGTAATAATGTGTAATTTTATGAATGTATTATGTCCCAATTCTCTAAAGATATAAACTTGAAAAGATCCTCAATGAGAAAGGAAGTTATTTCTTGACTAAATTCAAGATTATGTAATGTAATAAGGTTGGGTCCTTATACTCAATGCATCTTACCTTGCATGGGTGGAGCAAGTGGACATATTATCAACCCTTATTTGGCCTCAAATATGATGTATGAAATCCAAGTCTCATGATTGCATGAATTTGGAAGTTTGATCCACATGGAGAATCTATAAAGTCGTCCTTGAAAACAGTGAATTCAAATCCAATGGGTTATGGAATCAATGTCAAGACCTATACATTTAGAGTCATGTGCCAACTATCCTTGAAGTCAAAATCCATGGGCTACTTTTCAAGAAGGTTTTCATTCAAATTTAGCTTTTTTACATTAAGGGGACAAGTATGTTTCTTTATAACTTTGTAGAATTAGATATTTGACCTTTGTAACACCCCTTGACTATAAATATCTACTCTCGTGGCACTTGTACTGGATTAAAGTTGGCATTAGTGAAAAGTCTACAGGTTTGTGATCTCTTCATTGTGAATATCGTAACTATTTTTCTTTTTCTCTTGTTCTTCTTGTCTTTTCAATTTACAAGTTAGATTGGTGACCCAAGATCATAAAGCTCCTCAATTCATGCATCAAAAAAACCTTTAATTGTATCCCTCATCTATTAATCTACAAGGGAGTTGTTCTCTCATTTATCAATCTAAAAGTGAGTTGTTTTAAAGTAGTTGGTCATGATCATCTTATAGCATTGGTTGATTACTTGCATCCACAAATCCCTAAACCTTATCTCTCATCTGTCATTCTATGTAATGAAGATTGGGGCACCCCATGTATCTCGCATCACAATATAAGCTAAATATATCATAATACATTACAAATGGTCATGGAAGGGGATCTACAAAGCTACAAAGAAACACACAAACACACACATGCAGGAAGTCGGGGAGACTCGAACCCGAGACCTCTCTGACACCTCATAGGCCCCTTTTCCACTAGGCTAATCCCCACGGAAAAAATACATCATAATATTGGATACGGTGAATGAAATTATTTAGATTTAAAGAGTTTAGTGGGAGGGTTGATATAATGTTTTTTCAAGTGGTTATATGATAATGTATCATTTGTAAAACTTCTTACCTTTTCAGGGTGTGAAATCCCGAGCAAATTTGAAGTTTTGATTTGTTGGGTGGTTCGTTTTGAGAACTGAGACTCAAAATGAGATTCTAAGAGTTTGAACGTCTTAAATATATGTTTTTGGATGGGTTTTAAGGTTTGGTGGATGCCCTGAGGATTCGAGAGAGCGTCGAAGGAAGGACGGGTGGTCAGGTAGCTGCAAGGAAGCAACTGTGGACTATTTATGTCGTGAAGCAGGGCTTCATAGTGCGAAAGTTCGTGGACAGGGTCGGGGACCGAACCAAGAGTTGGTGCCCTAGAACCAACTTATTTTTTACTTCATGATAACTTATATTCATGGTTTTGAATATTAATAAATTCATTATTACATCATGATTGTTCTTCTGTGTAACACTGTATATGATAATGTCCTAAGAGTGATTATCGCACTAAAAGATCATAGTGGATCCCTACAATGATGAGATCCTAGAAGTGTTATGACACTATTCTTGAATATATGTTCAATAGCTGGATGATATCATTTGAGGGACACAAATGATACAGGCTATCATGGTGGAGACTCAGGACTTTGAGGCACCTTCTCATGGTGTAAGCCTTTAGTAATATCCAATAGGATATTATGAGAATGAGACCCGACAGTAGGAAATCAACATTTATAAGTGTCATTAGATGTTCCTATCTACAAACGTGTGTTTTGGTCCTTAGACTTTAATATTATTATTAATGGATATTATTAGTCGTGCACTTAGATGTATTGATGAAAACTGTAATGACAGATGTTCGCGGCGAGGTAGGATATGTTGGGTGTGTCATGAGTAATATTACATTAATGAATAATGCGAGAAATGATTTATCCCTTCTGTTCTTTAACAAAATATAATATTTCAGGCCCTTTGATGGAAATGATATAGCCTAAATAAATTCATAGTCATGGTGATCAATAGGCAAGTTCTATTTCCAGAAAGTCAAAGAAAGAGATATCGAGCATATAGGTCAATGGCACTGACATGCAACCTGATCGATTAGAGATATTGTGATAAAGGGATTATATTACACATAAAGCGTTCATATGAGGTGACATGTCATTGCGGCATAAACTTCTTTCTCTATAGGTGTCTTGACGTATTGTTAGACGTTAACCTTGGACTTTAGACAGGTTCACCTAATGTCATTGAAAAAGAGGCCTATATGATCACACACTAAGTGTATCCAGTATCTCAGTTAAATAATTTATTATTTAACAATTTGAATAAATATTATTCTCAGTCGTGGTTTAATAATTATTCATGTATGTCTGATCGCATTTATTTTGTCATTAGTTATTCGAGAGAATATATTGTGAGCGAAATAATTAATAAATATTGAGCAAGATTGGTGGACCGAGTTTAATAGTCCAGTGAGAAATAATAATATTGAATATTATTTGATTAAATAATATTTAATTATAACTCGCAAGTTAAGCACATGTCAGGAAATAATAATATTGTTGTTATTATTTGACATGGGGGTTTCGCTAGGATTAATGAAATAAATAAAGGCACTTGTGCAGATTATTTATTGTTACCCTAATGAAATAAATGTCTGGTTATATTATTTTCTTAATTAGCCAAGGGCAAGCTAAGCAACGCCTATTGTGTTGTACACAACAAATTGGAGAGAAGCTCTCAAGGTTAGAGAGACCATCCCTCTCTAAGAACGCTCTCAAGAACGAAAGAGATTCTCCTCCACCAGATCAAGAAGAACGCTTTGGAAGAAGTTCTCAAGACGATTGAAGGCGGACATCACAAGCATAAGGATCTTCCGTACTGGCACCCAGAGACTCCTTTGGCGACATCCGGAGATACGTGGAACACGTGTGGATCACTGCTAGAGGAGATCTACCCTTGATTTATACAACGCAATGACGGTACACCTATAAATCTGTGGCTAAACGCATCAATGAAGAAAGAATCACCTTGGAAGTAATTCTTATTTAATTAAATTAATTATAAACAAAATGTGTTGATCCTCTCTCCTGGTTCTGAGTTTCTATTCCTTTGTCTTATTTCTTTGATTCAATTATATGGATCATGGCGTTCATCGTCGTACAGATCCTAGATTATTCATTGAATATGGCAAAAATTAAAGTTGGGCAACAACCCTCCCACGCTTCTGCTGCGCCCGAAACCTTCAGGCTCTCCCTCCCCTTTCGGTTTCCCCCATAGGAGGGTTTGTTTTTGTGGCATTTTGTGGAAAATCCAAGTCCTTTCTTTCGATCTTCTTTCTGATTATAGCCACTAATTTCTTCCGTTTTCGTTTAGGGTTTCAATATCAATTCACCTGGAGCATGGTGGAATCGACCGAGATGGGCGGGGATTTTTTTCGGCTTGCGTAGAGGAGGACCCGAGACACTATTTGCATGTCATCGCTTACCGTTTCAACAAAGGTATGTCGTCATATTGTTTTTCCTAAGGTTTTGGTGAATGTGGGTAAAATTGGTTGTTGAATCAATGATATTAATTGGGGCTTTTGTGTGGCTTAGGTTTGAGTACGTGTTAGGAGTGGATTGCACCTCATTATCGGCGGTTTCGACACGACGAGATGACCCGGTAAGATTTTAGGCTTTATGCCAAATTATATTAAATTGGAAATTTATTTGAAAATTGTTTAATCAAATATAAATTGATTATAATTAATTAAAGTGGACGTCTTAGTGTGAGTTAGGGCCTCACGTGGATGCGCGATGGTCAAATTGACTAGGATGAGCTTGGGTGAGAGTTGTCAGATTGCGCTTAAAAATGGAATGGCTTCTGATTGAGGTGGGTGGTCCCTTGTACATGCCTCTATGGTATTTGCATTTATTTACTTATGTTTGGCATGTGATGTATGGTCTCACCACCAAGGACAATTGCCCTTTAAAATTAAATAGATTGATTAATAAAAATTAAATGTTTATGAATGAATTGGACAGTGTCTAAGCCACGAGGGACCTTGGGCACTGGCTTGATTGTCTCAGCCACCAATGGTCGAGGCCTTGATTATATATTTGTGCCCTAAGATACATCAACCCCCTTGAGGGGTGTAATTGGTTTATGTGCACAGTGGGCCTTAATATAGGTGCCTTGTTTACCTCCAAGTAGAGGGATGAGACGAGATGAGGATGAGTGGCCCTAGTAGGCCTTAGTGGACCCCTGAGATGCCTTAGAATCGTTTGGCTAGTGAGATGGTCGTGGAGCTAGCGTTTCTCCCCAACCGAGACTTGATGACCTAGGTGGGTAAACCCAAACAAGATTGACGGATGGGCTTGAGGCAATCTCCCTTGCCTATGAGGCTAGTGAGGCCTCAATGAGATTATGATAATGTCGAGGAACATGATGCCCTCAGAGTGATAGATGTTGACCTGAGAGATGTGTTGTGATAAGAGGACTCGTGAAGGGTGTCCTGGTTATAATGAGACCTAGGGGCCCATGTGGGTACCCCCATAATGTGTTGACCCTAGTGAGAGGATGTATATGAAAAACAAGTGGTGATGATTGTAGGTGTCACCTTGGAGCCCAAATCAATGATTTAAGCCTGTGATGATTGTGATAAATGCAAGTAGTGCACTAGAGAGGCCAATCTCAGTTGGTAAAACAGGTTCACGCGGATGGTCAACCCATCGAGATGATTTTGATTATGTGTATGGGGTGGGACGCACTATCCACCGTGATATATTTGAGATACATGGGATGTCAGGGACATGCTCCTAGGATTCGGGCTTCTTGCCAGACAAACGGTTTGGGATGTTTCGGACTAGGCCCTTGGATTCGTATAGTGGGATGTACAGTCCACCGAGATATCACGATTTGGGTTGCCATATATTAGAATTGGGATACCACGATTTGGGTTGCATCGTGTTGGGGTCGGGAGTACCATGATTTGGGTTGCCTTGGATTTGATTCTTGAAGTCGAGATGATGTACTGTGATTTAGGTTGTCTTGGATTTGATCATTGGAGTCGAGAGGATGCACTGGTTTTGAAGTTGAATGTAGATTCCCCAATAGGTTTGGGTCACCTTGGACTGGTTCCTTAGGACCAGAATAATATTGGTAGGCACGGTTCTGTAATGTGCTTAGAGACACTTCAACACTAGCTGAAGCAGGTTTGGATATATCTTGAGTGTTGCGCAAAACCTGAGGATCGACAGTGATTATTTATTTACGCTTCCACGGTTTTATTTATTTATTGATCTTGAGCATATCACATGTATACACTGCATTTACTGGTTATGTACGGAATCGCGTTGGTGGTGCCCTACTGAGTTGTACTCACACCCTGCTTGAATGGTTGTGGCACTTAGATACCCAAGAACACTTCATTGGTTGTAGGTTCGGGTTGGGCAAAGGCCTGAGGTTGCCTGATCAAGCGGGATAGTTCAAACAAGATTGGAGGATGGGATTGAGACAAGGCTCGAGGATGTAGTGAAGTCTCGATGTATTTTTATTCTTCTTTTATTTGTATATGTGATTAGCCCAGTAGGCGATCGTTGTATAATTGTATGTTTCTGCATTCATGGATTATTGTTGATTATTTATTTACTTCTGTGTGCTTTGATGGTTATTGTGTCTGATGATGTTTGGTTTATTTATCTGTTATTACACACTTGGATATGGAGGTATAGTCTCCCCACAATACTATTTTAGACTCATGTCTCTAATCAACAGCCTTTGGCATACAGAGAGAGACGCATGAGAACATGTGGCAACCCAATTTTGTTATTGTAGAGTGAATCGAGACTGAGACTTTACAATGATGAAATGTTAATATTAGTGCGAGTATGAAGATGTGGAGTTCACTCATGAGACACGAGTATAAATTATTTAAATGGACACACTTGAGTATGGCACAGGGAATGTCATGCATAATGTCATTGGTATACATCTATCATTAAATTTCTTACATGTGAACCTTCATGCTTCGATAAATTTCTTACATTAGTATTGGGATTGAATTAATCAAGAGGTGATTGGGCATGTTGTTCACTATGCAATGGGTAACCAAGATGGGATTTGTCCTATATATGGCATTTGATCCATCAATTGATAAGACTAAGTGTAAGAAAATACCTAATTATCATATGACGCGCTCGTCAATTTGGATTAGTAACATGTGATGCATTTGTTCATCTATGTCGGTCAATCTCATGAATCAGGAATGTGTAAGTTGACCTATACAAGTTTAACATGTTTCATGTCCCATGGATACTACAATTAATGTGATCCTTTATTTAGTGTTGATTGATGACCAGCCTTGAACGAGTTGGGTCTCCAATCTATTAGATGCTACGACATGTGTTCCATTGTTCAACGACATAAGTGGGAGGGGATCGATTATTGTGTGATGAATGGGTGATGTTGTTCTTTGACGTTTTAACATTAATCACTGTCCTATCTTAATTGTCTAATCATTTATGTCTTCTCAAAAATCACCAACTCGACTCGAGGTCATCTTAGGACTTCCCTTCTTTAAGTGTTTGGGTTGCATTGGCTTCCCTTGTTGAGTGCTGGTTGTTCATGTTAAACACAGTTCAAGCCCAGAGTAGAGACCACAACCGACCAAAAAACCCCAGATTAGATACCTGTAAAAGGCGAAGGCTTTAACAAGCTTTGCTTCCATGACGCCCATGGAGTCCGGCAACAGTTAAAAACATGTAGTGAAAGATCTTTAAGATTTCACTCAAGAGCTGCATCCCTGGATTCATCCACATCGGTAGGGTGGTTAATATATGTATTGAGACTGCTTGTATCACTTACCACTTGCCACTTGCGATAATTGCTTCTGTGCGAGTGTTTCCAGTTTTGTTGTTGAAAGTGTTTTTCCATATTTTCAACTGCTTAATAATAAGTGCTGAAAACACTTTTCAATAAGTACAGCCAAACGCAGCCTAAACAGACCTCTTGGAGGACACCTCAGCCTTCAGTTGTTTGCCCAAGTGCTCCGGCTTCCCATTCCCTTTCTTCCTTCTCCGCCTGTGCCATAGCACATCTAAGAAATATCAGATCCCAGTATCAGAAAAGGATGGGGGCATATGAACTAACTCTAAAAGAAACTCCTACATGCCAGATGGAGCATTGGGAGTCGGAAGTTCAGCCTTCTTGACCTGTCATCAGCACAGTCATCGCAAATATGATTCTAATTAAAGGCTCCCAAACAAATTAATGAGAAAGAAATGTAGCCGCCACCTCATCAGGTGAACCCTCATAAGGAATCAGGCTCCAAAGCTCCTCCTTAAGGTTCAATAATTCCACATCACCATCCAAGTACACAACCTTCAAATGGCCCAAAAAAAAAAAGGCAAAATGTGATCACAAATCAACCAGAGTGAAGAAAATGAGCTATCGGTGAACAATTTTTAAGCGAGACCCAAAAAACGTGAGGCTGTTGAAGGGCAACAATGAAATTGCAGTATATAATCATATGATAAAAGGTAAGGGTGGCAGAGTGACGCAATTTAAGATAGTACGAGGCTCCATTTAACATCACTTCTGAAAACTTCTTATAACACTTCTCACTTACGATGCTCCATTTGGGGTCTGTTTGGCAGCACGAATTGAAAACTACTTATATCACTTATCACTTAACACGAGTGGCTTGAAAAAATAAGTGGGGTTTGTTCTGTTTCTAAAAAACGCTCACTTAAATTCCAGAAGAAAACCACCTAAATAACAGAAAAAGAATTTTTTCAATACACAATCTGGCATCTTAGGCACCAAGTATTTTAAGTGATTTTCAATAAGCGCCATCACATGAAACCTTAACAACACTTATTAAAAACTACTTACAGCGCTTATCACTTAAGAAAAGCAGTGTGAAAAAATAATTTTTGTTTTGTTTCGGAAAAAACACCGACACTTAAATTCAGAATGACGCCAATTAAACAAGCATCTGAAAACGCCTATAAAGAAGCACTCATCATAAGTGATAAGTGCTATAAACAGTTTTCAGTAAGTTATGTTTCCTCAGAACCTATATAAGTGTTGCCAGATTGCTTATTGAAGAAGTATCTTTCTGCCACTTGTTTTAAGTGGTTTTCTTTTGAAATTTAAGTGCAAGTGTTTTTTCAAAAACAGAAGAAACACCACTAGTTTTCCAAATTGTTTATCATAAGTGATAGGTGCTGTAAACAGTCAATGAGTGGGGTCAAACAGAACCCAAGTCCCCAGATAGCAGGTACCCAAAACAATAGGAATGGGGAAACACACACTTGACTGAGACATGAGAAACAGCATGTGCATGAAGGTATGACTGAGCATTTTAACACCAATAGCATTGACTCACCTGGTGCCTCTTTGCCACAGGATCAAAGGAGTTCACAACACCTTCATAATAACTGCAAAGAAAAAGAAGACGATAAGAAAAAAAGGGCGTGGGGGTGGAGAAGAGGAAGGTGCGCATCATCAGGCATTCTATTGGAGATGCTATAGTGGAATGTGAATATAACCAAACAAGGATTAAGTCAATCAAACAATATAGAGAGAGAATACAGTCGTATATTTACAAAGCAGTTCCACAGCATTAACCTCAGTTTCAAGTTAGTATTTCCAAAAGCCTCTATCCATTTGCCTCTTGCTGAATACAATAACGAATTTAGAAATTGGAAGTTGCAAAGTATGATTGATTTAAAATACACTTAGTGATGATCTGAGTAGAGGCTACAATAGGGTTGAGGCCAAGCAAGCTTCCCATCAAAGTAGCCTCAATATGTTGGCGAAAGCAAATATATATATGTCGGTGAATGCACTTGATTCTAAAAGAGTGATCCAGCAAAGATTTCAGCTTTACTAATATTCATTCCAGCATACTACAAATCCAGTGAAATCTACATAGAGACGCCACTTGTAGTGTGGTCATCCAAATATAGATGTGATAAACCATGAGAACAAGAACTACCAAATTAGAAGCAACGCAGTAGTTTCCCCTACGAAATCGCAAAAATTTATCAGATTTCAAAATCTCATGCAAACTAGGAAAGAATGTAATGTCCAAGGAATATGAATGAATTACTGAGAGGAGGGCTGAATTAGTAATTGACAACTTCTACAACTTTTTATATTAACCTCTGTCAATTATTAGAGTTCCAGATCCATTATTTATCCACTTTTTAAATGCTGGAAAGAAAAGAGACGGAAAACTCAAGATTTCTACAAGGTTCGCCCCCCCCCCCATGTCGATGACCGCGCCCTTGATGTGATTGATATAATCCAATTTATACAAAATCGACTAGTATCATAAACATATTACAATAGGAAATATATTATTTTTTACACTTAACAAACAGATTCTAGACCTTTTCAGAGGGGGTATCCCATTTGATCACAAATGATAGGAGTCACAATGAAATGAAGTAGATCGCCGATCAGGCTCTGTATGTCCTAGCATCAAAGATGCTATCTCATTCTGCTGTGATGAGTCTGAGCAGCATTTAAGAGGAATTCGTCTTATCTTGGCAGAAGGAACACTCACAAAAATTCTCAACCACTCAGAAAAACCTTCTCTATATTTTTATCGCCCAAAATTCTCTATATCCCTTCGTCAATTGCAGAATCAAAGGCTCTTAAATTCTCAGTCAACGAAAACCTGATTCAATAATTGCTTGTTAAACCGAAAATATAAATGTCAAGAGTCTTCAATTCTAAATCCCGACTTTAATTCTTTATGTGAAAACTTGGTAACGATAGAAATAAATTTTCCTTTAATCTCCGTGAAACAAACTGCGCATGGTAGCTGTGTTTGGTAAGGTTGCATCTCTCATGCTGTGTCCAGTAGAACGCATGGCGATTCGTTTGACAAGTTCATGCCTACTATGTTGCGTTTGGTAAAACGAAATTTCTCATCCGCGCCTAATAAACTGCATATGTTAGAATAACTCATGTGTTGAATATCCTATGCATCTAGCATATCAACTGTTTGTCACATATGTAGAACAGTCTCAACTGTATCTACGTCTAGTAAATTGCCTGTGTGACAAGCCTTTGTTGTGGTGTGCTTGATAGACTTGTATGCAGTTGATTTTTGTTGCATTGCATCTGACAAACTTCCATCTGGTAGATTCAATTCTATTATACACGTATTATTCTTCTATCTTATGCAGACAATACTTGACCAAATATCTAGTTTTCTTCATCATTCTTCTGAAGCCTCAAACTTTTTTCTAGTCATCATTATTGACCAGAACAAAAGGTTAACAGCATTCAAATCTATTGACGATGTCAGTTTTTGGCGTATGTCTAACACTTGAATACATCACTACAAGCATTGAAATTGATAGGAAGAAACGTGGAGCTGAGTTTGTTGTGGGGAAACCGGCTGCTGCAAGGCAGACCTAGCGCAGGCCAAGGCTGGAGTGTGCTGGGAGCTGCCTGCTGCGCAAGGGAATATTGGGTTGGGGGGCTTTGCTCAGCTGCTGTCAGGTAAGGGAAGTGGGGAATAATTCATTACTGCTAGGGGCAGTGTTGTAAATACCATAGGTGGTTGTCAGTGGGAAGCAATTAGGTGTGAGAGGTTGCCAGCTGTGTGGCTAATAAGAATCTGTAATTTCCAGCTGTTAGAGGGAAGGTTATCAAAAAGATTCCAGCTCCTTTATAAGCTGGCAGGGGCAGGGCATTAGGACACGAATTGTATTTTAGAGTTTTGGCTTCCACTGGAAGATCTCCGAGGGTTAGGCCTCGGCCTGTGGTGCAGCGTCTCCCGGGAGTTCTCCTCCATTCCTTCTTCTCCATTTCTACTTCTTCCATCTTCTTCTGTTGTTTCTCCTCCATTCCTTCTCCTCCATTTCTACTTCTTCCATATCTTCTTCTGTTGTTCTGAAATTCCTGTACGCTGCCAAGGCTGGTTATAATAGAAATCCTCTGTTTCTTCCACTCTCTCACTCTGCATCCTAACAATTGGTGTTTTCATAGAGAGGTTTTAGAGAGAGAAACCTGAAGAGATGGGTTCTTGATCAGCAGTTCTGAAGTTGACCCAGCAGAAGCAGTATCTACATTCTAGAGAAAATTGTTTTCGATCGTTGGCGACTGTTCTGGATGGCGTCGGTAATGGCTTTGTTGGAATGTATGTGTGTTGGACTCAAATAGATGAGGCAGGAGAATGTGGTGAAATGAAGCAGAACCATGAGCTTCAAAATGTGGTGTAGAGATTTTCCAACCAAGTCCAGCTGCGAGAGACGCTGAAGCATGCGGAACAAGAGTCGAAGCAGGATCAATCAATAGCGTGCTGAACAGGTGCGGTTCCTTCTACCACTTCTCCTCAACAACCTGCACCAGAAATTGCAAGTTCCATACGAGTGGTGTCCGGACTGACACAGCAGAACGAGGGGTGAAGCAAGCAGCGGGAGCAAGCATTGAACTCTGTTGACCTGCCAGTATGTCTGGTAAGACTGGGACAAAAGCAGAAAACATATGACAACAATGAGAGTAGAAAAGCTGCTGAAGGAAGCATGAATGTTTAACGGAATGGTCGGAATGGGAGCGGTAAAGAGAAGAACACGTGTGCAGCAGACACACTACAGCCAGTTGAGGTGAATCCTGATTCTAGCTTGAGTCCAGCTGTATGCAGCGCAGAGAAATAGGAAATGCATCTAGTTGAGAACCACCGAATCATTCCGCGCAAGTCGTTTTTGGAGAATTGTTCACGTGTAAAAGGAGCACAATATTGTGGAGCAAGTTTTCAAAGGGAAATAATAAAAGAAGAAATTCTACCGTCACCCGGCCTGCAGGGCACCCTACCGGCGATTCTTGCCAACGGACGGGGAACTGCTTGGGTATTGGCTTACGATTCTGGTTCCACAACTCCACATTCAGCGACTACCCAAGTGGCAATTGCAGTGTCTTCCCTGGTGGTTGGGGTGCTTGTTCCAAAGGATGTCGATTCTGTTACACAGAACTTCAATTTGATAGATCCATCATCACTTGATAAAGTTGCTGGAAGCAATACTCTTATTTGTTCAGTTGTGGATCATGTTGAAGCTGAGAAGTGTTTTGTCAAACGCAATTCATCTAAGGTAAACTACGATGAAAATAAAAAGCTTTCACTCGATGAGTTCTTTGACGTGATTAATGCATTTGGAAATCAGTTGGCATCTGACAAGACAGAAGTGTTTTTTAGATTAGCTGAGTAGAATGGGGATGGGGTAGTTAGTATGGAAGAGTTGGGTGTCTTGTTTGCTGTTCCATGGGAAGACGAGCTACAAATCAGTTACTGCTTAATTTGTGGAGAGAGCATCCCTGGGAAGCAAGGGAGGCAGTGTAACGCTCAAGGAGGGACGGACAGGCGTGCTGGGTAGAGGACCTGGCTCATGGCTACTGGAACAACATTCTTGGGAGCTTATCTGGATTTCCATCTTGAGGACAAGGTGAATTTTCAAGAGGGTGGAAATGATAGGAAGGAACATGGAGCTGAGTTGGTTGCGGGAAAGTCGGCTGTTGCAAGGCTGGCCTGGCGCGGGCCAAGGCGGAGTGTGCTCGGAGCTGCCTGCCATGCAAGGAAATATTGGGTTGGGAGGCTTTGCTTAGCTGTTGACATGTAAGGGAAGTGGGGAATTATTCTGATAGAATAGTGGTCAGTAGTGCAAAGGGAAGGTCTTGTTGTAGGTGCTTAGGGCCGCTGGGAAATGTTAGGGTAGGAGTTACTCCAGGGGCCGAGTTGTAATTACCAGAGTAATAATTAGCTGAACTGGAGATTGCCATCTGTTTAGAGGAATGATTTCTAGAATCTTCTACATCTTCTTTTGATTGTCCTGTTATTCTGCTGATATCAATAGAACTCCACTGTTTTTCACTCCCTCATATCTAGATCCTAACATATTGGGTTGGGAAGCAGGCCAAGGCTGGGTTGGGAGGCTTTGCTTAGCTGTTGTCATGTAAGGGAATTGAGGAATAATTCATTACTGCTAGGGGTAGTGTTGTAAATACCGTAAGTGGTTGTTAGTGGGAAGCAATTAGGTGTTAGAGGTTGTCGGCTGTGTGGCTAAAAAGAAGCTGTAATTTCCAGCTGTTAGGGGGAAGGTTATCCAGAAGATTTCAGCTCCTTTATAAGCTGGCAAGGGCAGGGCAGTAGGACACGAATTGTATTTTGGAGTTTTAGCTTCCGCTGGAAGATATTGGAGGGTTAGGCCTCGGCCTGGGGTGCGGCGTCAACCGGGAGTTCTTCTCCTTCTCCATTCCTTCTCCTCCATTTCTACTTCTTCCATCTTCTTATTCTGTTGTTCTGGAATTTCTGTACGCTGCCGAGGCTGGTTATAATAGAAATCATCTGCTTCTTCCTCTCTCTTGCTCCGCACCCTAGCAGAAATCATCTATCGATTCAACCATGTTGTTGTAGAGCATCAATTGTGCAACTAATTCTAGATTCCAACTTTCCAGGCTACCTTAGTGACATGTAATCAGATTCTCAATGATCTTCAATTATTGACAAGAAATGCAAGTGAATTGTAGAAAAGGAAATCCTTCTTACCTCAAGGTGAGGTGGAGGCCTACTTTTATAGATTGAGGATACAAAATACACACAGGAATATTCCGATGTGGGACTCGGAAATACCCAAAATAATAAAAATAGGGTTTACTCCCCCTCAAGCTGGACATGCCCAGCTTGGACAACGAGTCCCACAAAAAAAGAAAGATGAAATCATACAAGACCAGACACTCCCCCTCAAGTTGGGTTGCAGATGCTGTGGATGCCCAGCTTGGAACTGAGCGAGGCAAGGCGAACCCCTGGGAGGTCTTTGGTGAAGATGTCGGCAATCTGGTCTGCCGTCGGGATGTGGCTAAAGCGGACTTGATCATGCTCCAGGTGGTGGCGAAGAAAGTGGCAGTCCACCTCAATATGTTTTATGCGTTCATGGAAGACGGGATTCGAAGCGATCTTGGTGGCTGTCTGATTGTCACACCAGATGTGAGCAGATGTCTGTGGAAGAAATCCAAGCTTCTGGAGGAGATATCGAAGCCAAATAATCTCCGTTGTGACGGTGGTCGTGGCACGATATTGAAATTCCGCACTGGAGCGAGAGACGACCGTATGTTTCTTGCTGCGCCAGGATATGAGGTTGTCTGCCAAGAAGACGTCAAACCCAGAAGTAGATCTCCAAGTAGCAAAGCAACCAGCATAATCAGCATCACAAAAGGCCTCAATATGCAGATGAGCATGCTAGGAGTAGCGAAGACCACGGGCAGGGTCTCGCTTGATGTATTTGGCGATGCAGAGGACAGCATCCCAATGAGAGGTGGTTGAATGCTTCATAAATTGGCTCACTTTGCCAACAACACAGGCGATGTTGGGGCGAGTCATGGTGAGATAATTGAGTTTGTCCACCAGTCGACGATACCGCTCTGGGTGTGAGTATGATTCCGAGGAGGCATAAAGAGATTGTTCCCCAAGCTCCAGAGGAGTATCCACAGGAGTGACTTGTGTCAGCCCAGCATCCTGCAGAATATCCAACGCATATTTCCGTTGGCAGAGGGAAATGGTGTCTGGAGAATAGGATACCTCGATGCCTAGAAAGTATGTGAGAGGACCGAAATCCTTAGTGTGGAAGTGATGGTGAAGATGCCCCTTGAGGTGGGTGATACCAGCAGAGTCGCTGCCGGTGATGATGATATCATCCACATAAACGACCAACATGATGAAATCAGCAGGGGTCGTCCTGTAAAACACGGTGTGGTCCTTCATGGTGCGAGAGAGCCCAAAGTCAGTGACGACAGTGCTGAAGCGGCCGAACCAAGCTCGAGGAGACTACTTAAGGCCGTAAAGAGAGCGGCGGAGTCGACAGACTTGAGACTCGGCGCCGGAGGCACAAAATCCGACGGGATGTTGCAGATAAACTTCTTCCTAAAAAAATCCATTGAGTAAGGCATTCTGGACATCCAGTTGATGAAGAGGCCAATGATGGTGAGCTACCAGAGAGATGAATAACCGAATGGAGGCCATTTTGGCAACCGGAAAGAAGGTATCAAAATAGTCAACATCGTAAGTCTGTGTGAATCCCTTTGTCACAAGGCGGGCTTTGAGTCGATGAAGAGTGCCGTCGGGATTTAGCCTGACGGTATAAATCCATTTGCTGCCAACTGCTTGTTTGCCTGCTGGAAGAGGGACAAGATCCCAAGTATGGTTTTCTTCCAGAGCCTGTGTTGGACCCCATTTCATTTAATTGGGTATTTCTGAGTCCCACATCGGACTTACCCTCTCTGTATTTAGTTTTACTCATCTATAAAAGAACATCCTCACCTCACATTGAGGTAAGGGGAATTCACCCATCAACATGGTATCAGAGGGATTTTTTTCCCTAACCCTCCCTCCTCTGCGGATTCCCGGCGTCCTCCCAGCCCCGCCTCTCTCCCTACTGCCCTAGCCCTTCCCGGCAGGCCCCCCTCCCCTATCCCGGCGCATCTCTCTCGCCCGGCTCCTCTCCGACCTGGCCATTCCCGGCGGCCCTCCCTCCCAGCGGCTCCCGGCCAGCCCCACCGTGCGCGCGCCCAGCCCCTGCGGCTCACCTCCCGGCGGCCCTCCATCCTCCCGGCGCGGTTCTTCCCGTCGGCGTCCAAGCCCCGACGGCCTCCCGCGCCTCCCGGCTCCCCGGCTCCCGGCTCGCCCTGTCCGCCCCGCTCCCTCCTCGGCTTCTCTGGCCCGTACTGTTTGCCCCACTGCCTTGGTTAGCCATTGCTCCCCTGCATGGCTGCTGGACTCAGGTGCCTCCGACCACCTCACCGGTGATGCTGGTATGCTGACGTCTTACTGCACTTATGTCGGCTCTTCCGCCATCACCGTCGCTGATGGGCTCCACTATCCCCATAGCGGGCTTCGGCGCATGCTCCCTGACTCCATTGATTCACCTACCCTCTGTGGCACATGTGCCCCGCAGTTCCTTTAATCTGTTTTCCATCAGTAAACTGACTAAGGATTATAACTGTGCGGCCATATTTACATCTTCTGGTGTTGTGTTTCAGGAGCAGACTACGAACCGGGAACTTGGTCGAGGCCGACTTCGAGACGGGGTCTACATGTTCGAGGGACCAGCACCCATTGCTTGCACGTCTACCTCTTCTCGGGCACTAGATCTTCATTCCCGATTGGGCCACCCGCCTGCATCCACCATTCATCAGATGTTTCCGGACTTCCATCGGACTCCTACTTTTCATTGTGAGTCCTGTTCTTTTGCGAAACATCATCGCTCTTCCTACATTCCTCGCACGGATACACGGGCCTCCCACCCCTTTGATCTGGTTCATTCAGATGTTTGGGGCCCGTGTACCATTCCGAGTCACTTGGGATATAAATACTATATCTCTTTCATTGATGACTATTCGCGCATGACGTGGCTTTACCTTCTTCGAGAACGCTCCGAAGTGTTTTCCACCTTCCAAACCTTTTTCAATGAAATTAAGACCCGTTTTTCTATCTCTGTCAAATGTCTCCGCTCGGATAATGGGCGCGAGTATCTCTCCACTTCCTTTCGGCAGTTTCTCCAGGCAAATGGTATCATTCATCAGACCTCCTGTCCTGATACACCCCAGCAGAACGGCGTGGCCGAGCGGAAACACAGACATATTTTGGAGACTGCTCGTGCCCACATCTTCCACCGTCAGGTGCCTCTGCTTTTTTGGGGAGATGCCATTCTCACTGCTACTTACCTCATCAATCGCCTTCCTTCTTCTATCCTTAAGGGGGAGACTCCCTTTTGGGCTCTTTTCCCCACTCTCCATCTTCATTCCCTCCCTCTTCGAGTGTTTGGCTGCTTGTGTTATGTTCGTGACACTCGCCCTGGCCGCACCAAACTCTCTCCCAAATCCCTCCGCTGCATATTCCTTGGTTATTCCCGCACTCAGCGCGGCTACCGCTGCTTCTCCCCGGACCTTCGCCGGTATGTCATCTCCGCGGATGTCTCCTTTGTTGAGGGTTCTCCATTCTCCTTTCCCTCTCCTCCTCCTGACTCTGCTATTGATAACTGTCTTCCCCTCATCATCCTTCCTCCACCGGCGTCAACCCCTGTTGACACCCATTTTGGTTAGGTCTACTCCCGCCGTCCTTCGACTGTATCCCCCGTTCCGACCCGTGACACTGATGCTCCCGCTTCGTCCGCTGCTCCTGCTCCGCCACCCGAGGACGTGCCCATTGCCCTCCGGAAAGGTACTCGCTCCGGCCAGAGTACTCCTCTATTTGTCTCTTCATACAGGGGTATGTCCGCTCTGGAGACAGTTTTTATACCTCGCACGGTTGGTGAAGCCAAATCTCACCCCAGGTGGTTAGCTGCAATGCGGGATGAATTGCAGGCTCTGGAGGAAAACCATACTTGGGATCTTGTCCCCCTTCCAGCCGGCAAACAGGCAGTGGGCAATAAATGGATTTATACGATCTGTCTCAATCCCGACGGCTCTCTTTGCCGCCTCAAAGCCCGGCTGGTGGCGAAGGGGTTTGCTCAGACATATGGCATTGACTACTTTGAGACCTACTCTCCGGTCGCCAAGATGGCCTCTGTCCGCCTGTTCATCTCTCTGGCTACTCATCATCACTGGCCACTTCATCAGCTAGATGTCAAGAATGCCTTTCTCCATGGCGTTCTTGAGGAAGAAGTCTACCTGAAGCAGGCCCCTGGTTTTTCTGCCTCCGGTGCCGACTCCCATGTATGCCGCCTCCGTCGGTCCCTCTATGGCCTCAAGCAGTCTCCTCGAGCTTGGTTTGGCCGCTTCAGCACTGTCGTCACAGCCTTTGGCCTCTCCCGGAGTCTGAAGGACCACACCGTCTTCTTCCGTACGACACCGCACGGCTGTATCTTGCTCGTGGTATATGTTGATGATATCATCATCATAGGAAGCGACTCCAGAGGGATCGTGTCGTCTTCTCTCTGTGGGACTCAATCCAATCTGGGCATGTCCAGCTTGAGGGGGAGTGTTGGACCCCATTTCATTTAATTGGGTATTTCTGAGTCCCACATCGGACTTACCCTCTCTGTATTTAGTTTTACTCATCTATAAAAGAACATCCTCACCTCACATTGAGGTAAGGGGAATTCACCCATCAACAGCCTGCAACTCATCTCGCATTGCTGCTAGCCATCCCGGGTGAGATTTGGCATCACCAACTGTGCGAGGAATAGATACTGTCTCCAGAGCTGATAGACTCCCGTATAAAGAAACAAAGAGAGGAGTACTCTGGCAAGAGCGAGTACCTTTCCGGAGGGCAATGGGCAAGTCGTCTGGTGTCGGGGCAGGAGCATCGGACGAAGCGGGGACGACGGTGTCATTGGTCGGGACGGGGGATACAGTTGATGGACGACGTGAGCAGACACTACCAAAATGGGTGTCAGCAGCAGGAGGGTGACACCGGAGGAGGGTGGATGATGAGAGGAAGACAATCATCAATGGCAGAGTCAGGATGAGGAGAGGGAAGGGAGAACGGAGAGCTCTCAACAAATGAAACGTCAGCAGAGATGACGTACCTCCGTAGGTCCGGTGAGAAGCAACGATATCCGCGCTGAGTGTGGGAATAGCCAAGGAAGATGCACCGAAGGGATTTGAGAGAGTTTGGAGAGGCCAAGACGAGTGTTACAAACATAACAGAGGCATCCGAACACCTGAAGTGGAAGAGAGTGAGGAGGGAGGGGAGAACAGAGCCCGAAAAGGAGTCTCCCCCTAAAGGATAGAAAAAGGAAGACAGTTTATAAGATAAGTAGCAGTGAGGATCGCATCGCCCCAAAAAAGGAGAGGCACCTGACGGTGGAAGAGGTGGGCACGAGCAGTCTCCAGAATATGTTTGTGTTTCCGCTCGGCCACTCCATTCTGCTGGGGTGTATCAGGACAAGAGGTCTGATGAATGGTGTCTTTCGTCTGGAGGAACTGGCAAAAGGGAGTGAAGATATATTCACGTTCATTGTCGAAGCGGAGACATTTAACAGAGATTGAAAATTGGTTATGAATTTCATTGTAAAATGTCTGGAAGGTGGAAAACACTTCGGAGCGTTCTCGAAGGAGGTATAGTCATGTCATTCGCGAAAAGTCATCAATGAAATATATATAATACTTATACCCCAAATGACTCGGGATGGTACAGGGACCCCGCACGTCTGAATGAACCAGATCAAAAGGGTGTGAGGCTCGTGTATCTGCCCGAGGAATGTATAAAGTGCGATAATATTTCGCAAAAGAACAAGACTCACAATGAAAAGAAAGATGCTGACTAAAATCTGGATAAAGCTGATGAATGGTGGAGGCGGGTGGGTGCCCCAACCGGGAATGAAGATCCAATGCTCTCGCAGGGACAGAGGTGCAGGCGACTGTTGTCAAGCCATCGAACATGTAGACCCCGTCCCGAAGCTGGCCTCTACCAAGTTTCTAGTTCGTAGTCCGCTCCTGAAAGACAACAGCAGATGATGTAAATATGGCAGCACAGTTGTAATCCTTTGTAAGTTTACTGATAGAAAGAAGATTAAATGGGTTGCGGGGCACATGTGCCACAGAGGGCAAATGAAGCGAGGAAGTCAGAGAGCATGCACCAAAGCCCGCAATGGGGATTGTAGAGTCATCAGCGACGGTGATGGCTGAGGAACCGGCATAAGGACAGTAGGATGTCAACATACCAGCATCACCGGTGATGTGATCGGAGGCACATGAGTCGAGCATCCATGCAGGTGAGCGACGACCGACGAATGCAGCGGAACCAACAGAGTGGGCTAGAGAAGCCGAAGACGGACCGGGTCATGCAGAGGGCCAAGAATCGTGAAGCAGCCGGAGGTCCGCCATAGAGAGGTCCAAAGACGGTGGAAGAGCTGAGACTGATGAGGAAGCCTCCTGGACCACCGTCTAACCCTGTCGCGGTTGCTGAGATGGGCGGCCATGAAGGACCCAGCAGCGGTCGATCAGGTGGCCGAGCTTGCCACAGTGCTGACAGAGGGGCCGAGGACGACCCTCCACACGGCCACGTCCACGATTGCCCGAGGAGCGTCCCCCGCCACGTCCGACGAGAGCTGAGTGATCGATGATGGGGGTGGGAGGGGGAAGAGCGCGTTGGGCCTTGCCCAGGCGATGATACACCTGTGGTATCGCCAATGGAGACGGGCTGGCGAGCATCTCGGTAGCCGTTGTGGCATACTCAGGAGCGAGACCATTGAGAAGATTAAAGATGCCGAGTTGGTCCCTCTAGGTCTGAGCGTCCGTCGGTGTCTGGGGGACGAGCCATAATTCTTGCAACTCATCACGAAGACCTTTCCACTCCATGAAATATGCGGGGAAGGATTTGTCCTACTGTCGGATATGCGACAGTTTCTGAAGGACATCGGAGACCCGGGCCAAATTGTTGGTCTCAGAATACATGATGGTCAAGGAATCCCAGAGTTCCTTGATTGTATTCGCAGTCCGGGTGACATCTTTGACTGAGCGGTCCATTGAATTTACCAGCAAGGCGTAGATCTTGCTGTCAGCAAGTTTCCACGGACAGTATTTGGGATCGGTGGATTCCGGTGGAGGATCCTCAAGGTGTGAATCAAGGTCTATTCCGGTAAGAGACATCAACACCGTCTTCCGTCAGATGGAGAAGTTGGTTGAGTCGAGCCGCTCATCGACAAGGCGGGTGGAGGCGGTGATCATCTGGGGCAGAGCAGAAGAGGCTGTCATGGAGGAGTCGGACATTGGCAGATGATGACAGGTTCAGCGGTGCGTTGTGCCTGCAATGAGAGGACGCAAAAAAAAGGTGGTGTCGGGTGAACACGGGAAGCAGCAGGGGCGGGCAGCGTCGGGAAGCAGCAGAGGCGCCGCAGCGGGAATAGATGATCGTTGCGGGAGGTCCGAACGGAGAGGGCGGGGCCCGTAGGCGCCGAAGAAGGCGGTAGCCGGGAAGTGTCGTGAGAGGCGGGGTCGGGCGTAGCCGCTGATGGAGTCGCGGGAGCCGGGCAGCCTTGTGCGACAGGCAAGCCGAGAGTCACCGCTAGGAAGGGCGGGCCGGGAGTCGTCAGACGAAGCAGGCGCGCCACGTCTGAGGTAGGGCGGTTGCCTAGAGATGCAGGAGCCAGCAGGTGCGGAAGCCGGCCGGTGCGGAGCCAGCTGTTGTGGGAGCAGGGAGGTGCGGGAGCCGGAAACGGCGTCGGGTAGGGCGGGAGCTGCTGGAGACGAGCCGGGAGACGCAGCGGGGTTGATCAAGCCGGGACGGAGAGGTCGAGGGTGGTTCGTCGTCGCCGGGACGGCCGGAAAAGAGCACCGCAGGGGCGGCGCACGCAGGGAGAAGCGGTCGCGGGAGCAGGTCCTACCGTAGGAGGAGGCAGCGCCGTGGGACGTCGCAGCAGTTTCTGGATCGGGAGGGAGATGGCGCCGGAAGTTGTTGGAACGGGAGGGCAGTTCGTGCGAAGCAGGAGATGCGGGAGCGGCCGTTCTGCGCGCCTGGAGATGCGGGAGCGAGTGCCGGCAGGTGCAGGGAGCTGGAAAGACTGCCAGGTACGGTGGGATTGGTGGAGGAGGCGGGGTCGGGTGTCGCCGGGAGGCCGCAGGAGAGACGGTTGGGGCGTGGGGCGACGGAGGGGTGACGTTGGGTCGTCGCCGGAGGGAGCCGCAAAGGGGGAACTGCTGGGATTGGAGATGCGGAAGGTAGGAGGAGGGTGGCAGCGTAGGGAAAACCTAGGAGAAGGGGGGTTGCCGCGTAGGGCAGAGTTAGAGAAAAAAATAAAGGGATTATCCCTCTGATACCATGTAAAATAGGAAATCTCCCTTAACTCAAGGTGAGGCGGAGGCCTACTTTTATAGATTGAGGATACAAAATGCACACAGGAGTATTCCGATGTGGGACTCGAAAATACCCAAAATAATAAAAATAGGGTTTAACAAGAATTATGAGATCTCAAATTTTCAACTATGGGTTGCTTCCATCTCTCCCTTTGAATTTGTTGTCGATGTCAAAAATCTGATTTCAACTCTCATTCAAGAAATGAAATACTTCTCCACCTGAATGTACCCAGCCCATTTTATAGACAATTAAGAAATCCCCTAATCTTCAATAGTTTCATCTATGGATTTATGTAATTTTCTCCCCCTTTAACCAACATAATCACAAAACTTTTAGAGGGAATGGGACATTATCTCATATCTAAAGTTGAATGAGGTTGAGGCTGAACCCACAACTTCAACTCCTGGATTATCTCTTTTTTGGCAGTTATCACAATCAATTCTCAAAGGCAACTGCACTTTGACTTGTAAAACTTCACGTTGCTCTTTCATCTGCAACATTTGTGTACATGCTTGAGTGTCACATACTGATAGTAATGCAGGTTTACAGCAGGGAGTCCCCACGGGCAGTTAGCCCAGGCGGTTAGCCAAGGAGCTGGAGGGACCCACAGGCAGGTGGCTGAGGAAAACCAGCCTGTAGTCCCCAGCATTCTGTTCGAGTGGAGTCTGTTAGAGTGGTGGTGGTCCCAGCTGTTTGTTAGGAGTTTTTGAGTTTGTTAGCCAGCTGTATTTGATTCCCTAGAATATCCTATAAATAGTACAGGGATTAGCGTGTCACGGGGGGAGAAAGGATTAGGTACTTCGGCCAGGGGGCTTGGACTAGGTGGGGCTTCGGCTTACCTGGGTATTTTCTGTTGCTGTAAGTGTCAACTACCTTGTTGTACCCTTCTTTTCTTCCTCTGGAAATATTAAAGTGCGGTTTCCAGCTTTCTGTTCTTATCAAATTAGTCCGACCTGCCGCCCGTTCATTTTTTTTCCGGCCATGGAAACCCGCCAGACCCGCCATGACAATCTTGAACAGCGGATGGCCACCTTGGAAACCTCTTTCACCACACTGGAAAATTTTGTCGCTGCCATCCGCACTGACCAGTCCGAGTTCCAGAAATCTGTGGCATCTGAATTGGCATCCCTCCGCCACCTCATCAATCCCATGGCTCGCTGCCCGGAGGGTGCACCATTTCTCGCTGAGGACCACTCGTCCTCTTCTTCACCTCTGTCCGTCTTCCCTGCGGTCCTTTCCAATGCTGCGGTAAAATCCACTTGGGCGCCTACAGCTGCCATAGGAATACTCGTTCCCTCGGAGACCGCAGAGCCACCAATTATAGAACCACGGGAGTCACAACCCAGTTTTGGGGGGTTCACGAGTGTAGCGTCCCTAGAGGCGACCGCGACTACAACACCAGTTCCGCATGCTGTTGGATGGAACTCACCAGCCCTTTCTCCCATCATGGACATCGAACTGCATTTCTGGTTACATGGGCTCTGTTTGGGCACAAATGCAAGCCCTTCGGCCTTTCAACCTATGTTTTTCTCTGCATATCCTCTATCTGAAATTTCTGGTAATTTGGCACCACACCATGCAACAGTAGCAGCACCATTTAATTCTTATCCAGCTGTGATTAATCTCGCCTATTCCCCTCTTGTTTCACCGTCTGTGGGAGTTACTAATGTTCAGCATGGAGCACTTGTGCTGGACACCAGCCCCCACCACTACGGTTGCATGTTACCTCGGGGGCTGCTCCATCCGGCAATTACATTGCGGCACGGGGACAAAAAAGTGTCAATTGATGTCAAGCAAGCCAGGGGGAGCATCTGGAAGATTGCTTGGCATGACTATATGGGCACTACACCTTCTCACCACCTGCGGTTCCATGGAGCAAGGCTGATTTGGGAAATTGCTTGGCATGTTTGGCCCATCACACTTGGGGATACATCCACCACCTTGAGGACAACGTGGTTTTTCGAGATGGTGGCAGTGATAGGAATGCAGGTTTACAGCAGGGAGTCCCCACGGGCAGTTAGCCCAGGCGGTTAGCCAAGGAGCTAGAGGGACCCACAGGCAGGTGGCTAAGGAAAACCAGCCTGTGGTCCCCAGCATTCTGTTTGAGTGGAGTCTGTTAGAGTGGTGGTGGTCCCAGCTGTTTGTTAGGAGTTTTTGAGTTTGTTAGTCAGCTGTATTTGATTCCCTAGAATATCCTATAAATAGTACAGGGATTAGTGTGTCACGGGGGAGAAAGGATTATGTACTTCAGCCAAGGGGCTTGGACTAGGTGGGGCTTCAGCTTACCTGGGTATTTTTTGCTGCTGTAAGTGTCGACTACCTTACTGTACCCTTCTTTTCTTCCTCAAAAAATATTAAAGTGCAGTTTCCAGCTTTCTGTTCTTATCACATGCTCAGTTTCCGTTGTTCGTGAACGGAATTCTGCTTCCTCTAATGTCGACTGACATATTGGTTGCCTAAGCAAAATAATCCACGTGATGTGGACTTCGTATCATCATTATTAATTGCCCAGTTTTCATTAGTGCAACCATACAAATCAAGCCGACATGTTCTTTCATAAGTTGGTCCGCAATTAAAAATAACTTTAATGTACCTCAGAACTCTACGTGTGGCTCTTTTGGATCACTTTGAAACATTTCACATAGGGTAACAACATACACAATGTTAGGTCTTGAAGTTGCTAAATATAATAGGGAATTCAAACCAATCCTTTGAAGTCTATATTGAACACTTTTGTCTTCATCGTCTTTGCTCATTTTTACACAAGCAAACATAGGTGTGAAGACTTCTTTGGGATTCTCGTTTCCAAGCTTTTTTAGTAACACTACGATAATTCTCTTTGATAAAAAATTTACATTTTTTGTTGAATAACTTGTAAGCTCAATTAGAAATTTATCTCACCAAACATTGACATTTCAAATATTTTCTTCATGTGATTGCAAACTCCTTACATGTATGATCCTTGTTACCTGGAAAAAAATATGTGATCAACATAAACAAGGACAATCAGAGTTAACATTTACTCATTTCTTTCAAATTGAGATTGTTGTCAGCTTTTCCCATCTTGGAGTTCATTCCTTTTAAATAATTGTTCAGCTTGGAATACGATGCACTTCATGTTTGTTTTAGACCATACACAGTCTTTTTCAGCTTGCATACATGTGTTTTCTTGGTCAAGAATAAATCCATCAAGTTGCTCAATGAATACTTCTTTTTCTAGCTCGTCATTCAAGAATGCAGATTTTACATCTATTTGATAAACTTTATACCTTCTTTTGAGTTGCCACAGCCAAATGGATTTTTATGGCTTCAAGTTTGGCTATAGGAGCAAATGTCTCTTCAAAATAAATGTCTTCAACTTAAGAGTAACATTTGCAAACCAGCCTAACCTTGTTTCTTGAAACCACGCTCTTTTCATTCAAATTAATTCTAAATACCCACTTGCTTCTAATAATATTTTTCCTTTGTGATCGGAACAAGATCACAAATGTGATTCATTTCAATTTGATTCAATTCCTAATTCATAGCACACATCCATTCTTTTTTCACAAAGGTTTCATCCACTGATTCTGGCTCAACCTTAAACAAAAGAGATGTATGACTTGTAGTTCTCAGCCTTCTTCTTGTTTGTATAAGAGCATTATAGTCTCCAATGATATTCTCTGTTTCAAAATATCTCTTGATTCTTGAAAAAACTTGTTTTGTACATCCTTCAGTAGCAACTTCAATGCTGTTGTAAGTTGAGTCAACCTCCTCGATATTATGCTCATCTCCACAATTTTTCTTCAGCAACTGTTTCTGAAATCTGCATGTCTGTTAGTTCTGAATTTTCTAAAATTTCATCCTTTGTATTTTGACCTTGTAGTTCTCCCATTTTAACAACGTCACCTAACACTCTAATGTCATAACAATTAACCACTTTATGCAGACTTTTGCTACAGAATGTGAATCCTCTTCCATTTGAATGATATCCCATAAAAAATTCATTGTCTATTTTTTCAACACTTTCACAAACTTTGATCTTTGATCTAGATCGTCAATGACTATCAAATGCATTAAAGTAATCAACTGATGGTTTCTTCTTAAACCAAATTTCATAGGCAGTCGTATTTGAATTAAGCCTCAATAGACATCTGTTTTTAATGTGAACAATTGAGATAGCTTCTCTCCATAAATGTATGAAGTGTTACATTTATGCTTAATATCATTTTTTTCAAGATAACTCTCAAAGCATTTGAAGTAAATTTACTTCCATTGTCAATTCATAACTCATTTATGGACAGACCCAATTCATTCTCAACATTCCTTTTAAAACTTTTAAATCACTTGATGACATCTGACTTTTGTTTCATATACATCACAGTACTTATTCCTGTGTATTCATCAATAAATATAATAAAATACAAATCACCGCTTATAGAATGATGTATCATTGTCACACTCAAATCAAAGTGAATTAGCTCTAAAGGTATCTTAGTTTGTATCTCCACTTTCTTGAGCCAAGCATTCACCATTTTTTCATTTTCACAAGATTCACAAATGGCGTTTCTTTCGCTTTTTGATTTAGAAAAATGTCTAACGCGCTCTGTGGTGAGCTTGCTCAAGTTTTTTTTTTTTTTGGTCAAGGTGAAAGTTTTTGTTAGTGGGTGTGATGGGCCTGGCCCATTTATGCGTTATTAGAGTCCCACATCGAATAGGTTTCATATGTATCTCTTATCTTTCATCTATAAATAAAGAGGCCCACCTCATTTTGAGGTAAGGGTTTCCATTTAACAAGTTATCAGTCCCAGGTCCCTCCCAGCCCCCGTGTAGCCCCCCCCCCCCCACACCCGGTTCTTATATCCTTGGATAGTATGGAGATAGTATGGATCTAACCTCTCAAAAAGTTTTGGGATTCTTTGACACATATTCTGAGACCAACAACTTGGCACGGGTCTCCAATACTTTCCAACGCTTCTTCACAGTCCGAATGCGGTACAAAACATTCCCTCTTATTTCATAGAATGCAAGGTCATTCAGGATGAACTATGGCCCATTCCAACAACACTTGCGGAGGCAATAACTCAACGTGATCAGCTAAATCTTTTCTCTCTTCTTCATGGGTTGCCATCAGAGTATGCCAACACCCACCGAGATATTGGTCAACTCAACAACTACGGACATTCCTTTGGTGTACCATCATCTCAATAAGGCTCATCGCACTCTACATGATGACTCTTCAAGTTCTCCTCCCTCAGTGGATCATCGTGCGCTGGCATCCGCCAGGCGGCGAGATGTTAGTTACTCCTCTAATTCTCGACACCAAGGACGTGGTAACAACCAAAGACACAAGTTTCATCATTACGATAAATCAGGACATACTATGGATGCTTATTGGTCACTCTATGGCAAGCCCGTTGCTCCTCGGTCGGGGTGGGATGTTACACGGCCTCTCATCCTTTCATTCGACAATAGGTGTCATTGTCACCACCCCGTGTAATCGAGAGGTCGCCCATCTTTGGAAAGCGGGAGAGTCGCGTGAGACCCAAAACAACCAAAACAAACCAGCAAGAAAGAAAGCATAAAAAACAATGACCATGTCAAAAATAAAGCTCCAACGCACGGGTGGAAAGAGACAAACAGGCAAGGGAAGGTGACGAGTCCAGCACATACGCCTTTCCATGTAGTCTCTCTCTTTCAGTGCTTGTATAGCTCAGACTCAACATCATTCAACCCTTTTAGAAGAGGAAACAAAAAAAGTTGTTCACGTTGAGTCTGTATCTCATCAGGAGTCTGAGGGACTGACCATAAGTTGGGGATCTCATTCACAATCGTCTTCCATTCATTATAATATGCTGGAGTCAAGCAGGACCCTGTCGAAGAGAGAATAACTGCTACAAGAGATCGGAAACACGAGATAAATTATTGGTATCGGGGAACAAAAGCAAGGAGCCCCAGAGCTCCTTGACAGCGGTTACATTCTTGGTCAACAAACTTATCCATGGAATTGAGAAAAAGCGTAAAAAACATGTTATCTTGTTGCTCCCATGTTGCAAAGTCGGATCTCTTGGGATTCGGAGGGGAATTCACTAAATGGGAATAGCATCCCATCCCTTTTAAGGAAAAGGCCGCCAGCTTCCGCCACATAGTGAAGTTATTAAAATCGAGATGTTAATCCACAAGGCGCAAAGAGGTTGTGATGATCTCGGGTAGCGGTGCAACACCCAGAACAAAAACAGGAGAGAAAGTGGTGGCCACAACCGCGAGAAGGTGGGCAACAGAGGTTGTGATCATCTCAGGTAGCGGTGCAGTAGCCAAATCAAAAACAGGAGAGGAAGTGGTGATCGCGGCAGCGAGAAGGTGGGCGACGGATCTTTACAAAAGAGGCTGGCCCTTTAGAACTCATGAGAAATCATAAAAAAAAAGTGACCGGGAGAAGAAGATCAAATCAAAAGTTTGTGCAGCCAGGTGGGGAGAAGCGGCAAGACAAAAGTCTGTTGGATTGGTGTAGCCCGATCCGTTTGGATGATGTTTGACCGAATGTTTGCGGCTCATACTACGCACCAGGCTGCAACTCCGCGGGTTGAGTTTCACGGTGAGCTTGTTGGGGGTTGCAGGGGGCAACGCGCCTCTGTTCCGGGGTCCGAAGGCCCCCCGATTCAAATTTTGGGGGCACTGTAGCAACTTTGACCGACTGTAGCAGAGCTGACTGGGTGACACCGACTGGACATTGTAGCAGTGCAGATTTTGAAACGTCTACTGTAGCAGCTCGAGCTTTGCAGACAGCAGTACTGTAGCTCCGTGGACCTCCAGTCGTCGGTACTGTAGCACATTGGATTTGGGTGGTTGTGGCACTGTAGCGATGCGGACTTCCAGCCACCTTTCACTATAGCATAGCGAACTATATGTGCGGTTGGTGGAATAATGATTCATCTTCTTTATTAGCTCATTTCGGGCTATGGTTTATGTGTTAGAAACTTTGAGATACTTCCTGTTATTGTGCTCCCGGATTTCATAGTGATATTTTTGTCTCTCCGTGGACGTAGGGATCATTTTCCGAACCACGTAAATTTTGTGTTTGTGTTCTTTTGTTTCTGACTTTTCTTCATCCACAAACCCGTTCTGTCGCTACAACTCCTGGCATTTCCGCAACAGAGTCGACTAAGGGACTGGAGCTAGCAGAGGGACATGCTCACCAGAGAAGAGTGCCCAGGGCACATGTCCCGTTTCTTGGGAAGGCACGCCTAGGGCACGTCTCCTAGGAGAGGCATGCATGTGGGTCACTTCTCCTTGGAGAGGCGCGGTGCTAGTGCATGTGTGCCACCTGAGAACCTTTGAGTGGGACCGTCGGGTGGGAAGGGAGTACCGTCGGGTGAGGGACAGTACACAGCAGATGGGAGAGAGACTAGAAATCTCCAAGTTCTAATACCATGTGTAAACTAAATACCAGGTAAACATATCCTCAAAACAAGGTCAAGTAGGTTTATTTATAAATGAAGATATGAGATACAATCCCGGGATAAAAGGAGACTTGAAATTTAAAAAATACATAAACTAATGACTCAGTCAAACCCCCATATCCTAAATATCTAGTATTTAAAATACTCCAACCTTTATTAACCCCGACAAATCGTCGCCAGCATTCAACTCTATTCATAATGTCAACCTTTATCGTACATCTGACACTTGAATACATTATTACCAGTATTGAAATCATCTATTAGTTCAATCATGTTGTAGAGCATCAACCGTGATACATTATTATCAGTGTCATATAATCAGATGATCTTCACCTATTGACAACAAATACAAAAACT
This sequence comes from Viscum album, assembly GCA_963277665.1. Classification (NCBI taxonomy): domain Eukaryota; kingdom Viridiplantae; phylum Streptophyta; class Magnoliopsida; order Santalales; family Viscaceae; genus Viscum; species Viscum album. Next base: position 1,029,574,511 of record OY728147.1, read on the forward strand.
ACGGGATCTTCAATCTTCAACTATGTTCAAAGAAAACACAAATGAATCAAAAATTTAGTAAGACCATTTATTAAGAATAATCCCATTATTATTCAATTTTGAATCGCTGTCTAAATTAACATGTGTTTCAGACCTGATCTGGGAATGATTATCAGATCCATGGAGGCTGTATTGCACTAAAATCTAATTCTATCAAGGAAGCCTAGAATAAGTTTCAGAAAACAGTGTGTTAAGAACTGAAATGATAGAGAAATGTCAAAATGGTAGCCACATGATTCTTTAATTAAGCACCCAAAAATAACTCAAAAAGAAAGACTAGGGGAAAATGGCAAACTAGCAGCCAAAAAATTTAGAACAGCTAGCAGGCATAGTAAGATGAGAAAATAAAATATTACGAGGATCCTCATTACTGACCTCCTGTCCATCGGCCACCAAACTTTTACTAAGCGACCAACCAAATTTTCACCAAGATCAATGATACCATTAGCCAATCTAGGAGCCTGGATTGAAAATTTTAAGACCAATAATTGATGAATGTAAAAATATGGAAAGAGAGAGAGAGATGCATAAAAACACAAAAATGAAGCATTGTATGTAGGAAGCAGGAATTTGTAAAAAAGGGAGTTGAAAGAATTGCAAAATTCCAAAAAATATTCCATTTTGAAAGATAAATATAAGAAATCAGTGCAAGATTTAAAATTACAACCACTAACTATCAGAAAATATAACATAGTCACTGCACCTACACATCAAATAAATTTATCCATGCATGAGGAAACCAAGCCATGTGTGCACAGGTAGGGGTAAGTATGAACGACTCAGTAAAATTCCCCCTCTATCCTCAACTCCTCTGAGTGAGTGTGATAAGCGTGAATGCATGTGAAAGTGTTTGTTGAGTGACACTCAAACCCATCCCAAAATATAAACATAATGATAACAAATAAAGAAGTTGCACGTACATAACGAATCCAAATGAAAGATCAATAACAATAAACATGAAACAACTCACCTCCTATCTAGGGTTTTCAAAGTAAATGCGCTTACTCCATTCTAGGAAAATCTCTATCCAACCCAGAGAGAAGACCTCCTATCCGAGAAAATAAGGTAACCCGCTAGCCCAAGTGCTAGGTTTAGCCTGAAAACCAAATCATGAGGTATCTCAACTGGCTACTAACTAAAAGCAACTCCCTCACTCAACAAGCTATCAAAACTACCATGCATGTCATACATCGATAGGAATCAATTTGGAGAGAAAGAAAACAGTGGAATTATATTGTTTTCCGGTAGAAATAGCGGAGAGGAATTACAATGAACAGAAGAATTAGAAGAAAATGGAGAAGAATGTAAAGAAGAAAAAGGAATCCCCCCGGAAGGTGCTACTCCCCGAGACTGACTAAAAGCAACTCGCTACTAACTAAAAGCAACTCGCTCACTCAACAAGCTATCAAAACTACCATGCATGTCATACATTGATAGAAATCAATTTGGAGAGAGAGAAAACAGTGGAATTATATTGTTTTCCGGTAGAAATAGCGGAGGAATTACAATGGACAGCAGAATTAGAAGAAAAAGAAAAAAATTGAGAAGGTAAAGAAGAAAAAGGAATCCCCGGGAAGGCGCTACTCCCCGAGACTGATGGCATACCCCACCCGTCCAGCTCCTACGGATGAAAGCCAAAACAATTTGTAAGACTCGCCTACTACCCCCCCCCCATTTAATACTCCTGCCGCCCCCAAGAGCCCCAACTGCTTCCTGTTGCTTATTACAATTCTGCACCTGGCAGCTTATTAGTCCCCTTAGCAGCGCCCCTACACCTGGCAGCCTTACGTACCAGCCCTCATTCACAGCCCCTATCCCCCCTGTTCATATCAATTCCAGCCACTTGAAAATCCACCTAGTACCCAAGGTGGAAAACTTGATGAATCTTTTAGGGTGGATGGTGCAACCTCTCTTTCCTCTGCACTTCTTCTTGGAACCATTGGAGTAGGACAAGTAGACATCGAACTCTGACCAGACCTCGGCTTTTCCTGATCTCAGATTACTCCCTGCACAATCAGCTCTCTTTCCACCAACCTATTTACCGTCAACAGTCATGCCTTATTCTGTGGCTCATGAGACAACACAACACTCCCTATCTTCGGCTTCAATTTTCCAATAAACATACTGATGTACCATTTTTCTGTGAATTCCAGTATGCGCAATGTCATCCGCTCGAACTCATTGATATAGCCCCAGTCTGTCGCCAACTTTTCAAGCAAATCATCGGATCCTCCTCTGTTGCATCGCCATATATGTCGAGGAGCTCCTCCTTGAACTACATCCATGTGAGTTACGGTTTTAATGACTTCAGAGAAATGAACCAATACTGAACTAATCCTTCCATACTATGTTGCGCCAACGGCGCCTTCATTTCTTCACAAATTTAACGGACTAAAAAATATGTTTCAGCCCTAACGATCCACGACACTGGATCCTCGCTGGAAAAGGTTGGCATCTCCACCGTTTTGGACATCTCACGTAATGCCTTTCATTCCGTGTTGTGCACTGCTCTGTCGTTCACCGCAGCCACCGGTCTCTAGTCCTTCGCTTCAGTTTCCGACCTTAGACTACTTCATCCTTACTCATCGATGACGGACTTCCCTTTGTCATCACCTCAGCCTGAACGCTTCGCCTGGTTCGGTACTGGTCGAGACATTACCGCCATCATCTCCTGCATTTGGAGCTCTATCCGCTTAAGTGCAGAATCCTATCGTTGCTCCAGGTGCTGGAATCCAGTCTACAACACCGCAACTGCCGTTTCCAGTCCTGTTACTCTGTTTTCCATTCTCGTGGGCATAAAGTTGCTACGATTACGAGTCAGTCGCCACTGCTGCGATCTGCCTTCCCCTATTGTGCATCGTTTGCGTCATTTGTTTCTCCTCCAACACTGGACGAACCGGTGTCATGATCAAGAACTTCTTTCCTGATTCTCTCTCTAGAATCCCTCCCCACAGTCGTGTCTCTCTCTCAATGAAAACACCAATTGATAGGAATAACTTGGAGAGAGAGAAAACAATGGAATTCTATTGTTTTCCAGTAGAAACAACAGAGGAATTGCAGTGGACAGCAGAATTAGAACAAAAAGAAGAAAATGGAGAAGAATGTGAAGAGGAAAAGGGAATCCCCTGGGAGGTGCTGCTCCCCGATGCTGATGGCCAGACCCACTAGTCCAGCTCCTACGGCTGAAAGCCAAAACAATTTGTAAGTCTCACCAACTACTCCCCACTGCCCACCCCCCCCCCCAACCACCAACACCTATTTAATACTCCTGCCACCCCCAACAGCCCCAACCACTTCCTATTGCTTATTGCAATTCTACCCTTGGCAGCTCATTAGTCCCCTAAGCAGCGCCCCTGCACCCGGCACCCTTACGTACCAACCCTAATTCACAGCCCCTACCCCCTGCGTTCCTATCATACATAACTACACAAGGATAGGCCAATCATCTCATGACTAAAAGTAAGTGCAACCTCACGGGTCATGATCATAGAGTGAAAATAAAACGACTCAAAGCTTGAACTCGAATAGTCACCCGATGGGAACGATAAAACAAAGTACATTTTTAACGATCCCTGATCAAGTCACTGATCACGGTCCACGGTGTGGCCTACCACCAACCACTATGATAGAGGTGTCCCACCGCCATCCAACTAAATCGACCATCCGCCCACCAAGGGAAACTCAAGCAACAAGCGCTATAGGGAACCTTGTATCGTGACTCATCCCTCAAAATTTTGAGGCAAACCTGCATATCAAATCCAAGGAGCTAATCCGCTCTTATCCCCAGAAAATCCACCTGTGCAATCCCAAATGTTAGGACCAAACTGATGAGGAAGGTATTTGTTTTCAAGTGTTGTCTTTTGTTGTCAAGGAAAGCTTTTGAAGAAATAAAATCACCTCACTTTGTTTTTGGTGAAAATCGTATTGATGGTTGTTTTCAAAAGAATCGGACTCACTTTGTTTAAGAATAGTTCACTGTAACGAGGAGAAGTTGTTTGAAAGAAAAGGTTTTGATCGGATTTGTCTTGGGTCCGGAATGGGAGAAGATCGTAATGAGGAATTGATCGTTATCTGGAATGAGAGAATCGGTCGCATGGAGAATGTATCTTGCACGAAGTAAATGGTCATCGGATTCACTCTGGATCTGGTATGAAAGAAGTGATCGTATTGAAGTTTGCATGACTACGATAAAATTTAAATGTGACAATGCTTTGCTGATTCGTATTTCATATAAATCATAAGTTGATTGGATAACTTATGATGCAAGCTTGATGGAAGAAAAGGGAAAAGAGGTATTCCAAATCGTACCCAGGATTATCGTATCCAGGCAGAAGAGAAGATAGAGATGTTGCCGATTGTATTCAGAATAATCGGATCTGGGTGAGAAGAAAGAAGGTGTTGAAGATCATACACAGGAAAATCGTACTCAGTTTCAGGAAGAAAAAGATTGTGCCTAGAATTAACAGGATGATCGTATCCAGGCAGATCGTACTCATGACAATCGGATTCGGGCACTATAGCAGTTGATCCTCAAACGTATTCAAAGGCATGAGAATGAAGTTGATGGGAAAAGAGAAAGAAGTTTTAAGTGGTATCGTATTCAGAAAAGAAAGAATCTATTGATCGGACTCGGTATGTCATCGTAATCAGAGGAAGAATTCCTTGAGACCGATGAATGCAAAGAAAAAAAAAGAAGATGATCAACAATGTAGTCAACCATTTAAAAATTCAAGTGGATCAAGAGAAACGGTGAAATATTGAGAAGTTGTTCGAGAGCAGAGATGAAGGAGTTTGCTGAGTATGCTGTCAAGGGAGAGCTTGACATTCAAAAGAATAATTGTATTCAATTGATATAGAGCATCATAGTCATCAATTCAGAGTGGTATCCATTTCTTCATACATTTGCATTCAATTGATACAATGCTTTGTTTTGAAGAAATCGGATTGATTTGAAGAAGAGATGAAGATTGAAGAAGAATCAAGAAGCTTCGAGAAGTGTTGACGAAGTCAAAATACACCCGATATTTTAGGGGAAATTGAGATTTGGGTGAATTTGATTGAGCGGGAAAGGTTTTGGGATTCCCGCCAAAACCTCTCGAGGGTCACCTATAAAAGGCGAAAAGTACATCATACTTTTCTGATGACTAATGTACTGTTCACCGCAGAAGAGAAAGAAGCTCCGAAATTTTTAGAGAGAAGAGGATTTTCGTATTGAGATTTTTTATTGAAAAAATGTTGACGGATTGAAGTGGAAGAGAAGAGACAAGATCACAACGTTGTATTCAGCTTATCATTGTACTCGGTGATAATCATACCCAGCTGATTATAATACTTGGCTTGTCAATCATATTCGGATGATTATCGTATCGAGCTGAAAAATCAGATTCCGGGTTTTCATACTGGGATTTCCGGACTGAGGAAGAATCGGACATGAAGAATCGGACATGAAGAATCGTACTGAGTTTTCCATACTCAGAATTGAAGTGGTGCCGATTCATCTCTACCATATTCTGTCAAATTCATATTTTTCGTACTGGGGAGAATCGTACTCGGAAGAATCGGACTAAGGAAGAATCATATCGAGGGGAATCGTACTCGGAGGAATCGAACTAGGAAAAACATACTAGGAAAATCGGACTGGGTTTTTCCTTAACAAAATCCAGGAAGTTCTTACCATCTTCTGGGTAAGAAATTGAAAAAGTGTTTTCAATTGAATACATTTGTGAAATTGAAAAGAAGCACAGGTGACATGTGCTGTTACACAAACTTTGTGTTAGCGTCTGTTTTATTGTTTTCTTTTCATTATGTGTCCAAGCTGTACCTAGCTTGAGGGGGAGTGTTAGAGTCTGTATCCCACATCGGACTTGTGGTCCGATGTGGAGTTTCTCATTCATTATAAATGAACGCCTCCGCCTCACTTTGAGGTAAGGAGGCGAGGGGGTTTCCTCATTTTAACATGGTATAAGAGGGATCTCTGCTTTTACATGGTATCAGAGGGATCTTCCCGACCCTCCCTCCCATCTTTTTTTATTTTGCTCTAGGGTTTACTCATTTTTTTTTTTTCCCGTCCGAGGGGGCGGCGGCCTCAAAGCCCCGTAGGGTTACCGCCGCCGCCCCTCCGCCTCTGCCCTGCGCGATTTCCCGGCGGCTCACCCCTCCCTCCCGAGGCCTCGGCCTGGCCTCTTCCCCGGCGGCTCGCCCTCGGCGCGACGCGGCTTCCGGCTCGTCCCTCCCGCGACGCGGCTCCCGGCTCCTCCCGGCGCGACGCGGCTTCCCGGCTCGTCCCTCCCGCGACGCGGCTCCCGCGACGCGGCTCCCGGCTCCTCCCGGCGCGACGCGGCTCCCCGGCTCCCGGCTCCTTCCGGCGCGACGCGGCTCCCCGGCTCCCGGCTCCTCCCGCTGCTCCTCTCCTGCGCGCGCATCCCGTCGCCGCGACTCCCGGCTGCTCCCGACGGCCTCCCGCTGCTCCCGGCGGTCTCCCGCTGCTCCCGACGCCATCACCCGCGCGCCCCGCCGGCGGCCTCCCGCTGCTCCCGGCGCCTCCCGACTGCTCCCGCCGGCCTCCCGCTTCTCCCGGCGGCCTACCGCTGCCGGCGGCCTCCCCTGCCGGCGCCTGCTTCCCCGCTGCGCACGCGTCGTCCCCCCCCCCCCCCTCATCCCGTCGCGATCCCGACGGCCCTCCCTCATCCAGCGGCCCCGCCCTGCCCCGACGGCCTGCCCTACGCGGCTCCATGCGCGCGACTCCCCTCCTCCTGCTTCCGGCCTCTCCCTCTGCCAGCACTTCCAGCAGCCGGCCTCCACGCCTCCTGCGGATGATCCGGCGGACTCCCTGCGCCGGCAGCCTCCCTTCCCAGCGGCCTCCCTTCCTTGGCGGTCTGCTGCTGTCCGGCAGCTCCTTCCGCCCTCCCGCGCGCCTCTCTGCCCGGCGGCCTCCCTTCGACAGCCGGCCTCCATCCCTGCCGACTCCTCCAGCGGCCGGTTTCCAGCCCTGCCGGCCTCCCGTACCACCTCTGCTCATCTGCTCCCTCCATGCCGGCCTCCTTCAGTGGATTTCCCGGCGCTTCGCCGACCGGCACCGCCATTGCGGCTTCCTCGACACTTTGACGACCGGCCCTCCCAAGCGGATTCCTCGGCGCTTTGACGATCGGCCCCACATTACGGTTTTCCCGGCGCTCTGACGACCGGCCCGTAGTGTGGATTTTCCCGACGCTCTGACGACCGACCCGTCAGTGTGGATTTCCCGGCGCTCTGATGTCCGGCCCCGCACTTTTCCGGCGACGACCCATCCTTTTTCAGCGGCATCACATTACCATCTTGCGGGGGAGCAGCATCACCATCATTTTTCTTATTTCCGTTTCTTCTGTTTTCGTCATGTTTTGTAATCAAGCTGGGTCCAGCTTGAAGGGGAGTGTTAGCGTCTGTTTTATTGTTTTCTTTTCATTATGTGTCCAAGCTGTACCTAGCTTGAGGGGGAGTGTTAGAGTCTGTATCCCACATCGGACTTGTGGTCCGATTTGGAGTTTCTCATTCATTATAAATGAACGCCTCCGCCTCACTTTGAGGTAAGGAGGCGAGGGGGTTTCCTCATTTTAACATGGTATAAGAGGGATCTCTGCTTTTACACTTTGTATTACCCTGTTTGTGCTAAGAGGGTGCACACGTACTTTTGGATTGTCTTCAAAGTACTACACGAGTGAAAGGCATATCCTACTCGTAATCCAAAGATTGTTTTCTAGTGGATTGTGTGGTATTGGATTTTCTCCAAATCATACCAAGGACGTAGTTATTCGTATTGAATAGTAAACATTGTAAATACTTGTGTTCCTGTGGATGTGTGTTTGAATTGTTTTCAGCAAGGAATAGAATCTTTCACAGGAGGCGAAGGTTGTTTCAATTGCGAGGAAACTAAAAAAAAAGTATGATTCACTCCCTCCCCTCTCAGTGATACAATCATCCTAACTAAGCACTTACACCAAGAACCATCACGCTCACTATAACAAGACACACCCTACCTAATGAATAAAACCAAAGTCAACTTGCTCTAACACCTGAGGCATAACCCACCTCACGCCTAGGCATACCCAAACTAGATCCACTAACACTCTAATCACGAGACATAATTCATAGCTTCTCTACCCGGAAGTTGCCAAATTCAAATCTAATATCGAAGGCAACCCCTTTCATTTCAAACTCAAGAACTCCTAACTAAGTTTGTCCCAATAATCATCCACCATTCCCAAAGGTCTGCACCCTTTTCAAAGTTGAATAATCCTCTAAAACATCCCCCCTTGCCTTTATGAAGGTCAAGAATTCATTCCCAAGAGGTTGGGCATTGATAGTGTTTTGGATGAGAGAAGAGAGTTCTAGAGTGTTTTCAGAAGAAATTCTTACTAGTTGTATGGAATATCACAGTTACACAGACTCCTAACAACCAAACAACCAACCAAACCTGCATATCAAATCCAAGGAGCTAATCCGCTCTCATCCCCAGGAAATCCACCTGTGCAATCCCAAGAACCATCACGCTCACTATAACAAGACACAACCTTCCTAATGAATAAAACCAGAGTCAACTCGCTCTAACACCTGAGGCATAACCCACCTCACACCCAGGCATACCCAGCCTAGATCCACTAACACTCTAATCATGAGACATAATTCATAGCTTATCTACCCGGAAGTTGCCAAATTCAAATCTAATATCTAAGGCAACCCCTTTCATTTCAAACTCAAGAACGCCTAACTGAGTTCATCCCAATAATCATTTATCATTCCAAAAGGTCTGCAGCTTTTCAAAGTCGAATAATCCTCTAGAACATCCTCCCTTGCCTTTATGAAGGTCTAGGATTCATTCCCAAGAGGTTGGGCATTGATAGGGTTTCAGATGAGAGAAATGAGATAAGAGAGTTCTAGGGTGTTTTCAGAAGAAATTCTTACTAGTTGTATGGAATATCACAGTTACAGAGACTCATAACAACCAACCGACCGACTGCCCCTCTACCAGTTATACCCCTTCCACACATAGACTATTAATAGCCAAATTACAATAGTACCCCCTCCCCCCGGCCATAAGAACTCCCCCTCACTACACTCCCCTTCTCTGGTAAGTATACAACACTGGGGGACGAACAACCTGAGGCTGAACACCATCCTGACTACCAAACTCCCCCTCCTGCATAGTCATATCAATACCTCCCTCTGGAAAATTCACCTTGTCCACAAGGTGAAAATTAGGGAATTGAACCTGGATCACCTGTGCATCCTCCCAAGTAGCTTCTTCTTCATATCTGCCGTGCCATTTGATCAACCATAGAAGTGCCTTGGCCTGAAACTTTTTTGCCAGAATCATTTTCGGAAAATCCTCTTGATCAACAAAATTTGCTGGCAAAAGTGTTGTTGCGGGTTGCACCCCAGGTGCTACCTTTAACTGAGATACATGAAAGATCGGATGTATTCTGGTATTTTCAGGAAAGCTAAGCCTATAGGCAATAGTTCCAATTCGCTCTTCTACTGCAAACGGTCTATAGTATCTAGAGGCTAATTTCGGGAAAGGTGAACGGTCCATAGTATCTGGAGGCTAATTTCGGGTTAATTTTGGAAATTTCTCCTGGTTTATTCAGCCTCAATTTAACCCATACCAAATCACCAGTTTCAAAAACTACTTCTCAACGGCGTCGGTTGGCATATTTAACAATAAGGTTGTGTGCACTTTGAAGATTCTGACAGAGTTGTTTCAAAGCTTCGTCGCGGTCAACAAACGCTGCTGCAACAGCCTCTACAGATGCCTCCCCTTTTGCATAATGAACCATATGTGGCGGCCGGCGGCCATAAAAATTTTCAAAAGGTGTTTTCCCTGTAGATGTATTGAAAAGAGGTATTGTAACAGTATTCTGCCCAAGCCAGCCCAATCATCCACTGTTCTGGATGATCCAATGAGAAACACTGCAAGTGAGCCTCTAAACATCTATTCACAACTTTCGTCTGACCGTCGGTTTGAGGATGACAAGATGAACTCATCTTCAAAAGAGTCCCTTGAAGCGTAAAGAGTTTCTTCCAGAAAAGACTAGTAAAGATTGGATTTTTGTCGTTGATAATTGCACGAGGAACTCCATGTAATCGGACGACTTCTTTCATAAACGCTTCCGCAACAAAACACGCAAAATAAGTGTTTTAATGGAATAAAATGAGCATACTTACTCAATCTATCTACTGCCACAAAAACCACATCATATCCCTGTGACTTTGGAAGTCCATACACAAATCCATAGAAACTTCTTCCAATACCAAATCTGGAATAGGTAGGGGCTGTAGTAAACCAGCTGGACTAAGTGCTTCATATTTATTCTTCTGGCATGCGGCACAATCCCTAACAAACTGTTGCCCTCCATGGGTCATTCCAGCCTAATAAACTCCATTAGCCAACCGTTTATAAGTCATCAAATAGCCTAAATGTCCTCCCGTTGAAGAGGAATGAAAATACTGCATGACTTTAGGAATCAGGACAGATTTTTATGATAAAACCAACCTATTTTTTTAAAAGAGTAACCCGTCCCGAAAGGTATTGTCTGGCTGGGCCATTTTATCTTGTTGCAAAGTGTCTATAATCATCTTCAACCTATCATCTTGGAAAATCTCCCTCCGTACCACCTGAATCTCCTCCCAACTAGGCTGAGAAACCGCCATAGCCATGTTTACTCCTACAGCTGCCCTTGACAACGCATCTGTTGCACCATTTGTCTTCCAAGGCTTGTAAATAATATCAAAATTATAACCCAAGAGTTCGGCATGCCAACATTGATGATCCATGAAGACAATCCGCTGGTTTAACAAATGTTTAAGACTATGGTGATCAGTAAAAACTTCAAACTGTCATCCCATTAGATATTGCTTCCAACGCTGAATAGATAATACTAACGCCATTAATTCCTTTTCGTAAACTGATTTTGCCAAATTAGTATCGGACAATGCTTTACTAAAATAAGCAAACAGTCTCCCTTCTTGTAACAGCACAGCCCCCAATCCAGAACCGGAAGCATCGCATTCTACTGCAAAACCCTTAGAAAAATCTGTCATAAACAATACAAGAGCAGAGGTCATATAGTCTTTCAAATTTTCAAAAGCTGCTTGTGCCTCGACAGTCCACTTAAACCCCCCTTTCTTGGTCAAAACTCTTAATGGTTTAGCTATCTTCCCATAGTTCCGAATAAATTTCCAGAAATATCCCATGAGGCCTAAAAATCCCCGTACCTCCAGGCATGTAGGAACAGAACGTGACACAACGGGACACTGATCGGATATCAAGTAAGAATAGTCGGGTCACATTAATGGTGCAGGTGCAACAAGATGCCAGCGGGGGCGATGCGGGATGGGCAGGGGAGAGGCTGGACGGTCAGATCTGATGACAAAGGGACTGGAGAGCGCAAGGTGGTGAGCGCGCAGAGGAACTGGGCGAATGTTGCCAATCCATGGGGTTGCGACCAGCATCGGAAGAGGGAGGGGCGTCGCGCGTCAGGTGTTGCGTCATCGAGGGAAGGGGCAGCTGGAGGGGCTGCCTGGGGCGTGCGTAGCAAGAGAATGACCGTGCCTAGAATGTGTCGGAGATGGGCGTCGGCCACAGAGGTTTACGCAGCAGCAGCAGTTCATTAGGGCGGGCGACGGGAGAGATCGCGGGAGAAAGAGCGCAACGCAGGGAAGGGGCAACAACGACGACGGAATGAGGGGTTGCACAGGGAGTCACCGCGGGTGGGGGCGGCGACATTGGGAGGGGGGCATCAGGAGTTGTCGCACCTGCTCGGAAGGCAACGAGCAAGGGTTGAGGTTAGGAGGGGGCGTCGGGGGGTGTCGTGACCGGCTAGAAGGGTCGTCACACAGGGAGGTAACGACGCGCAGGGCTAGGAGACAAAAGAAGTAGCGACTGACAGAGGAGGGGCGGAGGGGTCGTCGCGACTGACAGAGAAGGGGCGACGACGTTAGGAGTGGGGCGTCGAGGGCTGTCACGACCAGCAAGAGGGGTCGCACCGGGAGAGGCAGGGGCGGCGCTACCGTGACGGTGACCAAGGGCCTGAGGCGCCACCCCCAACAGGGGAAATCGCTAGAAAACCTAGGGCGAGAGGATATACGGGAGGGAGGGTTTTTGAGTAAAACCTCCTTTGATACCATGTTAAAATGGTAGAGAGGTGAACCAAATGGCCAAGATGCCTTTTAAGAGAGTCCTTGGAGTTTATTCATAGAGAATTATAATGATAAATAAAATAACCAAGTCCGATGTGGGACACACACTCCAACAAATTACATGTGAGATCATGTCTTCATGGATTTTGGGAATGTTATTCTATCTAGTTATGAGGAGTAATCCGAAGGTGGAAAAATTTTGTTGGGCACGGACCTAACCGCTTCTGCTGTGCCCCGGAACCTTCACCCTGAGAGGGGGGGTGAATCGAGGTGATGGACAAATTAAATTTTTCTCTTTAATCAATTTAACTTTATTTAGGATCTTGTACCCACGTTGGCAGTAACTGTGTTCAACATGTTGCTCGATTACACTTTCTCACAACATTACCGAACAAAGATTAGATAAACATTAAAGTAGAACATGCACAAAACACAAAGATTTTACTTCGTTCACCACAAAGGACTAGTCCAAGAAGCATGCGCAGACAATGTGTCAACCGTACCAGAATCCACTATGCTTCACTAGTTTGATGGATAACAATTGTTTCGGTCACAGTCACTCCGTGTCAGGTTCACTGTCTTTACAAGCTTTTAGGGGTTCAGTCACTCCACACCCAAGACGCATTGCCTCTTCACTCTCACACACTGCTTTGGTGAAGGGATCTTTCACAGTTTATAGACTTATAGGTCTCTTCAACGGATAATGGGCGTGATGGTCAATCTCTGTCGGGCACGAGACTCTACTTGCATCATGCCTCCTGATTTGATGCTCTGTTATTTTTCTTCCTGTTGCACTCTCCTTCACCAATGCCGGATAAGATCAACTCTACAATGTGGGAGTTGAGTCTGTGTCTTCCACATTATTATAGCACCAGTATAATTTCTTCGGATGAGGATAATTTTGTACTAGAATCCCTATGTCCTCTTCCACAACCAGATATATCAAATGATTCTCTCCCTTCTTCCCTCGAGCCTTCACTGCTTGAACCAAACCAGACAAGTCAATGGAATCCTCTGTGACCCTCTTCTTCTAGATCACTCTCAAGCCCCAAACATACTCTTTGATCTCCAGGATACCCACTTGAGTTCTTTGTGTGAAACTACCTACCCGAATCTACCTTATGCAAAGAAACCACACGGTGCATTGTTCACTGCGTACTCACCTCGCGAGTCGCGTACTACATCTCACGAGCCGCGTATTCCATCACGAAGAGCTCCCACGTGCGCTGCCTTCGCACAGCTCTGCCTCGCAAACCGACCTTGCGGAACTGGCCTCGCGGAATCGACCCCGCAGAATCCTCCTCCGCGTGCCTGACCTCGCAGAAATGACTTTGCATAACCGGTCCCCACATACTCCCTGCCTTGCAAACATTTTTGCCATCGGCGATCAATGGATTTTCTTTTACCTTTGATCGATACTTAATGAATGGATTAGTCGGGTATTTATAGTCAAAGCCCTCTATGAAACTCGCTAATCATTGGATTTACTTTTTAACCCTTCAGTAAATACCCTCCACGTACTCCCATATGGACAGCGTACTCGCCTCCGCTCCAATGTCGCGTGCTCGCCTCCGCTCCGACGCCGAGTACCCCCTTTTCGTACCACTGACTCCACTGTCCGACCGCGTACTTGACATCACGGTCGTTTCAAAATCAACGCTTTGTCACTGCGTAATCCAACCTCATGGTGGCCCAAAAAGTACCACCTTATGACCGCGCGGTTCTTTGATAAACCGTGTACGCCCAAAGCAGGCCGCATATTCGACTATGCAAGTCGTTTTCCTCTCCTGCCGCGAACTTCCCTATAAGCGAACTATAAACTCAACTATACGGTCCACATAAAAAGTGGAGGCCGAAACCTCAGTTTATTCGGGGAAGGGGCTACAGTACAAAGAAAACCATGCAACAGACAGTACAGGGATGAACTCGGCGAGACTCAAACTCGAGACCTCACCGAGACCCACAGGGAGCAACTACCAACTGAGCTGCACCCTCGGGGCGACTATACGGTCCACATACTTGACTCTGCGAGCAACATGCTTGACTACGCGGAAGGCCACCTTTGCCTTGAAAGATTCAAGGAACTTCAAAAATCTTTAGTTTTTCGTGCTCAAAAATTTGACAAACATTAGGAAACAACATCATCTTTCATCCAGATGCTTTCATCAGCCAAATAACTTCACTTTTTGCATTCCAGCATTCTTTAGTTTAACTTTCTGACTTTGCGGATATCCCAAATTTTCAGACTTTTGATTGTTGCACATCATTTAGACATCAACATCTGAAACATCACAACTTCCAAAAATTCAATCATCATCACCTCTTGTACACTAACAGGATTTTTCATTACAGACGAAAAGACAGTGAATACTCTGGATAAACAAACAGCTTCACTGTGAATGCTCCTTATGCCACATACATGATCCTCGATATATATAGAGATATCAAGGTATCTCTTTGCATTTTCTCCACCAGCACTGACTATGCACCTCTTCATCAGATCTTCAATGAACGTCTGCACAACACAAGGTCCTGAATGCATGTACGTACTTTAGTCACATTGTCAACAAATCCAACACACAACCGCTTGACTGCAACAGAGAAGATTTCTTATGTGTCCGTCATGGGATCTATCATGTATGTTATGTACTCGACCCGATGTCGCTTATGCTTTAAGCATAACAAGTACATACCAATCCAATCCTGGTTTCATTGGATTGTTGTCAAGAATATCCTCAAGTACTTATGAAGAAAAATAGGTACTTAGTCTTTTAGAGGTGAAGATGAGCTCGTTGTAAGAGGTTACACAGATGCTAGTTTCCAATCCAATAAAGATGATATGAGATCTCAATCTAGTTTCATGTTTTGCCTAAATGGTGGAGCTATCAGTTGGAAGAGTTTCAAACAAGCCACCATGGCGAACTCTACAATAGAGACAGAGTACATCGCTGCATCAGATACCGTGAAGGGAGCGGTCGCGCCACGTTTTTGCAAGCAAAAAAAAGATCCTTCAATTCTGTTTGCTCGCGCATGCGCCGCCACCGCGACCCATCAACGCCGACGACGACCCCTTACATCCAGTTTCCTCGTTTGTGTAGTCGCCGCCGCGACCACCGCATCCTGTTTGCTCGCATATGCCGTCGTCGCCTGCGCCGCCGCTCAACGCCGACGACGACCCCTCCCCGAATCGACCAAGCCCAACCCCCACATACTTTATTTTTTTTCTGTTTTTTCTGTTTGCTCCATCGAGCCCGTTGCGCCCTGGTCTACCACTATCCCTCTTTATTTTTGTTTTTTTGTTTTTTTATGTGTTAGTTAAAAAATTTATGCATCCCTTTTTAATTTTTATTTCTTTTGTTATTGTATTTGTATTATTTTTATTCTTTTTTATATTTTATTCATCATATTTAAATTTTTCAGCATATATATGTGTAATTATATAATTTAAATTATATTAATTGGACCGCATTTAGATAAAACAGCAGCCACGACGCGATCCGCGTCGCCGCTATCCTGTTATGGGATCTCATCGCGTCGCACCGCAATCTGAGATTGACTGCTATGATTTTTATTTATGAAACTATAGTTGTTTACAAAAATATATATAATTACATTTTAAAATATTAAGAACTAAAATTCAATATATTTCAATGTGTATATATATGTTGTATTATTTGAATATAATATTTGAATATGTATATATTTGTAATTTAAATAGTGAATAATTAGATTTAAATATATTTATATGTATAAATTAATATACATTATATCTAAAGTAAAATAAATTTAAATTATAATATTTGATACACGTAAGTAAATAAATTGAATCTACCTAAATATATACATATTGAAAAGTTTGAATTTTGAAAAGTTTAATTACTTCAAAAATTGTATATATACTTAAAAAAATTTATTATATTGAAAGTAACTTAAGTTTACAATATTTTAATGGTTATTTGAGTGTAAATTATATTACTTTTGATAATTAAATTTGTTGGACCCCATTTAAGTTTAAATGGGTATTTCTGAGTCCCACATCGGACTTACCCTCCTTGTAATTAGATTTACTCATCTATAAAAGAATATCCCCACCTCACATTGAGGTAAGGGGGAATTCACCATCTACATGGTATCACAGGGATCTTAATCCCGACCCTCCCTCCCAGCGGATTCCCGATTCTGTCCGGCCCCACCTCTCTTCCCCCCTCTGGCCTTGCCCTTCCCAGCGGCCACCTCTCCTGCACGGCGTCCCTCCTGGCGGCCCTCCCTCCAGGCGCGGCTCCCCCTCCCGGCGGCCCTCTCGCCCAACGGCTCCCCTCCCGGCGCCCTCCCCCAGCGGCGTTCTCCCGGCCCCCGCCCCAGGCGCGGCTCCCGGCCCCGGCTTCCGGCGCCCTCCCACGGCGCACCCTCGCCCAGCGCCGCCCTCCTCACAGCGGCGCCCTAGCCCCAGCGGCGCCCTTACCCCAGCAGCGCCCTCGCCCAGCGCCCGCGCCCTAGCCCCAGCGGCGCCCTCGCCCCAGCAAAGCCCTCGCCCAGCGCCATCCCCTCGCCCTGGCGTTTCCTCCTGAGCGCGACCCCCCGTCGCAGCTCCCTCCGGCGACATCTCCAGGCCGCCTCCCTTCCAACGCGCGGCTCCCGACAACCAGATCCAGCGCCCGCCCTCTATGGACGCTTCCTCAGTTCTGCCGTCCCTGATCACCGCCTCCTCCCGGCTTGTCGATGACCGGCTGGACGCCACAAATTTCTCCGTCTGGCGGAAGACGGTCTTGATGTCCCTACGCGGCATGGGACTTCATTCTCATCTTGAGAATCCCCCACCCGCCATCACTGACCCCAAAATGTATATAAGGCATTTATTTAAAAGACATCATTAAATACAAAAAAATGCATACATATATATATATATATATTGATATTTAACATCACCTAATATAAATAAATGGATATATATGTAGATATTTATTATTTATTAGATACAGTTGTAGGTAAAGTTGTAATATGTAGAATATAAGAAGTCAAAAACACATGTTAAGAGTATTGTGTGATTACCAATTTTGAGATGACCGACCAATGTATGATTAAAATTGTATGTCTTTTCAATATGTGGTTATATAATTTGTAATAATTGCATTTTCTTTTCCTCGTTGATGACCTGTGTGTCATCCCTCTTTCTAATTATGTAACAACTTGTTTGTCCATGTAAAAATGTTATGTATCTCAAACCCCTAGACCCCCTCACTTGCATGTAAGTAAAATTGTAATAAGAGAGTGTTCGACAAGAGGCGTTACTGTTTGATGCTGGATTTTTACATCATGACTAAAAGGAGACTGATGAGTGCTGAAATCTAAGATAATAGAGGCTCCAAAAGTTACCCCAAAGTTTTGGTTGGTTTATCAAATAGTGATAAACCAATCCATAGAAAAGGTCTCAAGATCACCGTTATTTAATTATAACTAATTAAAACATATTAAACAGTTGATGTAGTATAAATATACATAACATTTTATTAAATTTACTTTTTAGGTAATCATGTCAGCATCGATAGTGAAGTTATTTATATAGATCAGAGTTTTGCTATAATTTGTCACCTGCAAAATTATCAAATCTTCATGAAAGTCTGAATATAAATAGATGTGTGTATATATATACATATTATTTATTAGATATGGTTATAGGTAATGTTACAATATGCATAACATAATAAGTATCCCAAAAAAACATGTTATCAGTATTGTATGAAGACTGGTCTTAAGATGATCGACTAATGTATGATTAAAAATGCATGTCTTGCATATACATATAAAACGCTATGCAACGCATGTCGCATCGATAAGATGCAGATTACAAGATGCGTTATTCTTATTCAGATGTGGATATGGGAGTGCATCTCTCGCTTAGCTCCACATGTCTGCGCACCACAGCCAGCCGATATTTTACAGGAGTCCCCGCGTAGATGATGGTATGTTCTTCCTTCTGATGTGAAAATCAAATGCATAAGTTTCTATTATGAAATATAAATATAAAAATGTTATCTACAAGTAAAGTCAAGCACATCGATATTCAGATACAGCCAGACATGATGTCCATGCTTACGAACTTATGTTCGACAATCTTCGACCGGATGACGTACGTGATTATTAATTATATAGTTAAATTATTATTGTGTACAATACATGGCTTCATTTATTAATTGCTTATTCACTTTTGATATTTCAAGTTTCATGGATGTCATATATTGAAACTATCATCAAGAGTCTTCCACCTTATTATACAGTGATGCTTGTTGTCAACACATGCGTCATATTCATTTTCATATTGTTGAGTGGCATCATGCTGATAAAGTTATGAGGCAGAGCATATCAACAGACACAGCGTGGACGCGTTATATATACACCTGGTTGTGGCACGGAGGGTCACCCGAGACACCGACGTAGATTAAACTGATACGTGTTATATGATTTTTAAATCATTATATTATAGGACGGTCGTACAATGCACGCAAGAACCGAAAACACGCCCGGGGACTCAACCCCGCGATGCACGCCCCAAACCCCTCCCATCCCAACCACCTCGCACGCCCGCGGGGGCATATGATTTTTAAATCATTACTTATACATTATTTAAAAACCTACTAATATATTATATTTTGTTGTATAAAACAACATAATCTTAAATTTATTATTAAATATTATATTATTTTTATTTTGAATTTTATAAAAATTAGTAATATTAATAATAAATATAATTTTATTTGTTATATTAGTAATTAATTAATATTACGCAATAATATATTAAGAACAATATAATTATTAACTAGTAAATATTTTTTTCAATACAAATTATTTTATTTATATTATTATAAAATAAATATTAGTTATAATACTATTAATTATATTAATAACATAATAACATATTATTAATTAATAATAAATAATACAATTGATAATTAATAAATATATTACCTATTAATAAATTACTATTAATTATATTAACAAAAATTTCACAAAGATATATAAATAAAAATTTATAAATATTAGTTGTTATATTATTAATTAATTAATAACATAATAATACAATATTATTTAATAATAAATAATACAATTGATAATTAATAAATATATTACTTATTAATAAATTACTAATATTTTATATCAACAAAAAATTCACAAATATTTATAAATAATAATTCTATAAATATTATTAATATTAATAATAAATATTATATTATTAATTATATAAAAATATAATTAATAATACATATTAAAAATAATATAATTCTTAAATAGTAAATATATTTTTCAAAACAAATTATTTTATTTATATTATTGAACAATAAATAATAGTTAGTGCAATTAATTATATTAATAACATAATAATATATTATTAATTAATAATAAATAATATAATTGATAAATTAATAAATATATTCCTCATTAATAAATTACTAATAATTATATAAAAAAGTGAATAAATATTTATAAAAAAATATATAAATATTACTTAACTAATATTGTAAATATATATATATAGAGGCATGAACGGGGTTCATGCCACTTTGGTCGTGGCCAGGAAGTGTGAACCCCGTTCACACTTGGGCAAATGGAGAAGCGTGAATGGGGTTCACGCCTCCCAAGACCCAATTTTAAAAATACATCGAATCCTATCCCTTTTTTCGATTTTTTTAAATCATAAATCCCATTTAAAAAAAACTCTTCTTGAGCATGATAATGGATGATGTGGGTCATGTCTTCTCTGTTCCAATAACATGAAACGACTCAAGACAGCCTTTGAAACGGATTTGGAAGAAGACAACTGATTCTACACAAGAACCGTTCGAAGGATTCCCATGTAAGAATAAATCAAATTGCTACAAATGGAATAAATGTTTAAAATAGATATAGTAAATGCCTTTTTAATGCAAAAGGGAGAAAAGAAAGAGAAAAGATGTGATGAAAATACTTGAGAGGAGAGATCCTCTAACAGAGAACCTAATTTTTATGAGGCGCACAAGAGAGAAGCAGCAGTTCTGATAGGAACTTGCAGAACCAGAAGAACCAGAACCGACTACTTGTATAAAACTGATAGTGGAGCAGCAGAATTACAGTAGAAAGAGGAAGAAGAAACGGAAAACTCACAAGAGTCCCCGCCCAAGCCCGCAGGCCGCTATCCAAGCCAAATGGCCGAGCTCACCATAATCTTTTTCTCCCCCCTTTCTCTCCCCCATGCAATCATATTTATAAGAGATCTCCCTCATTACCACGTGGCCTCTAACAACAATATTCCCTCCAACAAACTCCCCCAACTCCCCCATAACAAACTGCCCCATACAAAGACAACAATACCCCTTAACCAACTCAATTACTACATGTCCCTAACTAATTGGCAGCAGGTCTCTATCACTGCCATCGTCCCGAAAAACCACCTTGTCCTCAAAATGGTGGATCGCGTAAGCATGCCAGGCGATCTGCCATATCATCCGTGCTGCAGGGAACGAAGGACAAGGGGTGTCAGACAGGTAGTGGTGTCAGGCAATCTTCTATATCCTCCATTGCAGTCCTGTATAATGTGCTGGTGCCGCAGGTGTTCGCCATGCAATCTCCCAAACACGTCGACCGCCAGCATGGATCAGGGATGAAGAGACAAAGGTGAGAGTGTCGCTTGCTGTAATGTCTGACCTCCATCCAAGGGGAAGGTCATGTCGTGAGCTGAGCCGCAAGTACAGCTGGTACCGCCTAGCCGCAGGGGTGAAAAAAAAGGAAGAACCTCCTTCATGAACCTGGAGACCCCATTCTGACACCGCGGGTGAGACCTGTACAACTGGTGGTAAAATAACAAGAGCCCGTGTATGAGCCGACTCAATCTGCTGCGGCTCGGGCGGCAGCATTACCAACTTCGAAGTGTCTAGCTCCTCAATATGTGGGAAATCTCTCACAAACTGGCTGGTGGGAGTGTCATCAGTGGTGTCAGGCAGAGTTGCCGCAGTGCAAAGTGTTTTCCCCATGATCAGTATGGACTAAACGGTACCCTCATTTGGCAACCCATCCGGCAGAACTGAAATGGGTATATTGTCAGGATGGTCAGGCAGCCCCTTGCTCCAGTTGTGTGTCCCATGGTCGATAAGCCCCCAAGAGGGTGATGAGGACATCAGTGTTACCGTTGGCGGGAACTCGGATGTAGTAACAGAAGCTTCCCCAGCGGAGTCGCCAAAATCCTCAATTAATGCTTTTTTGAGTTGCGCCCAAGTGAATGTAGGTGCAGTTCCTTTGGCCAGTAAAAACCAAACCTCATTCAAGCCTGACATGCATAGGCGCGCCATGGGTACCTTCATTTGATCTGGCGTTTGATTGCGCGAGAAATAGTCCTCAGCTCTCGAGATCCGCGTCTCTGGATGTGCGGCAGAAAAATCTGGCATAATCTCTTCAAATATTTTTTCTGGTTTCTGGTCACCCAAGCCAATGAAGTCCAAAGTTCCGGCATTTGAGTCGTCATTGCCTGCGACACCCGAACAACAGGACACCCCCTAGGGATGCGTGTATCCTCTGGTAGGAAGCTGGCAGCGTGCGGTGCCCCTTGTTGGCAGCCAACCTTCACCTTTTTTTTTGTACAGAGTCGGACACGCCCCCCCCCCCTTTTTTCCTTTGTTCCGGTGGATTCCTCCCGCGTCAGAAAACCGAGCCGCCCCGATTTTTTTTTCTTCCTCCTGTTGCACTATTGTACTGTACCTGTGCGAAAATAAATCGAAGGCCGCCTCCTCCCTCGCGATCGGAAAGACGAGGCGCACTCCCCTGTGGCGCGATCGGAAGGGCAAAGCGTGGAGAAACAGACCGGGCACCAGGAAGGCAAGGCCCACGTCGCCACGTCACGTGGAAGGCCTCGCGTTCGCGGCTAGGGAAGGCGGCGGTGGTGAAGACGACACGCGGCTCTGCCGGGAAGGCAAGATGGATATCGTCCCGTCGCGTGGAAGGCCTCGCTTCCGCGTCGCCCTTGTGCGAAAACCCTGGCCGCGCATCGCTGAAGTCTGGTGCGGCTCTTGATGAGCAGTGTCGCGTCGGAAGGGGAGCTGGCTCCTGTGGATGGACACCAACCGAGCACGGTGCGAACAGCCTGCTGCAGGAGAGGCGAGCCGACAGTGAACGTCGTTGCCTTGTGAATTCTTAGCAATGTAGCAAGGTGCTGCAAGACTGGCAGAGGAAGAAACGGCGTGTGTGCTCAGCAGCAGCGGCGGGTGTGCTCAATAGCAGCGGTGTGTGTGCTCAGCAGCAGAGAGCAAGGGCAAGCCGGACCAATTGATAGGAACTTGCAGAACCAGAAGAACCAGAACCGACTACTTGTATAAAACTGATAGTGGAGCAGCAGAATTACAGCAGAAAGAGGAAGAAGAATCGAAAAACTCACAAGAGTCCCCGCCCAAGCCCGCAGGCCGCTATCCAAGCCAAATGGCCGAGCTCACCATAATCTTTTTCTCCCCCCTTTCTCTCCCCCATGCAATCATATTTATAAGAGATCCCCCTCATTACCACGTGGCCTCTAACAACAATATTCCCTCCAACAAACTCCCCCAACTCCCCCATAACAAACTGCCCCATACAAAGACCACAATACCCCTTAACCAACTCAATTACTACATGTCCCTACCTAATTGGCAGCAGGTCTCTATCAAGTTCCAAGGAAAAGAAAGAAGGTGCGGATGGCAGTTAGGTTTTATTTATAATAAGTAGGGTCAAATGATCATATAGCTTACATTTCTGATCATTATATAAAATTTCATTTAGATTAAACAAATAAATAACATCCTAATCAGGTGAGATCCTTATTGGGTGGTATCAATAATACAAAATATATGAAATGTGATTTAGGAAAAAATGCAGAGGTTACATAATAGGCCCATATGCATGCATGATACATGAAGCTCAACACCCCTACACTTCCCATCAAGAAGAGTTGTTTTCCAATGCGTTTGGTACAACAAATCCTGTAAGTTTCAATGGATTAAAAAAATCAAATAAATGGGCACTTAATGGACAAACTGAAAACTAAAAAAAAAACATCAAAAAGGGCTTCTTTGGAATAGCTCTGGTGAAAATGAAGCAGTTATGCTATCATGCCTGATGGACCCATGCATCAAATTTTTTGATAGAAGATTTTCTTAGTAGAGAGAGATGGAACAAGAAAACTGCTCCATTGAGATTTATTGAAAGCTTTACAGGAATAAAAAGAAGAAAGTACAGTCTAACCTCCTGGAAGAAGTTCTCACTCCAGGCAGAAATCTCCAACTGATTAACTGCCTCCCTAACTAAGTCCCCTCCACTATTTAGTAGATAGACTAATACAAAAGAAAAGACTATTTACAATTCTGCCCCTCCCCTGGCAGACCGCCCCTTTCCCTGGCAAACCGTCCCCTCCTATGGTATGTGAACCTGATAGGTGGTCTTTCCCAAATTGGACTATTCCCAAACCTATCAGTACCTTCTCCCTGAAGTTTAACCTTGTCGTCAAGGTGACAGTGAGGGTACTGATTCTTGAGCAAGCAAGCATCCTCCCAAGTTGCCTCTACTGATTTTCCACACCACCGCACTAACCAAAGCTGAGTAGCGTCCTGTTTTTCAATTGCCAAAATGTTTTCAGGGATCTCTTCTTCTGTTAAAAATTCCTTCGGTAGAGCTTTGGCCACTTGATGTTCTACCGCTGCCTTCAATTGTGATACATGAAATACTAGATGCGTTGTACTGGTCTCGGGTAGATTCAACTGATAGGCCACTTCCCCAACCTTCTTGGCTATCACAAAAGGACCGAAATATCGTGCACCTAATTTCCCTTTTAATCTGAGACTTCCTCCTAGAATATTAGCAAATTTTACCATCAATTGCTGTGCACGTTGTAAGTTAATCCGTAGTTGTTTCAAAGCTTCATCTATATCCACCAGCGCATTGGCAACCGTCTCACATGCTGCTTCCCCCTTAGAATATCGAGTAATCTGTGGTGGTTTCCTTCCATATACTGCTTCAAATGGAGTCTGACCAATTCCCATCGCCGAGGTTGATCAGCAGTAAAACATCTCAAATAAATCTTCAAACATCTATTGATTACCTCAGTTTGCCCATCACTTTGAGGATGATAAGAAGAACTCGTCTTCAAAGAGATCCCTTGTAATTGGAATAGTTCTCGCCAAAACAAACTAGTGAAAAAGGGATCTCGATCGCTAACTATCGCTGTAGGAATACCGTGTAGCCGCACTATTTCCTTCATGAATACTTCAACCACCGTTTTAGCTGCGTATGGGTGTTTAAGAGGGATGAAATGTGTATATTTGCTTAACCTGTGAACAACCACAAGCACCACTTCAAAACCCTGAGATTTCGGTAAACCTGAAACAAAATCCATCGATACTTCTTCCCATATCAATTCTAGAATAGGTAATGGTTGAAGTAGTCCAGCTAGATTTAGAGCTTCATATTTACTTTTCTGACAAGTCACACATTCCCGAATAAACTGCTGCACAGAACGGGTCATTCCTGACCAGAACACCACATTTGTCATCCTTTTGTAAGTTTTTAAATACCCCAAATGTCCTCCTTTAAGTGAAGAATGAAAAAATTGCATTAATTTTGATATCAAAGAGGATTTTCGGGATATTACTACTCTGTCTGTAATATAACAGCCCATCTCGATAAGAATATCTAGGTTTCTTACAGTCCCCTTGCTGTAAAGTTTTTATAATTGTCTGCAATTCTTCATCTTGAGTCAACTCCGCCCGTACTACTTGAATCTCCTCCCAACACAATCCAGAAACTGCTACTTGGCAGAATTCTCCTTTTGGTATTACTCTAGACAAAGCATCAGCCGCACTATGCATCTTTTCTGGTCAATATATAATTTCAAAATTATACCCCATCAATTTTGCCTGTCAGCATTGCTGATTCGCTGCCTTACTCGCTGGTTTAACATATGTTTCAAACTGCGGTGATCTGTTATTACTTTGAATTGTCTCCCCGACAAATATTGTCTCCAATGTTGGATAAACAAAACCGTTGTCATCAACTCCTTTTCATACACAAACTTAGCTAGGTTATTTTCAGACAGGGCTTTGATGAAGTAGGCCAAAAGACGGCCTTCTTGTACCAAAACTGCTCCAATTCCCAGCCCAGATGCATCGCATTCAACGACAAAATCCTTGGAAAAATCTGGTAACCCAAGTATAGGCGCGGTCGTCATGCATTTTTTAAGCTCTTCTAAAACCTTCTGCGCTTCCATATTCCACTTAAATCCCCCCTTCTTGGTTACTGTCCTCAATGGCCTAGCAATCTTACCGTAATCTCTTACGAATTTTCGATGGCACTCGGTAAGCCCGAGGAACCCTCTTACTTTATATTTTTTGGTTCTCGCCAAGCCTCAACTGCCTCTAGTTTCTTAGGATCCATGGATACTTCTTCCACTGAAATAATGTGCCCCAAATATTCCACCTTCCGTCTCCCAAAAGTGCACTTTTTCCTGTTGGCATGTAGAATATTGTTTTTCATTATTTGTAGTAGTTGTAACTTTTCTAGATGCTCATCCCAGTTTCTGCTGTAAAGTAATATGTCGTCAAAAAACACTAAAACTCACTTCCTAAGCATGACCCAAAATATGTTGTTCATCATTGCTTGGAAGGTAGCGGGCACATTCATCAACCCGAACGGCATGACTACATAATCATAGTGGCCCTCATGAGTCTTGAACACTGTTTTTCCAATGTCTTCATTCCTCGTCCATACTTGGTGGAATCCCGACTTTAAAGTCGCTCCATGCAATTCATCCATTAATTCCTCAATCACCGGAATAGGATACCTATCAGGTACTGTTATACTATTTAGAGCTCGATAATCAATACACATTCGCCACCCCCTGTCTTTCTTTTTAACCATTATTATCGGGCATGAATAGGGACTGCGACTTGGACTGACGAACCCTAACTCCAGCAACTCTTGTACTTGAATTTCTATTTCATTTTTCATGTGGTAGGCATGTTTGTATGGCCGAATGTTTACTGGTTCAGACCCAACTTTAAGCTTAATAGCATGGTCAGTTTCTCTACATGGTGGCAATCTCCTTGGAGACTCAAACACTGCACTGTATCTTTCCAAAATTTTCTGCAATTGTTGTTGTTGGCTGCATTCCAACTGCATCTCTTTATCCCTTACTTCCTCTGATTATGTCCATTGTACCCCCTGCAAATGTTTCCTTCCTTTCCCCAAATACTCTGCAAAGCCCCTGGTAACTTCAGCGGTGTCTTAACTCCCTACAGCTCAACCTGCTTCCCCTTCCAATCAAATCTCATTGTCATTCTCTTCCAATTAGTTGTAACAAATCCCAAAGTCTCTAGCCACGAAATTCCAAAAACCAAATCCGGCCCGGTTGTATCAAATATGTATGCGTCAACAAAAAATTTTATTGTTCCCAACACAATTCACAAAGACTTAAACAGCCCTCTAGACGACACTCGGTGTCCATCTCCTAATCAAATGTTAAAAGGTCCGGTTTCCTCTATGTGAGTTGCAAACTGTCTTGTCAGTCTCCTAGAGATGAAATTATGACTTGCCCCGCTATCTATTAATACCAACAGCGGTACTTATTCCATTGTCTCTTCCACTAAAAGTGACCGGGAACCTACAGCATTGGTTTTCTCCAATCTGGCAGTAATGGTTCCTATCATCTCTAGTTCCCACAAGCTGCTTACCTCTTTTTCCCCTGTTGCTACATTTTCGTCCTCTTCTACATCATCTTCCTTTGATTCAACACATTCCCACACCATTATTTTGTATCCCTTATCAGGACATCAATGTCAAGGGTTGTACTTCTGTCCACATGAGTAAAATAATCCTTTGGTCTTCCGTTCCTGATAAGAGCAAAGGACAGGGGAAGAACACTTTGTAATATAAAGCAGAATGGGTAGGGTAGTACAGCAAAATGAAATGACACTTACAGCAGAATTCACCCAGGAGAATCCGAGACCCCTCCTGGTCCAAGCCACAAGGCCGAATTACCCAGACTATTCCTCCTCCCCCCTAACATACTAATCCCTGTACTATTTATAGGATATTCCAGGGAATCAAATACAGCTGGCTAACAAACTCAAAAAGCTCCTAACAAACAGTAGGGACCACCACTACACCTGGCTAACAGCCTCCTCTAACAATTGTGGGCCCCAAGAATATTCCCTGAGGTTCTCAGCATATTCCCTATGGGTCCCCCATGCAGTTACAACAAATTTCCCAACAGGAGCCCTTATTGCCCAGCAGCACCTCCCCTCTTTCTCAGCCCATGGTTTCCTATCAGTTCCTCAAACTCCTCAGCATTCCCATGGCATCCTAAAATTTCCTCTTTCAACTGTCTCCAGGCCGAACTGGCCTCAATGAACTTATCCAATATTGTGCCATTCCCTACATACTCAGTTGTGCCAAAGATACCTTAAGCTCCTCCCGTGTTCGCTGGATTGTAAAATAAAGTTCAGCTCGTGTTATCCAAACAACTGGATCCACTCTGGAAAATGTTGGCATCTCCATCTGTTTGGTCACAGTTCGTATCTCCTCCTGCTCGTTTCCATGGAAACCAGGACTTGCCACAGAAGCCACATTTTGGTTTCCTTCTACAATTCCAGCATTCAAATTACTTCCGCTGCCTTCCATTACCACCATCTTTCCTTTGTCAAAAAATCGTCTAGTTCCTTCCTCCTGACTCGTCCTGAGGTGTGAAACCGCGACGATCAACTCCTGGAGCTGGAGTCCCCGTCGACGATAAGCATACTCCTGTCGTTGATAGGCGCCTCCCAGCTGTAGGTCGGCTTCTTGTCGCTGCATACCAGACGTGAGGTCGATGGCAATATTCTCCAACAGCGCTACCCTGTTTTCCATGCGTGTGGTCATACAAAACCAGTTTTTTTCCTACTTCCAGTTTCACTTTCTCTCTCTTCTAGTTTCTCTCACTAGAATCTCACTATCCACAGGAACCAAGGTGTCCTCTCAATGAAAGCGATAGGAAATTTTCTAAGTAGAGAGAGATGAGACAATGAAACTGCTACATTGAGATTTATTGAAAGCTTTACAGGAAGAAAAAGAAGAAGAAAGTACAGCCTAACCTCGTGGAAGAAGTTCCCTCTCCAGGCCATGGGACTTGCCAAAAATCTCCAATTGATTAACTGTCTGCCTACCTAAGTCCCCTCCACTATTTATTAGACAGACTAATACAAAAGAAAAGACTATTTACAATTCTGCCCCTCCCCTCCTATGGTATGTGAACCGGATAGGTGGCCTTTCCCAAACTGGACTATTCCCAAACCTATCATTTTTTAACAAAAGATAAGTGCAAATGGCACCAATTTAAACACATACAACAACCTCCAAGCCTAGAATTGAAACAATAACCATATATCATAACAAAAAAAAGGAGCATCGCGAAAGCAACGGTAGAAATTTTTGTTTGATTTCCACGACAGAAGGTTACAAATGAGACTTGAGAGGGGGGAAAAGAAAGAAATCTTGAAATGCCAAGGCTTGCATTAAAAACTGAATTTACAATAACACACAAGACAAGTTGCAAGTTCGGAAACTCTGATTTTGAAGCAACAAACAATTAGCATCACCACAAATTTGGAACATCAGGTTTGGACGGATATATATGATCATTTAAGGTTGGACGGATATTCCTCACACGTTCAATAAAACTCATACTAACTGCTTCACAGTCCATTCATTCAAATAATGCAAATGCAAGATTCCAACAAATGGCCAAAGGTCTGTAACTGGGGAAAAAACAGCAAAATTTATCACAGTAGCAAATGAGACATCGGAAAAAAAAAATGAGTCTAGGCTGCCGGATAAAAGAATTCATGGTTTAGTACAAATATTAACATACCTCTTCCTTTCCCCGTGTACGCTTCCTCTTAAGTTTCTTATGGAGGGATGATCCATCTAACTCGCTTTCATGCACTTTGGATAACAAGGCTGATCCAGAGTCCATTGCCTGCGTTGTTCAAAAGAACAAAAGGGAAGATCCCAGCAGTAGCTATAAAATTCACATTATTTAGAATTTTTAGTCATGATTGGTACTGGAAGAACCTTGTCACGGGACCCTTCAGCACTATCCCCCTTTAAAGCTGACTTGGTCCGTTGCACTTTTTTCTTAACATCCTTCTGCAACAATGATCCTTTCTTGTCGATGTTCCTTGTATCTACTTTAGCAACTGACTGCACAAAAGATCAGCAGTCAGTCCTGCAAAACAAACTTGAGCTTCAGTAAGATTCACCTCAAGCTTTTACCTCAATTGAATTTATTTTCAGGCGCCTTCTTTGTTTTTCTTCTGAAACGCTTGTGTCCTCACAATTCTGCTTTGTACTGTCAACTGCAGGTCTAACTTGTGCTTCCTCAAGTGACAAACCTAAAATGACTTTAGAAGCAGACAAGGATGCTGCCTCGGCCTCGGCCTCTTGATTCGCAATGTGGTTTTTCTTTTTTCGCTGGCCCATTTGACCAGAACTTCTATCTGGCAGGGAATGTGCAGTCTCACTCTGTGCCACTTCAGCTGATAAATTTTCAAAATCAATTTTTTTTTCCTGTACCATAGGTGGACCCTTTGAAACTGAATTTCTTGGCTGTAGACGCCTTTTTTGATGAATAAGTTGGCGGGCTCTTCTTTCATTACCAATCCAAGAATTGTCATAGCCCTCATCAGGTTTCATGAGGCTGTTTGGTTTGCGGCCCCTCTTATGGGGAATGTTTTCATGGTGGGATTCAGAATTCTCTGGCTTCATTAATTCCAAGTCATCTTCATTTCTGATGCTTACACCAGAATTCCCAGACTTCCTGACCTGACATGGCTCTGATGTCCTAGGACTGCTATCATCATTCGTAGTTCGAATATTAGAATCAACATCTTTCTGACAGACAACATCTTCCATGAGCCTTTTTCCCACCTGATCAATAAAAAATCTGTTTGTGGATGATTTTAAATTTTGCTTGAAAAATAGGTGTTGGAAATTCTAAATTTGACTCAAGGATATTCTTATTGTAGTCAATAGAGTTGGACAGAAGAACCGACATAGATAACACAAAAATTGTCCGTGTAAAAAGCTTTTCCATTTTTTATGTTTCTATGGCTGTGATTAGTATTGGCCGAGAAGCATTCCAACGTAGCAACAGTGGTACAGTTAAAAAACAGTAGAAATGCTAGCCTGGAAATATGACTGACCTTGTTCATTAACTCTAAATGAGATGGTGTGACAACACGGAGGTCTCATACCTGAGAATGGACATCTATATCCATAGCATCTGTCAGATTGGTCTTGCCTTCCTGAAACATGCCAATAAATGCAAAATAACTTTATGTTAACACCAAAAAACTTCAAAAATACCAGATTGTGCACACACATGGATGTACTAAAACCCCAAGTGTCAGGAAAAAAAAACAAATTAACGTGGATTGTTTGATTTAAAGGATGACTGCTATGTATAGCTTATATACAAATGGTCAATGGGATGACTGACCTGACTCTTAAGGGCAACGAGTGAAAGCTAAAAGTGCTTAAAAGGGATAAAGTCATCGAAAAAATCTAGTCAAAAATTTCTGATATTGGCCAGTTGAAGAGAAGAAAATGAATGAATCCCTGTTGCTGAAGAGGAGATTCAAAGGATATGAAGGCAAAAATCTTACCTAATATGACTAAATTGCTCTTAATTAATAAACTTAATACTACTTAAAATAGGGCAGTTAATAATCTTCCAAATTGCGCCAATGCAATCTTATCATCCACAGGAGGGGCCCCACCATTAACCATTTAACCTACATGGAAATCACTTCTTGTAGAGTCCATTTTCACCATCATGTTAATGCTATGTAGCAAAAACTGGAAGTCATCAGCAGTATGAGATAAAAACTTCAAATAAACAAGATCACAACTGTCTGCAAGCAACCTTAAAGTTCCAAGGCTTCCAGAGAAAGGAAGTCAGCAAATTTCAAGTGTGTTAAATGTGGATGATTGCCGTTCTCAAGTCCCTTCCATTCTCAAATTTAGTTAAATAAAATTCCATTGAACCCATAAAAGTTTCTCTATAATGCATGCTGGCCATATGATGGAAGAAACCAACATTTTCACCACATCTCCCATCCAATGATAAAAGATAAAACACCAAAGATGCTGTAGGTGCTCTGAGGACAGCAGTAGCCAGAAAAAAATTATACCACGTTGCACCTTAACAGTGAGCAACACCTATCTAGCCATTAAAACCCAACCCTGACAACACAGTAACCTTGCTGTTTATTTCTGCAAGATTCCTTGAGCAGTGTAGTGAACTGCTAAATGAAGCGTCTTGCTAGCTCTTAACGAGCAACTGAAACTTACACCGTCCTAAAGCTTCAACTCCTGTGTGAAAAATTATCAATCAAAAACTGTCAATCTCCAGGAACTTGGATCCCGTGGCAACAAATACTCATCAGCCACCCACTAATTTATTTGCTGCCTATAGAACAAACCAACCTCACTAATGTGGAAGATCAACCACCTCAATGTCTGCGTCGTTACAGGTTGGTGAAAATCAGAGCAAATTTGAATTTTTGGTCTTGGAGCAGGAGACGTTTTGAGGATTGGGGTTTGGATCGGGATTCCGAGAGTTGGAAAATCTATGAGAGGTGTTTTGGAAATGATTTGAGGTGGATGGGGTTAATTTCAGATGAGTTGAGAAGCCAGGAGAAAAAATCTGGAAAATTTGGATTGCTTGGTCATGGGGTGCGACTGGTGTATAACGTAGGCTACACCTGATCTGGGGAGTTGCAGTTTCGGGTCAAAGAATTTGCTAAGTTACAATATGTAAGGGTCCTTATGCGAAAAGGGTACTCTTGCGTATGGGTAGTCCCTTAGATAAGAGTCACCCTGTGATGTGAAATTTGTTAAGTGTTGGAAACCCTATGATACGTAAAAGTAAACCCTAAGGGTACTCGAATGCCCAAGGGTTTACTCTTACGCATGGGCACCCCCATACGTAAGGGTCCTCTTGATTGGAAATCAGCTGAGTGTTGGATGCGTGAGAGTTTACACTTACGTATGGGTACCCTCATACGTGAGGGTCATCAAGCGTGAGGGTTACTCTTACATATGGGTACCCTCATATGTAAGGGTCCTCCTGTTTTTGGAAAAATGGCAAGTCCTGGAACGTAAGAGTTTACTCTTACATATGGGTACCCTCATACGAAAGGGTCCTCTTTTCAGAAAATTGGCCAAGTGTTGGAATCACCCTGTGATATGTAAGGGTAAATTCCATGATACGTAATGGTCTTCCCCTTGGCCAGAAAAATGGTCTAGTGTGGGAACTCCCTTGTGATATGTAAGGGTAAATTCCATGATACGTAAGGGTCTGCCCCTTGGTCAGAAAAATGATGATTAAGTGTGGAAAGCCACTGTGATATGTAAAGGTTGATTTGAGTGATATGTAAGGGTTGTTTATGGCAATACCTAAGGGCGATCAGTGGAGAATTACTCTTCCGTATGGGTACCCCCATACGTAAAGGTTGGTGACCGCCAAAATTGAGTGTGACGAGTTTTGTCCAGTTTTTTTAAATATTGATTAAATTAAATATAAAAGGGGGGTTTCACCATTTTCAGCCAGACACAAGGGGTACGCCCTCGATCTCCCTTTCGTTTTTCTCTTCGTCATCAAGAGAGATCTTCGTCGATTGCCATTCGTTCTTCATGTCGTTCGTTGCAGGGAGTACCTGCAGGTAAGGCTAGCTATCCTTGGTTATTTATTTCTAGTTTCTCTCATTGTTTCCTTGTTTTCTGTTGGTTGTGCCCTAAATTAGGGATTTTTCCAGATAATCCAATTTCTTCCGATTCAAGAGAGTGTCTCGGCGAATAGAGTCTTATTGACTCCGAATGAGATAGGTGGCCATTACATTACTGAGTCTCTTGCTCATTTGATGATTTTATGTGTTGTGTTATCACTAGGGTTGTTGTTAGCATTTTTGCATGATTCGTAGGTGGTCGTTCATTATTTTTCCGTCTTCATCAACTCATATTTTATTCATAGAATTATGTTCCCAACGACCTCTACATCTCATTTTCAATAATCACCAATTTCAATAATAATCCACCAATTACATATTCTATCTAAATT
The DNA here is from genome assembly GCA_963277665.1 of Viscum album. Lineage (NCBI taxonomy): Eukaryota > Viridiplantae > Streptophyta > Magnoliopsida > Santalales > Viscaceae > Viscum > Viscum album. The sequence continues at coordinate 1,029,607,860 of OY728147.1, forward strand.
CAATTATTCAACAAGAAGAATTATTCCATCGTCGTCATATTCATCAAACATCTCCAATTTCATTTTACTGCATATTCATTCTTCCAGATTATTATGATTTATCTATCCAACATGGAAGATCAAAAGCATGGTAGATTCCCAAAGATTATAGAAGAGATGAGAATTCAAGTCACCTACCTCGATTCCACGATGAACACTACTTCTCAATCCCTCCAATGATCACCACCGATTGCTCGTCCACAATTTTGTTTTTCATCTGTCGTGGTGACACCATCACTGAGGGTTCTCTCTTTCTTGAGAGAATAAAGAATAGAGGGTCTTTTCACCAAATGCCGACAGTGGCAAATTCCTTCTCTCCCTATTCATTTCCATTCAAATTCCTCCAACTCCCATCATCAATGCCAAGCATAATCGCTCATTAACCATTTCGTGGCATTCCATTAAACCCACCTATTTAATCAACCTTTTAAATTCCTCTAGCTTAATCATGACAACCACATAAATATCTAAATTCAAAATATCCACGTCATCACCACAAAATAACTCAAGCCACATTATTTATTTTATAAAGATGATCTATAAAATATGAATTACTTAATAAATAAATAAATAAATAAAAAATTCATTGCCACTCAACACTTGCGGGTAAATTTCAACATCTCATAAAATTACCAAATCATCGCCCATGGGTAAACACCACATCCCGAATCCAGCAACGCATTCAAAATTCCTTTCCGAAAACCTCAAAATTAACATTTTACCCTTCTTAACTAAAAAACCCCGTAAGAATTCACAAGCTCCCAAAACTTTAAAATTCAGATCTCCATGGTACTCTCCAAAACAACAAGGGGCAGCACCCAACCACGGCCCTGGAGTGAGGTGCTCGTCGCCAACAAGGTTAGTCAATTTATGGAACATCCAGCGAAGTTACGGTGGGAAGTCATTCTTCACATCATCAAGTACATTAAGCGGGACCCCTGGCATGATCCTTTATATTCTGAACATGACCGCATGAATGTTCAGACATTTTGCAATGTCAACTACGCAGGTTGTTTATCTACCCAAAAGTTCGCATTTGAGTTCGATGTATTCATCGACGGCAACTTGATATTCTAACATAGCAAGAAACAAATTGTTCTCTCACAATCCAATGCTGAGCATGAATTTCACTCTCGATCCAGTGTCGAGCATGAATATCATACTCGATCCATGTCGAGTATGAATATGGATAGTCACGATCTAGATGAGAGAAATGCTAAAAGAATTTCGTACCTGGTCGGTCTCGATTACAGAATTACAGTGGACTCTTGGGACGAACTAGGGACTTCGGTCTACACTCCTGGGAGAGCTCTCCTCCACAAGCCAAGGTGCACCACCTTCCAACTACTAGAATAACTGAATGCCCTCCCCCTGAACCCAAACCTCGTATTTATACTCACACAAGACTCCAACTACTTAATACGCAAATTACAACACTGCCCCTAGCAGTTAGAAGTGACTCCCTGTCATTTCCCTTAGGAACTCCCCTCCTCTGGTATGTGTAGAGTAAAGGAGGTCAGGGTCGACTTCCTGACAGACAACTAGGTGACTCCCCCTCCCCCACATTCCTATCAGATATCATGTCACGGCATTTTTCACTATTGAGATTCTTTGGATCCACCAGCTCCTCCATGAAGTTGGATTTCCACTATTACATCCAACATATCTCCGGTATGAAGTTGTATTTCCACTATTACATCCAGCATATCTCTGGTGTGATAACAAGAATGGCATGAAGATCGCAATCAATCCAGTATTCCAAGAACGCACAAATCACATTGAGATGAACTGTCAATATCTTTGGTATCACTTCGAGCAAAAGTGTCTCACATTCAGCTACATTCCTACAACAAATCAACTTGTCAACATCTTCACCAAAGGCGCTATTGGATCTCGAGTGAAGTTTCTTTGTACCAAGTTGGAATGCACAATATCTATGACTCCGGATTGAGGGTAGGCTATACAGTCTTTTTCCCTCTATTTTTTTATAGGACTCTTGTATTCCAAGCTGAATGTGTTTTAGATTAAGGGAAAGTGTTGGACCCAGTCTTTTTGGGCCTTGGCCTAGAGTAATGTATTAATGTCCCACGTCGGTTTTTCCTTACAGCGTATCTTGTCAGCCTATCTATAAATAAATTGTCCCACCTCTCATTGAGGTGGGGGATTCATCTTACAATGTGTAACCATAAGAGTCACAAGGTTGGGTTAAAATGGGAATTAATCAAGTTTGGGACTATAGCAACATTAACCCCTTTAAAAAGATAAACATGCACTAAAAAAATGATGAACTGCAAACCCATGCTTGAAAACCCATTTATGGAACAATAAACAGAGTCCTAAACTTGAGTTAAAAAGGTTAACATGTCAATGAAATCAAAGTAGCCTGCAAATTGGCCATATGACCAGGTTTGGGATCTTGTTGTGCAGGCCACCTTAGAACATTCATTTCAATCAGATTCAACTGAGTATTGACAATGCTCATTTCAATTCAGGTAATATGTTTTTGCAAATGGTCATAATTATATTTTTCAATAATTATATTTCAAATTATAATTATGTTTTGATTGCATAATTAATTAAATAATTTATTATATTTATTATATTTACTTAATTGAATTGATTAAAATAAATAGATTAATAATTATATTAATGTTAATAATTATTGATCATTCCATTGATTTTTTTAAGGAAAGCTCTCTCTCGTGTGTTGTGTGGGGAAAATTGTCTGCCTTACCTAACAAACACACATAAAGCTGTTTTCCCTGTACCATTCCTTTTCTGAGACCATCTTCTCATTGCATCAAACATGGCCTTTAGAGTCTTAAAGGCGTCTACTCAAGAAGCTAACAAATAAAGAAGAAACTCACCAAATGTTCTACAAAACCATTGACATTATGCTTGAGAAAATCTGATGCATTTTGGCATAAAGAAATGACTAATGGGGAATAATCCCAAACTGCAATGCTGCCCGATCGCATTGCCTCAACGAGACAAGGTTTAAGGACATCAGTGCAGTTTTCAATAACTTGATTCCCCAGTTTCCAGGAAGATGTTGAAGTTTTCTGAAACAACATAAAAACCCGGTCAAAGGTTAGAAAAGGAAAAAAACAAAAAGAAAGAGAAAACAGCTGAATTATGTGAAAAATTGAAACATTCTTTGTACAAACGCACCTGATTTTCCTTTTTTACACTATCAAGAAGCGTATTGAGAAGCTCTGGTGAAATTTCTTCGCTTTCCTCTATGGTGACAGTCATTATTGCCTCCATGAATGAAAATATTTCAGGTGGGTGGTCAGACCTTGAAAATTATGTAGAAATATTAATAAAAAACACTCAGTCAACGAAATTGCTTGAATATCAAAAAAAAAATAGTCAGTATTGAGAAACCAACAATTTCCCTTAATTAGTAATCCAAAATTTACACCAACAAAATATCTAGGATCCATTTGACAACACTTGCTGAAAACTGTTTATAACACTTGTGATAAGTAGTTTAAAAAAAGGGTGGTGTTCATTCTGTTTCTGAAAACCGCTTGCAATTAAATTCCAGAAGAAAGCCGCTTAAATAAGTGGCAGAATAACATTTTTTCAATTAGGTTCTGTTGAACAAAACTTATTGAAAGCTGCTTATAGCACTTATCACTTATGATAAGTGCTTTTGCATAAGTGCTTCTAGATTGCTTATTTTACTGATTGCTCAATAGATTTCAGCCGAATTACTTCCAGCATTGGCACACACCTAATGAGAACACTAAACCACATTATTGTTTATCTGAATAAGTTAACAAATTCATCCCAGGAGAAAAGATTAATGCAATAATAAGCTTGTTAAAGGTCTCATTTTTCATTAGTTTTGTTTATTCTCATATGAGAAAAAAAAAGGTTTTAGGGCACCATAGAATCACAACATGGCATTTAGTTGGGAAAACTAAGAACACTTAATATCCCACTTTAGATTCACCAACCAAAAGCCATGCAACAGCATATGATGGTAGCACATTTGTCAATCCACAACAATTGTGGGAGACGAAACAAGTAAATTAGTATCAGCATACTGTTTCAAACAGTTTATTTTTATGAAATGTTGGCTAATAAATTTCAAAGGCTTCCATACCAATTGATACAGGATTATTATCTGTCGTCTGAGTGGAACGTGTAGATAGCACATAATATGTCATGTGCAACATATGTAACAACAAAGAAGCCAACAAGTATATTGCTTGTTCTGATAAGATGAAAAGGTGGGGGGCAATTCAATGAGTCGAGAGTTTTCCTCAGTATGCTTATTTAACCTAGGATTAAGAATTATAAATAGAAAAAAAACATTTCGAAATTATAATTTATAAGAGGGTGTAGAGGGGCAAGGATATTAAACAGTCTAGCAGAAGAGAGAGAAGCTCCTACCGAATAACTGTGAGAAATGTTTGGAACATCTTAATAATTATTCCTTCACACTCGAGGTCCAGCATCACCACACACAACCTCATTCTTGCCACATTTGCAAGGACTAAAACTGCTTTAGAGTAACATCGACCAGCAGTGAGAGATAATTTCTCAAACGCTGCAACAGTTAACTCAAAAATTTCCTGAATAAAACAAATTTAGAAGAATGCATGTAAAGGCCACAAATAGAATCATTTAAAATCAAACCTGAATATCTCGACAGAAAATTGCGAAACAGTTACACTGGTACCTTCATTAGTTCATCTCCAAAAGGAGCATCAGGTGCACTGATTCTTGTAATCTCTGTAATGCAAGATAGAACAGAAACTTTGACATCCATATCTAAATATTTCAAAAGCTCCTTAGCACTGAGGGCCTTCATAGCGGCTAAAAGAGAGTCCTTTACCAAGTCAGAGGGTGCTTGTTCCACTTTTGATAAAATAAGTTCAGCATGCTAAGAAAACAAAAACAGGTGAGACCTTTAGTGAGAACAGAAATTAGTGTCAGCCATGAATAGGAGAACAATCATGAAGAAAAAGTTGCAAAATGACCCAAAATAAACAGAGATAAAGAATCATATATAATTTATCAAATCATTTGCAAGTTTGATATGGAGGAAATTTTTGCTCATGTGCGCTGGAAATTTTTGCTGGAGGTAATAGATAGGAAAAGATTTGGAGGAATAATAAAAGAACTGGATTTATAACTGTATCTTTAGAAAAAAGCATTCGCTATTATAAGCTAAAGCCTAATAGATTTTCCATTCGTTTTGTCTCCTGGGCTTGAATAAAAAGACCGTTTATCTTTGTTTTTTTATCCTGGTGAGGACAACTCAAGCCATGGTAACCAGGGCACTGAATAGCCACCTTCAAGACTTCTTTAGGGAAGGAAGAAGCCCTAGAAGGTCTCAAAAAAACTTCTTCTAGCTGGAAAAAGTTCACTCTGAAACATGATTAAACAAAGAAAAATTAAGATGAATCGTGCAGCAGTTCATTTCAGGCCCATGTTTTGCTTAACAGTTAATCTAGCCGAACGTGAATTGAATCCAATGAAGTAAATGGTGAATTGTAAACACTTGGCAACCCAGCAGGATTACAAAGTGATGAAGCCTTCTTTAATTATTTTAATCATCTTTTTGAACCCAGATTTTAGGGAAAAGGTATTTTTTTAGCTCATTATTGAGTAACTGAGAAGAAATTGGTCGGTTGGAAAAAAACTTTTCCAGGGGGTATTTAATCATTTCATGTCCCTTTTTTGCATGCCAAGATCATCAGTCAGTAGGTTGAGAAGCATCCAAAAGATATTTCTTAGGTGGCGCACCAAATAGAAGTTCAAATGACATTTAGTTGAGTGGGAAGTGATAAGGTGGTAAAGCAACCAATATGAGGAGTAAATCCTTCAAACCATTCTATAGAAATATAAAGAGAGGTAGACCCGAATACCCGCGGAAATTATCGGGATTTTTCCTCTGATCTTATGTAGAAAGATAAAGAGAGGTAGACCCGAATACCCAAGGTACCTCTCTAAAAGAGGCCTTGAGGTTATTTTATAATGAATAATAAAGACCACATCAGAGCACAAGTTCGATGTGGGACGCAGACTCCAACGCATTTTGATTTGGCATGCTCAACAGACAGCTCTGAAAATTCATGAGCAAGAAAATCCATTATTAGTGAATGATCATGGCTGTTATCCAGAGGGTGGATCACTCAAGATGGATCACTAGGAAGCCAAGGGCACCTTATGGGGCTTGAGGATGGAAAGCATTTATTAGTGAAATAAAACAGTACCCCAAAAGAGGAAATTTCCTATTTTCTTTTTCTTTTTATCATTTTTGGAAGGACAGTTGAAGTGTGTAGAGGTGAATTCCCCTTACCTCAATGTGAGGTGGAGACATTCTTTTATAGATGAGTAAAAAGGATTACATGGTGGGATAATCCGATGTGGGATTCGAAAATACTCATTATAATAAAACGGGGTTTAACACTCCCCCTCAAGCTGGACATGCCCAGCTTGGACCAAGAGTCCCACAAAAGAAAGACAACAGCGAATAAGATCATACACACACACACCCTCAAGCAGGGTTGTTGATACTGTGGATACCCAGCTTGGTACTGAGAGAGTCCAGACGAGCTCCCGGTAGGCCTTTGGTAAAAATGTAGGCAAGTTGATCTGTCGTCAGAATGTGGCCGAAACTGATATGGTTCTGCTCGAGGTGATGGCGAAGAAAGTGGCAGTCCGCCTCGATATGCTTTGTTCGTTCATGGAAGACGGGATTAGAAGCAATCTTTGTGGTTGTCTGATCGTCACACCAGATATGAGCAGACATCTACGGTGGGAAGTCAAGCTCATGGAGGAGATGACGAAGCTAAAGTATCTCAGTAGTGACTGTGGTCATGGCACAGTATTCAGACTCCGCATTAGATCTAGAGACGACATTCTGCTTTTTGATGTGCTAAGAGATAAGGTTACCTGCCAAGAAAATGGCAAACTCAGAACTAGACTTTCGAGTAGCAAGGCAACCAGCATAGTCAGCATCACAGAAAGCCTCAACATTCAAATGAGCGTGATGTGAGTACCGAAGACCACAGGCAGAGTCTTTCTTGATGTATTTGGCAATGCGGAAGACAACATTCCGCTGAGAATTGGTCGGATGCTCCGTGAATTGGCTCAGTTTTCCAATAGCGCAAGCAATGTTCGGTCGTGTCATAGTGAGGTAATTGAGTTTGTCCACAAGACGACGATAACTCTCTGGGTGAGAAAAGAGTGTCGTGTCGTCATAGAGAGAACGTTCCCCAAGCTCGAGAAGAGTGTCCACGGCAGTTGCCTGACTCAAACCCGCATCCTGCAAGATATCCATGGCATATTTCCGTTGACAGAGAAAGATAGTGTCCGTAGAACAGGAGACCTCGATGCTAAGGAAGTATGTGAGAGGACCGAGATCTTTGGTGTAAAAGTGGTGGTGAAGATACCCCTTGAGTTGGGCGATCCCAGTGGAGTCGCTCCCGGTGATGATGATATCATCAACATAGAACACCAACAGGATGCAGCCATTGGACATCGTACAGTAGAAGACAATGTGGTCCTTCATACTGCGAGAGAGCCCAAATGCGGTGACAATGGTGCTGAAGCGACCAAACCAAACACGAGGAGACTGCTTGATACCATATAGAGAGCGACGAAATCGACAGACATGGGAGTCGGCTCCTGAGGCACGAAATCCGGGGGATTGCTGCAGATATACCTCTTCTTCAAGAAAACCATAAAGAAAGGCATTCCTGACATCCAGTTGATGAAGTGGTCGGTGATGATGAGCAGCCAGAGAGATGGATAATCGGACTGATGTCATCTTGGCAACCGGAGAGAAGGTCTCAAAATAGTCGATGGCATATGTCTGAGCAAAGCCCTTCGCCACAAATCGGGCTTTGAGGCGATGGAGAGTGTCATCGGCATTGAGACGGACCGTATAAATTCATTTGTTGTCAACCGCCTGTTTGACTTCTGGAAGGGGGGCCAAATCCCAAGTATGGTTGTCATCCAAAGTCTGCAGTTCATCTCGCGTCGCTTGTAGCCAAGCAGGGTAAGATTTGGCGTCGCCAACTGTACGGGGAATAGATATTGTCTCCAAAGCGAAAAGGCCCTTGTATGAGGATGTGTACAGAGGAGTATCCCGGCAGGAACGAGTACCTTTTCGGAGTGTAATGAGCGAGTCATCTAAAGCTGAAGCAGGAGCATCGGACGAGTCCGAGACGATGTTGTCCTTGGCCTGGACGGGGGATACAGTCGACGGGCGGCGGGAGTAGACAATGCCAAACCGGTGACCATCAAAGTGGGGCACCGAAGATGGGTGGATGATGAGTGGAAAACAATCATTGATGGTGGTGTCTGGATGGGGAGAGGGTAGAGTGAAAGGAGAGCTCTCAACAAACGACACATCAGCAGAGATGATATATCGCCGTAAGTCAGGAGAGAAGCACCAGTATCCGCGCTGAGTGCGGGAATATCCGACGAAAATGCAACAAAGGGATTTTGAAGAAAGTTTGGAAAGGTTGGGGCGAGTGTCCCGAACATAACACAGACACCCAAACACACGGAGTGGAAGTGAGTGAGGAGGAAAGAGAGCGGAACAGAGTCCAAAAAGGAGTTTCCCCCTGAAAAATAGAAGAGAGGAATCGGTTTAGGAGGTAGGTAGCAATCACGATGGCATCGGACCAGAAAAGGAGAGGGACCTTCATGTGGAATATGAGGGCACGAGCAGTCTCCAAAATATGGCAATGTTTCCGCTTGGTCACTCCATTCTGCTAAGATGTATCGGGGCAGAATGTCTGATGAATGATGTCTTTATCCTTGAGAAATTGCTGAAAGGAAGTAGATAGATATTTCCGTCCATTATCGGAGCGGAGACATTTAAAAGAGGTGGAGAATTGAGTATGAATTTCATTATAAAAAACCTGAAAAGTAGAAAAAACTTCAGACCGATCACGAAGAAGGTAAAGTCATGTCATGCGCAAGTAGTCATTAATAAAGGATATATAATAATTGTACCTGAACTGGCTAGAAACCCTGCAAGGACCCCATACATCGGAATGAACAAAGTCGAAAGGACTCGCTACATGCGGTTCCAGTCGAGAAACATACGTCACCCGATGATGTTTAGCAAACTTGTAGGATTCACAATGGAAGAAAAATTGAGAACTAAATTGGGGGCAAAACTTATGAAGGACGGAAATCGGGGGATGATCAAGGCGAGAATGTAGGTCAAGGACGCGAGCTGAGATGGATGAGCAAGCAAGTGATGGTGGGGTATCGAACATGTAAACCCCATTCCGAAGATGACCTCGACCAATTTCACAATTCGTCGTCCGCTCCTGAAAAACAACACCAGAGGAAGTAAAAGTAGCAACACAATTTAAGTCTCTGATGAGTTTGCTGACGGAGATAAGATTAAATGAACTGTGAGGAACATGTGCGACCGAAACCAGGTGAATAGACGGTGTCAAGGGGCATGTATCAAATCCAGTAATGGGGATTGTTGATCCATTAGCAAGAGTAATTGTAGAGGCACCAGTGTACGGATGATAGGTAGTAAACATACCGAAGTCCCCTGTAAGAAGTTCTGACACACCAGAGTCAAGAATCCAAGTTGTCGGTCGATGAAATACACAGGCGGTAGAGTTGTCAGTCTAAGCAATGGGGGCCGAAGAAGAGGACAGTGGCACTGCAGCTCGATAAGATTGTATCAAGGCAACCTCTTCCGTTGAGAGTGTCGTTCTGTAACGGGTACTGAATGAAGGGGGGGCCGCCTTGTGGGAGAGTCGATGACAGAGCATGGGACAGCTGCTCGGGCGGACGCACAAACGAACGGATGAAGCGTGGGGCTGTCGTGTGGGAAGGTCGGGACGTTGCCGCAAGAGGCAGGTTGGGAAACCGCGAGGGAGGCGAGGTCCGGAAGACCGCGGGAGGGGGGCCGAGAATGCCGAGGAGGGAAGGGTCGGGATGCATCGTCAGACGCGGGTCGGGAGCCGCAACGGGAGGCGGGGCCGGGACTCTGTCAGGAAGCCTGTTGGAGGGCGGGATCGGGAGGCAGGGGTCGGTCGCGTAGCTAGGAGGCCGCTGAAAGGCGGGAGCTGGTCGCGAAGCTGGGAGAGCGTCGCAGGAGGGCGGGCGGGTACCGATCGCGAAGCCCGGAGAGTGTCGCAGGAGTGCAGGCGGGGGCCGATCGTGAAGCCGGGAGGGGCGTCAAAGGCACGAGTCGCGCGCAGGGAGACGCACGAGGAGGCAGAGCAGAGGGTTCCGCCTGGAGCTGGGAGACCGCAGGGAGGGCGCCGCTGAGAAGGGCAGGGTCGGACGATGTCGGAAGACCGCAGGGAAGGCGCCGCCGGGAAGGGTGGGGTGCCTGGGTCGGGGGGGGGGTCCGCCTGGAGTGCGGGGTCCGCCTGGAGTGGGGGGTCCGTCGGGAGGGAGGAGGCAGCGGGTGGGAGAGGAGGAAAAATATTAGACCTCCTCTGGTACCATGTAGAGGTGAACTCCCCTTACCTCAATGTGAGGTGGGGACATTCTTTTATAGATAGTAAAAAAAATTACATGGTGGGATAATCCGATGTGGGACTTGAAAATACCCATTATAATAAAACGGGGTTTAACAAAGTGAAGAAAAACCTTCAATGGTTTAATTATAAAGCTTGTTTACTTTGGCCTTGCAAAAAAAAGGTATAATTTATTCCATGATCTAAAGGGGTTTCAAAATCCCAAGTTCGAATGTCAACTTCCACAAATTCTTTATCCATTTGTGTTCTGCGGTAAGCAGAAATAAAACTTTTCCAAGGTTATTTTTTACCTTAAGCAGGTCATTGCATGGAAAATTCAAGTAGAGTTATCTAGCTGAAACAAAGGGAATGTAGCGTTAAAACAAAAAATCAGGTAATCAATATCACCAGACTTCTTGTGATTTATATGGAAATAGATATGTAGTAGTTTTAATTCGGCGGGAATGTTCAAAAAAAAATATTGAGGGAAATTCACTACTTAGTTTGAGAGACTGATCTAGTGCTAGTAAAGCTAACAATATTGTCTATTGCTTTGAGTTAGCAAAGCAATTAGTTCCACTTCAGCCATCAGATGAAGAACCAAGAAGACAGCAACTAAGCATTCTTGCAAATGGACACATATTCAAACTGAAAACAACCATTCCCTAAACAGAACGCCAGTGACATCAAATGTGCAAATCCGTAAACTAAACAGCTAATGCAAAGGCATCAATAAGGTGCCAAGTCTGAGAATTGTTCAATAATTAATTATCAATCAATTATGGGCACCAATTTCTACCAAATAACAGCAAAGGAACAAGCCTGCACTGCAATAAGCACCATTCACATGGAACATAAATATCAGATAATCAGTGACCTTCAGGAACTTTATTTTGTATCTATAACTATTATTAGCTTCAAAAAACAGATCCTTCAGACTTCAAATTGGGTAGAGGAAGTAATGGAATACAGGTTACTACAGCACTGACAAACCAGCAACGGGGTAAACTGAAAAGCTATAAACTAATGAATAGGGGTGTTTCCAACAATACGAGCCATCAGCCACATGCGATTTTACTGCCTCTAGAAATGATCAAACATAAAACATTTGTCAATATATTGGAAAACAACTTTCCATTGACAGCAAAGCGATGACATAAAAACCCTAGCACTGTTTGAACAGGAGATCAACATGAAACCGTTGTAACAGATTCAGCTGCGAAATCAATGCAAATGCAATGAACGTCTGGCTAAAAAATTAAAAACAAAGCACCAAAAAAGAGTAATTGGGTCTCACGTCAAGCAAATTGAGAAGTTCATCCTTGTCAGCTGGAGGATCGAGAAGCTTGTTTCCAACACTCCTGAGCTCTTGCGCCAGCTCTTCCTCCCCGAGAGAACCCATTGCGGTAGAACTACAGACCCTTGAATTAAACCCAAAAGGCTCGCACCACCCCAAACTCCTTTCAGAGAAAACCACGGGAAACCACCGCACTCAACTAGTCAGCTGGTGAAACCGTCCCGCCGCCAGCGTACGTATGGATTGAAGAGAAAGGGATCATGGGGGTGTGGATTTCACGGGAAAATGGAGAGCGTGCCAGACATGGCGAGCCCGTCTTCCCCGTAGAATCACTTTTGCTCGAAGTCTGTGTGGGGGCGACGCTGTGTCCGGTCACCCCATCGGCCGTTGAGGCCCGGGGACAAATGAGCTTCAATGCTGTTGACGGGACTGGAAGCGCCGGTTTGGCGTCCGCTTTACAGTGAAATTTATAAAATTGTTGTTATTTGTATTATTTATATGCCACATAGGGGTAGCCCGGCGGTTATGTATTGGGGGGCGGGGGTCTTGGAGGGTTTTAGGATCCACTCTTACTACTTTGTAAGTGTTGGTTGTTTTAATTTGTATTTTATCCTCTTCTCAAACCAATGTAAATATATATATAATATTTACATTTGCTCGATTGTTGAGGGTGGTAAAGGGTTTGAGATCGCTAGGGCTCGTCATTAGGTCAAGTCGCGAAGCTAGTATGTTTCTTCTCCTCGCGTAATGTACCTGGGCGGCGGCCACCGGGGTCCCTGGACCGATTTACATACTTGTGTGCGTGTTTTGTAATAATATATATTGTTTATATTATTCTCATTAGTAGCGGTCCTGCAGGATCTTTTCAAGGTCTCAGGGTCGTCGAATTCTTTATTGTTTATAAAATAGAATTTTTATTGTATTTTTGCCCTTTCTGAAACCGTTGTAAATATATTATTCTCATTATAGAATCACATTGTGACACCCTAATGTTGTCACATGCACCCAGCAAACAATTGCAATGTTTGATCCAGGTTCGGGTTTAACCCATACTATTCGTGGATTGAACGAAACATCAACCCCCTTAGCGCGTCTTGGCTTCTAATTAAGGAGATCCTCCACATTCTCATTTGACCCTCGGTCTCATCATCGACAATGCGATTGAACCGAGTAAAACCATCGCGCACTCTGGACGATATAAGAGTGAAGAGTTTAGTTGCGGGTGTGTGATTATAATATGGTCGAACAACATGCAAGAATCAGACTCTCGACCTCCAAGAATGATGATGCATTGTAAGAATATGAGATGTTTTATGCAGTGGCATCTTAATACTCATCAAGGATCAAATTCACGAACTTCCACATGACATATTAATAATAATTATATATAGATAGGAATAGCCAATAAAGAAAAACATGTGATAATTGAAATGACTCTACAGAGTTAGATTGACACTGAAGACATGTCATTGATAAAAATTAATCATTTAGGGGACATGAAAAATGACCAGTAAAAACCTCCAGGGTCGCCTTGTAACATCCACTTTTGACCTAATGTTGTAGCCTAGCCATTTTTCGGTTACTCTTACCGCCAATAATGTCTGTCATTTGACGATTACAGTATACTCCCATGACATTTTATAGGAGCGTGTGGCAACTGATCCCATCCTCTAGCAATCTCCATTGTTTTTTTCGATATTTTTATGATATGCCCTGCCTATAAAAAAAACAAAAAAAAAATAGAATTCATGCCAAATATTCAACGTATACAAATTTTTATATATTATGAAAACTTCAAATATCATATAATAATTTTATAAATATATAAACAACTAAGCTAAAAAAAGTTAGTCATCCATATGCTATTATCCTCACATTTTTCTGAAACACAGTTAGATTTAAAAGTCAACTTATGTAAGGTTTCAAGTTTTTAAAACCCTTCGTGTTTTTTCAAGGCTTGGAGGTGCTCAGATGGTGCCCAAAGTCTTCTCCTTGGTTTGTATGTTTGTTCATGTTGTCGGTCCTTCACGGTTGGTTGTTTTGGCAATGCAGTCGACCCACTATGGTTAGTCATTTTGGTCATACGGTCGGTCCTTCATGGTCGATTGTTTTGGTCATGTGGTCTGCCACAACCCCCTCTCCCCCAAAGGCACCCCTCTCGGGCCGACAATGAGAGAAGGGGGATAGTGACCACCCGAAGCCCATCTACAATAGGTCACAGGTTGAAGAAAAGCATCGATGGTATAGCGACCCAAGTCTTTACACATATCATTACATGATTTTAAGCATAAATAAACATCAAATTACAAGCCAAGGATCGTAAAGTATAGTGTCTTGAAGATTAGGTACATAATTAAACATCATGATTCCAAAATTAAAACATCTTTTATTTAATCTTCATAAAGAGTTCGTAACTTCCTTTGAGCTCTTATATCAACATAGGATAACCTGAGGATAACATGGACAAAATGATAAGCTAAAAGACCGGTAATAAAATAAACATAAGAATAAAGCTTAGCACATGGGTTAGAAGACATAACACAGTGATATAAAAAGGCCCGGGACACGATTAAATATAAGGAATCATAACATGGGATCATATAATCATGGATTCATAGTAATGTTGTAGCAACATAAAACATGACTTTAGCATGTGTCAAGGCTCGTTGCTCATAGAGGAGCACAAGTCAAGGATAACCACAAAGATCGTTGCATATGGAGCACGAGTTAAGACCAACCACCAAGATCGTTGCACATAACGTCTCATGAGACTAAACATTACCCAATGCATTGGAGCGCTATCTGGGTGCGCCCATCATAACATGTTCATAAATATTTATGTCACATGAAGAATCATACATAAGGAATCAAACGTAAACATAAGGGTTGCCTATGGAAAGAATTGAGTATCACAATCATGTCAAAAGGCATAAATAATGGGCATATCATAAAAGTGTCCACGAAAAAAAGGAATTAAATCATACATGGACACTCATAAAGTAAATTAGGCATGGATCATGATTAGTGATGTCAAACTGAAGTGATAATATGTAAAAAGAGTATTTAAGAAACTTTAGAATTAAAACATTTTAGTGTGGTTTAAGGAAAATATTAAAGAACATTTAAAGCAGAAAAGAGAATAATATTTTATATAAAACCAGAATTGAACCAAGAAAGTTTTCATAATAAAATGAGTGATTTTAGAAAAATAATGGTGGCTTAAAAGGGATTATAGAGTGCACTTGAAATTGGGTAAGAATTCAGGAAGTTCCCTTAAATCGGGTTTGCTTATCGGGAAGAATTGAGTAGGGAACCTTTTTAAAAACATGTATATCCCTAAAAAAGAAGGATTAATGGATATTGATACATGAGTTTGGAACATATACATAGAATTTAGAATATGTACATAAAAATAAAAGAGAATTTCATCTGGGTAAAAAGAGATCAAGAGTAACCCGAAGGAATAATGGAGGTTCAGGTAGAATCTCTTACCTAGTCCGAAGGTGTTCTTTACTTGATCTTAATATCCTATATAATCAAATTATATTCATTCATTAATAATTATAGAACCCTTTCTATATTTATTTGATTTAGTATAACTTTATTAAGTTCATTTGTGGCCTTTTTGATGGGCTAAGAGGTTCAATTTCATCATTTAGGAGCGTTGGTTTCCTTGGTTTTCATGATCGGTTTACTTGTATACATGTACAAAGGGCCATATAAAGTGGGGGTAATTATCTATAATTTAACTTATATGTTATTAATGATCTTAAAAAGGTTAAATTGGTCTTATATATCATTAGGTTTTATGGCATGAGGATGAATCATTAGATAAATAGTTAATGATAATCATTTGGGTTTATTTTGGCGGTTTTTTACCACAACAAACTAATTTTGTTTAATAAATTAATATCATACGTACAAAATGATTCCAAAACATTACATAAGATATAATACATATATTATAATCTGGTTCAACCATAAAAATGGTTTCATGACCAAGCTTGAAGATGGTAGTGGAAATTGAAAACTTTATCGTCCTTAAATGTGATAAATTAACACATCACGAATGATGTTTTCTTTTTTAGTATAAAAGAAGGGGGAAAGAGAGATGATGAGGAATTATTCCATTAGCATAACAACATTCTAGTATATGCAAGGTACTGGATTTATCATACCATTTGGATGAGGGGGTGAGGATATAAAAAGAAAATAAAGGAGATTAAAAAGAAATTAAAAGAAAAAGAAGAGAGTTTTACCTCTTGATTCCTTCTTCTTGAGAACCTCATTAGGGGGTTGATTTTGGTCTTTTGTTAAGACCAAAATCTCTTGGATGTGGGGGAGGGGCATGAGAGGAAATTTGAACAGAATTTGGACAAGACACAAGGCTTGAGAGGTGTGAGGAGAAGAGGTGGTGAGAGGTGATATTTATAGTGAAATAGAGGGGTGTTTTCTCATTATTTAATTCATTAGTTATTATTTTACTTAAGACAAGCAATATAATTGATTCTTGAGACTAAATTATTGTATTTCACTATTCACAAAAAATTCAAGTATTTTAGAAAAAATCCAAAAAATTCACCACAACCATTTTTTGACTTGTAGAATTCAAAAATTACTCCATTTTATGAAAATAATTTTCTAAATATAATAAATTTAATTTTTTATTAAAATCATAATTTATTTGAAAAATACAGATTTTAAAATTATAAATGATTTTATAACACTTTTTAAAATTAACTAAGGTCTCATAATTTTTTTTATAATCACAAGACATCAAACAATAATTTATGAATACATTTTATCAAAATAAATTTTCTTTTAAATTATTAAATTAGTCATAAAATTGTAATTAAATATTTATGACTTACAAAAAATACCAACACTTAATTAATAATTTTTAAAATATTTATTTACTTATAATATGATATAATTATATCATATTGTCACTTATAAGATGAATAAATTTTATTTATACTTTCATTAGTGAAGTTACTATTCAATTTTTCGGTTTATTATTCATAAGGTTCATGTTACTATTCCAAAGGTCAAGTTAATATTCCTTTGGTATATGTTTCTTAACTTCTAGAAATGCCTTTTATTTCATTAATTCTTCATTTATAAAGTTTTTATTGTGTTCTTAATGTGATTTTATGTGATTATACTATATGACATAATTATAAGAAGAGAATTTCTATTGATAGAATTCAGGGTCGTTACATTCTTCCCCCCTTATGAAATTTAACCCTCAAAAATTTATTTTACATTCTAAGTTGAAAACAATTGAGGATAATTTCCCTTCATCGCTTCCTTAGATTCTCATATTGCCTCTTTATACTTATGGTTTTGTCATAGTACTTTGACTAGGTGAGTAGTCTTGTTGCAAAAAACTTTATCTCTACGATCCAAGATCTTCACTGGCTGCCCCTCGTAAGAAAGATCATTCTCCAATTGTATCACCTCTAAATTCAGTACATGTGACGGATCTGGTATGTACTTCCTCAAGAGGGATACATGGAATACATCGTGTACTTGAGACATGGTTGGTGGAAGTACTAGTTGATAGGACACAACTCTGACATGATCAAGGATTTTGAAGGGGATGATGTACCTAGGACTTAGCTTCCCTTTCTTCCCAAATCTCATGATCCTCTTTTATGGAGATATTTATAGGAATACCATGTCTCCAAAATTAAACTCCAGGTCCCTTCGACGATTGTCTGTATAAGGCCCCAGCCTTAAACCTTACTTAATCTTGAGTTATTACAAGATTACACATTGAGGATCTTTTCGGGTTTAGAGTTTTAGAGAATTAGATCATAAAACTTGCATTACATTCCACATATAAACAATGTGGTTACATAAAGATAGTATTCTTCTTTCCCATCAATGGAAACATATTTAAAATAAAATATGGATTCTTTCTTGACACTTCCTTGACACTATCATCATATCATGTACATTTCCCTTGACCTGTGAAAAACATTTCAAAAAAACTTAGGATGAGCATAAAAAGCTCAGTAAGGGATATAAAAATATATGGAAAGGAAACATGGGTACATATATACATAAGAATGAAATCATACTTTACCCATAAAACATAAGCACTTTAACATACCTCATCAAATCATGAATAAATCATAGAAATCATAAGACATAAAGGTAACTTGAGGCATTCATAACATTCTTACGTAGGGAGTAACCCTCTTGGTTACGTTTGGAATACTCATCACAGTATATTCCCTAAATCTCTTCGGAGAAACCTTAACGTTTCACTCCTTCGCATTACCCAATGCATTGGAGAGCTATATCGGGCTAACCCGCCCTTAGTTTATCATGGAACCACCCGTCTTCATAATAATGCCCAAGAACCTCAACATAATCGTATCACATAAAACATGCATAAAGGAAACATAACATTCCCACCTTTCAATCACAAGATATCAATACAAAAAATTGATATAAAAACATTATGAAAACCATTTTAAATACCAAAATAAAAGAAAAGTAAAACATGGTATTTATTTTTCTTTTAAAAAGAAGGTCTGGCTTGTAGAGGAAGCCGAAACTCAAATAATGGTCACAGCGGTGGAGAAGTCGTTGTCGCCGCATACGTACGACAAAAACATTCCCTTTTTTCGTTTAGTAAACGCTTCGTATAAAAAAGATTTCTTTTAGATAAACGTAAAAGTCAAAGGGGTTTATACACCGTATAAAAGAAGGTTTTGTATAAAACAAAATATGCCTCAATGAAAGGAGATTGAGACGAAGTCCCATACCTCGGGTCCGACTTGACTCGATCGTTCTTTAATCTCCTGAATAATAAACTTGAGTTAATTTCTACTTGTTTAAGAACCTTTTTCAAGTTCATTATTCCTTTTATATCACTTATTGCCATGTCATGAACACTATGTAATTATTTAAGTTAATAACGGTCGTTTTAACAATCATTGGTACTTGATTAAAAAATAATCCCTTTATAATTACAAGCTGTTCATGTATCCATTATATCAAGAATGATATTCATGATGTAGATATCATATATGTCATATATATCCAGTACATGAATGCATTTATAATATTACATAATCATTTAGAGGTAAGAAATGAAATGCACCGTTCATGGAGACGGTAAGCCGTACGTACGCATGAACGCTACTTTCATTTCTATTTCGTATTTTTATAAAATGGAATCATAATGATATAAAGGTATATTATAATTACAGTGTAATATCATATATAATATCATAAATCCATCCTTTATACGTCCCACATATGGTATTTAACAAATCAAATCACTTTGAGGGGGCGGTAGTCCGCACTTCCTTAAATGAAGATATCGCGTTTACCCATAATGGAAACCATAAAGGTATGACCAAAATGAAAAATACAGAACCTTAAGGAAAACATAAACATATTATATATCATATATAAATATATTTTCATCTTAATGGCCACCTTTTAAGGTGTTAAAAGAATGTTGAACAATCATCGTTTCGGGAGGCATAAATTCACCATCCACAGAAACAGTATGTCCTTTAACCATTAGATGTAGGTGTGTGTAAGTGTTGATAAAATCCTTATTATAACAACATCCTAGTATATTTAATATACTGTAGTTTTTACAAAATAAATGAATAAAAAGAGTTTAGGGGGTTGGAGAAGCAAAATAAAACAAAAGGACTCAAGTGAAGACATTACCTTAAAATCGGGTAACTCCCTTTGGTTTGAGCTCAAAGGCTTCCTTGGGAAGACTTCTGCCCAAAGTGAGGCTTCAAGGAGTAATAGAGGGATGTGGAGAGACAAAATTGGCAGGGGTTGGATGAGCCAAAGGCTTTGGGAGTGTGGGTAAGTAGGTAGAGGTGGGGGCCTTTTATAAGAGGAGAGGAGGGGCACTCTTGGAAAGTAAAGAAATGTTACTTTATTTTCAAATGGGTTTCGGATTTTAAAGGTCCCACATTAATATAATTCGAGGCTAAGGTGATAAGTGTTCTAAATATACCCACCCAATAGGTTTTGGACATGTGTAGGTCTTAGATTTTACATTATCTTTCCATTTTATTTAAATCATCAAATAATGAGGTCATCGCTGTATCATTATGATGTCATAAATAATTTAATTTATTTAATGTATAAAAATTATAAAAAAAATACTATGATGTAGGAAATTGTTTTATCTTTCTAATGAATATTTATAGTCTAAAATATCATCCATGTAGACAAAATTAAAAATGTTTTAATCAGGTGATACATTCTTGTTATATTTACTTTCTTTAAAAAAAATAAAAAGATAACAAGTCACTTTCCACAAAAGTGATTCCATGGGGTCCCCAAGTTTGGAACAAGACATACCATGGTCGGCCATGAGACAACCAGTAGAATTAGGACACATGTTGGTGTCATTTTTTTTTATTATGATATTATTTTATTATCCTTAACTACCCGATTACTCATTAATCAAGATAATTAAAGATAATTACCGTTGTTACTATTCATAATGTCCAAAAACAAAAGAGTCTTGATTACATAATTTAAACCTTCTGATTCCAAATATGTAATCAATTTTACCAAATTCCAAACACAAAAATTGCAATAATTGATTTAAAAATAATTCCCGTTGTCAAAACAAATAGCGGGTTTTTTGAAACAATATCTATGAAAAGTTTGGCATTAGTTTATGCCCAATTCCAAAGTGAAATTAATCCTAATGAACACCATTGGATTAAATGGTAAAAATATATTCTAATTTAACTTTAAAACCAATTCAAAAGATAATATAATCATATAAATAAATTAGATTAAAAAGCAGTTTTGATGTAAAATGCAGTATTTTTCACTATTCATTACAAAATGAACATTGTCAGAAAAATACCAAAAATTCACACAAAGTAAATTTTGATGTCCCAATCATAAATAATAAGTTTATTTTGACAAACATAGATTATAAAATTGTCAAAAGATAGATTTAAAAATGGTTTGCCATCAAAAGGCAGTAAAACAATCTTTTAAAAAATATTAGTGTATTCCATGCTTAAGATTGGATTTATTTTCATTTTAAGCCTCTAAAACACTACCTAATTCATTAATAGACATAGATAAAAATATCCATTATTCATTACTTACTTTGGATGTTACAGTCTGGATAACTATTTTGTCAACTTTGGGATGCCTTGATGTGCTGCTGGATGGTTTTCACCTTATCCACCATTTCTTCGACCATTACAGATCCTAGAAGCTTATGTGCACCGACTTCATCCCATCATGTTAGTGTTCTGCAGCTTTTCCTATAAAGGGCTTCATATAGATCTATTCATATGCTTGAGTGGAAACTATTATTGTAAGAGAACTCAACCAGAGGTAGATGTTGGTCCCATCCTCCTTTGAAGTCCATAGAACATGCTCTCAACATGTTTTCTAGTGTCTGAATAGTTCACTCAGTTTGGTCATCAGTTTGAGGATGATAGGCCATTCTGAAGTTCAGCTCAGTGCTTAGAGCATGTTGGATACTTTTCTAGAACTTCGAGGCAAATCTCAGATCTTGATCGAATATAATCAATAATGGTACTCTATGAAGCCTTATTACTTCTTTAATATATATCTGTGCAATTTGATCCAGTGATAAGTCTTCTCAAATTGCAATAAAATGAGCTATTTTTGTAAGATGATCCACAATAACCCATATAGCATTGTAAAACTATGGATGTATTTGGAATTCCAATGACAAAGTCCATGGTGATATTCTCCCACTTACATATTGGTATGGATAATAGTTGCACTATCCCTTTAGATTTTTTCCTTCTAGACTTCAGTTGCTGACATACCAGGCACTTTGATGTATATTCAATGATCACCCTTTTCATATTTTCCCACCAAAAGTTATCCTGGAGATCTCGATACATCTTTGCGCTCCTTGGGTGAATAGAGAAGTTTAAGCTATGTGCTTCATTCATAAGTTCTTTATTTATCTCTATATTAGATGATACACATATTCGTGACCCAAATATTATGACTCTATCCTCATCGATCTTGAACTCATAGGATTTTCCATTCTTGATATCTTCCACCTTTTTCTGAATTTTCACATCATTTCTTTGAGAATTCTTTATTTTCTCCACAAGGGGTGGTTGGGAAATAATTTTAGAAAGGATTGGTGATGTTCCTATCATAATGATTCTCATGTATATCCTTTATAATTCTAAGAATATTAGATCCTTCTCAATTCTCATCATTGATAAAGATGTAGGATCCTTTCTACTTAGAGCATCCACCACCTTATTTTCCTTACCAGGATGGTAGTGGATTGAGAATTCGTAATCCTTAACGAGCTCTAAAAATATTCACTGGATCTTATTAAGATCCTTATATGTGAATATATATTTGAGACTCTTATGATCAGTATATATCTCACACTTCTCCCCATAGAAATAATGCTGCAAAATTTTCAACGTAAAGATCACAACTGCCAACTCCAGATCATGCATGAGATAGTTTTGCTCATGGATTTTCAACTTCCTTGAGGTATAAGCTATCACTTTATCATTTTATATCAATAAACAACCTAATACCTTCTTTAAAACATCGTTGTACACCATAAAGAGTTCCCCACTTATTGGTAGTGTGAGCACTGGTGTAGTGATAAACCTCTTTTTGAACTCCTTAAAGCTTTCCTCACATTCTTGAATCCAAAAAAAAATCCACCCCCTTCCATGTCAGCTTGGTTATTGGGTTTGAAAATCATGAGTAATTCTTTAAAAATCATTGGTAATAATCAGTTAGGCTAAGGAAACTACGAATCTCTATTACAGAAGTTGGCCTGGGCCACTCTTCAACTGCCTTTGTCTTAGAAGGGTCTATATATATCCCTTTGCTGGTAATAATATGCCCCAATAATGATACTTCCTTTATCTAGAACTCACATTTATTGTAATTTTCATAGATTTTATCCCTTCACAAAGTCCGCAACACAATATTCAAATTCTCCTCATGTTCCTCCTTGCTCTTGGAGTACATCAGAATATCATCAATAAAGACCACTGATTTTTTTAAGGTAATCCTTACAGACTCTATTAATTAAGTCCATAAAAATTAATGGAGCATTAGTGAGTCCTAAGGGCATCACTATGAACTCATAGTGTCCATATCTTGTTCGAAAGGTAGTCTTGGAAATATCTTCCTTCCTCACCATTAATTTATGATATCCCAACTAAAGGTCTACCTTATAGAAATAACTGGCCCCATGTAGCTGATTGAACAAGTCATATATCCAAGTAAGGGGGTACTTTTTTTTATTATGATTTTATTGAGCTCATGATAATCAATGCAGAGGCTCATTGATTCATCCTTCTTGACAAAGAGGACTAGTGCACCCCATGGTGAAACACTCGAGCGTATAAAACCCTTGTCTATATTCTCCTATAACTGCTTCTTCATTTCTTCCAGCTCAATGGTGGCCATTCTATAAGGTGTATTTTATATAGGTAAACATCCATAAATAAGTTCAATTGAGAACTCAACCTCTCAATCAGGTGGAAGACTAGTCAATTATTTAGGGAATATATCAGTGTAATCCTTCATGATGGGCATGTCTTTGAGCATGATCATCTCCTTTGTCTTAATCATTTGAGCGAGATATGCTTTATCATAAGGCAGTTATATCCACACTTGAGACAATGATTCTGAATAAGATTCATCTTCCTCCTTACACTTATAAAGAATTGGAGTATGCTTCAAGATGTGAAGAGTGATCCCCATTTCCTGACAATTGATGTTGGCTTTGTATAAAGATAGCCAATCCATGCTTAAAATAGCATCGAAATTCACCAAAGCAAGTAAGACAATATTTACTGGGAGGTTTAGTTCACAAACATTAACTAGGGAGGATTTATGTAATTTGGATGCAATAATGTCCCAATTATCTATTATCACAGACAACTTAACTTCCATATTTTGAGGTGGCGTTTGAATAGTTCTACTAAACTTGAAAGATATAAAAGAATACGTAGAATCAGAATCAAATAGTACGTTTTCTATTATTGAATGAATAACCAGTGTACCTATCACCACATTATTTTTTGGCTCCACCTCAATAGGAGTGATAACATATTACCTTCCTTGTTGCCTTGGAGGTTGTTATTGATTGCCTTTGATATCCCTAGGCTTAGGACATTGGTTTGAAAAATGCCCATGTTCCTTGTAGTTGAAACATAACACTATAGGTAGAGTGTTGATCTAAACCTTCCTTTATTCTTCCACATTAGTGGAATTCTTCATGTACCTTTGATAGTTCTTAGCCAGATGCCCCATTCTTCCACATTTGAAGCATTTCCTGGTTCCCTTTAGACAGTTCCCAGGATGCTTCTTCCCACAATTTTGACACATGGGATATTCAGTCTTCTTTCCATCATGAGATTTATTTACTGATCCACCAACATTAGACTCTATTTTTTTCTTTTTGTTACCAGGACCACAATACCATTGAGAGTATCTGATCTCCATTTCAACCTTGAGGGCACAACAAACAATATCCTCATAAATTTTGAAGTCTATAATTTCCAACACTTTTCTTAGACTCAACTTTAGTCTGCTAAATAATCAATCCCCCTTGATTTCGGTGTTCATGAAAAATCTGGAGGCGTATCTTGCAAGCCTTGTAAATTTTCCTTCATATGCCCCAATAGACTCATCTTTATTTTGCTTAAGTTCAAGGAACTCTCTTTCCATCTTGAGACAGAGGGTTCAGGGAAAATATTTATTAAAAAACATTTTCTTGAATTCCTCCCAATATATAGAATCAATTTCCTTCTTGGACTTCATATATTTGATCAGTTTCCACCACTGACCAGCTTCCCCATCAAAACGATAGATCACTAACATAACTTTCTCTTATTCTGAGCACTGGAGGATGAACAATATCTTTTCAATGGAGTTAATCCACTGTTCCGTGAGGAAGGGATTAGAAGATCCACTAAACATGGGAGGATTTTTATTTATGAAGGATTCGATGACAACTTGCTCTTTATTTGGAGAAAGAGGGAATTCCACACAATTCAAGTTGTTATTCATAACTTGTTTCAGCTGAGCAAGTACTATCATAAAGTTTTAAGCACTCATTCACATCATATTTGGCATATCATTAGTGAAATCATCACATTTCCTATCACATTGATTATTGGAACATGTTATTCTATTTCCCACCATTAACTAAGAAAATAAAGTGCAATTAGGGGGCTTGAATACTTAGCTAATAAGCATAAAAAGGAAACTTTAAACATAAAATGATAAACTCTTAAAGGAAAAGTATATACTAACTTGTGATTCCTAGGTTTCAATCTAGGTTATCCAAGGTTTATTTCCTAACATATACTCTTATGGGATTTTTTTGTTCCCTTAATAATGGTTCATAATGAGCTTATAAATTTACCAAATCATATCCCCTAAGAGTGTCAAACCAGGTGCGTAGTAAGACCTATTGTCGTGTACCAGGTTACCCCGAGTCAGGCTCGGAACACCTTGTTGGAGTTGTTATTCCTAGGTACATCTATACTAGAATCACATCCACTTGTAGTATCTATACAAAGATGTATTTTCTTGATAAACCACTTACTATATACTTACCAAAATTTAAGGATGTTTTCCTAGACTTAGTCATATCCATAAGGTTCTTACTAAAGTGATCTATTACTAATCTAAAAAAATAACTAGACCTTCATATGATACCAACTATAATGAACCAAGCCTTTACACATATCATTACATGATTTTAAGAATAATTAAATATCAAATCACAAGCCAAGGATCGTAAAGTCTAGTGTCTTGGAGATTAGGTATATAATTAAACAAAATGATTCCAAAATAAGAACATATTTTATTTAATCTTCATAAAGAGCTCATAAATTCCATTGATCCCTTGAATTTACATAGGATAACCTGGGGATAACATAAAAAAAGGACGATTTAAAAGACCAGTAAGGGAATAAACATAAGAATAAATCTTAACACATGGGTTATAAGACATAACATAATGATATAAAAAGGACCAGGACATGATTAAATATAAGGAATCATAACATGGAATCATATAATCATGGATTTTTAGTAATGTGGTAGAAACATAAAACAAAACTTTAGCATGTTTCAATGCTCGTTGCACATAGAGGAGCACAAGTCAAGGCTAACCACCAAGATCGTTGCACATGGAGCATGAGTCAAGACTAACCACCAAGACCGTTGCACATAAAGTCTCATGAGACTAAACATTACCTAATGAATTGGAGATCTATCTGGTCACACCCATCATAACATGTTCATGAATATATGTTCCACATGAAGAATCATACATAAGGAATCAAATGTAAACATAAGGGTTACCCATGGAAATAATTGGGTATCATAATCATGTCATAAAACATAATAAATGATAATATCATAAAAGTGTACATGAAAGAAAGGAATTAAATCATACATGGACATTCATAAATTAAATTAGTCATAGATCATGATTAGTGATGTCAAACTGAAGTGATAACATGTAAAAAGAGTATTTAAGAAACTTTAGAATTAAAACATTTTAGTGCGGTTTAAGGAAAATATTAAAGAGCATTTAAAGTAGAAAAGAGAATAATCTTTTATATAAAACCAGAATTGAATCAATAAAGTTTTCATAATAAAATGAGTAATTTTAGAAAAACAATTATGGCTTAAACCATATTATAGGGTGCACTTGAAATTGGGTAAGAATTTGGGATGTTCCCTTAAATCGGGCTTGCTTATCGAGAAGAATTAAGTAGGGAACCTTTTAAAAAAATATATATCCCTGAAAAAGAAGGATGAATATATCTTGATACATGAGTTTAGAAAATATACACAATATTTAGAACATTTACATAAAAATAAAAGAGAATTTCATTTGGGTAAAAAGTGATGAAGAGTAACTTGAAGGAATAATGGAGGTTCAGGTAGAATCCCTTACCTTAAGTTTGAAGGTGTTCTTCACATGATATTAATGTCATAGATAATAAAATTAAATTAATTAATTAATAATTACAAAACTTTTTATACATGTATTTTATTTATTATAACTTTATTAAGTTCATTTGTGGCCTTTTTGATAGATTAAGATGTTTAATTTCATCATTTAGGAGCGTTGGTTTTCTTGGTTTTCATGATCAGTTTACTTGTATACATGTATGAAAGGTCATATAAAGTGGGGGTAATTATCCATAATTGAACTTATATGTTATTAATGATATTAAATAGGTTAAATTGGTCTTATATATCATTTGGTTTTATGGCATGAGGATGAATCATTAGATAAATAGTTAATGATAATCGTTTGGGTTTATTTTGGCGGTTTTCAATCACAACGAACTCATTTTATTTAATAAATTAATATCATTCATACAAAATGATTCCAGAACATTACACAAGATATAATACATGTATTATAATCTGGTTCAACTATAAAAATTGGTTTCATGATGAGCCTTGAATACGGTAATGGAAATTGAAAACTTCATTGTCCTTGAATGTGATAAATTAACACATCACAAATGATGTTTTCTATTTTAGTATAAAATGAGGGAGAAAGAGAGATGATGATGAATTATTACATAAGTATAACAACATTATAGTATATTTAAGGTATTGTAGTTATCATACCATTTTGTATGAGGGGAGTTAAGAAGATAAAAAGAAAAGAAAGAAACTTGAAAAGAAATTAAAAGAAAAGGAAGAGGGTTTTACCTTTTAATTCCTTATTCTCAAGAACCTACTTAGGGGATTGGTTTTGGTATTTTTTTAAGACTAAAATCTCCTGTATGTGGGGGAGGGGACTGGGAGGATATTTGAGTATAATTTGAACAAGTCTCAATGCTTGAGAGGCGTGAGGAGAAGAGGTGGTGAGGGGTGATATTTATAGTGGGGGAGATGAGTGTTTTCTCATTATTTAACTCATTAGTTAAAATTTTGATCAAGAAAAGCAATAGTGTTGATTCTTGAGATTAAATATAGTAATTAGATCATAGAAGTTTTAATCAATTGTGATTACATCATCCATGACTCAAGGAATAGTATATTTAACTTATAATGTATATATACCGTAAATTACCATATTTCACTATTCACAAAAAATTCAAGTATTTCAGAAAAATACCACAAATTAACCCTAACCATTTTTTCGATGTGTAGAATTAAAAAATGAACTCTATTTTATGAATATAATTTTCTAAATATGATAAATTTAATTTTTTTATTAAAATCATAATTTACTTGAAAAATACAGATTTTAAAATTATAACTGATTTTATAACACTTTATAAAATTAACTAAGGTCTCATAAAATTATCTTATAATAATAAGACATAAAAACACTAATTTATGAATACATTTTATGAAAATAAATTTTCTTTTAAATTATTAAATTAGTTATAAAATTATAATTAAATATTTATAACTTACAAAAACACCAACACTTAATTAATAATTTTTTAAATATTTATTTACTTATACTATGATATAATTATATCATATTTTCACTTATAAGATGGATAAATTTTATTTATACTTTCATTAGTGAGGTCACTATTCAATTGTTCAGTTTACTATTCATAAGGGTTATGTTACTATTCCAAATGTCAAGTTATTATTCCTTTGGTATATGTTCCTTAACTTCTAGAAATGCCTTTTATTTCATTAATTATTAATTTATAAAGTTTGTATTATGTTATTAATGTGATTTTATGTGATTATACTATATGAAATAATTATAAAAAAGGAATTTCCATTGATAGAATTCAGGGTCGTTACAGATGGTATAATGAATATACAAATGGGATACATTAACCTATAAGAGAAACATACAAAAGTGAGAGAGAAGATAGAACACCAATAAAATCCTACTCATAAAGATAAAAGAGATCCCAAGTACATACATGTTATGTCATGCATACTAAGACAACTGGAAAGGAAAACTACAAGTACCAAAAAGGTAAACTCAACAACAACCACAAAGCCCAAACATCTCCTACAAAACCAAGAACTAGTAATATC
Source organism: Viscum album (assembly GCA_963277665.1). Classification (NCBI taxonomy): domain Eukaryota; kingdom Viridiplantae; phylum Streptophyta; class Magnoliopsida; order Santalales; family Viscaceae; genus Viscum; species Viscum album. Next base: position 1,029,636,711 of record OY728147.1, read on the forward strand.
CATCCTGATTTCCAACTTATTCCCACTAACCTGAAAAAAAAATTAATACATACGTAGAGTGAAAATAATAGATATACTCAGCAGGATCCTCCCCGATTCCTCTCGTGCAAAAGATAAAGAAAGCATGTTTAAGCTCAATCAACAACAAGTAAAACTAACTCATCACCTTAACAAGTATACTATATTCTCAGACTCACCATGACTATCTCCCATAAAATATCACATACAATAGATCATATATTATAGTAATGAAACAAGGGTACCCTGCTATCACTTCCCCACTGGTTTGTCATTCTACCTCAACGTTGTACGTCCTGACCATCTATCTCCAAAATAAGAGATCCTAAAAATACATGGGATAAGTATCACAATATGCATCTCATGCACCACATCATCTCATCATACTAACCATATCTCCATATAGTAATTGAGTGGTTTTCAAGATCCACCACAACCCGTATGTCATGTATCATACATCAAGTATTATATCTCATGCCATCACAACCCATACATCGAAATAATGTCCCTCAAGCCATCACAAACCATACATGTCATACCTATAATATTCCTTTGAATACTATATTAGGTGATACATGTGTATAAAGCAACCGTAATCCATTAAATCCCTCTACACACATATATGGAGAAACTAACCACCATGTATACCAAAACATAATACTACCTAGAGAAGAGAGCAGGGCCAGAGGGGGTAGTTAGTCATATATCCCTTGCCAACCTAGATGTTGGAGAAAATACCCTCACAGTGTTTACTGGGTTTTAGTCACCCTAACCAATATGGGTGAGGTAGAATATGAAATAAAAAAACATACAGAATATAATATAGATCATAACCATACTATGAGCATAGCTTATTCCTAGGATCAACTGCAACTATCGTCTCTCGGACACCTGACTATCACTGTTATAGACTAAATATCCTACAAGCACATAAGAATTTAAGATGACTTACATTAAGTTCATTTTTTTCTTTTAACATTTCACTTCACATTAATTAATTCATTAACCATTAATTAACATTATTCTGATTACATTTCATTAACCATCCAAGTGAAGTCCATGCCCTCTAGGCATAATCCAACCAAATCCACAATTTCTCAAGATTAAAATATTTAGCTTTTTCATTCCATCAAGAACCAATCCTATGAGTTAAAAAAGTTATTATTATTTTACCATTCCATAATTCTAGGTACTCTAGGAAACATTCTAAGCTACCAAAAAGATATTCATAACCAAGCACATTCAGCTGCCTCAAGCAGTGGGAAAAAGAATGCAGATAAAAAAACAAATCGACCATATAGCCATTAAATAGATTTATCAAGAAATTATCCAAATTAAGAAAAACAATGGTTAATCCCAACTTCAACCTATTCCATTAACGTTGATGTCATCCCTGACACCTTCATGCATATCACCATGCATATCGCCATCACAGACGTCAACTATTGTCGTAAACCAAGGCATCCCCACCCATATCTCATTAGCCATCCTTGGATCACATCACATCACATAACAAGGCTCAAATCAAAAAAAAAACAGAAGGTAATAAACAACCAACAAGGTCAATAGGGAAACTAGGACTTAAAATAAGACATTTAGCCTTTATGGGAAAATGATCTCTCATGACCCCAACACAAGGCACCTAGCCTTCACAAGAAAACAAGAAACCTTAGTCCTAAACATATATCTTTATCAAACAACCAGTTTTATTCCATCTTGAATTAATTGATTCAATCATCACAGGTTAAAACTATGGTTAGCCTAAGGCATTAGCTATAACAATCTACCATTCATTTAAACATGCCCCCTAACATCATTTCTAGTTTCAAAAAATTGTGTGAAGAACAAAAATCATTTAACATGCCTTTTTATTATTATCTAAAACAAGAATTACAACTTTATATTCTTTAATCAAACCCATTAGCACATGGAAGAAAAAATTCAATTTAAACATGCATTAAGAATCAATTTTAATTCCATCAAATTGCAATAATCCAAGGATTCATTAAACATGCCTCTTTATATTCTTTATCCAACTAATAAAAAATTTGGCTTTAATTTATTTAACCAATTAATCAAAACCACATGATAACCCAAGAATAACAAACACACTAAATAAATCATAACATAGATATCACACTATCTAGAAAATCAAGAGGCAAATTGTTATCATGATGGAAGAACAATAACACGTGATCACTACTACCATAAGCCAATTCTTTCATTAGTTTGGTTTAATATTTAATTAGGATAATTACACCGCCATCCAAAGAAGCTAAATCATAGTTAATTTATGATTAAAAACAATATAAAATATAACCAATTAATCCCCTACCTCAAGATATCAACATTCTTCAAATGAGAATGTAAACAACACAAAAATATCTGATCACCTATCCTGTAAGGAAACTGAATTCTTCCAAGGATTTCATGCCAAAACCATGAAAAAAAACCCTAAAAACTCAATTAAAATGATGGAGATTATATTCCATAATATGGAAAGAATAAATGAGATAAAACAATATTGAAAGGAGGATAAATCATAAGGAAATAAGAGAAAACTCACCTCGAATTTCCACAGATCGAACTCGAGAAGATATGGATTAATACCTATAAAAAGGGGAATAAAATCCTTAAAAAATCAATTCAGGGAACCTAGGGGTTGAGAGAGAAAATTGAGATAAAAGTGGGTTCAAATGGGTGTTTGGTTATTTATAGAAATTATGAGAATTATAAAACCACAACGTAGCCTCATGGACCATGCTGTAAAACCAATTAACATAGGGAATACTACATCGCAAGGTATAAGTCCACACCAAAACCCCCTAGTCAAATCAAATATGAAGAAAATAGAACCTCCCATGGCATAGATCCTATAAACCCAGGGAAGGAATACAACATAGCTTAAACCACCATGTCAAAACCACCCCATTTTTGGTAGAACACCCTTGAACTGCTACGCCGCAGCCAGGACCTCCACACCATTAGAGTTGGTGTCCTAGGACCAAATTTATATACTTTAATTACATGTATATTCTATTATTTGAATATTAATAAGATATCTTGTTACATATTGTTCACTGTTCTACATGAATTCAATGCAATAATGTCCCAGAGTATCTATCATATTGATAAAGTCATAACAGTTCCCTACTATGATGAGACCTTGAAATTCCATGATAATATTCCTAAATATAGTTCTATGGTCGGATAACATTATATTATGAGATATATAGAATGTGGTTGTCTGGTGTGAGTACTCATAAGTGGATGATACTTCTTCTCATGAAGTTCACACTTGGTAATCTTCAAGACTAGAGACTATGAGAACAAACTCGTAAGTAAGAATTCCACATGTTTTGGTGTCATCAAATATTTATATATACAAATGTGTGTAATTTTCCTTAGTCTTTAATATTATTATTATTAATACATGTTACAACTCGCACACTTAGAAGTATTTCGTAAACCATGATGAAAATAGTTCATGGTGAAGTTGGATACGTTGGCTGCATCACGAGTGATGTGTTATTAATGGATAAGTCGAGTAAATATTTTTACCTTCCAACTTAATGGAAGTTAATATATCAACCCTTTGATTGAAATAAAACCATCATATTAAATTTCATGGCCATAGTGTAGTGACATGTTTATTTCATATAGTCAAAGACGCATCGAGCACATAGGTTGATGACATGAATGTGCAACCTACTTGATGAGATATTGAGATAAAGAGATTATATTGCATAGTGATCATTCATATGTGATTTTCATCACTACAATGTTAAGTTATTTCCCTTGGGTGCCTTGACCCATTGCTAGACAGTAATCTTGGACTTTAGGTGATCTTTCCTAATGCCAATGAGAAAGAATCTTAGAGGGTCACACATTAAGTATTTTTTCTCATCTCAATTAAATTATATTTAAATTTAATTAATAGAATAAATATTATTCTCAAGATTGAGGGATAATTTTATTCATGTTTTATTGACCACAAATATCTATTGATCACAAATATCTATTGATAATGAAATATTTTATCAAATATTTATTCAGGAATTCAATAAATGTTGAGAAGTTCGAATGGACCAAGACCTTGTTCGATGAAAAATATTAATTTAAAAGTTAGTTAAATAATATTTATTATAGAGAAAGTTAGTGTGCATTCCATAAAATAATAATAATAATAATAATATTACTTTCATGGGGCTTAATAAGGATAATTATATTATTTAATAGTTGACATGAAATTAAATAATATTTTAACCTAAACCCTATCTCTATAAATAGATGGTTATGTCTATTGTGTAGAGTCAATAGAAAATTGAGAATAGAGAATCATTGCACACAAAATACCTCTCTCACGCTCTTTAGAATTCCTCCTCTCTTTCTCTCAATAATGAGAAGAACCCCTTCAAGTCTGAAGGATCTTGGAGTGATCCAGACAAACAACACAAGACATTTGATTTGCTATACTAGCACCAGAAAATCAATTTGAATTGTACATAGATCAAATGAGCATGTATGGATCACCGCTATAGGGATTCTACACTTTAATCTTTACAACACAATGAAGTTAATTCGAAAGGGTTTTTAGAATATCAATATCGTCAATGAAGAAACGATCATAAGCCGAGGTAATAATTTCTTCCAAATCCAAATAAGTTAATTATAAATTTAACATGAAAGATCCTCTCTCGAGGTTTTGGGAAACTCAAAATTAAAATAAATTTTAATATAACATCCACCAAAGGTGCTTTAGATATGCCCAAAACCTTCAAGTGGTATAAGAGTAGTCATATTTTAAATTTATAATTATTTATTTGATTAATGATCTTTATGTGAAATTATGGTTGAATCGTTTATTTCATATTATTTGTTCTTTAATATAATTTAAATTAACATGATTCAACATATCAATCATCTTCATTCAGTGTTTCATTTTCTTAAAGGTCAAAGAATATATAAATAATGACTGGAGATGTCATCGATAAGTGCCAATTTTTTTGTCAGTAAGACTGGGTTACATAGTGTGTAACTGAAGAAAATTCCATATACCCAAATACAATATATTTGGACATGCCATGGGATATATGGCATGCCAAATAGTAACTTCACATAGTGCATTTATTTCACACCATGTGTAGACCAAGTCAGTATAGCACACGGGTTTTCAGATTTCACGACATGCAGCTGACATGCACATTGTGTAGTCTACATGGGTTAGTGATAAAATTTATGCAATTTTTGTACTCATTATACATGGAAAAACTACGTGAGACTGAAAACCTAGAGAATTAATGATATACATGACATGTATATAGTGTACACAACATGTAGTTCATCATTTTCCATATCTGAAATACACACTGATCCATCTGGAGAGTTATGCACACACATGACATGAGTGATACACTATGTGTAGTTGGTATGTACATGTCGTGTAGACACAACCGAAGAAAACATTGAGTTCTTCAATGTGCTGCACAAACACATAGAAAGAGTGATACACAATGTGTAGTTGGCTTGTACACACAATGTAGTCTAGCCGAGGTGCATGCCAAATCCCTAGGCATGTAACCTGAGTACATGACAACCGAGATACAAAGCATATAACTCATAAGTACACACAATGTAGTCTCCCAATTAAGGATAAAATTAAATTACATTAAATTGATAATTTTAGTATTAAAAACTTATTTTATTGTTTGGAACCTGTTGTGTTTGACAATTTAATAATGGTTTTAAAGAATTTTAAATGCTCAATTAATTTATTGTAATAAATATGTGATTATTGTTTTTCACTACTAGAAATAAGGCCTTTAACATCACTAAAATAGGCCTTTGTTAGTGTTAAAAAAACACCGACAATCAGAGTGCGATTAAAAGCCCTAGGATTTTATCATTTCTAGAAAATCACTAATAAAGGAAACCATTATCATCACTTCTTTAAGCACTGATAAAGGACACCCTTTATCAACACTTTTATTTAGTGTTGATAAAGTGTCCCTTTATCAGTACTAAAAATAGAACCAATAAAGGTGGTCCTTTATCAATTCTAGTTTAGCACTTATAAAGGATCCCTTTATCAGTGCTTTTAATAGCACTCATAAAAGGGTACCTTTATCAGTGCTATTACTAGTGCTGATAAAGAGGCATACTGCTACTGTGTGCTGTTAAAATTACAACATGCAGTAGCAACAAAAACAACAAATACAAGAGTAAACATAAGAGAAAGTACAGGAGAAAATACAAAATTTAATTGAAATAAAATTTACAATACAAATACAAGAAAAAAAAACACCACATTATATACATTTCAAACATTGGTTTGTACAATTACATGAATAAGTAAAAATTATCACAAACATTCAAAAACATCAATGTTACTTTGTATTTGGCCCCTGACCCCCATTCATGCTATTATTTTCCCAAAAAAACCACCCAACTAGAGAAAAATAATGAACCTATATAAGAAAATAGTTCTTATATTGGTAATACTATATAGAGATAAATTAAACACAAAGTGTCGATTTTAAACTAAAAACATATACTTTGAGTCGTACCGGGCACACTATGTATTGGATTGAGTTGTGGTTGATACTTACACATCACACAATTTCTTGTTGTTATCAAAATCAGATGATATTAAATTGGATCTCATCTACGGTGATAAAAAAAATCACTACGGATGAGATCCAATTCAAGAGGACTTGCTTTTTGAGAACAAGCCTTCATCTGTCACGTCATTTCTTGTTCATCTTCAAGCATTATTTCTATGAAAATTAAATAAATAAGTATAATAAAATAATGATAAGGAATTTAATTAAGTAATAGTATATAAAAAGATGAGAAAACAATATGATCTTGTTTTCTAGGTTTTTGGTTATGTGATGCATGTTTTAAACTAAAATGACACTTTTATATTGAAAATACACATTTCGAGTCATACCGACCACATCATGTGTCAGATTAGCATGCGGTAAATTTATATACATCGCAAATTAATTATATATCATTATACTAAAGTTTGAAAACAATTTGAGCTCTTTTTTTAGGTTTTGTCTAGTGATGTTCATTTTAAACTAAAATAACACCTTTATATTGAAAACACACACTTTGAGTCATATCGGTCACATCATGTGTCAGATTGTTTTTCAATTGATTCTTACATGTCACAAATTAATTATGGACCATTATCCTAAATTTTAAAAACAATATGACCTATTTTGTTTGTTTTTGGATATTTTATTTGTGTTTTAAACTAAAATGACGCTTTTGTATTAAAAACATACACTTTGAGTCATATCGACCACATCATATGTCAGATTGATATGTGTTAAATTCCTACACATGAAAAATGAATCATGGATCGTTTTCATAAATTTTGAAAACAATACGAGCTCATTTTCTTAGTTTTGGCTATTTGATGTGTGTTTTAAACTAAAATGACATTTTTTGTATTGAAAACACACACTTTGAGTCATATCGACCATATTGTGTGTTATATTGATGTGTGGTTAATTAATACACATGAAGAATGAATTATGGATCATTTTCCTAAAGTTTAAAAACAATCCAAGCTATTTTGATCAGTTTTGGATATTTGATGTGTGGTTTAAACTAAAATGACACTTTCATATTGAAAACACACACTTTGAGTCATATCGACAACATTGTGTATCAGATTGATGTCAGGTCAATTCCTACTCGTGAAAAATAAATTATGAGTTATTTTCCTAAAGTTTGAAAATAATCCAAGCTCATTTTCTTGATTTTGGTGATATTACACGTGTTTTAAACAAAAAAAGCTATCTTTCTATTAAAACCAAATACTTTAGGTCATACCGGTAACATTGTGTGTTATATTGATGTGTAGTTGATTATTATATATCAAAAATAAATTATTGAACATTTTACTAATTTTTGAAAATAATCCAATCTTGTTTACCCAGTTTTGGCTATTTGATGCATGTTTTAAACTAAAATGACACTTTTGTATTAAAAACACGCACTTCAAGTCATACCAACCACATCATGTGTTAGATTGATGTGTGATAGATTCTTAAAGGTCACAAATGAATTATGAACTTTTTTCCTAAAGTTTTAAAATAATCCAAGTTTGTTTGCTAAGTTTTTTCTATGCGATGCTTTTTAAACTAAAATGATAGTTTTATATTGAAAAAATGAACTTCAAGTCATATTGACCACATCATGTGTTATATGGGTGTGAAGTCAATTATTATACATTAAAAATGAATTATGGATCATTTTCCTAAAGTTTAAAAAAAATTCAAGCTCATTTTATTGATTTTGGTGATGTGACATTAAAATGGAACCTTTCAATTGAAAAGAAAAACTTTGAGTCATATTGGTCACATCATGTGTCATATTGATGTTCAATAAAATTTTATACATCACAAATTAATTATAGACCATTTTCCTAAAGTTTGAAAAAAATTTGATCTCATTTTCTTGGTTTTGGATATTTTATGCATGTTTTAAACTAAAATAACACTTTTATATTAAAAACACACACTTTGAATCATACCAACCACATTGGTATAAAATTTATGTATGGTAAATTCCTACAATTCAAAAATGAATTATGAATTGTTTTTGTAAAATTTTAAAAAAATCTGAACTCATTCGCCCAGTTTTGGCTATGTGATGTATTTTAAACTAAAATGACACTTTTATACTAAAAACACGTACTTCGAGTCATATCAACCACATCGTGTGTTATATTGGTGTGAGTTAAATTCCTACATATGATAAATGAATTATGGATTATTTTATTGAATTTTGAAAACAATCTGAGCTCATTTTCTTGGTTTTGGTGATGCGACACACGTATTAAACTAAAATGGCACATTTCTATTGAAAACATGCACTTTGAGTCATATTGATCAAATCATGTCTTAAATTTATGTGTGGTTTATTCATACATGTAAAAAATGAATTATGGACCATTGTCCTAAATTTTGAAAATAATCTGAGCTCGTTTGCTCAGTTTTGGCTATTTTATGCGTGTTTCAAACTAAAATGACACTTTTGTATTGAAAACATGTACTTCGAGTCATATCGACCAAATTAGGTGTTAGATTGAAATGTGGTCAATTTATAAAGGTTAAAAATTAATTATATACAATTTTCTTAAAGTTTGAAAAAAATACGAGCTTGTTTTCTTAGATTTGGCTATGTGATGCATTTTAAATTAAAATGACACTTTTATATTAAAAACACATTTTTTGAGTCATATAGACCACATCATGTGTCTAATTAGAGTGATATCAATTACTAAAAATGAAAAATTAATTATGGATTTTTTTATACATTTTAAAAACAATATGAGATCATTTTCTCAATTTTAATGATGTGACATGCGTTTTAAACTAATATAATACCTTTCTTTTGAAAACATGAAATCTAAGTCATATCAATCAAAATGTGTCTTGGATTGATGTGTTGTAGATTATTATATGTCACAAATTAATTATGGACTATTTTACTAAAATTTGAAAACAATATGCGCTTATTTGCTCGATTTTGGCTATTTGATGCATGTTTTAAACTAAAATGACACTTTTGTATTGAAAACATATACTTTGAGTCATACCAAACACATAAAGTGTCAAATTGATATGAGATCAATTACTACACATGGTAAATAAATTATGGATTGTTTTCCTAAAGTTTGAAAACAACCAGAGATCATTTTCTCAATTTTGGATATGTGGTGCTGTTTTAAACTAAAATGACACCTTTATATTAAAAAAATATACTTTGGGTATACCGACCACATCATGTGTCAGATTGGTGTAAGATAAATTATTATACATGTAAAATAAATTATATATTGTTTCCCTAAAGTTAGAAAACAATCCAAGCTCTTTTTCTTAGTTTTGGCTATGTGAAGTGTTTTTTAAACTAAAATGACACTTTTGTATTGAAAACACATACTTCAAGTCATAATAACCATATCAATTGTTGGATTTATGTACAGTCAATTCCTACACATCAAAAAATGACTTATGGATCACTATCCAAAATTATAAAAACAATTTGAATTTATTTTCTTGGTTTTGAGCACGTGATGTGTGTTTTGAACTAATGTGTAAATTTAACCAAATAAGTATCAAATAAAAATGATAGAGAAATTAACTAAAAAATATAGATAAAATGACGAGAATATTAACTAAATAAGTATTAGGAAATCACATCTTCATGATGTCTGTATACCTTCTGACACCATGTATTATGCCCATTCATTTCTGAACAAATTGATTTCCTAAATTATACTTCTCCTTGAGAAGCATATAAAAAATAATATACAAGAATTCATATATTATTGATTCAAACCCCAAATATATTTTTAAGGTCATATAACGTATTAGATCACAAAAATAGTAGGTAATCACCTTAATTTGATGTCGGAAAACATTCCAACATGTCACGAAATGGGTTGGATTTCCATCCTAATTGACACCTGACCCATCCTGAGATAAGGCCAGAGAGGCATTCCTAATCCTCCTGGGTTGGTGACTAGCATTGGGCATCAAATATATCACAATGAGAATTATTTAGTCTACTAAAAACTAGGATCAAGTAACCCAAACGGACCACACAACATAAAACAATAAATATTGAACATCAATAAATATATAAACAAGATCCAGATACATATACAAGAGAACAAAATGGAAAGTAAAAAAAACTACAACCAAACCAAACCAGAACCAACATGATATCCATGTAACCTCCTAGTCACCACCAACTATAAAACCATCCCACCCTATAGGAAAAATAGAACTCGAAACCTGAACTTGCAAAACAACTCGGGTCTACCAACACTGAGTGGCACAAGTAGGGTGTGAGCATAAAATAACACAGTAGGTAAGTACCACAGAATCCATACATTTCCTTTCCCAAAATAGTTCACAAATGCTAGTTTGAAATACATTTATAAAATAGGGTTTTTATCATTTTAATAAACAACATTTTTTTTCTAGAAAATCTCTTTTCAAAACAAATCATGACTTATTTTTTTAAAACAAATTTCTAGATTAAAAACCATATTCCAAATAAGAATCCAAACAAGGTGATAAAAAGAGATATGTTGAAAAAATAATGGAAACAAAACAAGTAGGAAAAAAACTAGTAAAATAGTATAAGTACGAGAAAGAAGATACTAGTAAAATAAGTAACTAAGAACAAAAAAAAAAGTAGGAACATATAGATAAATAATCATGGGAATTTTCTAAAAATATTTAAAAGTAATCCCTAAAAATACTCGGTTCAAACTCACCTACCGACATATAGATTATCTCTATAGTCAATAGCCAACTGGCCACTCTAAACTAGCTAATCTAGTGGTACGTCTCACCTAGCCTCTCAACTAATCTAGGGGAACCAGTTTGTTTAATCAGGGTCGATAAGAAACCATCAATCGACCCTCTAGATGACGCCCATGAATCCCATGATAATAGTACATGGTGAATGGGGAGGTCCCCACATGCATGGCTCAAACTGAAACCCAAATCCACCATGCTTACCTAACCCAAACACTGACACCACCTATGCAATGATCCTCTCCTCAGAGGGCTCACCATATAGGTGCTCGTCTCATATTAAGTCATTCAAAAGTTCCAATTAGGACTTTACGTAACATGAGTTTCAAACCACTTTCTAAAACACCTCAAAGTACCAACCATGCCTTTACCATTCAAATAGAAATCCATTTTTAAACCATTTACAAAACCAAGTTAAAAACATACAACATGCTTAAATGGTGCAAAACAGTCCTTTGTATCACTTAGTTTCTCAAACCATGCTTCAAGATGCCAAACAAGTCTTTATTTAGAAAAAACATTTGAAAGCACATTCAAAATAATTCTGGAACCAAGAAACCATTTTGGAACACAAGGGGTTTGAAAATAACCATTTGAAGAAGAAAGAAAACTAGGTAAGAGAAATAAGATGAAGAGATGATGTTTTTTAAATCCAAGGCTTAAAATGAAAATTTCTTTAGAATTCCATTTTCATTTGTGTGAGTATCCATGTCATGAACCATCCTAGAGGGACCCGTACTCTGAATACCCCAAGCCCACCTCTAATAGTCCAGGGGATGGTGACTAGAACTGAGTAGGAATATCCCAAAATGGGCGACATTAGCTTAAAGTACCTATATGCACACACACACACATCTCCAAGCCATAAATGATGAAATGTAAAAACACTAAGTAAAAAATTCATGAAAACCACTATATCCCACAACTAGAGTACAATAGTGAAAGTACTGGAAAGTAAATAGGGCCAAAACAAGACCACCAAAAAGAGTTTGTAACCACAAGTCTAACCTGTAATAAAATAGGTACTCAGACTACTGTCTGGACCGCAGGAAAACACCTCATCTGTCTGGCCTCGCTAAAAACTGCCTGGTCCTAGTCCACCTAGGACTCCCTCAAAGGGTCGATCATCTGTACAAGACTTGACATGTGCGGGAAAAGCCTGTGTAGGGGTGAGTATAACAATACCCAATAGGACACCCCGAAACCACAAAGGAAATACCCAAAAGGAGATACCATAAAGGAAAATATAGTCAACTCCACATAGGTATATTTCTACAACTCATGTAGCAAGAATATACATATATAACTAGTTCAAGATGAAATGTCTAGAGGTAAGCCACAACCAATTTTCAGCTACAAGATTTTTCTTGAAGCATGCCCATTCCGAGAGAACTCACTCCTTGAGCCATGATATCATCAGAGATGCTCACAAAGAGGTCTAGCGCATTTGGGCCTTGCCCAAATGAGAACATATTGGTCAAGGAATATTATGATACAAATATAGGGGATCCTTCCCAATAACCTTGGGAATACCACTAACACAATCTAGATCAATTTGCAATGTAGGGGATCCTGCCCAACACCCTAGGGAATACCACTAACCCTACTGATGCAGCCCACTAAATGGAGGAACAACAACTTGCTTTCAGAGGTTACATCAATTACAAAAAACTCTACTAGGGGTAATAGAGGATCGCACTCCAGTCCTAGGTAGGGATTCCTGACTCTATCTGTGACTCAGTCTCTATAGGGGATTACAATCTAGTGTTGTGGACATAATACCGTATTGAACCCTCGAGGAAAGAACAAAGAGAAACACTCTCAAACTATAATGGTCTAAGATAAAAACTCATCACATTATATCAAAATTACCTTCTTAATTTTAGGGTTCCAATGCTAAAGATGACTCGTCAAATGGATGCACCATTTGAAAGTTATCGCATTTTGAAGTTTCAAAGAAGGGGGTCACTGGGCCGTGGACCGACCATGGTGGTCGACCTCTGCGGTCGATCTACCCCATGAAAACCTCCCCACAGTTGATCCATGTGACCATTCCATGAAATCTTGAGCTTACATGTTGGTCGACTGCTCTGAGTCGACATGAGGTTCGACTTGGGTCCCACTCGACCCACTGTGTCAGACCCGACCTACTGGGCCCGATTTGGCCAATTGGGCCCAACCCATCCCGACCCATCTGTTCAACCCAACTTGCTATAACGTAGGCCACCTAGCCTAGCACAATGGTGCATGAGCTTCCTGGCCCAGACCATCCACTCCACGCGGTCGCCCGCGGTGACCGCCACCACTTCACACGGCTGCCCCGCCGTGTCCCATGTGGTGCTGCCACCACATCCCATGACCACCGCTACGGTTCCACCATGCGCCATCGCCACCAGTTCTGGTGTCTTCCACCTTCACTTCCATGAGTCATTTTTCTTACTTCAATATCTAAATCTTTAAACGGTCATAGATCTAGGTTCCTCGGGTCCCAATCTTCACTAATCCAGTCTCTGCTGTCAATTTTCCTCCAATCTAAGGGTCTGATCACATTTGGAGCCTCCTGATAAGTGGAGCCATGAACACGGGGGTATAATGGTAAATAACCCTAAGAATGAAGGGATAAAATGCACAATAATGAAAGTTCATCATCATTGGCTAAGCGCTCTTGGCCAACGATCAAGGGCGTAGAATTTGGGTTAGATAAATCACATTAATCCTAAAAAATAGTCCCATCCCAGAAGACGATCAGACCATGGATAAATATATTCGTTGATTGATTCAAATTCATTGTATAAAATTAATAACATGGAGAAAATCACAAACAAACGACCGCGCTACCTTGATTGGATCAGTCGCATACGAAGGAGGATCATTGCATCATCATTGTCGGTGAGGTTCCTTAGAATCAACTGTGCATTGGTCGTTGATCCATGATCCATCACCATTTTTTACAGAGAGTTATTTCTCTATGTATCAAAGAAATTCTAGGTTTATGGTGATAACCTTGAATTTCATTACAAGATCTTAATTAAAAGAAAGTTTCACTGTATTGAATAAAAATAAATTTTATTATATTATTTTATCCCCGTTATGTCCCATGAAATTTTTTTCATAGTCGAACCACACCAACTAAAGTTAAGTTTCACCTAGGGTAAAAATTATATTTTTATCTTAAGGGTGCCCTCATATTTCTGATCTGGGTACCAATTTAAGAGTTATTCCACTTTTTCAGGAAAAATGTGTGCGCGTGCTATTAAAAAGTCTAATATTTTTCAAATAATTGTTCCGAGCACACCGGACCTCGAAATCACACACTGTCTCAGCTCCTAGTCTCTAAATCAATCAATATAATATCTAAAAATAATTCATGGAAAATTCAAGATGTTAAATTCTACCCACCTTAGGGATTTATGTCCCTGAAATCCAAAATAAAGGCTACTCAAACAAATGAAAGAAATGAGCATGAATTTGAGTCTCTTACTCCCATGTGCTCTCTGGAAGATTCTCATGCTATGACCAGACACAAACCAAAAGAATTTACCACCCACAAAGGATCCTCTTCCACTAATCCTCAATCTCCACTAAGTACTCCGCAAAAGTCACCTCATCCTCAATGTACAGATCACCCCAGTTGACGACGTGTGATGAGTCATGCACGTACGTCCTCAGTTATGACATGTGGAAGACGTAATGTACCTAATCTAACTACGATGGTTGATCCAAATAGTATTCCACCTCACCAAATCTATGCAGTATCTATAAAGGTCCAACAAATCTCAGAGATAGCTTGATTCCATGACTAAATCTTCATATTCTGTGTTGAGGTGAGACTCGAAAGAACATGTGGTCTCCTTCCTCAAACTCCAAAGACCTATTTTTCTTGTTAATATAAGACTTATGATAGCTTTGTGCAGTCTTTATCCACTCCTTGATGATATGAACCTTCTCTTTAGAAGCTCACTCTAACTCTGGACCCATGAGTGCTGACTCTCCTGGGTCAGTCTAGCAAAGTGGTGACCTATAGGGTCACCCATACAAGGCCTCAAATAGTGTCATAACAATAGTGGAGTGATAACTATTGTTGTATTAAAACTCCACCAGTGGTAGATGATCCTCCCAACTATGACTGAAATCTAACATGCATGCCTATAGCATGTCCTCCAGAACCTGAATGGTCCTCTCAGTCTAGTCATCCGTTTGAGGGTGAAACGATGTGCTCAAGCTTAACTGAGTCCCAAATTCCTCCTACAACCCCTTATATAACTGGGATGTAAATCTAGAATCACGATCTAAAACTACCATCGATGAAACTCCATGGAGTCGAACTACCTTATGCACATAGAGGTGTCCCAATCTCTCTATGGAACTTTTCTCTCGAATGGATAGGAAGTGGGTCGACTTGGTGAGTCAGTCAACGATCACCCATATGGCATCATGTCACCTAGACGTACGTGGTAAACCCATCATGAAGTCCATCTATATCCCATCCCACTTTTATTTCGGCACCTTAAGGGGTTGAGATAAACCCATTGGAACCTAGTGCTCAACCTTCACTTACTGACAAGTGAGGTATCGAGAGACAAACTTTGCAACTCCCTTATTCATACTTAGCCACCAAAACTAACATCAGAGGTCCTGATACATCTTCACCACACCTAGATGTACCTCCAAAGGGGATGTATATAACTCCCTAAAAATCTCCTCCTGTAACACCATTGGTACAACTGTGCGCCTAATTAAAAGAATGATATGCTCCCCACCTTTTGAATATCTATCAGGAGCATGTCCTGTGGACATATGAACATGTAGGGTCTCACAGTCGGTATCCCCAAGTTGTGCCTACCTAACTCACTATAAGAGTAGAGGGGTGACAACCATTGACTGAAGGTAAGTTTCTCCATCTCCACCCACAAAGGATATCTAGAATAAGGCTAACTACTTTCATGCCTCGTTCAGAAACTGCAATCTAGATCTCCTGTTAAGAGAATCTGCCACCATGTTCCCCTTCCTAGAAGTATAGACAATATCAAAGTCATAGTCCTTGAGAAACTCTAGACATATCCTCTATCTTAAGTCCATATCCTTATGAGATAAGATATACTTTAGAATCTTGTGATCATAGTATACAATAAACCACTCACCCATTAGGTATTGTCACCACATCTTCAATGTGAAGACTACCGATGCTAGCTCAAGATCACGAGTTGCATAGTTCTGCTCATGCAGTCTCAAATAAAATTAACCATAAGTAATCATCACTTTACCCTTAATTATGACAAAAACCAAGATCGGTCCCTGATGCATTTCAGAACACTACGTACTCGATGCCTTCCTACAGTAACTTTAGGATGGGATCCCTCGTCAACCTCTACCTCAACTCCTGAAAGCACTCCTAGAACTTCTTTGTCCACAAAAAAGGCTACCCCTTTTGTGTAAAAATTGTTAAGGGTGATTCTAATATATAGAAGTTAGTCACAAACCTATGATAGTACCCTACCAATCCAAGGAAACTTCATACCTCAATAACACTCTTGGATGGATCCCAAGCAAGCAATTCCTCAACATTTGATGGATCCACCACAACTTCAGCCTCTGAGATGACGCATCCCATAAAATGGACCTCTCAAATACATAACTAATACTTTGAGATCTTCCTATAGAGTTGGTGCTCTAGGAGTGTGTCCAGGACCATCCTCAAGTGTACCACGTGCTCCTCCTCAGACATCGAGTACAATCGATGTCATCGATGAAGACCACCATGAATCGGTCTAAGTAAGGCTGAAAGATCCAGTTCATGAGTCCCATGAACACTTCTAGAGAATTCATCACACCAAACGACATCACCAAGTACTCATAATGACCATAATGATACCTAAAGGTCGTCTTTGGTATATCCTCATATCGTACTCGCACCTGGTGATAGCTTGATCTGTGATCGATCTTCAAAAACCATCACACCCCTTTCAACTAATCAAATAAGTCGTCAATACTCAGTAGTAGATACTTGTTATTCATGGTCACTTGGTTAAAGTTCTGGTAATCCACACAGAACCTCAAGCTCCTGCCTACCCTCTTGGCAAATAAAACTGGGGCTAACCAGGGTGAAACACTGGGTCCCACAAAGCCCTTCCTCTTCAAGTACTCCAACTGCACCCTTAGCTCGCAAAGCTCTACAAGATCCATATGATATGAAGACATAGATATCAGAGTCATCCCAAGGTGTAGATCAATATAGAAGTATATATCCCTATAGGGATGTGAACTAGGAACATCTTTAGGAAACATGTCCTTATACTCCACCACCACTGTAGGAAACTGAGGACTCATATCATCCAATGCAATAAGGGTGAGACTAGCCAAATGATGTGTAATCAGACATGCCCTCCTATGTGTGTGTCCATCCTACACTACATGTGTTTCATTTTCACCAACAAAGAAAAACCTGGTTCTATCACTATGGACATACCGCACTCTGCACCTAAAACAGTCAATCTGAGTACGAACTATGGATAACTAGTCTATACCAAGAATGACGTCGTAAGGCATCGATTCCACTACCAAGAGATCCCAATTGAAAATATCACCTCCAAGAGTTAGGTCACACTATAATCACAAGTGCGTGATCATCAAATCTCCTCCCATAGGATTCTCTAAGCGAAAGGGTCGAGTCAAAGGTTCAACTGGAATCTCTAAGTATCAAACAAGGTTCATGGCAAGAAAGGAATGACTAGAACATGTGTCTATCAAAACTAAAACTAAGGTGGAAAATACATAGATTGTACCTTGAATCATACCTGGAGTGTTGGGGTCACAAGCCTCCATTTCCTGCAACTGGCCTCGTCCTTATCCACCAGCTCCCTCAGCCTAGCATGGACCACCTGGGGGGTGGTGGTGGTAATAGGTCAAACCTCTAACTACCTCCTACTACCCTTCCTGATCCTCTACCACATTCACCACCCCAAGGAATATCCTACTCTTATCTATGACTATGCCTCAACTATCCTTTGACCATCTCCTGATCAACTGTACGATGGGTCAGGAAATCTCATGCCAGATGTCCCTGACCGCCACATGTGTAACACCATCTATCCCTGGGATAATTTGAGCCACCCTGGGAGACCTGCACCACTGATCCTAAGTATTGGGATCATCCCCTGAAGTTCTTGACCTACTTAGATCCCTAAAGCTTCCATCAACTGCCTCTGAAACTCATGCAATGTTCTCAGCCTGTGTGCATCCTTAGCTAGTAGTGCTAGTTTTAGCTACTGATCAACAAGTATTGGTATATATGTAAAACCACCCATAGGTGTTATCTCTAGTATAGGACCATGTATCTATGTATAATCGCTAGGAGGATCATCCTCATGATCATGCAGAGGAATCCTAGCTGGCTGTCTTCATGGAGGCATCCTGAAATAAAACAAGATGTACCACAGTCAATAGAGTATATTTGGAGATCTGACTCAATAAGGACAAATAAAACACAACTATTACTATATGATACATGTACCATTATTTTTCCCCATAACTAGTGTTTTCATGTACCGAGTCAAAATGCAGGTAATCAGAGTCCTGATGTATGGATACATCGACCACCACACTAACACTGGAGTCCCTGGCCTGAAAGACAAACTCAAAACACTTAACACTATTTCTCCAAAACAACCTCACATAATCCCAAACCTAAAGTAGAACTGACCCCTCTAATAACACTCTATCACAACTCATCCTAGAGGGGCCCATGCTGTGACTAACCCAATCCTACCTCCAATAGGCCAGGGGATGATGACTAGCACTGAGTAGGTATATCCCAAAAATGGGAGGAATTGGCCTAAATTATTTGTATTCATGTACAAATATCCAAGCCATAAATGATGAAATGTAAAAACAATAAGTAAATAATGAATGAAAACCACTATATCCCACAACTAGAGTACAACAATGAAAGTATTAGAAAGTAAATAGGGAAAAAACAAGCCCACCAAAAATAGTCTTTAACCACAATTCCAACCTGTAAGAAAAGAGGTACTGGGACTACTTTATGGACCACAGGAACACACCACATCTCTCTGGGCTCGCTAATCACCACTTGGTCCTGGTCCACCTAGGACTCCATCAAAGGGTTGATCGTCTACACAAGTCACGACACATGTAAGAAAATCCTGTGAAAGAGTGAGTATAACAATACATAGTAGGACACCTTGAAAACACAAGGGGAATACAAAAAAGGAGATACCATAAATGAAAATACAGTTAAATATATATAGGTATATGTATACAACATATGTAGAAAGAATATTTAGATATACTCAGTACAATACGCAACGTATAGAGGCAAGTCACAACCAAATTCTAGCCACATGATTCTTCTCAAAGCATGCTCGTTCTGGGAGAACTCACTCCTCGAGCCATGATATCATTAGAGATGCTCACGAAGAGGTCTAGCTGATTTGGGACCTGCCCAAATGAGAATGTATTAGTCAAGAAATATTATGATACATAGATAGGGGATCCTACACAATACCCTGGGGAATACCAATAACCTAATATGGATTAATTTTAAATGTAGTGGATCCTTCCCAACACCCTGGGGAATACCACTAACCCTACTGATACGGCCCACTAGATGGAGGACCAATGGCCTTCTCTCATAGGTTATGTTGATTCCACAAAACTTCACTATGGGTGATACATGATTGCACTCTAGTCCTAGGGATGGATTCCTAACTCTATCTGGGACTCAACCTTTAGATGGGATTACAATCCGGTGATGTAGACGTAATACCACACTGAACCCTTAAGGAAAGGACCAAGGGAAATACTCTCAACTTATAACGGTCTAAGCTAAAAAATTATCACATTATTTCAAAAGGACCTTCTCAATGTCAGGGTCCCAACTCCATATACGACTCGTTAAACAGACACACCATTTGAAAGTTATCGTCGTTTGAAGTTTCAAAGAAGGGGGTCACTGGGTCATGGACCGATCGCTGACTGTGGCTATCGACCACCACGGTGGAACACACCATGGAAGCTCGAGCTTCCATAGTGGTCAACCACCACATTCGACTGTACGACTGCCTTGGGTCGACTTGAGGTTCGAACCAGGTCCAACCCGGCCCAATGGGCCCGACCTGACCCACTGGGTGAGACCCAGCCTACTGGTGCACAGGCCGCCTGGCCTGGCTCACTGGTGCGCAGGTCGCCCAACCTAGCCCGCTGGTGCGCAGGCTGCCTGGCCTGACCTGATGGTGTGCAGGACGCCCAACCCAACCTGTCCTCTCAATGAGATCACCCACGATGACCGACTCCACTTCACGCGACCACCCTGTCGTGTCCCACGCGGTGCCACCGCGACGTCTCACAATTGCTATCACGGTTCTGCTGCACACCAACGTCAGCACCGGTATCTTCCACCTCCACTTCCACAAGCCCTTGTTCTTCCTCTAATGCCCAAATCTCGAAACAATTGTAGATTTGGGTTCATCGGGTCCCGATATACACCGATCCAGCCTCTGTTGTCGATTTTCCTCCAATATGGGGGTCTGATCTTGTTTAGAGCCTCCTAGTAAGTCGAGCCACGACCACGAGGGTCGAATGGATAAGAACGTGAAGAATGGAGGGAGAAAATGCACATGAATGAAGGTTCATCATCATTGGCCAAGCGTTATTGACCAACGATCAAGGGTGGGGAATTTGGGTTAGATAAATCCTATTAACCTGCAAAAATAGTCCCATCATGCAGGAAGATCAGACCGTGGATCAATATATTTGTTGATTGATTCATGTTCATCATAGAAAATCAAGAATGGGGAAAAAATCACAAATAAACAACCGCCCTACCTAGATTTAGATTAGTTGCTGACGAATGAGGATCATTGCATCTTTATCATCGGTGAGGTTCCTTCTAATCGGTTACGCATTGGTCATTGATCCATGATTTGTCGCCGTTTGTTAGAGATAGCTATTTCTCCATGTCTCAAAGAAATTTTAGGGTTATGGTGATAACCCTGAATTCTTGACAAGATCTTAATAAAAATAAAGTGTCGCTGCATTGATTAAAAATAATTTTTATTATATCATTGTATCCCCATTACATCATGTGGAAACTTTTTCATAGTCAACCCACGCTGACCAAATTTAAATTGCTCATAGAGTAAAACCATTATTCTAAGATCAATGGTGCCCTCATATTTATGATGTGGGAACCTATTTAAGTGTTATTCCTCTTTTTCAGGAAAATTGTGTGCGTGTGCTATTAAAAAGTTTAATATTTTTCAAACAATTGTTTTGGGCACACCAGGTCTCAGAATCACACACCGTCTCAGCGCCTAGTCTCTAAATCAATCCATATAATATCTAAAAATAATACATGGAAAATCCGAGGTGTTACAATCCATAGGTAAGCCCAGATCCAATGGATTATCCATAGTAACCCATAAAAGAGACAAGGGTTACAATTAATGAAACATAAGAAGCCTCAAAAATCATTTATAAGGGTTTACACACAAGCATCAATCCAAATAAGGCTCCCAAGACACACACTAAGCTCGATTGACAATGAAAAAAATACCAAAACATCACCATGGACAACATAATCCTAAAGACACCCAACCTCATTTTAAAAGACCAATTAACATTTTATCAAACACCTTACATGCATATATATACATAGGAATAAATATAGTAATCCTTTAAAAGCCCATTTCCACCAAAATTTCCACATTAAAACACCTAAATAATTCACATAACACATCAAAAATCTAAATCACACATTTAAAAATTAATTAGAATGGATTAAGCATCACATGTAATGCTTTAGAAAGGAAATGGATGGAAACACCTACCTCAACGACGTTAAGATGCAACAAAACTCAAAGGGGAGAAAGAACAAGGCTCGAGTGACAACCCACACACCCTATAATCAAAGGAACACATGATAAACATCAACCCTAGCTTTTATGGTTCATCCAAGTGAGAACCCACAAAAGTAAAATCAATAAATCAAGAGAGGAGAGGAAGAAGAGGTGACAATTGGCCAAAAAATCAAGAAACTCACCTTTAAACCGTGAATAAGAATCCATGGGGAAAGGGAGACAAGGAAGGGAATATTGGGAGCTCCCATGGTGTGCCTAGGTCAAGTAAGGGGAGGAAAATCCGAAATAAGGTTAAAACATAAGATGGGAAAAGAGGTAATTTTAAATTTTTAATGACCTGGGAAACTCACATGGTTTGGCCTCATGGTTTACCAAACTGTGCACCAACCATGAACACACTATTGGAGAAGAGAGAAATCATCATGGTTTGGTCACATGTTTTGGGAAACCGTGCACTAACCATGCACCATTGTTTTTTAAAAAATTGCAGAACCCCTTTGACACTTTCCACACTGTTTTCTCTAATCATGTTCAACCCATGATTCTTGACCCTGATACAAAAAACAAGCCGTAAATTTACTCCTTAGCCCAAAACTATTTGGTACAAACCATGATCAATCCATGAAATTCAAACAATGTAAGGATAAAATGAACTGGAAAGGATATCATCCTCAATAGGCTGCACGGTTAACCCCCAAACTATGCACACAAACCACGCACATTCCAAAAAGCCACCTGAAAACTTCAAAACTCAAAAATTCTCACTGATAAATTGACATAAAATTCCACCAAAACGTCTAAAATCAATAAAATAATAAAATAAAATAAAAAACTAGGTAGGGGAGTGACATGACATCATGTATTCTTCCCCCTCACCTCTAAAAAAATTTACTTTTTCTTTTGAGTATGTAGATTATTGGCAATATTGGTAGTACTAAGAAAATATAGACAAGAAAACAATTAAAAAATATTTTTAATGAAATTGTAATTACCTTAGTAAATTACCTATGTGGGGATGCTAGTATTTTGATGGCATATGACATCTTTCATAAATTTTTAAACATAATATCCATAATCGTTTTTGTTATCTTGTTTCAAACACTACACAAACCTTGACCAAAATAAGTAAATTGTTTTGAAATATATTTTGATAGTTAAATATTTCTATATATACCTTAATATATTTCCATTTAATGTAATTCATAGTCATCTTATTTTCAGTCACCAACCTCATACTATGATTTAGTCTATATTTACACATTGCCCTATCATAATAAAATTATTGTTAATATACAAACTGAAATATATAATTTGAAGTTTATCTATAAAATATTGATTACAGTGCATTATACATTCACAATACACATCATGTGTGGTTGGTTTGATGGAAATACATGTATTGGATCCAAAAAATAAATATTTGGGGTATCCAAATTGATTGTGATCACCATCTAATGCCTCCTAAAAAATAGAAACAAATCATTAATAAAAACAAATAAAAACATATTTTATATGATTATATTATAGAGTTTTACCCCTGCATTGTAGGAATAAAAAATAGTTTGTCACCTATTATTTTCTTATCATATTCCTAATTTAGATCATAATTTTTCTCATAAATTTCTTTCAACTCCAATGAAATTTCATCCATAGAAACAATTCAATGATTAATGAATCCAAATCGTGCTTTGCAAGGTTTTCCATTTATATAATAGTAATTTAAATGCTTGTAAAAAGTATGAATAGTTATTAACTTTAGTGAACATATTAGATCATTTTTTAGATATGTGTATCATGAAAATGTACCTTATGTATGTATTCATAACTAATACTCCCAACCATTCAAACTTAAGAATCTCATTTATACTATTGAGACCAACTATGTATGTAATGAAAATTCCCAATATTTTTTATTTATATGAAATGTAGGAAACATATCCATCTTTGAATGTGGTGTTTTCATGAATTTTTAATGATAATATATGTTATAGTGGAATTGGTGGGGAGAAGGTACTCCCAGAAGGTCTTTTTGTTTTCTTGGTCGATGCACTAGATTATCTTGATCTGACCTTATGTTTCCCAATCATTTTATATATCTATAATACCATGCCTCACTTCAGACCATTTTTCACCAACTATTAAAATTTTTTCAATTGATTTTTTTTAAGTACATCCCTCATGTATCATTATATGATTAGACTTCGATTCTATGAAAGTTCCAATGAAATCATTGACCATTGTAATATCTGGATCATTAAGTGGAATATGTAACTCATCACTCAGATCTTAGGATACTTAAATCCCAACTCTAATGTGATCTTTTTGGAGTTCTTTTTTGTGTATCATATCTCTTGATATATTATACACCACACCCCTCACAACAAGGTGGTGTGTGGGTGTTGATAGATAGAACTCACATACAACTTTAACTTGTATAATTTTAATAATATAAAGTTATCTAAAATTGTTTGATTCACATTTAGGAGAAAGATATATGAAAAAATTTATTACCTCAAGAAAGGTATGAAATTGAGGGGAATGAATAGCCTCAAATATAGCAGGGTCATTTGGTAGTTCATGGGTTTATCTTTGTTCCACTATTGGTTCACTTTGATCCTTTCACATATATTGGTATACCAAAATAGAATGAACAATAATATCTTTCAAAA
The DNA here is from genome assembly GCA_963277665.1 of Viscum album. Classification (NCBI taxonomy): domain Eukaryota; kingdom Viridiplantae; phylum Streptophyta; class Magnoliopsida; order Santalales; family Viscaceae; genus Viscum; species Viscum album. The sequence continues at coordinate 1,029,661,626 of OY728147.1, forward strand.
AATCTATTTGTGCCTTCAATCCTTTCATCATATGATATGTATCTTCTTATGGTTTTTCTTCTCAAAATATGTTCAAGGAGACACTCCAAAACCTACACCTTTAACACGACCATATTATTCTATCCACTTCCAAGATACTGAAAGTTGTTTTTCTTTCGATAAAGTTACTGTCGATTCTTGTGTTTAAACCATAAAAACGTATTAACATAAATAGATATTTTTATTTAATACTATTATAAATAATAACAAATTACTATTATATCATACTTACACATGTTTCCCATACTGTTTTTTTTATTTTCATCAACTAATTTACCCTCCTTATTTATGTGGGCCTCCTTCCATAGCACATGACGTGGGATATAAGTGGCTTCAGATTTTGATTCGTCAATCCAAATATAAAAAAAGGAACATATGTTGTTTCATATCACATAAAAATTCTATTATTGATTTAAAATACATATAATTTTCTTCTCTAGTGAAGTGTACCTCATCCTTTCTTTGTGATAGAGGTACATTGGTTTTGATGCATGTTGTTTATTTTCAACACTCCTTTATTGTTTCATAAATTAATAATTTTGAATCAAATTAGATAAAATAAATAATTTCAAACAATATATTATTGACTATAATTCACTTGACACGATTTCTCATTGTGATGACTAAAGAAAGTATTCCATGTTTCCTGATTTATAATGTGTGCATAAGTAACTGGTGGGTGGGTCTTTACTTTCCCCTTAGCATCCCTAAGATGAAACTTGGTAAGAAGAGTTTAGAAGCCTCTATTAGATTTTATAGCAGCCATTAATACATATTTTTTTATGGAAATAATCTAAAATAAAAAAACTCTACAAGGGATAATGAAAATTAAATCAACGTTTCATTGTATAATTTTTTAGTAAAATAGAGAAATTATATCATAATATTAACTTAATATCTTTCCAAATTGTTTCCTTCGTTACATTCTAGACATGACACCATAAATCTATATCAATTGGAAAATTCATTTTCATTCTAACCCCAACACAACTAATGAACATTGACTTGTTGGGGTCAATAGTTTAGTCGTGTTGATTTGAGTCAACCTTAAATTTTATACCCTTGCTTCTTGACTTGACAATTTTAGTTAACATAGTGATGCTACGCCATTCTTGTTTTGTTCATAAACATGTTGTTGATTCCCTAATAATTCTACCGTTTCAGCATCAACAACCTGTTCTTCCCTGAGATTGGAAACATCATCATGTGTAGAAGTCATTATCTGCATGAGTAGTCAAAAATTTAATATAGGTTATGTTAATATAGCATAGAACACATAATATTATGAGAAAAAAACATAGTATATTAAAAAACACTTTAACATTCTCATTAAACTCTATTTATTTTCTTTAAAGGTTGAAGATATTTGGATACTCTATTGAGAATCCAAATCCCCTTTTGTGGTTCTATCTAATGTATAAGACATTATCTACATTGGTACCACTATGAAATGATTGTGATATCCCAATGAAAGGGACATCCTCAATTAAATTTTCATCTGAACCTATAGTTTTTTAGTCACCATCAAGATTATTAACCAATTCTTGTTTACTGGATATGAGATATAAAATATCTACACTACTTGTGATGCCATTATGAATAGATCTTTCTTTTCCCCTTACACATTGAAATTCTCCTTCAAAAGCCCATTTCATCCACTTTCATTGCACTCCTATTATAAACCCATTTGAAATGGAAAATAGAAACTTGAAATATTGTATAATCGAACTCATATATCTTTTTAATGATAATAAATATGAAATATTCACATAAATTAGATTTATATCCTTGGAACAAGATATGTGCATTACTTCTACCACAATCACAAATCCACTATTTTGTATCATACTGTTTTTATCATGTTCTTTTATATAGAACATATAACCATTAATTACAAAACCAATGTAAGATATAATACTTGTATTTGGTCCCCTAGTTAGCCATCAAATTCATTTGACAATTGATTTTGTATTTTTAGATAACTCCTTATAAATATGATATTGGAACCATCTTATAAACTATTGATTATGTGTGTTTGATATCCATCCTTCATCCCTTATTGGATTTACAAGTCTAATAATTTCTTTGTGGGATTCAATGTATGGATTGACATCTTTAATATTATGTAAAATGTGAATGTGATATTTATTTTTCTTTATGATGGTAATTGTAACAACATATCTTCCAAAAATCCCTTCACCCATATGACATTCGCTGTGATGAGACTTTGGGAGACCATTTATATCAACATTTAATAGGTAATCGATATAGAATTTAACACCTTCTTTAACAATATATCATTCTGTAATACAACCTTCTGAATGACTTCAATTCACGGTATACCCTTTCAAAATCTTCATATACCGTTCAATGGGGTACATCCATCTGTAATGGGAAGGACCACATAGTTGAACCTCTCTAACCAAGTGAACCATCAGATGAACCATTATATCGAAGAATAATGGTGGTAAGAACATCTCTAATTAACATAATATAACCAAAAACTCCTTATTCACGATTAGAAAATTTTTAGGGTGTATAACTTTACTACATATGGCTTTGAAAAATAAGTAGAGTATGGTTAATGTATATCTTAAATTTTTAGAAAAAATTCAACATAAAGTGACGAGCATCAAATCTTGCATAAAAAATGAAAGTTATGCGATTTTAGTCCCTATAACTTTAAATTATTCATTTACATGACATTCTTGATATTTGATGAATACCCCTCTAAAACTTTTACACTATTAAGGAAAATAAAAAATTACAATTTTTTTGTCTAGACAGAGTGTAAGATGATTGAGGAAGAAAAGTATAATTTTTACCCTTTATTGGTTCAAAATATTCCCTTATATCCATGCCAATCATGTCCAACCTAGCCTTGATGCCATATTTTTTTCCAGGAACATTTAGTAATGTGCCAATAACACTATCAAATACATTTTTTTCTATATGCATGACATTAAAAAAATGTATAACATACAAAAAATTCCAGCACGACAATTCAAAAAAAACTGATCTCTTTCTCTAACATGATTTTGTAAGGTTTTTCAAAAAATTATTTACCAAAAATAGTGTCAATATCTTTTACTTTATTGAATAGTTTATTAACCATTAGTGGAGATGGTGTTGAACCTTGTTTGGTATTCCCATCGAATATTGTCTTATAGGATCAATATTTATGTCATCGAGGTAAAAATTTCTGATTTCCTAAAAACAAAGTCTTCGAGGAATGTTTCAACCAAACTGAGTGTGTTCATTCTTAATAAATGGGACACCCCAACATTCCTTTAATGTGATAGCCTATCAAATTTACATAATTAGTAAAATCATTTATCTTCCCATAAAATATGGCACTCAATATGAATTCTTCACTTCTATGTGCATCATACATTGTAACACCTATATCCCAAACCATTTTTAGATCTTAGATCAATGGAGCCAAATATACATCAATATCATTATCAGGTTTTTGGGTCCAGATATAGGTAGAGACAACATAATTTATTTGAACTTCATACATAATCATGGAAATAGATTATAATTTACCAACATAATTGATCATGTACCATGAGTAATACTTTGTACACCAAAAGGATTTATTCCATATATAGATAACATAATATGGAAGTTTCTCAGCTCATTTACAAATTTAGAATACTTATAATTAGTTTTCTTCCACCGAGGATAGTTTGCTAGATGACATAGTTTCATATCTTTAATTCTTGCATCTGTGTTCCATGTTAATTGTCTCACAATTTCCTAACATACATATAGTCTTTTAAATCATGGAATGATAGGAAAGTACCATAAAATTTCATGAGAAACAATTGAAATCATTTGGAAAAGTATGCATTTTTTAGAGATAATTTTCATTGAAAATAGTATTCAATTAGCATCATATGTTTGACAAGGAAGTTTATTTTCTTCTGGTATCATATCATTCACAAGACCAAGTAGTTCTGTAAAACTGGTGTTGATCCACCCACTACCGGATTTAAAATTATATAACTTCAATACAACTGACAATGTTGTGTATTTAGTACAACCAGTATACAATGGTCTCTTAGAACAACTATTTAATGTCTCATGGTTTTCTAACATCCATTATTTACACTGGTATTCATACCAAATGATCCATAAATAGTAGTATCATCCCAATCAGTGTGCATGTTTAGTTTTTCCCATATTTAGTCCAACATTTATATCTTTGATATATTCTGTGATAAATCAAATGTTCTTACAACTATTTTAGATTAGTTTTTATTTAATAACAACAATTTAAATACGGGAAAAGGATTTGAGAAGGGTTGTATGCATACTCTATTGCAAACTTGATGAACTCTTTAACTCCATCTCCATACTCTTTTTCCATACGATTAGTGTGCATCCATTTTCAATTTATATTAATCCTATTAGGTCCATAAAATATTAATTTTGTACAAAAAATAAATAAATACACATAATATATTCATAATCAAAGGAGAAAGTTATAGATAATTCTAATAATGGGAACCCAACATTTGAATGTTATCAGTCATGATTCTTGACAAGTTATCATTTTACACAAGGGTGACATGAAAAGAAACAACCTAGGATAAACATGTGGATGTTGGTCTAGGTTCTCATTTTAATGTTGTGTGGTAAAAAAAGGTGATAATAAATATTTTAGTAAACAAAATTTATTTATTACTAGATGGCAGACATCCCTTGGAAATTCTTGTTCTTACTTGTCATTTAATTATGACCCAACTACCAAAATTTTGTATAAAAATATATTTCCTTGAAACATAAAAGTTAATGTAATCATCAAATTTTGACATAGGGTCAAGGAAATTAAAATTTCATGAAATTAATGGATGAAACTATTATTTATGACATAAGTGAATTTTAAATTCCATATCACTCTCTTTTTCTGTAGATTATTCTACACCATGTATTATAGGAATACCAACAAATAAATCTATAGTATAACCCACTAATGAACCCTTATTTTAAAAATAGTAGAGTTTTCAATCTTAGTTATATTTTACATATACTACAATATCAAAAACCTCTATTCAATTTCCTTAAAAACACCGCAAATACTTTCCATTAATAAAATTTCCAAAAAAATCAATTCACATGGATTTCACATCATTGAGTTCCAAAAAATTCTAATTCCACCTCTAATAATGACACAAATATCTATAAGTTATCTCCCACATCTAGTATTCAAAACCTTAATAGGTATATACAAAAGAGTATACTAATTCTTAATAAAATTCATACCACATATATGGTTAGGATAGATTATAATAAACTTTATAAAGTTCTTCCACTATCATATTATCATGTATATGTCTGAGATAAATGTGTTTTAAATTATAACCTTTTATGGGAGATACTCAAACCATTTCTAAGGATACACAATAAATCAAAATAATAATACTATTGTGTAGATGGATTAATCAAAATAAATAATGTAAACTAACCATGCATTTTTTTCAATAGACCATGCATCTATTGTAAATACCCAGTTGATGATTGTATTTCATAATTCTAACTTTAAACTTTCCTGAGACACTTTACACACTAAAACCTAGCTATTAGAGGTGCGAGTTATCTCTTCAAAACATGTTTTAATGAATTTTACCCATTATACCACTTTTTCCTTTATAAAGTGTCTTAAATTTCATGACAATTCAATAACTAAACATTCCATTTTCATAATTCATAAGAAAAATCAATCAAACCCATACCCAATATGCCCATTTAAGCATATTACACATAGTCCAAACCTAAATTATCAGTTTTAAATCCATATGAAACTTAAACCAATCTATACCCCTCAAACATCATGTAACAATTTAATATAAGCAATTCCACATTGAATTCAATAACACAAAAACATTCTAACTCAAAGCTTCATCATACCTAATAAAAATCATCACCAAAACCAAAAAATTTCATAATGAATGAAATCAAAACCAAAACCACTTTCATATAACCAAACAAATCACAACCCAATTATATTAACCCAAAATAAAAGGAGTTTAAAATTATAATATCATAAAATGATTATTTTAAAACATATACTCAACCAAAATAAACATTACACCTAAAATGGATAAATAAAAATCAAATCTATTTCTTAAAATATAAGGAAACTCATTTATTTCCAAGAAAACCTTTGAAACCAAAGATACAAAAAATATCTTTAAAAGCCTTAAAACCTTTTTATTTTGAAAAAAACTTTCCAAAAAAGAAATATAGCCATAAATTTATTTTATGAACACTTAACAACTCATCAAAATATCCCATAATATAAAAATTTATGTACATATAAAATTAATAATTAGTTTAATATGCGAAAATGAGACTTTATTCAATAATAATTACTTTACCTCACTTTAAAAATCTAATTTATAATTTAACTCAACCAATAAATAACTTTTACTTTTTTCTTTAAAACATTTCATTGCATAATAATAATCATTTAATAGATAATTTAAGCATCCTTTATATGAAAAAGTAAAAGTTTCAAAATTATTATACATGGAAATAATAAAATTTAGACATATTAATGAAAACTATAAATATATATTAATCAAACACTTATAAACATTTAAAATAAAAAAACATGGGAATCAAATAAACATTTCAATTATAATAGGTTAAAAACACATTAATAGAACAATTATGAATTCAACATTCTTAAAGTAATTCACATACATAAATAACACTTTAGAGTATACCCAAACCACTTTTTCCTTAGATTTTTCTGGATATATTTCCTGATTATAAATCCTCTATTCTCAAACATATCCTTAAATAGAACCATTATCCATAAAAACTCATTCAAAATAAATAACACACAATTTTTTCAGAAAAACATCATAAATAACCTTACCAAATTATTTGAATTAGAACATTCATAATTATAATAAATGAAATAAAAAATGAGTTTTTATTTCAATACCTATTTTTTAAACTAAAAATATTTATTCAAAATGCATACTTTCAATTTATAGATGCCTAAAAACCAAATTAAATAAAATCACATCAAATCAATTTCCAATAATTTTTTTGAAATGATACAAGTTCTTATTTAGTTAAAGATACTTTAAATAAAAGTACAAAATAACATGAAACCAATAAAAGTAGAGAGAACCCATAAAATCTCTACTAATTATCTATGAAAAAACCCATTTAAAATAATTACGTAAAATATAATTATAAATGATACACACTAATTGTAAAATGAAGTATCAAACCCTCACTAATTAGTTGAATGAAACCACTTGTAAATGGTGGGGGTGGTTGCAGTGCGGGTAGCAGAGTGAAACACTGAGGATGATAGTGTTTAGGGCTCACTGCACTGGTGGTAGGCTAAGTGATACACTCTCTTATAAGGAAGGAGCTCAACTAGGTTGGTGCGATGGGAGTAAGATAGTGCCATGCGACAAGAAGCGGATCATCAGGAACAAACAAAAAAATTGGTGAGAGAAAGTTCAAGGAACATGATTAAATAGGAGTAGAAATAATCACATACCTTAGCTTTTGAGAGGATCAATTCCTCTATAAAGATCAAGGAAGAGCAGCGACAACGATTCAGTTCTGTGAGAGCTTGAATGGTGCAAGTGAGGAACTTTGTTAGGCTTCTATTTTAAAGATCGGGAAGGATTTTATTAGTATTTTAAAAAAAGCACTAATAAAGAGTAGTTTTATGAGCGCTAAAATATGAAGATCTGATAAAATGATCTTTATCAGTGCTAAAATTCCAGCACTGATAAATATATGTTTTATCAGTGCCTTTTTAGTGCCACTACTAGAAATTTAGGCTATAACCACGGTTTCAAACCATGGCTATAAGTCCCAAAACCGTGGCTGGTAATGGTGTGGATATAGGGCAAGACCTATAGCCACGGTTTGAAACTGTGGAATAACATTAAGCCGCACAAAGCCTATAGCCATGGTTCAAAACCGTGGCTATATAGCTTTAGCCACGGTTTAAAACTGTGGCTTTAGGTCAACAGCCACAGTTTAAAACTGTGGCTATAGGGCTTTACATTTCTTAAAAAAAACCCACAGTCCCCCCCTGGACAACCCTTGCACCCTCTGGACAGCCCCCCATGCCCCCCCGGACAGCCCCCTTGCACCCCCCGAGACAACCCCCATGCCCCCCCTGGACAGCCCCCATGCCCCCCCTGGACATCCCCCTTGCACTCCCCCTGGACAGCCCTTACACCCCCCTGGACAGCCCTTGCACCCCCTGGACAGCCCCCCAGCACCCCCATGCCCCCTGGACAACCCCCTTTCACCCCCCTTGGATAACCCCCTTGCCCCACCCCACCCCCACTCCTACATTAACCCACCACCCCACCCCCTCCATGCATCCCCCCCGAGCAGACCCCCCCTGGACAGCCCCCTTTCCCCCACCCCCCACTCCTGCAGTAGCCCCCCTCCCTGCAGCCCCCCCTCGTGCAGACCCCCCAAAACACCCCCACCCCACCTTGCACACCCTCCCTGGATAGCCCACTTTCACCCCCTGGACAAACCCTTGCACCCCCCTAGACAGCCCTCCTTGGACAACCCTTGCACCCCCTGGACATCCCTTACACCCTCCTGGACAACCCCCTGAACCCCCATGACCCCCTAGACAGCCCCCTTGCACCCCCACCCCCCAACTCCTGTAGTAGCCCACAACCCCACCCCCTCCCTACAGCACCCCCGGAAGATGAGTGTAGAAGACCCTTGAGAAGCTGCCAGACTTATTTATTCCATGCAAATCTGGAATTTCTGGAAAGTGCTTGAAAAAATCATTGATGAGGTATGCATTTCTCTCATCCCTGTTAATGACCGAATAAAGTCTGATATTAAGGGGGATAAATTGAATTAATCAATGACAAGAATTTGAGTAAATTTGAGATCGCAAGGCTGATTTCTAAAACCTGCTACATGTACTTGAATGTTTTAAACATGTGTATTGAGATGAGTGAAAGATCTCAAGTTGTAAATGAGGAAGACAGGTTGTTTCATGCCAATATGCAGATGATAAATGTCTTGCAAGTTAGTTGGATTACCCAAGCATATTGATGATACAATTAGGAGCTGGACAGCTTAGAAGGGAGTTGGAAGTTCCCAAGCTTATTGAGAAGGAATATGAAGTTCTCAAGAAAAGGTGTTAGTATGCAAATATTAAATCCCCCCATGCAACCTTCCCCCTACATCCCCCCTTCCCACCTTGGACCGACCCCACTCACCCCCTTGGATAGACCCCCCCCTCCTGGACACCCCCCTCCCTCCTGGAAACCCCCTGGACAGACCCCCCCTCCTGGACACCCCCTCCCTCCTTGACAGACCCCCCCTGAACAACCCCACCCGAACAACCCCCCTTGGACAGCAGCCCCCGCTGGACCCCCCCTCGTGGACACCCCCTCCCTCCTAGAAAACCCCCTGGACAACCCACCCGGACAACAGCCCCCCCTCCACCCCCTGAACAGACCCCCCCTCCTGGAAACCCACCTGGACAGACCCCCCCAGGACAACCCCACCCATACAGTAGCCCCCCCTACTGGAAAACCCTTGCACCACCCCTACTGGACACCCCCCTCCTGGACACCCCCTCCCTCCTGGAAACTCCCCTCCCTTCTGGAAACCCCTTTGGACCACCCCACCCGGACAGTAGCCCCCCCTTCTGGAAACCCTATACTGTTGTGCTGCCTTTGGGTCTATTGTGGGTTTTTGGTGCTGGATTTATCCATTGGAAAAGGATAGTAATGTAGAGTGGATTTTTTGGTTGGTTCTCAGCTTGTGTGTGTCATGCAGGCGATGTTCTTGTGGGGTTCTTGTTGCTATTATGGTGTTGGGTGGGTGTGGGATGTTTATAGTGCAAGGATCCTGTGTAGAGGATGCCTGATTTTAGTGTGTGGGGATGATTATAGAGGGGCTTCTAGTGTGGTGCGAATAGAGTCACATGTTATTATTCTAGGTGAAGTTGTAGAGGATAGGGTTCATGGTGTGGGTGATTCAAGCAGGGATTTCTAGTTTTTGGTTTATTGGTTTCTTTTTGGTTGTGGTTTTCCTACTACTTGGCTACATGTAGGGGATTTTTTATGGATGGTTGTGGTTGAGTTTGTGGTTGACTGGTTGGGCATTCTTTGGTGGCTGGTATTTTTCATATGGTGATGTTAGGATATTGTTTTCTTGAGTCTTTGAGCGGTCGAATGTGGTGGTCTGGTGCCATGATATTGTAGAATGTTTCCTTGGCTTCAAGGTTCATGAAGTAGTATGTGGTTCGAGTTACGTATAGACTAGTGATTTTGTTCCTAGAGGAAGGTTTTATTTATTGGATGGGATCTTTCCAACAACCTTTTGGGTTGAAGTAGCTATTCTGGTGTGAGTGGCTAGGAGGGTTGGGTTTTGTTTGGTGTTGGGTGGGATGACTGCAATTATTGGTGTTTAGGGGAGCGGTGTTGTGGTTGGGGTGGTAGGTGGATGGTTTGTGGTTTTGTAAGGGTACAGGAAGGTGGGTTGATTGATGGTGTTTATTGTAGGTGAGTTGAGTGGTTTGTTGTAGGGATTATGTGATTCTGAAACTATTAACTTTTGGTGAACAATACCAACAAAGATTGGGTCATATTTCATAGGAGGGGTGAGGGATTTTAGGATCTGCACCTTCAGTGCAAATTCAAGAAGAAGATAATTCAATGTCCATAATAGATTGCCAAGTTCAAGAAAAGAGAAAAAGAATTAGATACAACATCTCTAATATAGAACCTGAAATATATTACCTCAATCTATAGAATAACATTTGGGGTAAACATAGTTTGAGGCCCTTGTAATATGGCATAATTAGAGGAACAAACCTACATTTTAGGGTACTATAGTTCTTGAACAAAACATAATGGTTTTAGTATCTAGTGAAATTACTCAACCATAGAACAAAGAATAGAAAGAGGCTTTTATTATCAATCATGATGAAAATAAGAATCAAAGGTCTTTTACTGAAGAACAAGTTAAATACAATGATAAAAGAAATCATCAAGATCAACTAGTAGTCTTTGACACTAAAATGATAGTCCAAATCCAATCAATTTCTATCATAAATGATTACATAGACATGGAACTATTTATTCATACTGATATTAAAGTGGTTTTTGAGACTGCATTCTTTGCCTCTATTTAGAAAATTGGAGATCAATCCTATCCCACTGTTGATAGAGGCCAATCATCTAAAGAAAAAGATGAAAAATATTTTGATTCATTGAATACATAATCAATGTATTTCTTGATCATTTTAAGAATCTATGAGAATAAAATTCACATTCTCATAGTGAATTAAAGGCTTTAATAAAATCCTTTGAAGATTTAAGAAATTAAACTATTCATGGAGATGAGATTGAATCTGTACAGACCCATCTTACTAATCTATGAGATAATAAAATTAGACGAAGTGATTTTTTTTATAAATGGATGACTAGTTTGGAAAGATCAATGAATATTATATTTCTAAAATAGATTTTATAGATTTGAAAAGATATTTTTGGAGTCACATTGAATATGTTAGAAGTTGTTCCAATCAATCTATAACCTCAAAATATACAACTCAAACCTCTTTAAATTTAGTCATAAGGTTTTAACCCAATATAGTTGTCATGAATAGTTTCAATGATATATTCATACTCTTTAGTGAAACATCATACAACTCAATGTGCTATAAGAAAATCAACAATATCTTATTGAGAAGATAACTTACATGATCCAACCATCATGAATCGTATCAGTCTATTTGGATCATTGATTTATCTGTTTTTATGTTCAGAAGAAACATTTCAGGAATTTATGAATGTAAATTTGATTGAATTTTTTATGATTTGTCTTGGAGTAGGGCCAAATCGCAGCATTACCGCGACGTGACCGCGACGTGTTGGCCCGGTCCAGTGACATTCATAGGGCAGTATCTTCCAGCCAGGAGCGAAGGGAGTAGGAGGTATGGCAACATTCCGGTCGTTGCCCCGCCGATAGAAATTGTGATTAGTCTGTCTTAACATTGATCACAAGACTCATGGAATACTATCACTGCGAACTGTCGTGGGTTGTCGTCCTGGAGTAGGTCCAAATCACGGTGTGACCACGGAGTGACTGCGGCGTGACCACGGCGTGACCGCAGCGTGACCGCGGCGTGACCGCGGCGTGACTGCGGCGTGACCGCGGCATGACCGCGGCGTGACCGCGTCGTGTTGGACCGGTCCAACAACATCTGTAGGGCAGCATCATTCGGCCAGGAGCGAAGGGAGCGGGATAAGGTGAGGCAACATTCTGGCCGTCACCCCGCCAACAGAAATTGTGATTAGTCAATATCAACATTGATCACAAGACTCTTGGAATACAATCACTGTGAACCACCGTGGGGTGTCGTCCTGGAGTAGGGCCAAATCACGACATTACCGCGGCGTGACCGCGACGTGACTGCGGCGTGACCGCGGCGTGACCGCAGCGTGACCGCGGCGTGACCGCAGCGTGACCTCGTCGTGACCGCAGCGTGACCTCGTCGTGACCACGACCTGACTTTGGCATGACCGCGGCGTGACCGTGGTGTGACCACGGCATAACCGCAGCATGTCGGCCCGGTCCTGTGACATCCGTGGGGCAGCATCTTCCGTTCAGGAGTGAAGGGAGCGGGAGGAGGCAGGGTAACATTCCGGTCGTCACCCCACCGAAAGAAATTGTGATTAGTCAGTCTCAACATTGATCACAAGACTCATGTAATACTATCACTGTGAACTTCCGCGGGGTGTCGTCCTGGAGCAGGGCCAAATCACGGTATTACCGCGGCGTGTTGGCCCAGTCCAGCGACATCCGCAGGGCAGCATCTTCTGGCCAGGAGCGAAGGGAGCAAGAGGAGGCTAGAATCATGGTGGAAGGGGGCTGGTTTCAGGTGTTCGGAGGGATGGTGCATGCTGATTCGAAGGTGGTGGGGGGGGGGGGGGGGGGGGCTGTTGCAGGCTGAAATGAAGGTGGAAGGGGGTTGGTGTGGGATGGATATGGCCAGAGCAGGTCCAAATCACGGCGTGACCGCAACATGACCGCGACATGACCGCGACGTGACCGTGACGTGTTGGCCCGGTCCAACGACATCCGCGGGGCAGCATATTTCGGCCAAGAGCGAAGGGAGCGAGAGGAGGCTGGAATGCTGGTGGAAGGGGGATAGTTGCAAGTGTTGGGGGGATGGTGCAGGATGATTCGAAGGTGGAAGGGGGGGGGGGGCTGTTGTGGGCTGGAATGCTGGTGGAAGTGGGCTGAAATGAAGGTGGAAGGGGGCTGGTGTGGGCTGGATGTGGCCGGAGCAGGGCCAAATCACAGCATTACCACGGTGTGACCGCGACATGACCGCGGCGTGTTGGACCAGTCCAGCGACATCCGCGGGGCAGTATCTTCCAGCCAGGAGTGAAGGGAGCGAGAGGAGGCTGGAATGCTGGTGGAAGGGGGCTGGTTTCAAGTGTTGGGGGATGGTGCGGGCTGATTCGAAGGTGGAAGGGGGGCTGTTGCGGGCTGTAATGCTGGTGGCAGTGGGCTAAAATGAAGGTGGAAGGGGGCTTGTGTGGGTTGGATGTGGCTGGAGCATGACCAAATCACGGCATTACCTCGGCGTGACCACGGCGTGACCGCGGCGTGTTGGAGCTTTCTAACTAAATTTTTTTTGCTCCCCCACTGGGTATACACACCTTCACACATTAAATGTATTTTACAGAAACCTTCAAATTAAATAGGCAATGTCTCACATAAAATTTAAAGAGGAAGGTGGAAAACATAAAAAACATTGAAAACAAAGTAGAAACACGAACCTGGATGTTTGTTTATGCTTCCAACAACAATATGATTCGATCTTCAACAGGTGCATGAGGTGCTGTCCAGCTTTTTTCTTGCCCAGAAAACATAAGAAAAATGTTATTAAATAGTAAAATAACTAAAGGAAATAAAAGAAAAGAAAAGGGAAAATAATTTTTAGATTTCAAACCCCGAACAGGGGCTGTTGTTAACCTGTCCACAGCTACACCCCTCCACCTTCCCCCTGCCCCCTGCCCCCTGCCCCCCTCCAACCTTCCCCCTACCCCCTGCCCCCCTCCACCCTGCACCCTGCACCCTGCACCCTGCCCCTTCCCCCCTCCACCCTCCCCCTGCCCCCTGCCCCCTGCCCCCTACCCCCTGCCCCTACCCCCTGCCCCCTGCCCCCTGCCCCCTGCCCCTTGCCCCCCTCCACCCTGCCCCCCTGCCCCCCTCCACCCTGCACCCTGCACCCTGCCCCCTACCCCTACCCCCTCCACCTATCCCCCCTAGCCTGCACAGCCCCCTTGCACCCCACTGCACCCCCTTACACTAATAAAAAACATACTAATATGACTAGAACTAAATCAAACATCATAAAGACAATTTGAGTAAAGTGGAACCAAACCAAATGGTTTTGAAAAATATAAAACTAAACCAAACTGAAAATAATGTAACCAAACTAACTCAAACCAATCAAAACTGACTTCAATAAAGCATAATTGAGCATGAAAAAAATGAAACTAATGAAACATACCTTATTGGATCTAAAATTAATTTAATTGAACTGAATAACCCCAAATAGAACAAAATGAACATGTTAAAATTGATATAAACAAAAAAAAATGAACCCAATAAAAAATAACTTAGCAAACCTATCCTGACCCAAACTGAACCAAGGAGCTGGGCCTTGTGATGAACTTTTAGAAGGCCTCATGCCTACAGGTTGAGAGGATATCCCAGTCATGTGGTGCTTCACTATCCTCAACAAGATCCAAAATACACTGCAAAAAGATAGGGAACCCAAAAATCACAAAAAACCTAATTAAAATTGAGCCAAAGAATAAAAATGGAAGAATCCTTACCTGAATCAGATGTTGAACTCACTGCCTTCTATGGTGGTGGGTAGAATCGACCTCATCATAAGTAACCACCTTTAAGTAAATAATAGGAAAAAAAGTGAGATATAACAACTTCTTATATATATGTGATCAATGTGTCAATTGTACATGATAAATGATACATAACTCCATAATCAAAAATGAAAAAATAATATTCAGATTGATATGTAAATACCAATACTGAATAACATGATCGTTAATAAAGGCTTTTTGTTTAAATTAAATCCAATTTCATTCAATACATACACAATAGAAGCATTGGAGTAATATTATTCTATATCTATTGAGTATTCCATAATGGAGTAGGTTGCGCCACTATCGATGGGAAATGTGAAAGATATGAGGGGATAGTGATGCAGTTTGACACCCCTTGGGTTGTATTGTATTTTTTGACAAAATGTGTGGACTTTTCTCAATATGATTTATTGAAAATATGGGGAGATTAATGGACACCCCTAAAGTGAGTTTTAGTTAGACATGCTGACAATGAGATGTGGTGGACGAAGAGTGGTGATGGAGCTTGGCCATGTGAGGGAGTTCATATATTTAAAACTATAAATGTAGGTGTTTTTAAGTCCAGAATGTAAGCTTAAAAAATATCAGGATGCTTCATGTAAGAAATGCTCTAAGTCATGGAAATTTCTCAATACCCATTCAGAATGATTTCTTTCTCTTAAAGGAAACTTCAGATCCCATCAATAGGCATATAATTCTTCCATGTTTCCCACTGCCTCTAAAATAGGGTATATATGAAATCTATGGGGATGAAAAACTAGAAAGATAGCTTGGTAGCTTGTGTCATGGGGATGTAACTGCTATTTTAATGGTTCATGCCCAAAATCATCAATATTTTCCTCTACATTTCATAAATGAGAGGATTCCTTAGTAGAATACCATTTACCAGCCTTATTACCACATTTTCTGAATCTTTATCCCCCTATAACCCCCCTTCCACCCTGGACAGACTCCCCCCCCACTCCTTCCGGACAGACCCCCCTCCCACCCTGGACAGACCCCCCCACCCTGGACTGCCCCCCCACTGTAGACCGCCCCTACTGGACATACCCCCCCACCCTGCACCCCTCTGGACATGTGTCCAGGACCCCCACTACAGACCGCCTCTACTAGACATACCCCCCCCACCCTGCACCCCCTGGACATGTGTCCAGGCCCCCCACTGTAGACCGCCCCTACTGGACATACCCCCCCCACCCTGAACCCCCTGGACATGTGTCCAGGCCCCTTGATATTTACTAGAAACAAAAAAAAAAACAAGAAAAAAAAAACAAAACTCTACCACCTAGAATTTACATTTCCAAAAACATGAACCCACTAATCATTATAGAACCATATCCAACCAATAAACCAACATCTTAGTCATCATATGATACAACTATTAATACAAATAACAGACCTAAAAACTGAAGGATTAATCATTCTTGAAACAAATATTCCCAATATAATAATTCAATCAAACAAGGAAGCTTCCATTAAAGAACCCCCCCATCTTCATGCACAACTTTTACAAAATTTGTGCCACAATACTACATTATGTTGAGCCAAAAAGAGGAGGGAATGGTTTCTAATTACTATGACTATAACCATAAAAAGCTAACCAAATTCCCTTGAAATGCAATGAGGCTTTGGTGAACACCCAGTTGTCAAATGGGAGACTACTAGTTTCTATTTTAATTTCTTATATATATGTCTATGAATATATTTGCGTGGAAGGGGACCCATAACATCTTCATTACAGCACAGGGCTAGACATTGGAACTTCAAGAAATAAGAAGCCCAAGCTGTTCGGTTAGAAGATCCAAGCTCCGAGAATTCTCTTCCGGACAGACCCCCCCACTTTATCCTGGACAGCCCCCCACCCCCTCCCCCACTGCAGGCCCCCCTGGACAACCCCCCTCCCTGGACACGCCCCCCTGGACAGCTGAAATCCCACTCCTTCCAGATAGACCCCCCACTCCTTCCTGGACAGACCCCCCTCATTTTCTGAATCTTTACCCCATGCAAAGCCCCCCCATCCAATCCCCCCTGAACATCCCCCCCTCTCAGTTTGCACAGATTTCCTCTGGAGTCTAAATCCATTATCTGGACTCCATCTAGTGCTACATCTGAATCAAGAATTAGGCATTCATCATGGAACCAGATATTCATAGTTCTATTGAACGTTGGTCTTATGGAGTCTTCAAGATAATCCAAGGGTCATTCTTATGCAAGACCATGAACCTTCCCACAAGAGAGGTAATTTAACATGAAACCAGGTTGATAATCCCCACCATAATAGTATAATTATTATTACCTCATAGCACTCACATAATTCTACCTAGACCTCGACTAGTCCTACACTGAACGCAATGACTAAAAATGATTGTCAATTCACACTTGATTTCCAAGATACTACCAAGTATTGTATACACCTAGATTATCCAGAACAAAACTTACTACATTCAATGATTGACATGAGTTCTGACTTTTAGTAACCTAGGTGTGGGATATGAATTTTGACCTAGATAGTTTTTATCCCCTCATACATTATGCTACTTCAAGCCATAGCATTTCTAATAAATAACAAACTCTCTTCAATTGCACAATGGTACCTAGATCTATCATTGATGTTGTCTTACACCACAGAGACATCTGCACACACACACTCCTTTGGGATACCAAGCGATATCATATTCACATTGAAAACGTCAGTTGCCAACTATATGGGTGACTCTAAACTAAATTCCCCTGTGACCTACTATCACCACCTCCTTGGAGATCATCCACATAAATAGAAACATTCTCAATGGTCAGCTCACCACCTCACTCTATCGTTTCAATGGACCCCGCATGTAACCACAATGTGAATTCTCATTCACCAATTCATTCCCATAAACTCATGATTACACTACTCTTTACTATAACATAGTGATTCCCCCATGAGTCAAGGACCTCCAGGCCTGGACACACATTCCATCACATTTTTCCCCATTCTTACAGCCTTCAAAACACCATCAACTGTCTCAGATTCCTGTATCTAATATTGATATTTTTTTCTATCATATTGATCTTCCTCAAAATCATCATAAGAATATTGTTCTTGCTCCTAATTCCATTTAATCTTTAGATCTTCAATCACTTCCGGTGCCAACATAAATGGCCTTACCTCTTCCACAGATTGATTTGTTTTACCAGAAGATCTAGTAGCCCAAGGGAATTGATAAATTTGAATAATACTTACAATGCATTATTCTTTTCCCTTTACTAACTAGATAATTCCATGACTCACTGATGTATTTCTTCCAATTCCTTAAGCCAAACCCAAATGGAACTATCGCATGATGATCCAACTCACAGTCTAAAGAAAATTCGGAATCTACTTATTTATCACTCTAATCTGGTTCTGCTTAGATATTTGAACCAACCTGCTTCATTTTTCACCTAGGAATGACTATCTTCCACCCTTAAGGATCATTATCACCCTCTACATTTTCATTAAAATCTTTGAAATGGTTGTGAATATGGATTGAGTTAGGGGGGCTCACATCTCATAAGACAACTACATTTCAGAATCACTGGTATCTAGACCATAAATGTCTAAGGATTCAGTTCTGCCACATTCCCCCCCCCAAAAAAAGCTATAATAATACCAGAAACACCAACCTAGAATGTTGAAATATGAACTGAATCTAATGGAATCGGACTACAGTAATTCAAAATTCTGAAAGTAGTGATCAGAACAACACCATCATCAAGCTCCTTCCCTTTGCACCCATTTATAGAAGTCAAAGATTCGGAATAGGTGGATATAGCAGTGAAAGAGCTTGGCTCTGCCTCTCCCATGACTTGCATATCCCACTTAGATCTTTCCAAGTCTTTCCTCAAACTAACAAAGATATATGTGACCCTTAGTTCTAGTTGTAGTGACCTCACCCCCTTCTAGTGAGAATCATTTATTATGCTACCTTTGATTTATGAGTTACCTATTGAGAGGCCTACATGATGTTAAACTTTCTCCCTATGATGGAAGTTAGATAGATCATGACTCATGTGTCTACATGATGAACACAAGTCATCCCAAGATTCATAGAAGACATGCTGCTTCCAACAAAGCTCCCCTTCAATATCAATGCAGATAAAATCCATTGGTACCTTTGATACATCAAGCTCAACACATATTTTAGGAGAAACAAGGTGGAAGAAAGTTATGGTGTGATTATTAGTACATAAGAAGTGGCCAACATATTACCAAAAAATTTAAGAACACCAAATTATGAAATGGGGGATATAGGATAGGGACGTAAATCTAAATCACCATGGAGGTAAGATCCTATTTTAGGTATAACTTGAAAAACCAATAGAAAATAGAGAAGTTTAAGCTAGTGAAAGCATGTGGAGAATTCAATCAGGCATAGATAAGGGAATCTTCAGTTGAAAAATGAATCAAACATTTCCACAGATCCATAATCCCTATAATCACCCATTCAAGAAAACCACATGAATTAAAAATAAACCTATCAAAGGTTTCCATCTAGGGGTGACTCTTGACTAAGTGAGCCACTAATGTGAGATTCAATAGAAAAGAAGCATTTAAAAATTCTAGGGGGAAATTGCAGTCTTAATAATTTCATCATCTCATGACAGAATTTTAGGGCTAATTTCAATTTTGGGAAGCTGGGCAAAAGGCTAGGGTTGATGAAGGGGGATAATGGTCAGAACTATGAATCCAGAGCAGTCAGGATGAATCCTCCCTCCCACCCCAAGAGAGGGGGGACCAGAGGGGCATCTATGCAGCCTACAACATTATCGAAGGAAGCCACATGATCAAAATACGTCTAGCCTTAGAAGTAGACAAACATAAGAGTTCAATCAAAATAATTTCATCAAAAACTCATATTAGTGCTTGCTCCCCAATAAGCCTAACATCTCAATCGTTCCAAGTCTAATCACACAACCACCCATAAACTAGAATCTTCTCAAACCCTGAGTGTATACTTGTACTCCATCAATCCAAGATTAGACCATTTAGGATCATAATCATCTACGTCATCGGGATTCATACCAAAAAACAGTTAGGCCAAGTATCCTACCAATCCTTCCCTTTGAAATCCAAACCTGAATACTGAAATGCCTAAAGTGCTTTTCATCATGGAAGCCTAAAGAATCCCTATGCCTATACCACATACTCGATAGTACCTATAATGCACCAATATCATAATTTAAATCATCTACCCATGATTTTGTCTCTAAAGGAACTAACAATCCCAGGCTAACACCTCTATTATATTACTATCATATACCATATCTCATCCCAAGCATAGTACCTGAATAACCAATATCTTGAGTCATATCTCAAGGGAATTAGGCCCTCCCACCTAGATCAATAACCACATCTCACATAGGTAAAAGCTCATAGGGAAACATCTATTTTTTCCCATTTGAAATATCTTAATACAACTAATGTGCTAACACCCACTCTAAATTTCTCAAATATACGCATATCAGGCATTACATGCAAATCAACATCCTACTAGGGAACTGATCCTAAACTAAGGTTATACTGTCATCTCCAATCCTCACCTCATCCCAATTTTCAATATCATCCAAGATATCTCAATCAATCTTGAAACTATAGGCTTCTTCCCAACCTGAACCTACGATTAGTGAATTATTCTCAGGTTCCCAAGCATCATGGCCACCCAAGAAGTGTTTGAGTTCAAAAAAGTAGAGAAACACCAACGGGGTACTATGCATAACCAAAAAATATAGTGTATGGGTAGATGATATGCTCAGTTGAATAAATAAATAAATTGTGGAAGCATAAATAAATACCCATCATTGATCCTTGGGCTATAACGTTACACTAAGTATTGGTTATACCTGCTTTGGTTAGTGTTAAAGTTTTTTTTAGCATGTCACATGATCATTCCCACTAGTACGAAGCCCAATAGAAATGTATTATAAGGTGAAATAATCAATTTAATGGAGGTAATTCTAGTAAATCTAATTGTATCAAGCCCATGCCTAATTCCAAGGAGTGTGTTCTAGAAAATCTTATAGTATCGAGCATATAACAGATTCCTAGGGGGATAGGCATAGGAAATCCAGTAGTATCATCAATAGAATCGATTCCTTGGGGGATGACCCTAGGTAATCATATTGACCCAAAGATGGAATCCCAATATCCTGGGAATTATATATAAACCAAAATATTTAATATAAGGGGATTTCCCAACACATTCATATTGTATTAGGATCAACATCCAGAGCCTAGGAGAACATCCCAAGCATCCTATTTTGACCATATAGGTGAATCCTAGGTAAACTCTTGGGTATTACGCTTAAAGCCTTGAGGGTAGTGTGTCCCTCCCATAATATCTCATATAACACATTATATACAAGTTGTCAATCTTCTCAAACTCATCTAAAAAAACAAGGGTTTCCCTCTTAAGCGCATGACCTATCATTATCGCTAATTCCATATCATCATCGCTAATGCCATATCTGGATTACACACAATTGATTTGGGTTTAAAAGTGACACCTACAATCATCTATAATCCTTATTGCATGCACCCTCACAAGGTTCAAAATCACCGAGGCACCCTCATGGGTTCCCTAGGTTACATTATAGCACAAACACCCTATGTGGATTCCTTTATCAAATTCACACATATCATTTCAACACCCACCACTGGGAATCACGTCCCTCAAAATAGTCATAAACATCTCACGAACTCACTATACTCATATGAAAAGCCTCACTTGCAAAGATCTAAATAGATGGAAAACTTCCTATATAACTTTCCAAGTCACACTATGTTGGTCCACTCACCAAACATATCATCAATTTATCTAAATTATACCCACCAAGGTATCTAAACCTCATTAGGGGAGGAACACCTTCCCACACTCATCTCTAATAGCATGAAGGTTTTAATCCATATTAAGGATCTTTCATGGAATACTAGGTATAATATCTATATCTCATCACATCCCTCCACTTAAAGGTCACCAAGGAACCTAGAATAAGGTCCACTGCACTTATATAATTCACTTTATTTTATATACACCCTGTATGGGGTTCATGTTTCTCAAGGCATAAAATTATACTTATACTCTTATAAATCTTCAGTCGAGATATATAGTCGGTTCACAATGGTCCATCATGGACCTTGGAACTTTCCACATTTAATTAAAATGAATTCAATTATAATTAAACTAATTAATTAATTTATAAAGGTTAATCTCTTGAGGTGGTGAAACTACACACATCACATTTCACATAAATCCTGTATAAACCAAAGGGTTATGCCCAAGAAACCACTGACCTTAATTGAAGTTATTTCCTTTAAAGAAGCATGACCACCTTCTAAGCTTGTATAAGATCTAGCATCAACTGAGGCTCCTAACCTGGCCCCAAAATTACAAATAATCAATTATAACATTTTATAATTAATTATCTTATCCAATTAAATTAATTATATTGATTATAATTAATTTCATAATTTAAAACAAAAAGACAAAAATGGTTAATCAGTCACTAGGATGCCTCAATGCACCGAAACCATGAACAAACACACATGGAGGTTCCATGGAATACACCCGATACTGTCATGGGAAAATCCAAAAAATGGTATCTATTTAATAGGTGATTTCCGTAAATTTAGCTGAAAACCATAAATAAAATCATCAGGTGACGTACCTTTGATGACACAACATGAAATAACATACAGTCTTTATCTCAAGACATCCTCTATCTACACCAGGAAAAATCCCCATCATGTGGGAAAATTTCCACCATCCTTTGGTGGAAATTTCCAATAAACTCCAACATAAATCTTCTAAAATTATATACTATGGATGGAAACCAAAACAAAAGGAAAGGGATGGAATAACTCACTCGAAATCATCGTCGAATAATTCCAAAAATCAATCCCCTCTCAAGGTGGATCAAAGGAGGGACAGTGAGGTATAACCATCAAGAACTGGCCTTCTCCTAATATCCAAAACCCTTTAAACCCAAATCACCCTGATTTCAAATAAACGGGACTACCCCCATGTAAAAAAGAAAATTCGGATCCATTCATGGCATGAACAGGGGGTTCATGGAATGATTTAACTTTCACCTGAGTAGTTTTCATGAAGGAGTAACTGTAACAATCTTCGCATAAAGTGTAGGTGCTGGCTCATGCGAATCCCACTCATGGAAGGTCTCAGTTCATCCAATTCACTGATTGGAGGAGGAACGCGTAACGGAGGGGGTGGAGGAGGAGAAGAACGCGCGAAGAAGGGGATGGGAGGGATTGCACGAGGGAGGGGTGAACTGAGTGTAGAATTCGAAGAGGATCAGACGAGGGATAATTCACCAGTTACCGACAAGGGAGAAAGGTTTCGTGGGTGGGAGATGAGTCCCGACGAGGGAGAGATGCGGGTGGGAGATGAGTCCCGACACAGGAGAGATGCGGGTGGGAGATGAGACGTGATAGAGTTAAACTAATTGAATAACTATTTCCATGGACTCAGTTTAGCCGTAGGTTTAACTATTCTAATGCCATGGTTTTCAAATTACCGTGGTTATATTTTAATCTATAGCCATGGACCAATTAAACCATGGCTATAGGTCCGTGGCTATAGATCATTTTTCTAGTAGTGTGCTGATAAACATGATTCTTTATCAATGCTAAAAAATCATTGATAAAGACCTAATTTTAATAATAAAATTAATATAATTAAAAAAATTAAATGTATATAATTATAATTTTTTTAAAGGTGATGCCTTGGTCAAAAACAACCAAAGCCTTAAATTTATTAAAAAGGAAGAAAGATTACAAGAGTCTAAAAGATGGGATCATAGAAATATTTTTCATGTAAGGAGTGGAGAGCAATGGGGAGTTCTTAGAACCAAGTAATTTTCTGATTGATTCCCATGTTGTCAAGACCATCTACAACCGCGTTTGCTTCTCGGTAAACATGTGTGATGATATAGTTAAGATCGCTAAGCGAGCGGGGTCAATCCATCCAGCGGGTGGTAATTGGCCAAGCAAGGTGGATTACACCATTCCAAATTGCTTGGACAATGGTCATCGAGTCACTTTAGATCCAAAGGTTATTCCAACCAAAGGATTTGGCAAAGGTAATGGCATGAATCAAGCCCAGCATCTCAGCTTCGAGGGAGGTGGCAATGCCACATTTACCCATGAAACAGCCAAGGATCTGGCCGTGGTGATTTCTAAAGACATCACCACATCCTGCAGGTCCTGGATTTCCTTTGGAGGTGCCGTCGATATTGATATTAATCCATCCAGGTAGGGGGGCTCACCAGAACACCTCCAGAGTACGATGCAACTGATAGAAATTGCCTTTAATCCCAAGACGCCTCAGGATCACAAAGTCATGGAAGATGTTTTGGCATCTTCCTTTTTGAATTGAGGAATCTTATTGTATAGCAATGAGGATCCACATTCGGCCTGCATTTTGATTGAATGAATAATCGTGATGAATAATAGCATTTTGATCATACCAAATAACATGATGAAGCTCAGCAACCGCAACATGAAAGAGGTTCCTGATTTGTTGAGAGACTTCCATTTCTGCACATTTTTTAAGTTGATCTTTGACAGAATTAAGCTTCAACCATCTGTAGTAAAAAATGTCAAGAATATAGTTCTAGAGAGTAGAAGAAGTAGCATAAGAGAGAAAAAGGAGGTTAGTATCTTCCTTGTGCTGATTACAGATTTTTCATTTGGAACAGAGTTGGATGCCAAAAGATTGGAGGCAAAGTTCAGTAGGCACTCTGTTGTGCGAAAGACGCCATATAAGGTTGAATCGCGATGGATTTATCCAAGGTTTGTTGAAGTGTTTAAACCAAATATATTCGTTTTCTAAGTTATAAAAAAGTTTTTGTAGAAATGCTTTGAGTTGAGCATACCATTATGAGAAGGTTCCCAGATTAAGAGGTCATTGGTGGTAGAGAAATAGTAGTTATCAATAACGTTTAAAATAGTGTCAGGAAGGTGATCTTGTTGAGAGTTCAAAATGTCTTTGATAGAGCTGTTGGTAGTATCAGGGGTTTGATTAGGAAGAAACATGGATATTAAAGGCACGCCAGTCCAGTTATCCAACCAAAATTTCATGGAGGAGTCTCTAGAGACCATCCATTTAGAGTTATGCATAACCTTATTGAAGGAGTTTTTGATGGAGGGCCAGATAGATGAGTTAATGAAGTTCGAGTTTCCCATTTTAAGTTTTTATAGAAACCTATTTTTAAGAAAGGAAATTTCTTTAGAGGTATTGTGAAAAATATTCCTAGTGAGTCTTGGTTGAAGGGCTTCATTGAAGTGTTTGATATTTTTTATACCAATACCACCATTTTAAATGGGTTTGCAACAAGTTGACCAGGGCACAGTCACAAGTTTCCTTTCAAGAGTGCTATCTGTCCAGATAAAGTTCTTTATGGCTGTGTTCATTTTTTTAATGAGTCCAATTGGACATTTATAGACCATCATTGAATAAACCATCTTAGAGACAATAGTGGATTTAACAAGGAAAGTTCTACCGGCCATAGAGAGATACTTACCTTTCCAAGAAGAAAGTTGATTAAGAACTTGATCAACTATAGTCATAAAGTGACAAGATTTGGGTCTACCCCAAAAAAATGGGAACACCAAGATAGGTGAATGGAATCATGCCTTCCTTTGGACCCAAGTCACTGAGAATGTTACATTTTCTGCCGGAGGGGAAAATCTTTCCAAAGAAGATGCAAGATTTGTTCCAGCTAATGGTTTGACCAGAAACCTCTTCATAGTGTGAGAGTGCGTTTTTTTAGGTTAAGAATGTTTCTTTTATCCCTTGAAGGAAAAGGACGATGTCATCAGCGTAAAAAAGATGAGTGGGAGAGTTCACATTTCTGGAGACATGAATGGGTTTTATTTTGTTCTGGCTTGCCAGCCTGTTGATTAGACTACTGAGGTAGTCTTCTACTATCGAGAAGAGAATGGAAGAAAGGGGGTCACCTTACCGGACACCTTTAGTGGATTTAAAATAACCTTTAGGTGAGCCATTGACCAGGATGGAGATAGACACCAAGTTAAAGAGAGTTCTGATTGCAGATATAAAAGAGGTGCTAAAACCATAACCATGGAGGACTTTGAAAATAAAGCTCCAGTCCATGGTGTCAAAAGCTTTTTTGATGTCAAGATTAATCTCTATGTTGCCTCCCCTATTGGTTTTATTCAAATTATTCAGTTTAACTTTATAATTATAATTATAAATAAATATATTTAAAAATATTTGTATATAATTATAAATATATTTATAAAATTATATATATTTATATATTTATATATAATTATATATATATATATATTTATTAATATATAAATCTATATAATTATAAACATAATACATATATTTATTATTTAAATATATTTATTATAATTTTATAATTATAATTATAAATAAATATAATTTAAAATATTTTTATATAATTATAAATATTTTATATAATTATATATATTTATATAATTATATATATTTATATAATTATATATATTTATTAATATATAAATACATATTATTATAAATATAATAAATATAATTATTATTTAAATATAATTATTATAATTATTATAATTATATATATATATATATATAATTATAATTATAAATAAATATATTTAAATATATTTGTATATAATTATAAATATATTTACATAATTATATATATATATATATATATATAATTATATATATTTATAAAATCACACACACACACAAGGCCTCGTTCATCCCACGTTCGCTGCGGGTCCTCAAGGCCTCGTCTTCACTCTCCGACTTCAAACTGGCTGTGTCACATTCAACTTGATTCGGATGGGTCTGCAACATTTTCACTTCATCCTCTCATCCTTCGACGATGGCTTCGTTCCCCTCACCGCGGTTCCCCGACAGAGTTCGAAGCTTTCGTTTCTCGACCTTTGGGTCTTGCGGGTGGTGGATTATTCCTCCTTGCGTGGACTGGTACTCATCCCTACCTTCTGATCTGTCTTCAAATCTGAGACCCTGTGGTTTTCATGTTTCTCTACGCGGTGGTGAAGGACTCTGAGCTTTGCTTGGGCTCCTTCGAGCGACGACTTCTGATGGATTGGAGGTAGGATTTGGATTTCAATTTTGGGGGTTGTCGAATTCCTTTTTCTTGTCGAGGTTATTTGAGGTTCTTTGAGGTCTAGTGTCTTTGGGGATTAGGATCATTAAATAACAACTTAAAACATGAAACAAAACATCTTATTAAAAACATTCTTTACATGACCACTACATTCCCTCGTACTTAGCATTGCATAGGATAACCTGAGGACATGCATAAGAAAAGGGTAATCTATAAGACCCAGTAAGGGAATAAACAGAAGTAACATGAGGAATACAATACATGTTAGACAATAGGCATATCAATGGATCACAATATAAACATGAACATAAAGGCATGATAAAGTATGATAATCATAACATGGAAATGTGGAAACAACACTTAACATGGAATTAGCATGAGCCAAGGCTCATTGCACATAGAGCATGAGTAAACCCTCATTGCACATGAAGAAAGAGTAAAACCTCCTTGAACTTGAATTAGTATGCGTCAACACCCATTGCACATGATGTATCATGATACTATACTTTACCCAATGTATTGGAGCACTATCAGGGCACACCATTCTTAAACATTTTATTTAATGCATAAGTGTTCCACACAGATCATATAACATGGAATCAATAAACATCATAAGTTATTCCATGATTTAAGTAATGTGTAATAAATAAATGAAATTAACATTCAATATGTATATGTTAATAAAAGTGAATACCCTTGATAGAGACATGGGTATGGTATTCCCTACACAATGATCTTGGCTTGGAAAAACGCGGTACAATTTCAGCAGCATAACGTCGTGACATAAGGATTCATGAAAATGGTTGATGAGAGAGAAAATGGTGTCTCATCATATGTACATTAAATAAAAAATAATGGGGTCATATAGATACATGTCCCAACAAACTTAATGGAATTTAGATGCATAATACAAAAGAATTACTTGGATGTAAAAGAGGAGAGAGAGAAATCCCTCACGGAATTTCGGCATGGTAACTGGTGTACATGGGAGGCATTAATGAGAGAGAAAGGGATATAACATAATATAAACATAAAGAGGAAAGTATGGGGAATGTGATAAATCATACCCAATATTTTTAATTTAAAAAAAGGGCATAACAACTTAAAGAAAATTGGACAAAAATGAGAAAGGAAGAAATCCCTTACTTGGAAGTGCGATCCCAAAGGCTTGGGAGAGGCTCGTGAGAGGCTTATTAGGAGGTTGGGGATCCTTTTGAGGATTCTAGAGAGAGGAGGTCAGGGGTTGGTCAAACTCCAAAGGATTTGAGTTAAGAGTAAGTGAGATCTTGGGTGGGTTTATATAGGAAAGGAGAGATAATTCTTTATTATTTAGGTTTGAGACACCTCACATTAAACTAATCAAAACCACAAACCAACCCATGGTTTTTGCCCATGGTTTTTTACAAAGGGGAGTGGAAAAAAATATTTTATAAGTCCAATGGCCTAAATTCTTAAAATAATAGGGTTTCTTATGTGGAGGTGAGTCACACTCTCAAGGAAAATAATTTAAAAAGACAAAATGTTTTATAAGTCTTGGAGGGTCCACTAAAGCTTTGTAAAATAAATCAAACAAACCCAAAATAACATTATTTTAATGGTAAAATATATATTGTCATAACATAATGTTTATATTATTTTATTACATCACTTCTGGGTCATTATGATGTCATAAAACACATTATACATTTAAACGGTATTTAATTTTTACCCAAAAATTTGAATGTCTCAGAAAATTATGAAAAATTCACTATTGGATAATTTTTATGTCCTGATTCCAAAAATAATATTCATTTTATCTAAATAATTTTATAAATATGTGAATTTTTTACTTTTAAAATAAAAACTGACATTTACCGAAAATTCATGAGTTTTGACAAAAACAGTTTTCAAACCTTAATAAAAATTACAATTGCATTCATAAAATTATATGATCATTTATATTTAATAAAAATTAATTTAATAATAATAATATTTTATCAAAATATTATTTAATTCAAAAATCTATTAATTTATCAAAATAGATTTCATAGTTGAATATTAACTAAAAATACTATTTGTGCTTTAAAAACTATTTACAAAGTAACTACAATAAAATGAATGCACATTCTTTATAAAAAAATAATGTACATAGTCATAGTGATTGGGTATTGTTACATAACCCCTTATAACACCCACATAAGAATGAAGGGTAAGGTGTGCGATGGTGAAAGACTCTTGGGGTGACTCGGATAACATCGCTCGGGTGGTAATCTCTATTAACTTTCACTTCTCCCATAGTCGGTTCCGCTCAAGCTTAATGTGTTTAAGCTCGGCTTGGGCTTGGTCAAGAGCGAATCCCAATGATGCCACCTCCTTTATGAGCTCCAACAAATGGGCTTCATATGGGGAAATTCTACTGGATAAGGCCATTTCTTCCTTTGTATGAGTAAATTGGATTTTTTAGAGCCCTATATTTATACTAATCATGTGATCACCGTTCAACAGCTATATTAGAAATGATAAAAATTCATAACAATATTTTAAAATCTAGAAACATAAAACCAATGAAGTTCACATTTTATATAACAATAATAGGATATTTAATTATATCATTTGGAATTTCTATTAATGAATGTTTGGGTCGTTACACTTTCACTTTGATGCGGGCATTTTATGTCATGTTTGACTTGATTGTTTCTTTCCTTGTATGGTTTTTAATTTTTTAATAAATTTTGGAGTCATGAGTTTAGTTTCCAAACCCATGGCTGATATGTCTGAGTAAATTGAAAAATTATTACAAAATTCATTTAAATAGATTAATTATATAAATTTAAAACATATTCTAAATGTTTAAACCTAATAAACAAAAATAAATAAATAATATTCTTAAATATTACAAACATATTAAAAATATTACATGTATAGTAAATAAATATATGTATAAATAAATATTACAAAATGATTTTTTATATTTTTTACATTATTATTGAATATATAATAATAAATGAATTAATAAAATTAAATAAATTGAAAAAATATTAAAAACTGAATTCGTAACATTTATGTGAATTACAAACACTTAAAAAATGAAGAAAAATGAATAAATGGATGATATTAATTATATAAATAATAAAATTATTAAAAATGAATTATATTAACTATAAAAATATTAATAATTAAATTAAATTGAATTAAATCAAATCAATTCAAATTAAACACACACACATATATTCATTAACATAAATTTATATTAAAAATGAATAAATATAGAAAATACTAAAACCAAAGAGATATTAAAAAAGAATAAATAATATTAAATCAATAAACAGAATTGTGCACACACATACATTTCCACATGACATACATACATATATACACATACTCATCCAAACGCAGACACACATGCACACATACACATATATACATATAGTTATACATGTATATATATTTTAAATTATTTAATATCAATATAAATATATATTTAAATGAATATATTCATTTATATATTATATAATTATTTAAATAAAATATTAAAATATTATATTTATATTCAAAATAATAATTTAATTATAAAAAAATGAATAAATATAAATAAATATTAAAAACGAATAAATTTTAAAAAATACTAATAAAATAAAAATTCAAAAAATAAATATCAATATATATATATATATGAATATATTTAATATTAATATATATATATCAATATTTTATATATTCATATATATGAATATACACACACACACACATATATATGAATATATTAAATATTATTATATGCCAATATTTAATATTTATCAATATATATTTTTATATAATAAATAAGAATATAATTATAAAAAATAAATAAAAATAAATAAATATTAAAAATGAATATATATAAATATTAATATTTAATGTATTCATATATATCAATATTTTTTTTATATGAAATAAGAATTTAATTATAAAAAATTTATTAAGTCAGCTGGCCCTCAACCTGAAGGGACAACTATTTATACTGCCCAACAAGGAAGGCCCATTAAAGAGAGGGTGGGCCAAGGCTTGCAAAAAACATAGGGTGGCCCAAGGCCCATACATGCCTGTGTGTGTAGGCATGAGCCCATATAGGTGCGTGTGGATCATGTATGCGGGTGATCATCCCAACAGCATGCTTCTGGTGTTGGGATGCGGCAGAATCATATATAAACAAGTGGCCTATTGTACACAATTTTGATGTGGTAATCACATGAATGATCAGTACCTTTATTAGTGCTAGAAATGTGCTGATAAAGATTACCCTTTATCAGCGTTACAAATAAATCATCGATAAAGGCACCCTTTATCAATGCTAAAAAAGCGATGATAAAAGCTAGAATTGAATAAACTCAAAACTGTAGCAGTGTTTGTTGTTTATTTTCTATGAATACAATTAAGATGGGTATCTCTAAATTAATTCTGATTCTCATTAAGATAAAAGGGAATGAATTTATTGATTGATTAATTAATTAATGCAAGTTCATTTATCTTAATAATAAAGAATGAATAAGAAATAAATATTGGCCAGTTACTTTTGCACATTTTTTACATGTTTGATCAATCACGAGCTTAACCAATACCTATTTATGTGTTTAAATTTATTTAATTTAATTTATTACATGAGTTTTCAATTATTAAATATTAAATTAAATTGATGGTCTGTGATTCATCCCTCCCTCCATTATTATGCAGGATCTACGCGTCCAAGGTTATTTATGCAATCCCCTTTAACCAATCCTTTGGTTCCCCTCACCTGCGTGTGAGATAAAAATAATTGTAATTAATGGAGTATCCCAAGACATGTGTAGGTAGTTCAAGATGGAACTATAATGATGCCAACTCATGTGACACATAGGTGGACATGAAGAATGTTATAACTCATGTCAAGATTGAAAATATGAGTTATTCCTCAAGGTCATATGTTAATTTATTATCCACTAAATAAATCAACCATTAGATAATCTCATGATTAGGTAATTTATTATTTATTTATTTCTTCATATGCATTATTTATTTTATGGATACAAGACCACTATTATATAAATACATAAATTAATGTTCAAATATGGAATATAAATAAATGAATTATGCATAAATGTTTTATCCAACATGGTTATTTAATTAAGTAAAATCCACTTAATATTAACAAATCATATAAAGGATAAAGAAAGATAAAATTTATGCATAGTAAATTTAAACCCCTCAACTTAATATTACGTTAGACTTGGACTTCCATTACTTGATTGAGAATGAAACCATAGAGCTAAGTGTTTGCATGACCAAAGTCTGGACACTTTCTTTTATCAGGGAGTTCCCATGAGAGTTTTGGGTTGACTTAACCAACCTTGTATTTAATTTAATGTCCAAATTCTATTTAATACATATTTGGATGCAAGTTTTGAGGAAATCCAAGTCATTATTTTAGGATTAGGGAGTCCACTCAACGGACTAAGAAACTGCAAGCTCGTAGTTGGCAAGACCACATACATAAATAACTTCTTATAATTTTCATAGCCAAATTATGGATCATAAAGAAGGAAAATATGGATCCTTTCCACTACAATTTCCTAGAAACTAGACAATCTAAGTTCAATGGTGAGGGGCATTGGGACTTGATAAAATAGTGAGTGACTTAATAAAATTAATTCCATTATGTCTCATATAAATTGTAATCAAGAAAAGTTCTAATCATCCGCTCTTTTAAATTGTAGAATAAAATGGAAATTTCATCATCCAAACTATCCCTATAATCTATATTGGAGAAATACCATATTCTCATTATTAGTACTTCTAGGAGTGTTTCATATACCTTTGGGTTGTGCTACGCCACAAATAGAAATCTTACATATCCTTAATGCATGATCTTCCTGCGATGAAGGCAAGTGATGAAGAGTTCATTTTCTATAAAAACCAGATGAACGATGTGGATGAAATTAAATGTTTGATGTTATAATCTATTTTTAGTGAAATCATGAAGTTTCATGAAAACATGGATGCTTATATCATGTTCAAGAATCTCTGTGGCCTATATTATGAGAGAGAAAGATAGGAGTGGTTTGAGATCTCCAAGGATCTTTTTTAGAGTAATCTTGGATATGGTTCACCATATGGGCCTCATATAGTCAAGATAATTGGATATTTTGAGCACTTATAGGTTTTAGGGTATAAAATCCTTGAACAACAAGGAACCGATCTCATTCTCACATCACTTCCTTAGAGATTCTCAAGATTTGTTGTAAATTTTAATATAAAAAACATTGAGAAGTATCTTCCAGACCTGATTAATCTTCTTTTCCAAGTAAATTAGGAGACAAAGCACACAAATATTTCCATCCTTATGGTGAAAAAATGGAAATTCCAAGTGAATAGAACAAAGGATAAGGATTATTTGCAACACCCTTTCAATAAGAGTAAGATCAAGGGGTAAGCAAGAGAAAAAGATACTGTTTGTTTCGCATGTGGAAAAAAGGGCCACTGAAAAAAAACTACACCCAGACATAGAAGAAAGGAGAATATTTAGGTGCACTTGTTATCGAGTGAAATTTATCTATTTCTATAAATTTAGTATTATATATAACTTGTGGTGATCATATATGTATTCAAATATAAGAACTAAGTAGATTCAAAAAGATAGTCTGAGAGGATGTGGATCTATGAGTAGCCAATAAAGCTAAACTTATTATTATATCTATCAGTGACTACCACCTCACATTGCCAAATGGAATGATGTTGGTTTTAAAATGGTTTTTATTATTGATCATCCATTACCAAAAACATTATTTTTATATCCTAATTAGATATGTATGGATTTATTTTCAAATTTGGGAATAAATGTTGATTTTTTTATAAGGATAACATTTTTTTTGGTAAGGAACATTTAAATAACGGTGTTTATGTGTTGGATTACAAAAACCAAGTAATATAAATCGATAAAAAAAATCAATTCACATGACTCATACAACACCCAACTTTGGCATCATTGGGTAGGTCATGTAAATGAAAACTATTTGACTAAATTTCACAAAAATGGATATTTAGATTCTTTTTGAACTAAATCCATTTGTTATATTTCATGCATGTTTACAAGTCAAAATGGCCAAATCCCAATTTAGTAGAAAAGGTGAAAGGGATAAAGAGATTATTGAATTAGTTTATACCGATGTGTGTGGGCCATTTCCTATTGAATCATGGGGTGGGTACTAATGCTTCATAAATTTTACTAATGATTTTAGTAGATATGGATATGTCTACTTGATAAGGTATAAGTCATATTATTTTAATAAATTCGAAGTGTACAAGAATGAATTTGAGAACCATCTTGGTAAAAAAATTACGAAACTATGCTCAGACCATGGTAGAGAATATCTTAATCAAGACTTCATTGATTACTTGCGAGAGTTTGAGATCTTATTCCAACTCACTCCTCCTTATAAACCTCAGTGGAATGGTGTAAGAGAAAGTAGAGACCAAAATTTGTTAGAAATGGTGATATCAATGATGATTCATGTGAGCCTTCCATAATCCTTTTTGGGTATCACATTATAAACAACAATATACATACTAAACTGAGTGCCAACTAAAGTGGAAGATGATATACCATACCAATTATGGAATGGAAATAATCCCATGTTATTGTAATTACATGTGTGGGGATGTAAAGCATTTTTTATGCCTCTTCAGTTAACAAACTTGAACCCCAAGGCACAAAGTGTACCTTTATAGGATACCCCAAGGAAACAAAGGGATACTACCTATAAAATTCTTCAGATAAAAAGGCAGTGGTTAACAGGCATCCCACATTCCTTGAGAATTATCATATCTACAAAATATATAGTGGGAGTGAGATATAATTTGATGAAGTTTGAGCTCAAGATATAGAAGAGTTGATAAAGGAACAAATTCCATAAAGTACCATGTAAAAAGATTTTCCATAGACACAATTATTGAATATGAGTATAAGAGATCTTAGAGAACCATAAATCTATGGTTTTATAGTCACTAAGGATGGTGACTCATTATTAGTTGATAATGATGATCCTATAACATACAAGGAAGCATTAAATATAAAATATGTTACCAAGTGGAAAAAATCCATGAATTCTAAAATGGATTCCATGTACCAAAACCAAGTTTGGATTTTGATAGATACTCTATTGGATGTAAATCTAATTTTTTTAAATGGGTATTCAAAATAAAAATGGGCATGGATGGACAAGTCAGTACCTATAAGTCATGACTGGTTATAGAAGGGTTTAAACAATATTAAGGAATTGACTATGATGGAACCTTTTCACTAATTGAAATACTAAAATCCATATGAACTCTAATTTCCATTACGGCCTTCCATGACTATGAGATTTATAAAATGGATGAAAAAATATGATTTCTTAATG
The DNA here is from genome assembly GCA_963277665.1 of Viscum album. Taxonomy (NCBI): domain Eukaryota; kingdom Viridiplantae; phylum Streptophyta; class Magnoliopsida; order Santalales; family Viscaceae; genus Viscum; species Viscum album. The sequence continues at coordinate 1,029,697,144 of OY728147.1, forward strand.
GGAACCTTTAAGAAGATGTCAGTATGACACAACCTGAATGGTTTTTGACACCAAAGGATGTCAACAAGATATAAAAATTGAAAAAAAATCTATTTATGGATTAAAGTAAGTATCTAGGTCATGGAACATTCGATTTAATGAAGCCATAATAAAATTTGGTTTCATAAATAATGAATGTGAGCCTTTTGTTTATAAATTATTTAGTGGTAGTACTGTAATTTTATTAATAGTATATGTCGATGACATATTACTCATTGGAAACAAGATACTAGTCTTACAATTTGTTAAGGACTAGTTGGATAAATGATTCTCTATGAAATAATTAGGTAAAGAAGCATATATTCTTAGGATCAAGATTTATCATGATAGATCTAAGAGGCTACTCGACCTAAGTCAAAGTACATATATCAGCAAGATACTAGAGAGGTTCAGTATGGAACAATCCAAGAGGGGATTATTTCCAGTGTCACATAACATTCATCTTTCTAAGAAAATGTGTCCTCAGACACACGATAGAAGAAAAAAAATGTCAAGGATTCCATATGTGTTGGTGATTGGGTCAATATTGTATGCTATGATATATATTAATCTATATTTCTATTACACATTAAGTATAGTAGGAAAATATCAATTAGACCTAAGTGACTACCATTGGATGAAATACAATACTATCCTTAAGTATCTGAGGTACACTAATGATATGTTCATGTTCTATGAAGAAGATGAGGAAATAGTCATAATAGGATATGCAGATTCTAGTTTCCAAACAAATAAAGATGATATAAAATCACAAACAGGATACATCTTCACTTTTAATGGAGGTGTTGTAAGTTAGAAGAGGTCAAAGAAGGTTGTGGTCACAGATTCTATAGTAGATTTCGAGTATATTTCAGATTCTGAGGCAACTAAAGAAGTGGTATGGATATATAACTTCATCTAAGAGCTTTATGCAATACCTAATAGTAAAGATCCTATCACACTTTATTGGGATAATATTGCAGTGGTGACTCTCACAAAGGAGTTAAGGTCATATCAACAAATGAAGCACATACTTAAGAAGTATTATCTCTTGAGGTATTTTTCTCAAAGAGGTGAGGTTTTAGTGATTAGTATTTCCATAGAATACAACATGGTGGACCCCTTGACTAAATCCTTGACTCTGAAGAAACATGATTATCATGTGAGGTCTATTTGACTTAAAGTTGTAGGCAGTTGGATTTAGTCCATGTGAGAGTTTGTTGGAGTTGGTGTCCTAGGACCAAATATTTATACTTTGATTACATGTATATTTGATGATTTGAATATTAATAAAATATCTTGTTACATATTTTTCATTGTTCTGTATGACTTTAATGTAATAGTTTCCAAGAGTATATGTCATATTAGTAAGTTCATAATAGTTCCCCGCTATGATAAGAACCTTGAAATGCTATGATAATATTATTAAATATAGTTATACATTCAGATAAAATTATATGGTGGTACACATATAATGTGATTTTCAGTCATTTTAGTCACGTGTTTGGTACTCATGGTCGGTCAAGCCTTTGAATTTTTTTAGAAATCTCCTCCTTTTTCTTGTTTAACCTAAAATGGATTAAAAACATGTTTTTAATGAAAATATGACCTTTTAATGTAAAATAAGGAATATTATAAGGGAAAATGGGTTTTTAAGGCCCAAATATAATAAAAATATTATATCTTTAAATTCCTTAATTTTTGGGGTTTTAAATTAGCCATTACATGGGACTTAAATGGAAATTGAATTAGTGGTAAATTAAAAGGAAGGTTGACATGCGTATTTAGAAATACCTAAGAGTTATGTATCTTTAATTATAAAATGAGGATTATTTTCTCTTTTTCAATCTAATTGCTTCCTTTTTGAGTATAGGAAAACTATCATGACCCGTCCTAGAGGAATTTATGCCATGAATACCCCAAGCCCACCTCTGATAGGTCAGGGGTTGGTGATTAGTACCGAGTAGGCATATACCAAAAATAGGATTCATTTTCCTAAGTACCTGTAAACACTCACACATATCCAAGACCAAAATTCTGAAATGTAAAATAAAAAATAAAAAATGAATTCATACACTAATATACCAACTATAGAGTATGAAATTAGGAAAACTAGAAAGTAAATAGGGCCAGAATACAAGCCCACCAAAAGTAAAGTATGCCAAAGTAAATGAATGAGTTCCTAAAACTCATCTATAAGAAACCCTACCTGAAGGGTTAGTTTATAATAGCTATTTGAAGACGTAGGAGGACACCTCAACTGTTTGATCACTCAAAGCACCACTTGGTTCTAGTCTACCTTGGACTCCATTAAAGCATCGATTGTCTGTACAAGACACAACATGTGTGGGCAAAGCTTGTGCAGGGGTGAGTAAAACAATACTCATTAGGAAACCTCGTAACTAGAAAGGTAATACCACTAAGAAATAAATGAATTATTCCACAAAGTAAACACATGAATTATAGTCAAATATGGTCAACTCACACAGGTATAAATCTAAAACATAAAGAGAAGGATTTCTAGTTGTAGTCCATAGATCTCCCAGTTTCCATGAAACTAGAAGTGTCGATGGTGCACAAAGTGTCTATGGTACATGGATCATAAATGGTGTATGAAGAATTAGTGACACACATAGCGTCAATGGTGCACAGAGCGTCGGTGGTGCCTAGAGTGGTAGTGGCGCCCGAGGCGTCGATGGCACACGGAGCGTCGATGGCACACAAAGCATCAATGGCACACAAAGCGTTGATGAAACACGTAGTATAGATAGTGCACGAATCATTGATGGAACACAAAGTGTTGATGGAATACAAAGTTTCAATGGTTTATACATCCTCCAAGTCATATAGTCACCAATATCAAATAGTCACAGTCAGCCATAGGATTCTGCTCGTAGAACACTTGTCCTGAGAGAACCTACTCCTCAATCCATAATGTTATATTCAAACTTCCACAAAAAATCAACTAGATTATCTCAAAAGGACCATCTCATCACAACAGTCCCAACACTACAAACAGCTCATCAAACGGACACACAGTTTGAAAGATATGACCAATTTAGTAAAAAGGGTCTGGTATGGTCTGAGTCCGACCCGACCCGGTCAGTCTGGTCCTGCCCGTTGGGCTATTGGAGCAGCTTGGTTCTCTAGCTTGGCACGCATCACACAGGCTAACCTTGCTCAACCAGATGCGGCCCAACCTGGCCACATCCCTCTGGTCCACGTGGTCACCCGACTAATGGCTAGCCAGCTCCCCCGGTCAACATGGCACAATATTGTGTTTCATGCAGTCAGCCCACCTCGTCTTCCTGGTCCCACGACCCCGCCGCTATCACAAGTTCCATTAGACGTGGCTCCGATCCATGTATCATTGTCGTCGACCGCAGATTCCATCACTGTGGGCCCTACGTTGTAGAGGCCCAAAGCTTGATGTACGTGGACATTGCATTAATTTTGCAGAATACTTAATACATAACAAAAAAAGACACTCAAGGATCGTAATAGTTTAGTGTCTTTGGAAACTCAGAATATAATCTTCTAATCTTGTTGAAAGATCTTCAACATCTCCCATAAAGATCTTCCTTTTTTTTCTTACCTAAAACCTTTCTTTATATCCTGGGGAAAAGAAAACATATAAAGGGTGAGCTCAAATTCTCAGTAAGGGTAAGCATAGAGAAAATAAAACAAACCATATACATTTGAACTTCAAAACATGAACATAATATTTAAATATCAAAATCTTGAGAAATGACATAAAACATGGCAGTACATAAGTCATAGATCATAATGGATCATTAATCATGATAAAATAGCATGGGAATAAAGCATGTAATTGTGGAAACCATTAAGCACATGTTATGATTTCCATAGTAGCCAAGGCATTGCTGCCAAGACCATCTTAGTGGACAAAGTCCCTTACTGAACCGAGTTCACTCCTCGTTCCAGTCCTGTATCACTGAACCAGATTAACTTACCGTTCCAGCCATGTCTATCTCATGAGATATAAATCTTTACCTAATTCATTGGAGGGATATATAGGTACCACCCATCTCATAATGAAATCATTCTTACTTGTGACACAAAATAAACATAAATCATTCATAATAACCCAACGAATAAAATGGGTTTCATAAACATCATCCCATCATAACATAATCCATATAAAAGGAGTGGATATCATTTCATCATAAGAAAAGTCAAACCTTGTAAATTATAGAGACATTATACTTGAAACATAAACATACTAATTAATGTCATATTAGATGGAAAATAGTTTTGATAAAACACTTGAAATTAATTCTTGAGGAAAATATCCTTTCTTCTTCAAAATCATTTTCTTTTCACAAAATGCCACACAATTTTAAAAGAAAAGGATTTTATTGAAAATAGACATGAAAACATGTAGATTAAGCTTCATGAAAATTAGGAGTTATGTAACTGTAAAAATCCATTCATGCCGTATAAGTTAAAAAAAACATTCTTCTCGTACTTTTTCCAGAAAAGTAAAAAAGTACCTCGTATGGTAAACAAAAGAAAGATTCCTTACATACCTTGTAGTAAATGTAAAAAATGGATAAAAAGGAATTTAAACATACATGAAACCATTTTTAGAAAACAGGGACATGGATGATAAATATAACCCCAGTAAATACTTACGAATAAACAATATCAGATAAAAACCAGATTGGAAAAGTTATCCCTTACCTTAGGTCCGATATGCTTCGTACGTATCCGAACCTCCTCTTTCTCGAAGTGCCTGCTTTGAACTTCCTCTTAGGGTACTAGAGTTGGTATTTTAAGAAGAAAAATACCTCTATAAGGTTTCTAGGGAAGTGGGGAAGTGAAATGGTCAGAGGTTGGCCGAGCTTCAAGGCTCAAAATGGTGTGTGGAGGAGAGGGAGGAGGTGTCCTTTTATAAGGGAGGAGAGGGACACCTTTGGAATTATAATAAATATTAATTTATAATAAATTCCAACCCCACATAAAAAAATCCAAATGACTCAAATCCGAATATTAGATGAGATAGGGTTGTAATATAATCAACCAATAAAATTTAGACAAGCTGGGAATTTATTCTAAACATTATCAACATGATTTATCCTTATATAATCTATTTAATTTTATTTGTGGTAATAATATTCTAAATTTTAAATCATTATAAATAATTACTTATGTGTTGTTAATTGTCCATAATTTTATAATTTATTACATTTTAGACCATATAAATTTTAATTTATAATTTTTAAATATTTTTGTGATTTTTAAACGATTTTATAATATGTAATTTTTATAAAATAACAATAGTGTCAATTTTGACACTATTCATTTATTTGAATTTAAATAATATACACAGAATATAAGTTCAAAATAAAAGATTTAATAGATTCATAACATGTCATATTTATCTATAAAATTAGAGGATCACATTAAATAGTTCATTTAATATTTATTTTAATACTTTTAAAATCATTTATTTGATATTTCTCTTAATAAAACAATTACTACATCATTTTTGTATAATAATTTAATATACTTATTAGTTGTATAAAAATTAAAAATAAAATCCTATGATGAAGATAAATATAATAAATTTCATAATAATATTTTTACTAGAATTTATCATCTTAAAATCACAACATTTAAATTGTTATATTTATTAAATTATGAAGGTGACATCTTTGACATCATTTAAAATAAAATAATATAAATGTCCTAATCTGTTTTATAAGGCTCCAAATGGTCCATAAATCTACCCTTTGATGATTAGGGTATATATATACTCGACCAATAAGGTTTGGTCATGTTTTTGGTCCTCTTGATAGGTATTATTATTTTAATAAAAACTATATTATTGATTTTTCACTAAATAAACAATTTCTGCATCACTATTGTGTCACCATTAATGACAATTATTTAATCCCTAAAAATTCTAAATAAATTTACATGATTTAGGTAATTTTATTATATTTCTGGATACTATTCATATTTGAAGTTTCATGAATTTTATTACTAAATTAAAATTATTATACTTATAAGATTTTAGAGAGTGACATGTTGTCAATTTCTTTGGTTTTAATAATAATTAAATTATTTACATGGTCAAAAGTCCATAAAATGAATCGAATCTGACCCTTATGTGATATGGGTCGACCTTTAGTTATAAAATAGAATTTTGGCATGTGTTAGGGTAATTTTATAATCTTATTTTTACCCTTAACTACCCGATTTACCTTTAACTGCAGTAAATAAAAATTACCATAGTTACTATTCATAATATCAAAAAAATAAAAGTATCCTATTAACAAAATTTGGACCCACTTAATTCAAATATGGAATCCATTTTTCAAAATTCAAAACACAGCAGTTGCAGTAATTAATTTAAAATTAATCCCGTTGTTAAGAAAACGGGTTTGAAAAGTTAAAACTTTGCAAAAGATTGAAATGATTTTACCTATGAATTCAATGTAAAATCAATAATAATGACATACATTATATTAAATGGAAAAAATATATTCTATTTATACTTTAAAATCATTAAATATTATAATTTAACCATATAAATTATTATGATGAAAAAATTTGTTTTTAATTAAAATATAGCATGTTTTTACTATTCATTAAAATATGAATGTTATCAGAATAATATGAAAAATTTATCCAAAGTAAATTTTTATATTTTGATTCCAAATAAGAATTTTATTTTGTCAAATTCAACTTATAAACATTTCAAAAACTAGATTTAAAGTGGGTGCGCCATCAAAAGGCTACAAAACTGCATTTTTTGAAAAATACTTATTTTACCCGAAAAATTTATTTTGTTCTTATACCATGTTCAAGAAAATGTGTAAGATGAATAATAATATCATAAAATTCAAAATTTAGTTTATACTATTCATAACGGCTAGTTCATAATAATATTATAATAATATATTGTTGTTTAGTGAAACCCGGTATTGCATACAACACACGCTATTGAGGAAGGTCGCGATTGCATGTAATGCAAGACAAGTCAGGGTTGCGTGTAGTTTAAGACTCCTTTGTTGTTGCTTATAAAAAAATCCAACCATATTTCATTTATACATTGAATATATATATATACTCAATGTTGCGTAGAATAACTACTATCAAACAAACTTGAAATTGTGTGTAACACGATCCAAGATTAGCGTTGTGTATACTGGAAGCTAATACGGTGTTGCGTATAGTGCAAGATAATCTTGGTGTAGTGTACAACATAAGATATGAAAGAAATTAAAAATAATATATCTCATAAAATTTCGGGGTGTTACATACGTGGTCCAGCCGTGCCGCCAGTGCGGTTCGGCCACTGCTGCCTACTCCTGCGGTCACCACCGGGGTGACCACCATCCTCTACTACACCCAAACGTGGTCGCCACCGTGCGCCGCCACCGGTAGACCTGGTTCTGTGGGTCACCCCCATTTTTCCAGTGCTCCATTTTCCGAAATGGAGCCATATCTGCGATCCTTGGGTCTCGATCTTCACTACTTCGGGCTTGATTCAGCTTGCCATCACTTTGGGGGTTCGATCGTGCTCGAAACCACCCAACAACATTGAGTTGGGAACCGTAGGGTTACAATGGTTAAAAACTTATAGAATGGAGGAAGAAATGAACATAATAAAGGTTTAATGTCATTGACCAAGTGTTCTTGGCCAAAGATCTAAATATAAGGAATTTGGGTTAGAAACAGATTAAATCTAGTCCCGTTAACTTACAAAATATTGCCTCTCGCAACATACAATTGACCTATAGGATAATATATTCGTGGATTAGTTCATGGTCATCATAGAAACCAATAATGTAAAAAGAGTAAATAAGAAAGAGATCAACATCCTACCTCAAGGTTAGAACAGTCGTTGACGAAGAACGGGGTTCTATGTTGTCGTCGATCATCGATCCGCTGGCATTATTCATCTTTCATCAGAGAGGTTTCCATCTCCTTTCATCCAAGGAATTTATAAGGTTATGGCGATAATATTAGATTCCTAAAAATAGGACTTAATTAAAAGAAACCAACGCAACATCAAATAAAATATTTATATTAAAATATTTTAATGACGATTATGTCTAATTTCTAACTTTCACAGTCGACCTGTGTTGGTCAATGTTAGGCTTCATCTAAGGTAAATCCGCTGCTCTAAACTCAACGGTTCCCTCAGATTTCTACTCCATACACCCATTTAGATGTTATTCCCATTTAAATAAGAAACTACCAGTGCACTTTATTAAAAACTTAACATTTTTCACTGTATCATTATAGGAACACCGGGCCTCGGAATCTCATGCCGTCTCAGTGCTTGGTCTTGTAATTTTCCCAATTAATTTATAAAAATAAAACCATAGAAAATAAGAGTCATTACATGAACCAAATCCTTTTTTCTTGGAATCTGTAATTTTTTTACCTATTTGAGCCAATTCCTATGACATTACAAATACATGCGTGCATCCCTTTCTTCCTTTGTTTTTTGATATAGTGAAATTATGAAGCTTTCACAAGGTAATAGATCCGATTCTTCTGTTTTGTTTTGTGTAAAGTGTGATTGTATAATGATTTAGTTTCCTTTGATTAAATGAGTGTAATTGACCATAATTAGATAATAATCTAAAAAATAATTTCATGAAGAAATATTATTTAATAATTTGGAGATATGTAAATAAAGGAGTAAAATCGTTACCACATATTACTATTTTATTAAATTGTTGGAATTAATCACATGTTGTAGGATGTTAATATAATCATGGGAAACCACCTGTTGAAATATATTATAAGTATCATTGTAAATATTATCAACAATGAGAATTTATATAATTCACCTCATGTAGCTTAAAAAATTAAGTTTTTGTTATCCTGTTAATTATCCAAGAAAGAAAAAAAAAATAAATTTTTATATAATAATTTAAACAAGGGAATATCGCATATCATAATATTATTTATTAAAATATTTCATGATAAGAATTGATTTACAATTCTGGATATTAAGAAATCAAAATGAGAATTATCACATGTTATAGATAATTGATATTTCATGTTGCATTGTTTAGATAAATGGTCGAAGTTTTGTGATCACATGTATTATATGATTTCTCAAAATTACCACTTGTAATTTTATTAGATATCATGGTATCTATTTGGTATTATTTTTGATTTTTTTATTTTTTATCATGGTTAAAGTGCTTAAAAATAATAAACAATATAAAGTTGATGATATTAAGTAAACAAAATAGGCATGATAATTAATCATTTTTCTTATGGGAATTTGTAGTATTATTAGAATAATTATTAAATGATCTTTATTTATGTTTATTCTATTCATTTTAGATACTTAATATTAGTTTCTTGATGTGTAAAACCTATTTAAAATAATCTGGTTACTTCAAGATGAGAATTAAAATATATTTTTACTAAAAATGAATGTTTGAGGTTGAACGAGCCCATCTGTGAAGCGAGAGGCATGAATGCTCAATGCATTGGCCCAAGTTACCTTTTAAATTTCATGTGTTATAATAAATTTAATATGTATGTATTCTCTAGGATTATTAGATCCTTTGTGTGACTTGGTGTGAATGTTGATAACTTTGATATGGTTGGGAATGTTTGAGGAGCAATGGGTTAGAGGCATGGGATACGGAGATGGTCAATGTCAGAGATGGAGAGACAAATTATACTATGCACAATGGTGTGGGAATGATAGCAGGGTGAATAGTATGAGTTCAAAGTGGGTCATTCTCATTCATATATTTAATATTGCTGATGCTTTCTTGATGGTTGGATGTCATTTATATGATTTGGATCCAACTGTTTGACACAGTTTGACTCTACACATGACTAGTGAATCTTTACCATGATAGATTATGATAAAGTCCTAGAATACCCATATAGAATATTAAATGATAAGGGAATTAATAAAATAATGAGGTTGTTTCTTGGTGATTACAGATGACAATGACACACTTTAGAATATATAAAAGAGAAATTATAGTGTCAAATGTACTACCTTATGAGGATTAATGTGTTAATCTTGGAAATAGAAATAGAATAATATTAATTAATAGATAATTAATTAATTTATTAATGTGAAAATTTTATTCTTGTATGATTTTTGAGACCTATACCTTAGTAGTGGAATCTGAGGCTCTCGTATAACAACATTGGACCTGAAATCCCTGATCTAGTGCTAAAACATAATCTTTAAATTTCTAGAATTGATACCGATAAACATGACCCAATCCTCACCCTTAAAAACATATAACGTCTAAATAAAATATTGGATCACTTACATGCCCAAGGACTTTTTAGGTTTAGAGTTTTAAGGAATTAATAAAAACAATTACATAACAACTTGGATACATAAACAACTGATTCATAAAAACCTACTTCATCTACCACTAAGTTCTTTAAATTTAGTAACCTTAATAGGAATAACATACTTAAAACATTTCTTCACAACCTAGGGAAATGGAAAACATAAGAAAGGTAATTTTAAATGATCAGTGAGGGTAAACATAAGCATTAACAATTGAATGTCATCAATGAGCATAAGACTAGAATAAGGGTATGATGACATAATCAAAGTACATGAGCATATCATAAGAGAATTCATACCCATAAAACATGGATCATAAATCATGATACATGGAATAAATATTTAACATAAGACAAGAGTTAGATAAGTTATCAATATTATGAAATATGAAAACAATACTTGAATAAAGGACACATTAGAACTTGATGAAACCATAAAGAAAAAATGATGGTAACTTGGAACATCATTTTTATATCGCTCTTACAATCAATATTGCAAATGGAATAACTTAACTGGTAAATTCTAATGATCTCTTAGGAGAAACCTATAATCGGTTAACACTATCCCTTTACTAAAAAAATTTAAAATCTATATCGGTATCACCATCATTTTGATCTATATCAAGATCACCCATAATCATAAAAAATTTATAATAACCATAACATAAGCATAACACCTGAAATATTTAATTTTTCAACATAAAAATAATAAAATTTCTTTCATAGCATTATTTATCCCTAGAAAATAAACAGGTTCCATGGAAATATCTTTGAAATAACCATAATCCATCCAGAGAAAGAATAAGGATGGTATCATTACAACATATCTCCAATAGATCATAAGTAAAATCTAAAGTTATTTTCATTAATGAATATAAAAACCATAAAAAGATCATTAAAAACATTCTTGAGGAAAATACCCTTTCCACTTTGAAAATCACTTTTAAAAACAAAAAATTCAAAAAATATTATGATTATAATTTTTGTTTAAAATAACCTTATAAACTAAAAAAGTAATATTTAAAACAAATAATGGTCACGATGATGGGAAAATTTATTCATTTTTTAAAAAATAAAATAAAAATTATTTTCAAACTTTTGTAAAGAGTGTCGAAATTAACCCATGTGGAAAACCTTAAGAAATTTCATTTTAAAACCTTTTAAAATAAGGTCAAATATAATGTAAAATAACTTTTGAAAATAATTTATGTTTTGAAAATTACATTCTTGAAAACATTTTAGAAAACATAGATATGGGAGAGAAAGATCCTAGATCTAAAAAAGATATAAGATCAGTATCACTTACAAATAACTTTATTAATTTTTATTCAATCAATAAGGGAGGAAATATAAACTAAACATGTAAACCATGTTCATAAACAAAAGAGAATAAAAGAGATTTATTTTGAGAAAATAAGAGTATATGATCTATCCCAAATGAACTTTGAATATAGAAAATCTCATAATAAGATGAGAATGTATCATAAAAATTATTACCATTTTGGTAACTTTTAAATCTCAATCCCATGAAATAAACGACTTCAAATGAAGAATTAAATACCATGAATATAATAATATAAATTATATAAAATTTCAAGGGTCAGTATATAAAACTCATAAAATAATATAGGTACATAACGTAAACATATGTCCCAATGAAGGAAAATTTGAGACGAATAACCCTTAAAAATATCATATCATTGAATTGAGAATTAATTAATAGAATAATTATTTTTAACAAATTTAAATAAAGAAACAAGTATAAATATAACATAAATCAAACAAATATAATATTAAACATAATATTGTCATTATATAATCAATGAAGAAGTGATATAACCCAATGGAAGGAAATTAAGATAAGAAACCCCTTACCGCTTTAGTAACTTCCGAATAAAACCACTTGAAGGAATTAACATGAATTTTAACTTAAAATATAATTAATTATTAATGATTCATGATATAATATGTAAAATTTTAGTCTATACACCATATAAAATAAATTAGGTGTATAACATTAAAACACACATCAATGAAGGGAAATTGAGATGAAATCTCTTACCTCAAGTCTAGAATTTCCAGGTATGTTCTTTAAATCTTATATAATAAACTTTTATCAACTATTTAATTTCTTAAAAACATTTAATAATATTAATAATTTATCATTAGACCATTTATTTCAGTGATGTATTTAATTACTTAATCAGTTAAGTTCACATCGAGTGTTTCGAGGATGTTCAGTTTATAATTTCTAAAATGAATTTGGTATAATAACCATGATCAAATATGTCATTGTTATATAATATCCAATAAAATAATCATGAAATAATTATTATTTTTATATATTAATTATACTTTTAAAACAAATTATGAAATATGGTTATGAAAAATGAATCGTGTTAACTTTTTAATTTTTTAATGAAAATGAGGGAAAGAAGGTAAGTATCATTTTGTTTTCCCAAAATGATGATTATATCATAAATATCATATTATTTATTCAAATTAATTTATATATTTCATAAATTTTAGCCATTGATGAAAAATTAATCACATCGTTCTATGGAGGAGGTAATCCACACATACACACGAATAACATTATCATTTTCAATGGATAGATTGGTAATAAAATAGATGATATATTATCTTTAAATAATTACAATTATTTCATTAATATCATATATATATTTTTAATCTATCATTATAAATTTCCATTATATGTGGTGATAGAAAACAAAGTACATCAATTTGCGAGGTGGCAGTCCATCGTACACACGAATGATGGTTTAATTTTCCATTTGATGGAATAATGAGATAGATTAAGGTTAATAAATTAACATAATAAAATATAAGTATATGAAATATACCTATTTTATTATATATCATGGTTATAAGTGTTTTTAATGAGGTATAAGGAGAAATAAAATTATAACATTTGGTTAAAATCTATACCGCTTATTGAAAAACCTCCTTTGCTTTAAATATTAATCTCTCTAAGGTTGGTATCATGCCAAAACTAAGACCTATAAGACATGTATAGGGATGTTTGTAAGGTATAATTTCAGGTATTTTATGAAATATAGTGCTCAAAATGTGTGAGTAAGAGATGATAGGAGGTTTCCTTTTATAAGTGAGAGGAGGGACACTCTTGGATTTACTTAAATTATTAAATTAATATAAATTAATTTTCATGAAAAATATTAACCAAATTGATATATTTATAATATAGTATGATAATGATTATAAATACTCTCATAATATAATATTTGGACAAGTATAGGTGATTTTTTCACCCTTATCTCTATTTTAACCCTCGTTAACCGTTTTGACGATTACCATAATATCAATGTTTTTTACTCTTTAGGGGTCAAGAAAGTTATTATAAAAGGATAAGAGAACCATAAATTGTACATGGTTGATATTTTAAACCATAAAGCATTAAATTTTACAAATTAATGATTTTTTATTAATTTTAAATCACTTAATAAAACATTTTTTATTATAAAATATCATTAATTTCATTTTCAGAACTATTCATTTAATTTGAATTTAAAGTCATAAAGATAAAAATGGAATTATAATATATAATTTTAAAAAATAATTAATATGTTATATATATATAATTTTTTTTGGACACTATAACTCATCTAAAAGAAATTACTTTGAGAGTTTTTAAAATCATTCACTTGACTTTTCTACCGTTTGTACACGCACTATATTGACATTGCGTAAGAATTTAAGGTAAGTATTTCTTCATTAAAAATTAAAATTAAATTAAAATAATAAAAATAAAAAACTTATGTTCAATTAAAACTTTAATATTAATTAAATATGTATATTCACTCACATATATGTCATGACAACTTATTTAATATGTTATTTTGACTTTTCTAGTCATGCACAAGCATTGCACAATAATTTGGATAATTCACTTGTTATATAACTAAAAAATTCATATCTATCCATAAAAATAAACAATAATACTTAATATTTATTAAAAATTATTATAAAATACTTATTCCTTCTCAAATGTTATCTTTATCACATCAAATTTGACTTTTCCAGTGCTCTGTAACCACCACGTCGACACTGAAAATGATTTTCATATTTATCATGAAAAAAATTATAATTTATATATTTTGAATTATTTTAGAATAATATTTGTATTATATTATCATAAATTATTCATTCCGTAATTTTAATATAATTTTATATCATATTTATGTCTTGGTAATATCATAAAAGATACCATATTTCATAAAAACTATATTTTTTTTACTATTCCCTAAAAATTTAAATTCTTCAGAAAAATATCAAAAACTAATTCTAGGATAAATTTTAATTTATGATTCCAAAAATTAATTCCATTTCATAAAATTCATTTCCTAAGATATATAAATTACTTTTAATATAAATGCATAAAACGAAACGAAAAATAGTTTTTAGAAAAATGCTTTTTTAACCCAAAAAATGAACTTATGAAAAAATAAAGTATAATGTTGATTCATATGAATTTAATTATATTATATATAATTAAAGGATAATTATGTTAATTTGATATAAAATTCAAATAATAATTGTAAATTTTAATGAAAATAAATGACATTTTTACAAAAATCAGTATTTTCACCACTCACTGAAAAATCAGTATTTTCAGAAAAATATAAAAATTTCATCCTAATATAATTTTGATATTATGATTTAAAAAATGATATATTTTTTTTTATAAAATATATTTTTTATTTTTTTGTAATTAATTATAATATTCTCCTACAAAAAAAAATGAAAATCATTTTTAAAGAAAACATTTTTTGAAGAATAAAATGAATACTAAAAATTGATTACTTATTTACTAAGAATTAATAAATACATATGTATTGAGTAATATATTTATATATATATATATTCCATAATGTGGTTAATCCTATTTATACCTGCCCATTCAATAACTATGTTATAATTGTAACATTTAAATAATAATATATCATGGTTTGTTTAAGCTTGATGTTTCATGTTGTATACGCTATCAAACATAATGTTATTTTAAAATCTCAAAGTGTCACATATCGTGCGATGATAATATAAGATGAGTATAAGTCTAGCTATTTACCCTCAATGTTGTTGTGCATAGTTCTTTTATGATTTCATGTGCCACCCCACCCGCTTTAGTAGGGAAACTAATTCCCATATGTTTTGGGGTTTTTTCACAACATGTAAGATGATAAGGGATTGGTGAAAAAATTATCCCTCTCTTATTCTCTCTATTTTGATGTAGTTTATGCATAGTAATATCAATAGCTATAATTTCTTATGACATAGGGTGCATTCCTACATGATCTTCAATGTCTCTCTATTTTACTATATATTTATGTGTGGGTTGTAAAAACTTGAGGTATAGAAAAAACTTATATCCAATTATGGTAGATATAACTTCCCATGGGTGTATGTGTATTTCTTATGATGGCTTGATATATAATGCATTTACATAGACTATACTATCTTCTGAGCATACACTTGTTTACTACTGGGGATTGTGATGATGATTATAAGGTATCAGGCTGCAAAGGATGAAAAATTTCTATGCTACAATTGCATGATGTGAAGGGTGACTTATATAGGGGATGGGCATAAGATGTGTGACATTGGGGAATGAGATTGAAAAACCAGTAGGTAAGTAGAATCAAAGTACCTTTATTTATATATATATGCTTTTAATAAATAATGTTTGAATTATATGTGTTACATGGTGGGTGATCTATGATGAGGATGGAGAAAATAATATTACCTATTTAGGTGATGAGTTAATTTAATTTGTTTATTCATTGGGCTTTAGTATTTTTCTTTTATATTTTGAACAATATGTTTTAGGGAGGATCCTAATGAGTATACATGTTATGCTCACCGTATGTATAAATAAACTATTTTTTAGATCCATAAGAGATGTTTGGTGATCGAACCAGGCAATACTAGTTCATGGGAGTTGCTTAGAAGACGTTAGAGCTTCATGTTCATTATTGAGGATTGATTTTGGTACTTTTAGTTTGTATTTTTAGTTTTTTACTTGTATATGACATTAAATTATGTATTGGGTTTACTTATTTTATTTATTCATAGTGTTGGTTAGTGTATTTCTCATATTGTCACTTATTCCTTAATCTTATATTGAGGGTAATGTATCCCATGTGTATGATTTATATACCCTCGATGGTAGTCACTAACTCATGGCCTATTTGAGGTAGTATTTGGGGGTCATTATCTCCCTTTCTTTATTACCTTTCTCATAGGGGTACCTTTGGAGAGAGGGGTCATGATAGAGTGTAATAAAAGCTGATAGTTGAGATATGTGATATAATATGGAGTTAGGCACTAGTGAGAATGCATGGGTTAGCAGGGAAACCATATCAACTAGGATCAGTACATACTATAAACAAGGGAGTCCAGGCTAGGACATGAGATTTTAGGCACCCATGCATTCCAACATAAGAACCTTCAAGTTTATTGAACATACTTTTTGAAGTGATGCTGCTTGTAGGGTAGAAACCTATGTATAGATCATACATCATGATTTTTTTGTACATGTGCTTGAACCATGTATCCAATGATAAATTAGGTTAAAATGAATTAATAAATTAACCTTAAAATATTATTTTTTCTAGGTTTAGGAGTTATTTACATTTATTCTTTTATAGATACATCTTTAGGTCGAAGTCCACATCAAGTTCATGTCAAATACATTCAATAGGATGTTTTAGAGGATTTCCATAGAGTGAAGGCTGATGAAGATGAAACTTAGAGGAGGACACTCTGAGGGTTCTAGCACCAGGGTCCATAGAAGTATTAGGACTATGTTTCAAATTAGGAGACAAATGATTGGTTTGAGTGGGTGGAGATAGTATTCAGTCGATTCATGTTTGGAAAGAGCACTGGGTTTCTTTTGCTGTGATGATTCTATGTGGTTCATCTTGGTAGTGATAGATTTTTTTCCTCAGAGACCACGAGGAGTTGAATATTGTGTGGGAGAAGTTCATAGATCAATTCTAGGACAAGTTTCTATCTTTGACTACTAAGGTGGCTTGTTGATAGGAGATTCTTACCCTTTATCATGGGAGTTATAGTGTGTGAGATTTCAACATCTGATGTAAGAACCTCCTACTTTATGCTTCAAATCTTCTATTGGATGAGGAAGATAGGGTGAGGCATTTTGAGAAGGCTCTGCACCCATAGATCTAGTGCTAGGTTACCCCGTTTATGTCAAAGTCATATCTCAAGGTATTAGAAAATGATGAGTTCATTGAGAGGACATTGTCTAGGACTAGATTTTCACACAATGAGAGTTTCCAATATTTTCCATAGAGCATAGATATGATAGGGATTTCTCAATTTCCTAGATAGAAGATGAAGTTTCAGCTGGAATGGATTAGGTTTCATATTTCTTCAACTCATTTTTTCAAAGATAGTAGTTCTCAGACCCTACCATTGGGCCATACACGATTTGTTTTCTTAAAAAGGTTATGGTTATCATAAGTGAGAGTGAATGACCTTCCTTAGTAGTCAATGTGGGGATGGTGTCCCATTCTAGGTTTATCCATTGTAGCAGTATCAACCAAGGAAGTAGTAACAGTAGGGCACTCTAGTTTATGATCAATATAGAGTGGATGCTATAGGTAGAGGAAAACCCCATGATATACCTCATCCTCATGGATAAAAAATTTATCATGATTATGTAGGTGGTCTCAATTAGGTCTAGATAGGTCATGAAGATGAATAAGTTTAGATGCATGTCTTAGCTTTGTCAGTGTTGGGTGAGCCAGACATCATGTGAGGTACAATATTTCTATTTTTTTACTTGGGTTTATGAATTGTTTGATTTAGAATCTATATACTCCATTGTTTCACTTGCTCCAGTCCATGATTTATAACTTTAGTTAGAGAGAATTCCAATGAACATGGAATTGAATACACCTGTTGGAGGTTGAGATAGCCTATTTTATGTGTGTAGAGATTGTGAGTTAGTGCTGAAGTAGTATCACTCTCATAGAGACTTATTATGTTTATGGATACATCCATACAAAATTATCTTTAACATGGATTGGCTATATTCGATGTAGGATATCATGGATTTATTTAGGATATGTATCATATTCTATGAAATAAATGGATACAAGGTGGTGTTTTTTAGTGGGCGATACCCTCAAATGGGTTATAGGAATGTCGAGTATATATATTATTTGATAGAAAAGATGATGTTGTGATCTATGGAGGATCAGACAGTGGTGTTTCCTAGGGTGGTAGAGGAGTACCCTGATGCCTTTTCTGAAGAGGTTGTGATGCTACCCCCTTGACGAGATATCTAGTTTGGGATAAAGATATAACTAAAGAAGATATAACCTAAATCCATATTTTTATATGATATATCTATGAGATGAATTGTATTACATGAAAATTATGGTTTTCATGCAAAATTGGGTGTATCATTATATAAAACTATACATGTTAAATGAATGGTAATGGTTATCATTCAATATAGTCTTCCATATAATCTATCATTAATGAACTATTTCTTTAGATGAAATGGTAGGGAGGAGATATATTCATGTATGTGATACATGAACCAACCATGACATTTAACTCATGCGCTTTAATGCATGAGTGAATGCAAGTTGTCGAGGAGTGTCTTTGACAACCTATTTAATATTATCATATAATTGCAGTATGGGATAAAGTTATTCCTTCATTCTTGGAAAAAACTCCACAATATTCATATCTATATTCACATTCCTTCTTTTCATATGAGATGCTATCACAACATGAATGGAAGTATGGATCCCTCTCATTCGATGAGAGGTTCTGTTTTGTCCATGGATACCTCTAGAGGTGGGATGACTTTTGAATGGAACTTTATGATATTTATCAAACATATTCAAAGGTGTTTGAAGGTGGTGAAGAGTATGCATCAATTTATTTTGTTTCAGGTCAGATGATATAATATTTCTTAATTTTGGTATTTTATATATAGGTTTCATAGATCATGCATGAGAGATCCTTAGAAAATGGTTTTAATCACTTCTACTTGATCTAATAATCATTATTAGACTAAAAAAAACCCTTTAGTAACTATGAAATTCTCTGATATCAATGTATATATATTATATGTCCCCTTTTAATTTGTGGGATCTATAGATTTAGATTTAAAATCTTATATAGAGAGGATTTATTTGTCCTAGCATGTCACCTTGGGGATCTATAATTCTATTTGTGAAGAATAAAGGTGGTAGTGTGTGGTTGTGTGTCGATTATCGCCATTTGAATTAGGTGTTGCTGAAGAAATGTTATCCTATCCCATATATTAACAATTTATTCAATTAATTAAAAGGATATATATGGTTATCAAGGATCTACTTATGGCCTGGATATCATCAAATGAGAGTGAAGGTTTTAGACATATCAAAGACTACTTTTAGATGTCATTATGGGAATTATGAGTTTATTGTGATGGTGTTCGAAGTTACAAACACTCCATAAATGTTCAAGAGATTGATGAATGCAGTGTTCTATGAGTTTTTGTACCGGTTCATGGTAGTCTTTATTGAAAAAATCCTTGCGTTTCAACATTTGGGGTGGAGCACACAGAGTATTTGAGAGGCATGTTGGGAGTTATTTTGTTTCATCAGTTTTCCAAGAAGTTGTCAAAGTGAAAGTTTTAGTCTTGTGAGGGGTGTTTTTGGTACATTTTTTATCTCAGGGATTAGGCATATATCCTTAAAATATTGAGGCAATGGTTTCTTAGGTAGATCCTAAGAACATTATATAGGTGCAGATTTCCTTAGTATAAATATATATTATAGGAAGTCTATACCCAAATTCTTTCATATCGTGTCACCCATAACAAGCTTGACTATATGTATTAGGCATTTGTGTGGAGTAAATAATGTTAGGGTGATTTCAAGTATTTTAAGTAAAATCGATTCAGTTCTCTGGTTCTTCATTTACTAGATGAGTGCATTGCATTCAAGGTTTATTACGATGCTTTTCATCTTGGCTTGGGTTGTGTACTAATATAAAATAGAGTGGTTATCTCTTATGATTCTCATCAATTATGGTATTATGAATATAACTATACCACCCATTATCTTAAGATTGATGTAGTGGTGTTTGATTTATAGTTATGATGATATTATCTCATTAGTGAGCGCTTTGTGGCCTACATAGATTATAAGATCTTGAAGTATGTATTCTCCCAGCAAGACTTAAATTTGAATAAATGATGGTGTATGAAGTTATTATAAGACTATAACTTAGATATTTCCTTTACACCTGGAAAATGGAAAGTTTTAGTGGATTCCTTGAGTGGGAAGTCATGCGGTGATGCTGTATGTAAGTTTGGAGACTCTTGGAGAGTGATGGAAGAGTTGGTTATGATGAACCTTGACATGGGAGAATTTTATGGTAGGGTATGTCCTTATTAGATGACAGGGTGGTCATATTTGGTGAAAAAAATGGAGGAATATCAGTTGGGGGATTCTGAGGTAGAGGTTTTTCATGATCGAGTTATTTGTGATGACACACCTAAGGGATGGTCAGAGGATGAACAACATCGAGTGTTATTTTAAGGTAAATTTTTCATTCCTTTGATGATGTGTGATATGGATCTTATATAATTCTATAGTTTTCCCTTATAGGTACATAATAGCATGAAAAAGAAGTATCATGATTTTAGAATTCAATTTTGGTGGTCCAAAATGAAGCGTTCAGTTACCAAGTTTGTCTCTTGGTGTTTTGTTTTTCAGAGGGTGAAAGCTAAGCATCATGTTCCTAGTGGTTTGCTTCAGCTACTTGATGTTTCCCAGTAGAAGTGAGAGGAAATATAAATGGAATTATCCACTAGTTTATCCTAATATTAGGGTGGTTATAATTCTATATGGGTGATCATAAGCTGTTTTTTAAAATAAGATCTCTTCTTAGTGATCAAGGAGTCAAGCTCAGTGGAGATTTTATTAAGGTAGTACCTGGAGGAGGTAGTGAGGATTCATGATGTTTTGAAGATTATCATATTTGATTGTGATCCTAGTTTTAACTCCAAGGCATGGATAAGTCTTAAAAATTCATTTGGACCCTAGTTATTCATTAACACCACTTTTCATCCATGGATGCATGGTTAGATAGAGAGAACTATCCCAAATTTAGAGAACATGTTGCACACATGCATTCTAGATTTTGAAGGATCATGGGTGAAGAACTTACCCTTGGTGGAGTTCACTTATAACAACTCTTATTACTCTAATATCAGAATATCCTCATTCAAAACACTATATGGATAAAATTTATGATCTATGTTATGTTTAATTGAGGTTGTAGAGTCAATTAATCTTGGTCTGAAATTGGTACAGAGTATGTTAGGGAAGGTATAGGGGATCCATGAGTGAATGAAGGTAGCACAAGATCTTCATATTTCTTATGATGATCATTATAGGAGGACTTTAGAGTTATAAATTATAGATCATTTGTTCTTAAAGGTTTATCCTCATTGTGGGTAGAAAAGTTTTTGTTGGGAGAGTAACCTTTCCCTCAGTTTGTTGGACCTTTAAAGGTTTTGGATCATGTTGGAGATGTTCCATATCAGTTAGCACTACTGTAAAGTCGCAGAACTTTTATTTCATGTATGTAAAACCTATTATACATCCTTTCCATAAGATTATCCAAGTTTTTCCCTATTTAGGTAAGGTATTATGGGATTTTGAAAAGTTTTGAGGTATTTTGGAGACTTTTTTTTAATATGGGAAACACTACAATGTGGTGAAAGCTATGGTGGACATGGTGTGTAAAATGGAAAAGGGGAAATGGGGTGTCCAGATCATGGACATGGAATAGTTATCAAGGAGTATTTTTGTGGGCCATGACTTGGGCCACCTCACCATAGTCATGGTGGAGGGCATAGTGAGGGTAAATTGGAAGATTCATGGGGCCACATTGTAGCCACATGTCATTTCCCAGGCATGTTCAAGAACACCATGACTATGGGCAGGTTGTGGTGGAGGGAATGACCATAATCAGGTTGGCCTTGAAATATCTGAAACCATCAACCTTATTCTCTAATATCATTCTTTACAAAGGGGAAACATGTCTGACTTTAATGTGTGGTCATTAATGAAGTTTTAATTCAATTCTAACATCTATTAATCGATCAATACTCATCTCCTTGGAGATTCTTCAATCTAGGTGTTTTTTTAGAAAAATTATAGATGCTCCTTGGAAGAGACTAGGTATTTCCCTAATTGAAAATTTTGGGAACCAAACCTTGGTAGATAAAACCATGGGAGATTAAGGTTCTTCTTGTTGAATTAGAACCTTTAATTCTCGTCTCTTCTCCTTTTGATTCATTGTTCCTTGAATGATTCCTCCTTCCTCAACCAAACTCAACTATACCATTGATGGTGTTGATCATTGGGTAAGTGTTGGTTATAACCTTATCTTGATTCATTATTTAACATCATTCTAGAACCCATGACTTTTTGGTTTTTAATCGGTTATAAGATCTCTTGGTGTGCAAGATTGTTTTGGTTGGTGTGCGAACGTGGTTTGGGAGACGATGCTCTTGAAGAGTCTTGAAGTTGAACACAACAATCTTGAGGTAGGAAGTTCCTTACAATGTATAGGATATATATATAATTATTAGAATGATATTACATTATGTGTATTTATGCTTAGACCATGCTTGAGTTCGATCACATGTGTGTGCATGCATATCCCATGAGACCCACACTTGAGTTTGATCGCATGTGTGCGCGTGTGTAGCCTTTGAGACCCAAGTTTGATTTTGATCACATGTGTGTGTGTTTGGTTATTATTTCTCACTATTTACATGCTATGTTTTACCTCTATATATATGTGATTGATATGATGACACTGTTTCCATGTGATGTATTAGTATATGCTATGTTGTTATTGTCCTATGAATGGTACCAAAGTGACAAGTGGAACCATTGTGGATTGATAACCCTAGAGGGGGAGCATGTTCAAACATTACATGTGATATGATGTAAATAATTAGATAGACAATAAATCATGATGGAATTGTGACCAGACCTTGGGGCATGGTGGTCTTATGTGATCCGAATCGAGAGGCAATAATGGGGAACAATGGTCATTAGTGACCTAACCTAGGACACGATGTTAGGAAATGATGACCTTATGTCCTAACCTAATGTTGTGTCAAATATGATGTCCTTGTGGCTAGAATCAATATCCTTGTAGTGGTTGTGGGATGCATGTGTTGACCTTACAGTGAACTCTAGTTTAGGACTTCCGTCATGACTATGTTTTTGGCATGGATCCGAAGTAGGTATGGATGGGGGTTTGTGACAACTTGATCAGAACATGACCACTCGATATATGATTGTATATTAATTACTTGTGTGATTATATATTATCACAACATACACTCTTATGCATGTGAACCCATGTTAAGAGGGCATTGGTGGCATCCTACTGGGTTTTATTACTCACACTTTTAACGTATATCTTAACACATGCACATAATTTATGATCAAGGATATAGGAAAGTGTAATGCCTTAATGATAGGGAGTTAAGAGATAGAGTATGGTGATATGAGGTAGCACAAGGAAAAATTCCAAAGTGATACTAAAATGTTTATTTACTTTCCCGATTCTTCACACACTTTTATTGACCAACCGCATTGTGGTTTCTTGGTTTATTTTTAGCATAAATTGAGTTACATTACATGCCATGTGTTTTAGTATTGTTTATTTATTCTACCATGTTATTATTTATGATTTTTTTATTGATACTAAGGGAATAGTCTCCCCACTAACTTCATTTGGACCCTTGCTGCTAGTCAGTAACCTCTTTCATATGGGGAGGCATGCATGATGACATATAACACACTATATCAGATTCCAAAATTCAATTTGGGGTGTTACAAAGTGGTATCAAAGGTGGTTTTCCCTTTTTTTATTATTGACTTTGTTTTTGGGCAAGGTAGAAAGGAGTTAAGTTATGTGGAAATCGAGTAGTGAAGTTACACATGTGTCTGGATAGTAAATATGTAAAAAACCTATGAGTTACCATTGTTGGGAATACTATTATAGTTACAGTTTTACTATTTCATATTGACCTTGAGTATCTTGTGATGTTATTATTTTATGGGATTTGGGTGTATTCATGCATTATAAGTAGGCACATAGGTTCACATTCTATATATATACATGTTGTATGATGCAAAATAGTTCTTCAATTTAATTCTTCAATTGTTCTATCTATTCAGGGTAGACCCATATTCTATATTGAGTGATATATCTACTATAATTAATTAATTGAACTTGGGAATGCTGTTTTTTTTGTATAAATATGATTTCAAATAACATTCAAGTATGAAGATCATTCAGTAGTACTAGGAGGGTTGTTCCTTCATGGTGTGGGTATCCTCTTAGGATATATTTCTATATAAATCCCTTATGTATGCCTTATAAATACTTAAACATGTTGATGAAAGTGTTCTGAATGTTCATTTGGAATTTTAGAAAATACCGCCTAGAAGATAATTGATTATAATGCTTGGTGGAGCAGGATTGAATACCCCTATAAGGGAGGGAATTTTGGTTCTACCACTAGTTGTACATGATAATTCTCCCTCACCCACTCTAATGGTTCATGTGTAAGGACCACTTCATCTTGGAGTCTACCACATTGTGCCTATTCAAGGAAGAGGAGTTTCCAAGACAATGATAAACTATTATAAAGATTTCTAGCTCCAATATACTCCATCCTTATAGGGAATTGTAGGACCTCAAGATATAGAGGATTAGATATGAATCATTGAGAGGATGATTAACTTGGTTGAGACCCCAAAGGATCAAAAGGTAAAGCTTTTGAATTTTATTCTTTAGAGTGTTGTTTGATGGTGGTGGGATATTATGTTTTAGTCCGGTAGATGTGAAGGGATGACATGGGTGACCTTAAATGACCTTTTATTTGAGGATTTATTTCCAAGTATTCTAAATATGGACCATGATTAAGAGTTTATGGAGCTTTATTACATCTCAATGATGGTATCTTCTTACTCAGCATGTTTCACAAAGTTACTTTTATTTGCTCCTATATTGGCTAGAAATGAGCCGTAAAAGGCCATGAAGTTCAAGACCGACCTTTATCCATATCTAAGACGTTGGGTCAAGAATCTCATCCTGATGGAATGAACATAAGTTCTTTATAAGTCCCTAATGATCAAGAAGGGTCTATAGGAAGACAGAGATGAGAGTTTTCCTTCATCCTTTGGTGGACTTCTTAGTGACACTTACGGTTGTAGAAAGAGGAAGGTGAAGGATTTGCGTAAGATAATTGGAATAAAACTAGAGATAATAATAGTTTCTAAAACAACTTCTATTGGAGAAATTAGTCCCCATTGATTCAACCATGGAAAGAGTGGGAATTATCAAAAAAAATTCCCAAAGCCTCAGATCAAGTGTCATTAGTGTGGAAAGATAGGGTACATGAAACATTACTACTCAAAGGAATCATGGATGAGGTCTCGTAGGGGTTCAAGTCATACATAGGCATCAATTCATGGGACTAGTTGAGGTCCACCACAATATATTCGAACCCCTCAGATGTTGACGACTCATGCAAGTCATGAATATTAGGGACATGGCCATGAAGATGAGGTAGGCCGAGTGTATGCGTTGGACCAGAATCTAACTAACTATGGAGAGGGACCATCAACCTTTAGATGTAATATCTCGATCACCTCTACAATTTCTACCACTTTTTTTTGATACTGGTGCTTCCTATTCATTTATATCTACACAAATTGTTGTTTGGATTGACTTATTGGTCAATTTTTCTTTGGAGTTACTTTCTCTTGATACACCCTTGAAGAAAAAAGTGGATCATCTATAGAGATGTCCATGATTACCTATAGTAATTGATGGATATATACATGTATGATATTTCATAATTCTTGAGATGAATATCTTTGATGTGATTTTAGAATGGACTAGATGAATAGTTATTGAGAACACATTTAATTCTATCAGATTCGAGTATCCTTTATTTCAAATAAGGGGGAGAATTTCACAACGACTAATGAATGGGAAGTGGTAGTAGGTAGAGTGGGACCAAACCTAACTTAGGTTGGAGATATTACAACACAAGTAGCAGTATTGGATCTTGTGGAGAATCCAACAATAACCTCTTCCTTTCCTCTAGTGGTGGACTTGTATCAGGATGTCTTTCTAAATGATTTTTCAGAATTTCCTCCTAAGAGGGGAATTGAATATGAGACCAAACCCATGATAGGATAGAAACCTATATTGATTACCCTATATTTTATGGTGTCTATTTAGTTGAATAAAATTAATGTACAACTTGAGGATTTGGAGGTGAAGGGTTTTATTAGACCGAGCACATCTCCCTAGGTAACTTTAGTATTGTTTGCAAGGAAGTCATATAATAGTATTTGATTACGTGTAGAATATAATAAGATAAACAAAGTGACCATAAAGAATCAATAACCATTGTTTATGATCAATGAATTGTTTTATTAGTTATAGGGAGCCTGGTGGTTCTCCAAGATTGACTTACGGTTAAGATACCATTAGCTTCGGGTCAGAGAGGAGGATATCCCTAAGACAACATTTAGGAGTAGATAAATAATGTATGCATATCTTTTCCTACTTTTTGGGATTAAAAATGCACCAACTGTTTTCATGGATCTCATAAATAGGATATTCCATCCATATCTTAACTCCTTTATTATGGATTTTATTGTTTATATCCTAATATAATTGTATTCTCTAGATATACATTCTAGGTACCTATAAATTATACTGAGTATATTTTAATAACATTGAATTTATACAAAATTTTCAAAGATCGAATTATGTATTTAGGAGATATGTTTCCTTGGTCATGTGATCTCCTAGGTAGAAGTTTATATATATATATATAGAGAAATTTGAGTTGGTTATGTCTTTGGATCGTCCTGTGAATGTTTTTGAGATCAGGTGCTTTCTTGGTTTAGTTAGGTACTTTAGATGGTTCATGCAAGAATTATTCTATTTAGAAGAACCTTTGATAGGTATTACTAAGAAAGGGGTTAAGTTTGAACGGTCTAATTTGTGTGATGAGGTATTCCAACAGTTTGAGGGAATATTGACAATATCCTTAATTATGACATTTCCAAAGCCCACGATTGGGTATGCAGTTTTTTGTGATGCCTCAGGAGTTGGTCTGGGATATATGCTAGTGTAGAGGGATCAATTAGTTTCTTATGGTTCAAATTATTTATGACAACATTAGAGAAACTTCCCAAATCATGACTTGGAGTTGGTAGCTTTAGTCCACATTATGAAGTGTTGGTGATGTTATCTCTTTGGTGAGAGGTTTTTTGTTTACATAGACCATAAGAGCCTCTAGTATATATTATCTTAATGAGATATAAAATTGAGGTAGGGATGTTGGGTAGAGTATCTATAAACATTCTATTTGATATTCCCAATTTTCTAGGAAAATGTAATGTTGTTGAAGATTCTCTTAGTAGAAAAATGTCAGAGATGTAGGAGCTTAGAGAGTGGACTTTATAGAATTAATGGCATCTAATGAGTTTTATAGATGAATGTATTTTGGATACATAGACAAATCATGATGTTATTATATGTTCACATTTGGTTATCATTTCTTCATTGGTGGATTGTGTGAAAACGATCCAAGAGTCAGACCCTTAGAACACAGTTATATGGAAACACTTGGTGGGAGACATTCCAATTCTAGGGTTGTCCATATATGATGATAAAATGATTTACATTCATGAAATATTAGTAGTTCCAAATCCCTTGAGAGATGAGGTAATGATAGAATATCATGCTTCAAAGTGGTTAGTGTATCCATGGTCGATGAAAATGTACCATGAAATAAAATGGTAGTTTAGGTGGCTAGGTATGAAGAGATACATTACTAGTTTAATTTCACTAAACCTTAGACACCAAATAGTAAATAAATACCATCAACATCCTAGTGATTTGCTTTAATAACTTCCATCATCAATGTGGAAGTGAGAAGGCATGATGATGGACTTCATGATGGATCTACCCAGGACCTCATGGAGTCATGACATTTGGTTAATAGTCTATCGATTGAAAAAATTGGCTCACTTACCTATCCAAGAGACTAACTTTGTTGATGATTTGGGAAATCTATATGTCTAATAAATTATACGACTAAATGGAGAAAATTTTAGTATTATATCAAAAAAATATGAGTGTTTTACATTTCAGTTTTGGAAAGTATTGTGGAAGTATTTAAGGACTCATTTGAAACTAAGTATAACGCATCATCTATAGATTGATGGATAGTCAAAAAGAATATTCATATCCTTAAGGATATGCATCGAGTGTGCATCATGTAATTTTGGGGAGCATGATATGAGTACCTATCATTAGTAGAGTTTTCTTACAATAACAATTTCCAAGATTCTATTTATATGGAATCTCTTGTGGATCTCTATGGATAGTCATGTTTCTCAATGATATGTTGGCATGAGTCTAGTGAGGAAGTAGTTTTTAGGATGAGTATAGTGTATGAGACATCAGAGAGAGTGAAGTTGATTAGGAAGTAATTGGTTACCACTCAGAGTAGGTAGGGATCATATGTTGATTGGAGGATATGACATTTGAAGTTTGTTTTTGGTGAATGGGGGTTCTTATAGGTGTCACCTTGGTTTGGGAATCATTGTTTACAGAAGTAGGGGAATCTTGAATTGTGGTTTGTGGGACTATTAGAGATCACTAAACATATCAGAGTAGTGAATTATTGATTAGAACTTCCTCCATGTTATCGAGGATTCCATGATGTGTCCCAAATTTCTAAACTTTAGAGGTAAATATGCAATCCTTGCATGTGATCGACTATGAGGATGTTGAGTTGGAACCAGATGCATCTTTTGTGGAGTGCCTGATGAGGATCATATACCATAGTGATAAGGTGTTTTAGGGGAATATGGTGTGACTTGTTCATGTTTTGTGGTAGAATGGGTGGATATAAGAGGAAATATGGGAGTACAAGTCTTATGTTTGAGCTTAATGGCCTAATTTTTTCAATCAGTACCTCTAGAGATACTTCTTGAGGATAATAATCCATAGAGTGGGAGATTTTAAAGTCCTGAAACTTTTTCTTCATATATATAAAACCTTGTCTCCATACTTTCCTTAAGATTATATAAGTTTTTCTATTCTTAGATAAGGTATTGTTTAATTTTGAGAAGTTTTTAGGTGTTTTAAATAATTTTATGTTTAACATTGGCAACAACAAGATTTGGTGCAAGTGATGGTGGACATGATGTGTAAAATAGAAAAGGGAAAACAAGGTGTCTAAGGCATGGCCATGGCATGGTGCTCATAAAGGAGTTCTATGGGATACAACTCGAGAAACCTCACCAAAACCATGGTGGAGGCAATGGTGATGAAAAACTAGTAGATTCTTAAGGCCATTTAATAGACACATATCGCATCAGAGGCTTGTTCAAGAACACCAAGGCCATGGAAAGACTATGGTGGAGGGCATGACAATGGTTGGGGCTGGCCTTGAAATGACCAAAATCACCAACTTTCTTCTTAGATATCATTTGTTTCAAAGGGAAACCACATTAAGCTTTAATGTGAGGTATTTGATATGGTTTTAAGTTGACCATTGCCTTTATTAATCAATTTATTCTCCTATCCTTGATGATTATTTGATTTGGATATTTTCCAGAAAACTTCTAGATGCTCCTTGGATGAACCTAGGTCTTTCCCTACTTGAAATTTTTGGTAAATAGACATTAGTAGACCAAACCATGGAAGAAAAATGTCTTTATTGTTGAATCATAATCTAGGATTCTTACCTCTTATCCTTTTGATTTTTCATTCCTCGTACAATTCTTCTCTCCTATTTTTGTTTTTGAATCATTTCTAGGAGTTATTTGTGTGCAATGTTATTATGGTTAGTGTGAAAACATGGTTTGGGAAATGATACTATTGATAAACATTGAAGTTTATGTCAATAATATTGAGTTAGGAAGTTCCTTACCATGTTGAGGCCATGTATATAATTTTCAGCATGATATGATGTTGTGTGTTTCTAGGCTTATACCATTTTTGAGTTTGATCACATGTATGAGTGTGCATAGCCCATGAGATCCATGATTGAGTTTGATCACATGTGTGTGCATGTGTATCCTGTGAGACCCATGTTTGAGTTTAATCACATGTGTGTGTGTTGGGCTATTATTTCTCACTCTTGATGTATCATATTGTTCCTTTGGATATATATGTGATTGATATGTTGACACTATTTCCTTGTGATGACTTAGTATAAATTATCTTGTTGTTTTCTTATGTATGGTACCAAGTGACAGGTGGACCCATCATGGATCGATATCCCTATAGGGGGAGCTTGTTCATATGTTTCACATGACATAATGACAAGAACAAGAGAGATGATAAGTCATGATGTACTTGTAGCCTAAACTGGGGGTATGATGGACTTTTATGATTTAACCTAAGAGGAAATAGTGGGGAATAATGGTCATTAGTGACCTGTCCTAGAAAATTATTCTGAGATAAAATAATCTAGTGTATTAAACTGAGGTAGTGTCAGATGATGACCTTATTCCTATAATCTATATCCTTATGGTGGATGTGGGATATATGTGGTGACCATATGTTTGACTCTAGTTCATGATTTCCATTATGACTATGTTTCTGGCATGAAACTAAAGTAGGTATGACAAGAGGTTTGTGGTAGCTTGATTAGTGCAAAAACACTCGATATATGATTGTAGTCTGATTTCTTTTGTGGTTATCTATTATCATGACATACACTCTTATGCATGTAAACTTATTTTAAGGATGCATTAGTAGTGCCCCACTGGATTTTATTGCCCACACCCTACATGGGCATCTTGATACGCATGAAAAATTCATGACCATGGGTATAATAAAGGGAAAGGCTCCAATGATAGGGAGCTAGGAGATGTATAATGGTGATCAAAGGTGGTATTGGGATGGACTTTGGAGTGATGTCATAGTGTTTATTTACTTCCATAATTTTCCCCCACATTTTTGTTAACCAGATACATTAGGGATTCTTGGTTTATTTTATATATAACTTGAGTTACATGCCATTCCATATGTTTAGAATTTTTAATTTATTTCATTGTGTTATTATTTATGCTTGTATTTATTGATACTGAGAGTATAGTCTCCCCAAAAACTACATTTGAACCCTCACTACTAGTTAGAAACCTTTTATGTATGGGGAGGTGAATATAAGGACATATAACAAACCAACTCAGATTTACTGATTTGGGTTGGGGTGTTACAACTACCCCTACAAATAATATAGATCCATGATATATTCATGTATTAGAACTTCACTAATATCTTCATGAAAATTCTCAAGTCATTGACTGGGGAAAGCTGGATGTTGAAGACGGTGCAACCTTTGAGGAGTGACCTGTTGATATTCAGGACCATCAGGCGAAGTATCTACTTTAACATGCTATTACTTTAGGTTGTTCATGTGTAAACATAGTGTATTTTAGGAGAGTACTTGGGAGAGGGAGTCATAGATGAATTCCCAACACCCTGAGTTGTTTTTATGATTTATTTAATCTTTATTAGGATGATGTGTTTGACCTTATTCTATTTTATGAGACTATTTCCCTTCCTCTATGTAATGATTGTTTATGGTATTTCCCATTTCTGAGAGGTATCTCTCATAGGAATGTATTTAAGGTTGGTTGTTAATTTCATGTGGTTGTGCACTTTGTTCCTATGGTGTCATGACTTAGTTTTTGATATAGTGATATCCTTGAGAGGTATCTCACAGAGTGGTTGTTTGGACCCATTTCATTTCTTTTAGGTTTTGTTTTAAATTATCAAGGGTGAGAATTGTTTGAGAGGTATCTGATGTAAGTTCCTAGGTTTCTAAAACCCTTACTTTGTGTTTTTATGAGGTACAAAGGTTCCTAGATACTTTTACTTAGTTTGTAAGTTCGTTCATGCTGTCAGTCCTTCATGGTCAGTCATTTTGGTCATGCGATCAGTCATTTATAGCCGTTCATTTTGGTCACATGGTCAGTACTTCAAGGTCAGTCATTTTGGTCATGTGGTCAGTCCTTCATGACTAGTTATTTTGTTCATATGGTCGGTCCTTCATGGTTGGTGGTTTTGGTTATGTGTTCGACACTCACAATTGGTCACGCCTTTGAAAAATTTCAGAAATTTTCACATTTTCCTAGTTTCACCCAAAATGATGTAAAAATGTGTTTTTCATCTAAACATGAACTTTTAACATAAAATAAATAATATTAAAGTAAAAATAGGGTTTTGAAGCCCGAATCAAATAAATATATTGTATCTTTAAATTATTTAATGTTTGGGATTTTAAATGAGCTATTCCTTGAGAATTAAATAGAAACTAAATTAATGCTAAATTAAATGGAAAGATGATTTGCATTTTTTGAAATAATCAAGAGTTACGTATCTTTAATTCTAAAATGTGGATTCTTTTCACACATCTAATTTTCTTGTTTCCTCTCAAATCCGACCAAACCAAAGCCTTCAATCGTGGAGTCTATAACCCTTCTGCACTTGTTCAAGTATGTTCCCATGTGTTTCTAGATTTTTGTGTGCATATCTATATTCCTCTATTTTTGGGTACAGTGAAATCATGAGGCTTTCATAAGGTAGAAGATCAGATCTTCTATTTTGTTTTGTGTAAAGTGTGATTGTATCATGCTTTAATTTCCTTTGTTTAAATGGGTGTGATTATCCATAATTAGATAATAATCTAGAAAAGAATCATATAAATAAATATTATTAAATAATATAAAAATATGTTAAATAAGAAGGAAAAAAGTTATTACCATATTCTACTATTTAATTAAATTATTAGAATTAATCACATACTATAGGATGTTAATATAATTTTGGGAAACCACATGTTGAAATATATTATAAGTATCATTATTAATATTTTCAATAATGGGAATTTAAAGAATTCATATGTTGTAGCTTAAAGAATAAATATTTTATTATCTTGGTAATTATCTAAGAAAGAGAAAAATGATAACCACTTATAGTATAGTTTAAACAAAGTAATATCACATACTATGGTATTATTTGTTAAAATGTTTCATGATAATAGTTGTTTTATGACTCTAGATATGAAGGAATCAAAATGGGAATTATTTCATGTTATATATAATTGATATTTTATGTTGTGGGGTTTAGATAAATGGTCAGGGTTTTATGATCACATGTGTTATATGATTTCTTAATGTTTACTTTATTTTATTTTATTAGATAACATGTTATATATTTGATAGTGTTTTTATTATTATTGTTTAGCATGGTTCAAATGATTAAAACTGATAAACAACATAAATCCAATAATATTAAGTAAATGGAATATGCATGATAACTAATTACTGTTTTTATGAGAATTTGTAGCATTATAGGAATAATACTTAGAGAGCTTATTTATGCTAATTCTAGCCATTGTTAGCTGCTGCCTATAGGTTTCTTGATACAAAAAACCTATACATAATAAAATGGTTAATTTAATATGGGAATTAAAATGTTTGTTTTCTAAAAATTAATCTTTAGTACTGGATGATCTCATCCTTGATGTGGGAGGCATGAATGCCTTAATTCTTGGGTCTGAGTTTCCTTTGAACTATGTGTGTGATAATACATTAATTTTTTATGTATTCTCTAGGATTATTAGAGCCTTATTATGACTTGATGTGCTTGTTGATAAATTTATTATGGTTGTGGATGTTTAATGAATAATGGGTTAGAGTCCCATTACAGAGATGGTCGATGACCGAGATGGAGATATAGATCATACTATACACAATGGTGTATGAATAACATTGGGGGGGGGGGGGTTAGGATGAGTTCAAAGTGGGGATAGCTCATTGAAATATCTAATCTTGTTGATGCTTGCATGATGGTCAAATGGATGAACACCATTTATATTATTTGGCTCCAACTTCTTAATGCAGTTTGGCTCTACCCACAATCAGTGAATCTTTACTATAATAACTTAGTATGAAGTCCTAGAATACCCAAATAAAATATGAAATGATAAGGAAATTAATGAAAGAACAGGTTTGGTTCTTAGTGATTATAGATGGTGATTAAAAACTTTAGAATATAGATAAGAGAAATTATAATTCCAAAGGCATTGGATTAGATGGATTAAAGTATTAATCATGGAAATAGAAATAGGATAATATTAATTAATGGATAACTAATTGATTGATTGATATGAAAATTTGATGCTTTTATGCTTGTTTGAGACTGGACCTTAGTAGTGGAAAGTAGTGGTCTCATAGAATGATTGAGAAAGATGAGTATAAGGCTAGGTAGTTACCCTTATTGAGGTTTTGTGTGATATTATTTATATTTTCTTATTTCATATGCTATCCCACCCATGTTGGTAGGGTAATAGGCACCCAAATGTGTTGAGAGGTGTTTTTCTCAATATCCAGGATAATAGAGGAACAAATGTTTGAATTCCCCCTATTTCTTGATACCCCTTTAGATATAGTTCATGTGTAGGTGTATCCTAGACTATAATGAAATATTAAATAAGATGCATTCATACATGGGTTGTGATAACTCTCATTTTACTATACATTTTTGTGTGGGTTGTAATGGATTGAGGTATAACACATACTTGTATTCGATCATGGTGGCTATGAATTCCCATGGGTGTATGTGCATGGGCTATTATGAATTGAGGTATAATGAATTTACATGATCTATAGTGGATTTTTAGCATAAACTTGGTTGCTACTAGGGATGAGGATGACGATTAGGTGTTAGGCTATATGAGATACATAATGAATATGATATGATTTCATAGGGTGCAAGATGATTTATGTAGGGAATGAGCACAAGATGTATGGAATTGAGGCACAAGAGAGAAAAACTAGCGAGTAAGTGGAATTGGGGTACCTTCACACACACACAAACACATATATTATTCTAATAAAGGATTTTTGACTTATATGCATTACTTGGTGAGTGATCCATGAAGAGTATGGGAAAAATAGTATCACCTATTTATGTGATGAGTTAGTTCAATTTATTTATTCACTAGACTTTAGTATGATTCATTCACATTTTACATGAGATGTTTTAAAGAGGATCATACTTATCATACATGTTATGCCCACTCTCTCTATATATATAAACTATTTTTTAGGTTTATAGGATTTAGTTTGCGATAAATTTGGGCGTTATTAGTTTTTAGGAGTTGTTTAAGATCTATTAGAGCTTCATGGTCATTTTTGAGGATTTTTATTTTCTACTATTTTAGTTTTATTACATTACATTATGCATTCAAATTTATTCTTTAATTTATGCATGGTGTTGGTGGTTGGATTTCTTAACTCATCTCTTATTCCTTAAACTTATATTGTGGGAAATTCCTCTCATGTGTGTGAATTATACACACTCAGTGCTAGTCGCCAAAATATGGCCTATTAGAGGTGGTATTTGGGAGCCATTATCTCTCTTTCTTCATTTCCTAACTAGGAGGGGTACCTTTAGAGGGTGGGGGTTTAGATTGTTTATTATTTTTATCACTTGGAACATGTTTTTAACTTAAAAAAATAAATACAAAAACTTTATTTCATGTCATTCCTATCACATCACACATTAGATTAACATAAAAATCCTTTATATAGGTCTTAAATTATTCTTTAATTGATATTATAACATCCCAAATTGGTTGGAGTGAGATTATCAGAGAATCTATTAGGGGGGTGTGGATATATCTCCCATCATGATGTGTTTTTGGGGGCATCTCATGAAAAAAAACTTGCGAGTGTATGGCCCAAAGTGGATAATATCATGGTGTGAGTGGTTTTAAGCTATTACAAATGGTATCAAAGTCAGTAATCAGACTGATTTGATGAAAAGGATGTTGGGCATAAGGGGGTGGATTTTCATTCCCCACATTAGTTGGAGTGTAGCGTGTAAATAACCTCTCAAGAGGGTGTGTATATCCCTCCCATCATGATGTGTTTTTCTGGGGGAACATAATAAAGAAAAACCCATGATGGAAAGTCCCAATATAGACAATATCATGGCATGGGTGGTCTATGTTGTTACCCATAAAATATAATTGATCCACCACAATAACTCAAGCACTTCCTGATCATTAAATCCTAACATAAACATCAATGGATAATTAGGGTACATTAGAAAGAAAATTTATCTCTTTGATAGTTAATTAAAATATAAGCAAATCCTATCAAAAAACTGTCCTGACCATTATAAACATTAAAAAAATTAAAAATTAAAACCTATATATAGAATTAAAGAACATATATATTGAAGGGTGCATGTCCAACCAACATTATAATACAAACTACTTTCTTATGCATACAACTTGTAACATCCCAACCCGGTCCACCCAAACAGCACCCGTGCAGCGATACTACAACACATTAGGTTCACATTCCAATATATCATATGCTGTTAACTAGTGATGAGGTACTAAATTAGTCATGGGAAGACTATTACCTATAAAATAAATCCCAAGGGCCATTCTTGAATTTAATGAAAATTCAGCATAACTCATCCATAAAATTAGAAGCCAACTAGGCCTCTATAGTCCATAATAGAAAGAAGCAAAATAGTTTATCTGATGTGTCAAAATATAACAGAGTAGAAATAAGTAATCATGGTATAACATACATTATATATAAATAAAAAGTAACAATTGGCCTATCTATAAGCTAAATACAATCTGGAAATAAACTACATGGACTCTGGCCTAGCTCACATACTAGATATCTTAATCCTTGGTCTACATAATAAAATAAACATGCACCATGAGTCTATATCCACACGATACTTGCATCCTAAGATAAAATAAGAGAATCTGCCTACATAAATTGAAACCTATGTTATGTATACAGATAGAGGGTGAGTCTAATGATATATTAGGTATCCTCAATGCCTCAATGATACCGATTGCTATTGTGATCACGGGATATGCACGAAATATGTATATAAAGTTTATCCATATTTGTGTAATACACCCAATTAGAAACATAAAACAAAATTCACATATAATCATGCAAGTCAGGTCTTCATGTGATAAATAGGCCACCATGAAACCTAAACCCACTTTCTTCAGCTTTATGATAGAAGGAAGATAGTCAAATATACTATAAACCAACTAATAACTAAAGAAACAGGGTAGGGTTTCAATCAAAATGATGTCCAACCCGCACCCAAATACTTAGGGTGGGGCATCTTCCAATCCTCAAACCATTACCTGAAGGAATAAGGCATATTCATACATCCACAAGCCTTGACCCATACCTTCTCACTAAAGGGATTTACATTATCTATGCATCATGTAAAACCATGAACTGACCCCTAGGGAAGTCCTTGAACCAATACTTGTATGGAAAGGTCTAACAATCAGGTCATAAGAAAGCACACCGACCCACCCCCGCAGACTTTGGGGAGGTCACACCAAGAACACCAAACCATCCTTATAGACTCTAGGGAGTACATAATTAAGCACACTGACCCAACCCTATAGACTCTAAGGAGGTCCTAATAAAGCACACCAACCTATCCCTATGGACTCTAGGGTGGTCATAATCAAGCACATAAACCTATCCCTATAAACTATAAGGAGATCAAAATCAAGCACACTAACCCATCCTTATGAACTCTAGGGATTTCACGATCAATCACACCAAAAAATCACAATAAGGTCACATAAAATTCACTTATTATTTGGAAAACAAGGTATCTCCCACACACAATCAAACAAAATAAAATAAGTTCAACCAAGACCTTCTAGATTTCTTTGGAAACCATGTAAAAATACTATTTTAAAACCACTTGAAAAGACATCATGTGTTAATTTACTCAGTGTAGGCCCTTGACTAGAATCCTATTAAATATTACTTAGAAAACTCATTTCCATTTTGAAATAAAATTCCAAAACCCAGTTAACAAATCACCAATTTTCTCCTAAAATCTACATTTTAATCCAAACCCCCTTTCAAGACATATATTAAGAAGGAACCATTTTCTCTTGAAATCTAATGCACACCACCAAATAATCCATAAGAAGGCCCATATGCACTCATTTGAACAGGGTTCCACCATCGAACCATTTAACAAGATACACAGTCCATGTTTACTATTAGATTGACATGATCATGTCCCAACCTTGTGGGGAAACTCACACAAAATAATAAATATGAATAAAAAATACTAACGAGGCACATGAATATAAAATCACCAATATAACAAGAAATTAAAATAAAGTGAAGAACCCTACCTTAACCAAAGATCCAATATACCCATAAAATCATGTACTAACCTACACTAAGTCCATGATAACCTGTATTATCTATAAAAATCATTAAATTAAATAATTAAACAATTAAAACCTAAAACTTAACTTGGCATAATAGTCACCATAATCACTAAATGAAATAATGATGCATGAACCTATGGAAATGGTGTGTGATTCACTCTTGACATACCCCCAAACCTAGAAAACACAAATACCCAATTTATATTTCTGAACCGACAACCGATTTCACCCAAAATGACTATAAAACCTAAAGAAATAAAAAATTCAACACATCTCATGTCAAAAAATGAGAAACAACTTATTTATAGTGTCTCAAAATTTCCTCTACATTCTATACACAAAAGCCCCATAATTCAGAAAAATTTCTCTATACTCCAAAGAAATCATTGATCCAAAAACCTATAAGGAAAAATAAAAAATTATATCAGAGTAGGGGGAATGAATAAGAGGAAGGAGAGGAGGGATCTTACCCTGAAATGACACAACAAAACACTCATAACTAAGCTAGATCAAAGGGAATCAAGGATAAGGATGGGAGGGATCAAAAACTACTTTGATTACTCATACAAAAAGAAGAGACACAAGAAGTTTATAAATTATAAATACCTTGTTTTTTTAAAAAACATAACACTCATTCACACTATAAAGGCCCCCAGGTAGGGAAAACCTTACCTCTACCCCAAAACTTCATGAAATAAACCATAGGTTCACACCATGAATGGATTTATATTGGTAATTCCAATAGACCAACCACTCTGAACCTTACTTGGAGTCATAACGAACACATATGACCTTACCAAGCCTTAAAACATGATTGAAAACAAATTTTAGAGACATTCAAACACTCAAAAATCTGACCCAAGCATTGATTCAAAAAATGAACCCTTCCCCAAACAAATAGTTCAAATTTCCTTAGGAATTTCTATCTTGTGACAACATGGATCATTACCAAAACCTAACCATAAAACTTATAATCCCCAATAAGTCATGAAAATCATATTACCATGACACTTAACCTACCTTGATCACAAAATTAGTGACAATGCTCTGTGTTTCATCTCCTTAGGTTCAACATGGTTTTACTGAGAAAATCCAAACACCAAGACCAAATACACTAACTCTTACCTAAAAACCATGGTTAAATCATCAAATAATGTCCACTTCATCCAAAAAGATATTCTTAGATGTAGTTCCCCAACTAACCACATAAATTTATACACAATAGCACCAATTAGTCTATCCCTAACCAACTTTCCCCAAAAGTGCTGGCCTCACCCCTAATGCATCACCAAATCACCAAAACATGATGTCTGAACTCCTTGGGGAATCAATGAATCATCCTAATATCCAAAATGAGGTTATAATATGACACTAAATGTAAATAAATTGTCATATTATTAAATCAATTCATTCAACTGTCATACTCATCCACAAGCACTAATGTGAACCCGATCAGACTAACCCGCAGATCATTTCAAATCCAACCCTAAGCATGATGCCAATGCACATAATCCAACAACTAATACCAAGTATGTTTTCACACATGAGGTCTCTTTCTAAAAAAACACCCAAATTCTAATTCTATAATTCTCTATAGAACCATATTAATCAGACTCTCCAATTGTAAGATCCTATGTTTAGATGAGATTTTGAAATTAAAGGAGATTTTAAATTTTCAAGCAAGTGGTCTGGTATTTTTGAGAACCAATATTAAAAACTAAATTATGAGGATTATAACACATCAAGGGGGTTGTTTATGCATTAAATTAGTCTTATGAGTCATCTTGGAGGCTCATAGGATCCTCGGGAGGAGTTGGGTGGATACTGTAATAGTTTCACTTGCTAGCTGGTAGGAACCACAGATTAGTTGATGGTGTTTGGCAATGGAAGCAGCCACCGAGTATCCGGTGGCCTCCACTAGCTAGTTTATAGGATCTTATGGGGTCAAATTACAATTTTTTCTCTAATTATTTAGAGAGGGTATCCCCCATTTTCTCATATTCTTCTCTTATGTGGCTAGGATTCCTTCCCCCTTTTCTCTCCCTTATCCCCCTTGAAAGGGGTGTGTTTCTTAGGAGTTTTCAACAATGACAAAAGGTATGAGATCCTCTCCTTCCTCTTATATATTATTTCTATATTTTCTCTAGTTTTTACATTGTTTCCATTTAGGTAAAAAAAATGGTGATTTCACCGGAGGATGGTGAAATCACCTATTTCAGTTGGTGATTTCATAAAACCTAAGAAGAGGATGTCCTGAGATGACACTTGCCTATTTCCACTCATCAAATCATTAAAGGTATGTTGCACTGTGGATTTTTATTCAGTTTTTCATAAAAAATGAAATCATTTAATGATGGTTTTGGCATCATAGGTTGGTGATTTTACTCATCTTGGATTTGGGGGTGTTCCAGGGGTAGTTGACACCCAGTTTCTCAAAGATCCTATGATAATAGGATGCTCGGTGAGTTATCTAGATTTATTCCATCTTGAAAAGTAGTTAACTAATTATTAATAATTGTTATAATTAATTAATTAGTGACTTTTTCTTAGATTTATGGTCTTAGGATGTGGATATGGGATTGATTAATCGAGGATGAGGTTTTTATTGATTGAGTAGGTAGGTTAGATCATGTAGTATCAGGATATTGTGAAGAAGTAATTTCTAATGCCTATGTGTCTATATTTTTTACTATTGAATTTTACTTGTTGCATCATGACATATTTATAGATTTTATTTCACATCTAGTTTATTATGTTTCCATATAATTTTTAGTTATTTTAAACTATTTTTTTATTTTGGTATGAGGGAATAATCTCCCAATGAACATATTTTAGGACCTCACTACTAGTTGGAATCCTCTGGTATTTGGGTAGGCATGCTTGTGGCTATGTGGAAACCTGACCTAGTTACTGTTCATAGTAACCTGGGCAAGGCGTGAAAAAGTGGTATCAAATTATTTAATTTCCTAATATTTTACTATTTGGGGATATTATAGATTGAATATTTATGAATGTGTTGGAGCCAATGATGAATATTGGGATGGTGCATCAAGAACACCTATACCAGCAAGAATTCTAGGTTACTAGGGAATGAGATTGATGTTATTAGTTTGAATTGTTGTGGTTGTATATTATTTTCACATTATCCGATACAAATATGGTTTGTATTTTATGATTTATTACGTATTTATAACTTTTGGACCAGTAGTGAGAGTCCAATGATTAATTTTGACTATTGGATTGTAGAGGCAAGAGTAGTTTTCACAGGCATCACATTTATCACGTAACTTTACATGATATATGTCTATTAATGTGTGATTTATATTACTGATGATGAGGATAACTATTTAACATGTTAATAAAAACTTAAATGAAGTTTTCCCATATATGTTCTTGATGGTA
Source organism: Viscum album (assembly GCA_963277665.1). Taxonomy (NCBI): domain Eukaryota; kingdom Viridiplantae; phylum Streptophyta; class Magnoliopsida; order Santalales; family Viscaceae; genus Viscum; species Viscum album. The sequence continues at coordinate 1,029,739,304 of OY728147.1, forward strand.
TTATACTCTATTGGACCTCCTTGTTTACATTATTATATGATATAATATGTGGACTACACCATGATGTGACTTGGGGATGGTGATTCCAATATAGTAACTTATGAATAGGATGTTCAATGATCCTTAGTAGCTCATAATAGATACTAAGTGCCTTTATACTGACCCTTGTAGGTTGACATGGGAAACTAATTCATTTTTGGTATACCCTTTTTGGATGTATCCTTTTCAGGTGCAGTTAACTAAAAAGTCATAACAACCTAAATGGTGTTTTTCCATATAGATTTCTATGATATATTACTTAATCAACCTTTGTTTATGGTTATCTAGTAAAATCATAAATTGTGATTCTGATAGGTACTTGAAAACTCCTTGTTTAATTAAAACCTTTAGGGGGAATTACCATATAAAAATGACTGGTGAGGTTTGGTTCATCATCTTTTATATGTTGACATCAAAAATCTATAGGGATTAGCCTTGTATGAGGGTGATCAGAGAGGATCGGTGCCTGGTAGGTTGATGTTTGTATGGTGATTCCTTAAATGATTAAGGAATTAGAACCCCCTTTAATTTAGTAGATTATTAATGGGTTGAACTTAAATGGGATACCAATTAAAACTTATAGGGTATTTTCCTCTATAACTTGGAATTACAACCTATATAACTGAACACATGCATGTATGTTTTGAACCTCATAGCTTGATACCATTATCACATTCCTTTTAAATCAACCCCTTTACCCTGAGTTCTAGGAACTTTAGATACCATGTAATATTTGATGTGGGAATGAGTATGTTGTCTATGAATTATGATTAAAATTTGATATAACCTATATATCAGTGACCTAGTTGTGGGTGGTGGTCTTCATGTGATTCCATCATATGTGAGACCCTAGGAGTGGGTGTTTGGGCATGTTGATGTCATGGATTTCAAGATGTAAGCATGTATTGCATCCCATAAGACATGGCCTTAGAGAGAGGTTTGATTTATGGGATAGGTGGATGGACTTAGTGGACTTAACATGAGACCTGACAAGTGGGGATAGGTGGGAAACCTAAAGACCCTTAGTTTAACTTGGATCCTAGTGATTCAATATTTGGTTTGATCTGGGGAAAATTGTGAGATGGGTTAGCTTGGGTTGAAAATTTCTTTTTAGGTGAAGAACAGGTAGATGATTCAGCATATGAGAATGATTCATGGGAGGTGATCGTGGTTTGTAACATAAGAATAATGATACCATTAGTTTCTTAAGAAGCACCCATTGTGCTTGGGTATCAATATTGTCTTTGACGAGTAGGACTGTTCAGGTGCTCGAACCAATTGACTAGTGGGCGTGCTGTTAGAAGCATAGTCAAGGAACAGGTGGATGATCATGTATGGAATTATTCTAGGTGGATACTAAGAATGTGGATGATGTTGACACACTTTAGACCAAGGATAATCACCTTTGCTGCTATAATTAATCCTTGAGGTGGGAAGTCATTTGATGAATCATGGTACAAGTGAGATGTGTAATTTTGGAGAGGAGTTCTCAGGTAAATCCTATAATGTTGATATTGATATTCTATATAGAATGATTAGATTAACCTTGATGGTACAAAAATCACAAAAGTGTGAGTATGGTTTTGTACTTTGGCAGTACAAGAGTACACACTGTTATGTTTGAGAGCTAGCGGTGACTTGTGCTGGTTATGCATGGTATCATTGAGGTTTGAAATTCGTGATGAATGTGGGAGAGCTAAGGGATTATGGTAATTAATGAGATGTTTTTGAGAATAGTGACCTATAATTTGGGTGAAATAAAGGAAGTTACCCATAATGAGGGTTTTTTTGGGAATGAATTAGGTGTTGTGGGATGGTTGACCCAAGGGCAGGCCCTGATATGAATTTTTAGGATTCACGATGTCAGAGGTTGGTTAAAGGAAAGAGTTTCTTAACTTGATGTGACCATTTATTGGGAGGATAGGTACATGTATAACAGTAGAATCTCCCAAGGAATGGATTGAGGGTGGTGAACCTAATAAGAATAAAAATTCATTGATTTCCTTGGATTCCATTCCCATGGGCTGAGAATCGGTAATAATTGATGCTTTCATTGGTGCTTGAGAATGAGAGGGTTTTTTTCATGCTAGTTGTTATGTATAGTGATAGAAGAGGAATAAGATGTGGTGATCAAGAACTTGTTTTGGTGGTGTGATGACAAGGATGCTCCTAATGTGGGGAGTGAGATGTCAGATGTGAGACTTCGAACCTCATGTGATAAGGGTCATGAAAGTAGAACTGATCATTAGATGATCATTTTGGCATACATATGCTTATGGATAAATGGAATCAGGTACTATTATATTCCTCGGTGAATGCTTGGTGCAAGTTTGGGTATGGTATCAGGTGGATTCCAAGTGCAGGCATCAGGCCTGTGATTCTTTTTTGATTTAAAGGTATTAGATCAGGAATGAATTGGTGTTCATGTTGTGACCCAATAATGGAAATGGACAGTTGATGGTTTGATGATTAAATGTCACCAGATGTTAGGTCAATACTTCAGTGGGTGTATCAGAATGATCTTAGGATGCCTCTGGGGGTAAAGTAATTGTGATTTGGTTTTGGAGACTCTTCAGTTCCTAGAATAGATCTCTTTCAAGGAAAGTCAACGAATGGTGGGTCAGCTTGTGTTCTTACCTGATTTTAGGTGTGGTTAGTAAGTAACTGCATCGGGCACACTATTGGGATGAGATAGGTGTAGTTTAAAGGTAATTTTATGTTTTTTAAAGAAAATTTGGCATGAAAAAGTTGATCTTGATCAATTTAAATTCGAATGTTTTAAATTAGAATCATGAACCAATAACAACATCATCATGTGTGATCAGGTGCAGTGAGTTGAAAACCATATGAGGAGCATCATTAGGATTATAATGGAGTGTTTTATTAGGAAATTTTGACGGTGTAGGAACTATGGATCAGAATTGGCTATTGAAAATAAGAACCTCTGGCAAGGAGCACAATAGGATGGGTGATGAACCGAATAACGACACACGAATGAATAAGAGTTAATGAGATATGTTAAGTATTATATTGATATTTTGGTAGGGGTTATGATCATTGGATCAATTATTTCTGTATTAAGTGATATGTGTTCAAAGTGGTGCCTTGATAGCACATTAGGCAATCAGAGATGGAACATAGAAATTTAAGCAGGAATTCACTACCGAGGTAGGTATGGATGTTTGTTTGGATGGACACTAATACTTATAAAGTATGAAAAGTGTTATGGTGGGGAGGTTTTAATATCTCGTGTTTGGTTTTACTTTTAAAATTCAAGAAGAATTTTAATTTTCAAACAATTGGTTGGGTCTTTTTGAGAAATGGGATTTAGAACTAAGTTCTAAATCTTGGAACAACTCAAGGGGGGTGGTTTATGCATGAAATGAGGCTAGAGAGTCATCCCAAGGGCTCAAAGTATCCATGGGAGGAGATGGGTGGTAGTTGTATCTAATTCTTCAGTAGTTCCACCAACTAGCTAGTGGGATCTTTAGTGGGGAAATTACAATTCTTCCCTGATTATTTAGTGGGGGTAGCCCCCACTTCCTTCTATTCTTCTCTTGCATGGCTAGGAGGCCTTACCCATTTACTCTACCATACCCTTCCTTGTAAGTAGTGTGTTTATTAGTTGTTTTTGGAATGATGTAATGTACATGATCCTATCCTTCCCCCTATCCCTTCTTTCCTTCTTTCTATTGGTTTTGATGTTGTTTCCATTTAGGTCAAAAATGTAAATTTCATCAAAGGGTGGTGAAATCACCCATTTTTGTTGGGGATTTCATATATCCTAGGAATAGTATGTCCCATGATGATATATTACTATCACCACTCATTGAATCATCAAAGTTATATTACACCATGCAGAATTCTTAATTTTTTCATAAAAATGAAATTGTTTAATGATGGTTTTAGCATCATAGGTTGGGGATTTTTCTTGTCTTGGGTTCAAGGGTATTCTTGGGATAGACAATTCCCCATTTATTGAAGATTTAATGATCGTAGGACATCTAATGAGTTATCCGAATTTATACCATATTGGAAAGTAGTTTATTAATTAATTATAATTGTTATAATTAACTAATTTATTAGTAAAGTTTTCTTGGAGTTAGGGGATCTGGACATGGAGATGGGACCAACTGATCGAGGAAAAGGTTGGTTGATCTTGGGCTTGCCTTGGCAGCTGTTTTCATCCCTTGGACGTAATTTGGAAAGCTCCGTATAAGGTAGGTATTTTTTTGAACTTTCCCCTTAAGTAAATTTCTCATGCATATGGGTTATGTGATGTGCTCAGACCCCATCAATGATGAAGAGGGACTCATAATTAAATGATTTGTACAATTAAATTTATTAATATAATTAATTAACTAAACTAAATAATTTAAAGTAAATAAAGTTACTTGACAAGTATAGAGAGAAAAGTGCTAGGGCTACTTCGATCCCTTGGGCACCAACTAAGTTTCACAGACATTGTAGGTATTGAACTTCTATAAACCATTGCCTTAGATTGAAATGGACCCCAATGAGGAATCTTAAAATGGAAATGGGTGAGAGAGACATACTGGACCTAGACCTAAGTGACACTGAGACCTCCTTTAAGAGGGAAATACTTTTTTACTAGTATGGTTATCCTTGGTGATAGTTCATGACTAGAGGACCAACTAACTAATTTCATTAAGGACTTAAATGTCCTGATGTGTTATAGGGTACATCATAGGAGAATTATTCCTCATAGATATAGCCTTTGGCCTTGATCTAGGGCTAAGAGGGGACCCTAAGTATAGTGCACCAATCATGTTAAGACCCTAGAAAGGGATCATTGGAAATGGGAAGGGATGACCAAGGGTATCCTCCTAAAGCATGGATTAACCATCACAACCACTAAGAAAAAAATCATAATAAGATAGGTTATGAAATTCAAACAACCCTCTATATTCAATATAAGTATTAATAAATTTATCAGCTGAATTGAATTTGAATCATCTCAAATAATTATAAATGAATTGGTAGTGATTAAGGGATGTTCCACCCTAAACTATTTTTATGGCCAGGTTCAAGGGACACCTAGGATCTAACCTTACCTATATATTACATCAAATTTTGGTTCCACATGAATCCTGAATGTGGTAAATTAGTATACTCTTTATAGATATAATCATAAGTATATTTATACTTGTGTATTTAGTTGGATAACAATAAGTATATATCAAGTTGGATGCTTGATTAAATAAGACCCATCTCTTAATTAATGAAGATAAATTATTTATTATAATTTCATGTTGAATTGAAAGTAATGAACACTTAAAAATATTTGGATTCTAGTGATATCAAAATACAATATTTGATTCCACCATTACTTGAATTCCTAGTGTCTTTTGGATTCCTCACTGCATCAGAAAAAATAGAGGAGGTTTCTGAGTGCATCTCAAAACCCCCTCTTAGTTAGCCTATCACCTTGGATTCCTAGAACACTAGGATATAGATGATGTCAGAGGTTTTTTATTGGACTCATTTTTACCTAAGCACTAGATTCTTATGTCTTCCCCAAGGTTGATGATGATTACCTAGATTGATTCCTAGTATACTCCTTTGAATCAGGTGGATACACTATTATTTCATTTTCTAGAGTTGTCTAGGAATATGCTATAGAGATGATGATTTATGGATATCGAGTTATATTATCAGATTAGGAGATTATTCCTTATATATTTCCTAAGGGTTACCTACTTAGTAATTTATTCTAGTTTTTCAAATTCTTGATTCCCTACGGGCTGAGACCTAGGAATCTGAAATCAAAATGTAATAGGGAACACTGAGACATCATCTAGGTTCCACTGGTTACTCATGGCTTGAGTAGTATACCTAGAATGATAAGGATCTTATTCAACACCTTACTTATAAGATTTATATTTGATACATGTAGTTTTACCTTATATTTTGAAGAAGCAAGTATGGGTGATCCCGAGGCTAGAAATTGTATCCCCCTGCGGTGACATAGCTTGCTCAGAGACATTTCTAGCTTTGGCCAAATAAGGTATGGTCGAACTAAGGTATCCATCAGGCCTAAGGCATGAAATCAATTATTTAATTTATTTTTATTAGTTTAATAATATAATTATTATTCATCTGAGTAGTTCAAATACACATACAATTATTTTATTGGCTATGTATGAGACCACGTTGGTGGTGTACTATTGAGTTTTTTACTCACATCTTGCTCAGTCCACCATTGTACTTAGGTACCTAAGTAGACATCCACTTGGTTGAAGGTACAGATTAGGATAAATCCCAGGACTAATATAGTAGGATTGGTTGAACATGTACAGGTAGATTGGGATGTGGTATAGCTCATTATGTTTCAGAACCAATGTTTTTATTTCCTTTTATTCTAGTTTGTATCTATAACCAACCTAGTGGGCGATTGTAGTATTTATGACATGGTTGTTTGAGCCTTACTGCAGTTCATTTGTTATCTCATATTTATATTTATCCATTTCCAATTTCAGTTTATTTGTGGTGTGTGTTATTTAGTTATTTACAATATTTTTCATACTTTAATATGAGGTCATAATCCCTCCACAGACACCCCTAGGCCCTTATTTCTAATAATAAGCCTCTATCATATGGGGAGGTGCACTTGAGGCCATGTGAAGACCATACCTATTTACTATTAATAGTAACCCATGTGTGGTGTGACACTAGCACAATATCATTATAATAATCACTCCTGAGTCTCCCCCAGAGACGTCCATTCAATTACAATAGTCGAACGATAGGCGCTACCTTTCCTCGTATCCCTTTCCTCATTCTAGTCCATAATATTCACCAAACACTTTTAAAAGACGCACATGCCTCTAACCCCATATTCTCACTAAAAATCCCATACATAGGTTGTAACACCCCAAGAAACCATGGTATGTTTCTCTTTGAATAATACGATAGGGTGTGAAGTACACAACACCGAGTTCAAGCACACCACGACTTATCAAACTAGCCGTTTAAAAAGTGGTTATGAATAGTAATAAACAAAATTTGAATTTTATATACTCCATATAATTTTACCATCCATATTATGTGTTTCTTATACATAATATAAGAACAAATTCAATTTTTCAGATAAAAGAAGTATTTTTCAAAAAATGCAATTTTACTGCCTTTTAATGGAGAACCCTTTTTAAATCCAATATTTGAAACTTTTATATATTCAACTTGACAAAATAAACTTCTTCTTTATAAGTGGGACATAAAAATTTAGTTTGAATAAATTTTTGGTGCTTTTCTGATAACTTTTATATTTTGATGAATAGTGAAAAATACTAAATTTTAATTGAAAACAACTTTTTTAATCAAAATAATTTATAGTGTTAAATTATAAATTTTAATAGTTTTGAAGTAAAATTAGATTATATTTTTATCATTTAATCCAATGTTTGTTATTGGAAGTAATTTTACATTTAAATTGGACATAAACACATATCAATCTTTTGATAGTTTTTACTTCTAAAAAACCCGCTTTCTGGTTTTGACAATGGGAATATTTTTTTTAAATTAATTAATACAACTTCTATGTTTTTAATTTGGTAAAATAGACATAATTTTTGAATTTTGAATTTCAAAATTAGATTTGGGTGAATTTTTGGTATTTTTCCAAAAACTTTCAATTTTTGATAAATAGTAAAAAACATTGCGTTATTGTTTAAAGACAACTTTTTATTTAAATAATTATTTTTAATTTAAATTTATTTTAAAGTAAAAATAGATACATAATACATATATTAGTCCAATGTAATTCATTTAAGTCATTTTATAATAATATTAGATATATAAAATTTTATGGAACTTTTTACCATATTTTACTCATCTTTTAGGCACATTTGAAAATTTGCATAAAACATAATTTTACTGCATCTGTGAATTGAATTTAAAAAATACAAGAGACATAGTCGACATAATAAATTAAAATGTGGTTCATTAGGATAGAAATAATTTTTTGTGAATAGTAGCTGTTGAATTTTATTTACCACAGTTAAAAGTAAACAGGGTTATTATAGGTAAAAATGATATTAAAATTACCCTAACACATGTACTAATTCTATTGTATAAGTGTATTTCGACCAAAATAAACCTTAGGAATAAAATATGATCATTTTGGTCTACTTGTATTAGATTAGGACATTTATTATTATTTTATTTAAAGAAGAGTTAAAAGTGTTAAATTCAATGTTTAATAACTAATTTTTTTAATACAGGGTTATGAATAAGATAAATTCAACTATAAATATTCATTATAAATATAAAAGGATTTCCTAAATAATGGTATTTTATTTATAATTTTTATACATTAAATAATTAAATTTATTTATGACACAATGATGATGCAATAATTATCTTATTATTGAAAGATTAAAATAATTTATATTATAAATATTGATATAATTGTAAATTGAGACTTTTGATGTATTCCGCGAATTTTATAGGTTAATATGAAATGTTAGGGTTGATTAAATAATTTTTTTTCGAAGTGCTAAAGCTGTTATGACTTTCAAAAAAACCAAATACTAAATAGTGTCAAAATTGGCATAAATGAGTTTTTAAAACAAATACTATATTATTAATTGATATAATATTCCTAAAAATCTAAGGTTCAGCCAAAGGTCATAGATAAAGTTATAAATATTAATAATGAACCACTTGGGGATCTCTTGTCTCTTTATAGTAAGTTTATTAACCATTATTATAATAATACAAGAATACATGGTAAAAGTTAAACTATTTAACTAAGAGTTAAATCTAAAAGATAAAGATAATATGGTGACCTAAACTTGTCTAAAACATATTGGTTGATATTTTTTCGACCCATTCCCACCTTAGATTCGAAATAATTATTTTTTGTGCCATTATAAACCAAATATGATTGTATAATAAAATAATATTTCAAGCTTTTCCTAAAGTGACCCTCACATCTCTTATAAAAGGGTACTTCACCTTCTCTCAAAATCACACCTCAAAATACATTTTTCTTGGCCAAAACCTGATAAAATATCCTCCTAGATACCCTAAATTCAATCTATAGGCCTTAATTTGATCATAAGAAAACCTAATGAGCCCTTTTGATCAAATCAAAAGGAATCACCCGAAGAAGAGGTAATAATTTCATCACCTCCTTCAAAGTTCTTTTCTTCTTCCACTTACTCTTTCTTTATTGTTTCCATACCAAAAAAATAACTCCACTACCTTCTACATACCATGATGTTATTATAAATATGGTACAACCATATTCATTATTCCATCAATCCTATGAATGACAAATTCACCATATGTGCGTATGTACGGTTAACCGTCTCCACATCGTGGTGTAGTTTTTTATTCAACACTTCATCATTTGGATGGGTATAATAATGAGTATAATTGATGTAAATAATAAATATAACATGTTAATGATTATTTATATATGATATAACACCCAATTAAATTCAATTTCACCATCAATAGAATGATATTGTCGCTCGTGCATACGTACAGATTACCGTCTCCACAGATGCGATGAGATTCATTCCCCATCGTAACCATTTCAGAATAATTTTTATTTTTTGATTAAAATTAATGTTTAATAACTTAATAAAATTCTGGATACGAATCAAATACATCCAATCCATATCAAACATGATTAACATAACAAAACATATAAAGGAAAACAAATCAGTTAACACCTGAAACAATGATACTATTGAAATATTTTTAACAAAAAATATTAGAAGATCATATATGATATCATATTTATGTATGTGGTTATTTAATAATTTAATAACAATTATTTCACCATTATACAGTAGGTTAACCTACCCTCTACTAAGGAAACATAAAGGTAAGGGGTTTTCATCTCATTTCTTATTCCCGTGAGATTAATGCTATCTTGACACTATTTCCTTTTGTGTGGTGTATGTACTGACCATGATTGTATTCTTTGTGTAATATAAATTAATTTATGGGTATTTACATCTTCTTTGTATGATACTTATTTCATGGGGTGTATGTTTCAAAAGTTACCAAATCAGTAAGGGAATTTTTAATTTCAATTTCCACTCATTGGGTTTTACGCAAACTTCATTGATTATTTTACTCCAAGATTATGTGTGAAATCACTATTTATTTACTTATGTAGTAATTTACACTCCTCTTTGTTTGGATATAATTTTTATACACATAATAAATTCATTTATAAATTCTCAAGTCATCAATACGAACTTGATAAGAGTAATCTTAACTCAATTTCTATTCATTAAGTTAAACATCCAAGTCATTGGTGTTGTTTTTACAAGAATATGTGTGAATGTCCTCTAATTGATTTGAACTAAATATCCAATCATATTGAGTGTATTTATATTTATCACACATAATTATGTCATTGATTTATCCTTAACCCAAGGATACAGTCTTTATAAGGGATTTCATCTCAATTTACATTCCATTGAGACTTCTTTGTTGTTATGTTCCAATTCACTTTTATATGGTGTATATACTATAATTTGACATAGTATATAATTAATCTCTTTATTATCAAGATATTATAAAGTTTTTATTACCTCAATTATTTTTATTCAAGTGTCTCTCATTTGGTTAGGAACTCTAACTGAAATATCATTTTAAATGTTTTAAAGATTTATTCTTATAAATCTTTCTTATTAATGTCCATGTCTTAAAAATGGGTTTAAGAATTTATTTATATGGAAATTAATATTTTAAAATTAAAATTCATTTTAAAAGTTTCAAAGTGGTATGGGACACTTTGATTCAAAAATACATTTTAAATGGATTCTTGATAAATAGTGAGACTTTTAAATGTTTTCAGGAAAAAGGGGATATTTATCTCAAATAGTTGTAATGATTATTTTCATCCTTTTCAATATCCTTCATTATTATTATTTGAGGTTAATTTATTATAATACAATCTTCCATATTGTATTGAATGAGTTATGTTTGACTGTGGATGTATTATTTTTATACCATTAATTGTTTATGGTTAAATTATTAACATTTCATATGCTAGTTTTAATATGAATGTTTATGTTATGTTTCAACATTTTCATATGAGGAATGCATTGGAATTAGTAAGTGGCGGGTGGAGATCGCTATATTTCCTTGATGCATCGGTAGGTCTCATGAGACAAACTAGTGTCTTGACACAAGGACTTGACAAAATCTTATTTGTAGTCTTGACATGAGGCCTTGACTATGTGGTTATGATGTCTGACATTATGCATTACATCATTATGAAATTAGATACTGATATGACATGTGATTATTTTACTAGTAGAATATCCATGTGAATAAGTAAATGGGAATATTTAATTTATCTTTGCCATATTATGCTGAAGTTTAAGTTTAAAAGGCTTGTGTTTTAGTCTTATACATTGTCCTAAATGTTTATGCTTATTTATGATATTTTATACTATATTGTTTTCCTTTCTGAGCATCTGAGCTCACCCCTTTCTTATGTTTTCTTTTTCCTAGGATGTGAAGAATTATATTATGCTTGACCTGTAGGGATAGGTTAAAGGATATGAGTGTGTTCAAAGGGGACACATTATTGTTGTTTTTTATGATGTAATGTAAAACTTATGTATGTATCTAGTACTTATAAGGCTACTAAACTAATCGATATTTTGAGACTTTATCTCTTGTGATCATGCCAATGTTATGTAATACTACATCAACTCTGGGTAACTAGGGTTGGGGCGTTACACATGGCTCCTCTCACACCCACGAACCTCAGTACCAACTTTCCTCACCTTCTCATGTATTGATGCCCCGAATGACACCTTCACTATGTTTTTTCACATTATTCACCCCTAAATCATGTAAAAAATCATGGATCACCCTATAAAACATGTCATGAATCATGTTCCACACCATGAATCATGTCATGAATCACGATTCACCCCATGAATTTGTCAAAAACCATGGTTAACCCCTTAAATCATGTCACAAATCACAATTATAACTTTTATTTATTCTATAAGCACTGAAGTCCCAAACCTCACTCCACTGGCTAGAGCCAACAGCTCACATATGATCTCTAAACACAAACACCGATCTCTAAGTACCAAGATGGTTCATAACTAAAATCATCGATATTAAACATAGAAGTTTCAAAAACCAACTAATCCTAACACTTATGGTGCTCCCCACCCTAGGGATCCACTAATAATGACTCATTATAATTAGTGGTACTCCCCACCATAATAATATCCTATAGAAAATGAAATTTAACCATCCTTAACCTTAGATCCATCAAAATACTCATTGGTATGTCCAAATCCAAAAACCCACTAAAATAACATCTGGCCGTTCGATCCCAATAGCAAACACCCACGGGCTTGTTGCAAGGGGCTCTCTTGAACATCCATGGAATACCCTCCAAACACACAATCCAACACCTGAGTATCTTCCATTAAACCACTAAAAAATAGAAAAATAAATTGCATAGGAACCAATTGCTTTCCATTTAACTCACCAATCAATCCAACCACATCATATCACACTTATCAACCTCACTAGGTATTTTCAAAGTAATAACAACATACTATTTAGGCACACAACTCAAAAATCTAAGTCACACCCAACCAAAACACAAAATCCAAGCATTCCAAGTTCCATAGGGACCAGATTCTTAGTTTTAAAACCCCATTCAAATCATTTTACACATTCCAAAACTCACCTAGGTTTTCGAAAACACCCCTTGGAATCCAAGGGGTTTTCATCAAAACTAAAAATCACCCAAAACCTTGAGCTTAACTAGCCTATTTCTAAAATTCATTCATGTTTTCAAAAATCTATTTTGAAAAAAAATAAAACTTATTTGACTTAATTTTTTAGAAAACTCAAAAATATCATTCTATTTCAAAACCACTAGATCCATGATCCATTTTAAATAAAACCAACTTATGAAAACCACTTACTGCACACCTAATGACACCACATGGGTTTTATTTTCAAAACTAGATTTTTCTCAAAAACCAACCATGACAAAAATCATTTCCCTATAGTGTACAAACAATTACATAAAAATAAATTATTGAATAATCCCCTCATATCTATATTAATATAATCACCCCTTATAATATATTCAAGGAAAAATTATTTATATTATAAGTTTATTCAATTAATATGTATTTGAATGAGGCCTAAAATCAAACAACACCACCCATAGACACATGTATCATGCCCTAAGAATACCACATTGAGATTCTTGGTCCAAAAAAAATACTTTACTCACCCTAAAGTTCCTAGTATTGAAATTGGACATCCACTGGAAAATTGAAATTCAGACGATGTCATTCTATCCAAGAATAGACTAGATCTTCCTCCCAAGTCCTGATATCTTAAATCCACCTATAATTACACTATCTTATCAAAGGTCATGCTTTGATACCATTTTGAAACACCCTAACTTGAGCCTCTCGAACAGTGTCCATGTGGGGATTCTAAAACACCTCAAGTGCACCTCCCCATATGCCAAAGGCTGCCAATTAGTGGTGAGGACCTAACATAGTCATAGGGAGAATATGAACTCTAAAATAAATCCCAGGGTCATATTTAAATATACTAAAAACTCAACATGACTTTACCATATGAAGAACATACCAAAACCCCATAGACGTAAAAATGGGAGCCCACTAGGCCCCTGTAATCTAGAATAGAAAGAAGTAAAATAGTTTATATTATGTTTCAAAACATAACAGAGTAGAAACAAGTATACATAGAATAAAATACATTATATATAAATAAAAAAGTCACAAATAGACCATATATAATCTAAACATAAATTGAAAATAAGCTACACAGCCTCTGCCCCAACTCACACACTAGACTGCCAAATCCTTGGCTACCATAACCTACTAAACCTATACCATTAGTCCAGATCCATATGGTACTTATGTCCTGAGATAAAATAGGAGAGTCTACCCACGTACAATGAAACCCATACCATGTACACGAGTAGAGGGTGATTCTAACAACCCAATAGGTATCCCCAATGACTCAATAATACCGATTTCTACTATGATCCAGTGTATATACAAACAATATGTATATAAAGTGTAGTCATGTAAATTCAATACACCCAATAAGAAACATAATAAAATACACATATAATCACACAATTTAGGTCATCATGTGCTAACTAGGCCATCATGACACCTGACCCTACCTACTCCAGCTCCATACTGGTAGAATAAACGTTTCACATACCACCAAATGAACCATACCCAAAGACATAGGGTAGGGTGCCAAATAAAATGATGTTTATCCCACACCCAAATATTTAGTGTGGGGTGTTTTCTAAATCTTTATCCACTTCCTAAAGGAATAGGGCATGGCCATGTGTTGACAAGCCTCAACCAATACCTTCTCACTCAGTGGAGTTTCATCATCTATTTTTCATATAAAATCATGACCTAACACTTGGGGTATTCCATGAACCATTCCTCCCATGATAATGTTCAAAAAGTACTCTGAACTATCCTTTAATGTGCAATGGAGGTCACAAGAAGCACACTGACCCATCCCCACAGACTCTGGGATGGTCACACAAAGCACACTGACCCATCATTACTAACTTTAGAGAGGTCACAATCAATAACACTAACCCATCCATGAAAACTATAGGGATATAACAATCAATAATAATGAACCATCCTTACATACTCTAGGGAGGTCATAATAAAACACACTAATAAATCACAAAAAGGGAATATATAACACACTAATGCTGTTGAAAACAAGAAATCTACAACACATGGTCAAGTGGACCAAAACAAGTTCAACCAATACATTTTGACTTCCTTTGAAAACCAAGTCAAAATACTCTTTTAAAACCTTTTAAAAAGGAATTATGTAACGATTTACTCACACTAATACCTTATCTAGAATAACATCAATCATTATTTTAAAAAATCATTTCCATTTTGAAATACTATTTCAAAACACGTTTTCCAAATCACTCACCATATCCTGAATTCTATTTTAATATAAAACACCATTTGAAGAACAATTTAAAATGGAACCATTTTCTCTTTTAAATCCAAAAAATCCACCAAAAAATCCATAAGGAGGGACACTAACACTCATTCAACCAAGAAACCACCATCAAACCATTTAGAAAGCTATAAAATCCATGTTTACTATTAGGATTTCATGATCTCATCTAAACCTTATGGTGAAACTCATAAAAAATAAGAAATATGTAGGTAGATAATACTAATGAGTTACATGAACATAAAATCACTAATCAAAAAAGAGACTCAAATAAATTCAAGCCCCCTACCTTAACTGATGATCCAATAAACCCATAAAATCCCATAACATCCTCCAATGAGTTCACAATATACCGTATCATCCATAAAAATCATTAAATTAAATAATTATATAATTAAAACCCAAAATCCAACTTGGAATAATAAGAACCAAAATCATCAGGTGACACAATGATGTTAGAACCTCAAGAAACAAGGTGAGATCCACTCCCAAAACACCCTTGGATATAGGAAACACAAAATTCCTAATTTATGTTTCCAAACTGATGACTAATTTCACCAAAAATCATTGGAAAACCTAAAGAAATAAATTATGCAATATGCCTTTCATAAAAGGATGAAAGGTGATTTGATTATAACATCTTGGAATTTACTCTACGATCTGTGCACAAAAATCCCCTTTATGCACAATAATTTCACCATACTCCAATGAAATTTTTTATTCAATACCCTAGATGGCTGAACCAAATTAACTTAGTATGTGACCCTCTAGGCCCCTTTCTCAGTGGAATTAGGTTACACTGCCTAAGGTCCAAGGTTAGAATTTAACAACATGCCAAGGTTCCCACAGAGAAAGAAGTTAATGTTGCAATGATATGTAACCTCATAGAAATGTACACTCTGTAATATAATCACTTTATCTCAAAATATTTAATCAAGAAGGTTTCATGATAGAATAGTCAACCTATATGGTCTATGTATCTTTCTTCGACTTTCCTAAAGTAAATTTTCTGATGAAATCACTATGAACATGGACTTAATCAGGAAGTTAGATTACTATCAAAGGGCCTAAGAAATCTACTTCCATTAAATAATAAAAGGGATAAATACTTTCAAACATTATTAATTAATACAACATCACTCATGATTCCCCCAATGTATCCTACCTCACCGTGAGCATATGTCTTCATGAGTTTCTTCAATACATAAAATCACATGACTCCTGAAATTCATTAATAATAATATTAAAGTTTAAGGATCAATATACATTTCCAAAGATACAAATATCCAATGACATATATAAATGTGGATTTTTATTAGAGGGTCATGTTCTCATAATCTTATACACTGAAGATTACCAATGGAATACACTATGATAAAGAATCTCAAAGTCTTATGAGTAAGCACCCCTGATAGCCTGTATCATTTATGTCCTATAAAATGAAATCATCCAAATATAGAAATTATATTTTAGAATACTATTGTGAAACTTATAGGTTCTCATCATAGTGGGAAACTACTATGAACTTTCAGTGTGACAAGTAATCTTAGGATATTATCACATACTACATAAAACATAAGAATAATTATTATGCGATATTTTTTTAATATTAAAATAAATGAATAAAAGAAACCATAAAGTACTTAAAATTATTTTTCTAGGACACCAAATCCAATAGAATCCCACTTTTACTAGATCTAACTAATAAAAATATTAATTTTGTTATCTCTCACATGATTTTCATGTTTCTACTAAGATAAGTCTTTAGTAAATGGCACCAATATGTTTTATTTGTTGAAATATAGAGAAGGTTTGAATTAGTCAAAGTTGAATTTTGAATGTGACTTTTTTTCAGAGATTTGAAATTTTAGTAAGTTGGATCTTTTTTTTAAAATTCCCACCTTTTCTATTATGATTTTTCTATAAATAAAGGCACATTACATTCATACTTTAAAATTTTTTCATGTGAGATAGAAAGGTAGAGCACTACAGAATTCATATCAAATTTATCTTTCTAGACTAATACCTCATTAGAAGGTTGGAAATCTGAAAGTTTTTTTACTAGACTAAGGTTAATCAGACTGAGCATTTGAGCAGAGTTTGAGTAAAGCATATTGAGAATGGGTTCATTGTACTGAGTCCATTGGAATGAATTCATCAGATTGAGTCCATTATACCCAAACTCATTGGACTGAGAGAATCAGACCCAACCAGCTTGAATTGAGGATTCATACTGAGAATTTGTGGAGTAGTTTGAAAAAATAATTTATTCCTTTTTTTGATCAATTGTTTGTAAGAAAACTTTGTAAACTAATGGAAGTTAGTATAATCATTCCTATTATGATATAGAGGGTATCTAATGGGAGTTGGAACAAGTTGTATTCACTTTATCATTATAGTAAATTTCAATAGAACCATGGGAGTGTCTATGGAAAGGATGTAGGTTCTCACAATGAGGATGAAAATTGTAAATTTAAGGTGCTTTACTTGCTTTCCAACTTTTTCATGCATGATTATTTAATAAAAGATGATAAGGATATAAACTTGAAGAAGTTTCATGGGTTAAGTTTCTAAAATTATTGAAACTTATAAAAGTGAACAACTGATTCAACCCCCCATCAGTTGTTATTTGATCCTTTAGAACTTTAGGTCCCATATCTAAACTATATATTTGGAGGGATACAATTAGAATCTAAGTTCCAATACATGAATCTCAAAATAAATTTTGTCCAGTTCCTTTGTCATGATTTCTATAATTTGATCCTATACTGACACATACTCTAACTTCACCTATACTTGATCGGCCTTTTCCTTTATGAAATGATAATTTATTTTGATGTGATTTTTCCACGAGTGATGAGAAATATCTTTTCTATGAATGATGGAACTCGAGTTATTATACTAGATAACCATAGAAGATTTCATATAAACTCTAATATACTCAAACTGTTAATTAATCTAGAATATTTGAGTACATTCTTGAGTAGCTGCAATGTATTCATCATTCATAGTGATCATGGAAATATAGTTGTGCTTATTACTCAACCAAGAAATAAAAAAATTACTAAGATAAAATGAACCACCTGATGTTGACTTGTGATCATCCACTAAACCCACCAATTTTCATCTATATATCCTATTAACTCCTACTGTGATGTTATATAATAAAATATCCCAAATCACATCATGCTTTTGACATAGTGAAGTATTATTTTCACTGTTAGAATATTAATTTCATTGGGAAATCATTGGTATCATGACACTTGATATATGGTGGACACAATGTCCAGTCATATCCTTGAGTCACCTATAAACCAAGGAAAAAGTTTATCTCATCGATAAAAGATATCTTGAAATCATACCTCATATGTTATGCCAATAACTTATACCATGATTCGTTTTATTATATAAAAATTATGTGATAGACATATATGATCACCAACATCATTTTATTGTTCTCCTTCTTCTTGTAGTGACTGTGATTAACCCTAACTCATTAGAATTGAATATTTATTATGTATTGGTCAAGCCTATAATACCAGGACCTTAGTACTTACTTCTTCCTATACAAATTATTCTTTAATTACCACACCATGTTTTAATATTCATCTACAAGAAACCCATCTAGATGCTCAATTTACACCCCTTTATCAAGGAAACCATTGTGAAATACTGATATCATGTCCATTTAGTTACCTTAAACTTTTCTTTCACTAACATAACCAAGAATAGTCACATAGTTTTCAATCTAGCTATAGGAGAAAATGCATCATCAACATTAATTCCTTTGATTTGGGGATAAAACTTTCACACTATCCATGATTTTTTCTAAGTCACTTGACCATTCTAATTGAGTTTATTATGAAATAATTACTTGGTTTTATTGAAATTTTTTTCTTCCATCCTTGGAAAAAATTCCCACATTTCATTATTCTCAATTTGTTTAAGATCCTCATGACATGGAAATAATTTTTATCTTTGGTAGCCTATTCAAAATATTTATTCCCTACTTGGGATAAAAGATAAGTTTATTTTGACACTTCATCCCTCTTGTTTTCACCAGATCCATCCAATCAACAATAATATTTTATTTAAGAATTTTAGCCCTGTTTCATACTTTATTTGCAGTTGTTGAACCTACACTATTTTCCTCATATTTAGTGTATTATTTTATGTATACTTCATATCCAAATGATCCCCTTATACTATTCTCTTCAACATCAACTTCTTCCAAATTTTCAACATTATTTATCTAAAAAACTACTCACTAGATTATGAATTATGCTTAGTCTCCACAAAAGAGAATTTCTGAATTTCAATTATTTTTATAAGAATTTATATAACTTGTATGTTTTTATTTTAGATGAATATATAAATAAAACACCATTATCTTCTTGAGATTAATACTTATAGTTCTTCTTGTTAGGTCAGAATGACTAACATGAAGACACAAGAGGGGGGGATTGTGTTTCCTTTTAGATACTTTTAAAAATTAAAAAAAAACCTCTTGATGTAAAGAAAACCTTTAATCCACTCTTAAATATGAGTAAGAAGTATAAAATAAATAAAGGAAAGAAAAAAAACATAATGATGTATAGTGGTTTGGGAAACAAAAATCCCCTAGTCCACCCCACCAACACTCTACTTCATGAGCATGATGATTTTCACTAGTAGGCCCTCTTTTATAGAGACCTATAAAACTGAGTGAAGGTAGTTTAAACCATAAAATAAGGATTTTATAGGGCCTTCTGGTTATTTTACAAGTAACCAAAAAATATACATCTTAGTGTGAGAAGACGATAATCCACTGTAACTCAGTACAAGCAGTTGACACTTCAATAGAAAATAGATGATACGATGATTGTTGAGTAATAGATTCAACGTACATTTGTAGTAAACACTAAAAAAACGAAATGATATTAAATTAAACTTAGAAGCATCAAATATAATATTTAATATTTATCAAGCTTCCTTTTTCTTTAAATAGTATAGAAAAAAAATCAAAAATTGATAAACATGTATGTCTCCAAATTATAGATCTCATAGGTACTTTAATGAGCTATAACAAAATATTAACAAATAGATACAGTATAATCACATCAATAAAATAGAAAATGATCAAAAAATTTATATCTATAAAGTGTATCTCTTTAGAGAACTAGAGATGATGCCATAATATTATTTTCAAACCCACATCTATCTCTAAGAAGAATAAAATCTTTGTATTTAACAAGACGATTGAATCACTTCAAGTCGAACAGCTCCAAAAATATTTCATGATAAATCATGATAATAAAACCACATACCATGATTTGAATTTGAATTTGAATTTGAACACTCATATAAAATCATAAATCCCCTTAGAAATAGGAATGATTTAATCCATTTAAAAATATCCTTTGAATCCATATTTAAATATATTTAAAAGAGATATTAAATATGGTGAGACCATTTCATAAATCTTGGAAATAATCCATAATTTCAAACTCTATAGTTGACTGAGTCAAATGTAGGGTTGTTCTATGTAGTGATAAACTTCAAAAATAGGGTTGATGAACTATTAATTATCTCTTCAAATATAGGGTTGATTCCAAAATTATAGTTCCTGATCCTCACTTTTACTTTGAAATTAGGGTAAAGAATTATGATTCCTTACCAAAAGTAGGGTTAAAAAACCATACATTCTACTTAAAATATATGGTATAAATTTTTTTTATACTTCTTAAAAATATATCCAAAATACTTACAATTAGATAAATCAAACAATCTTCCACTAGATTAAAATATTAAATGATTCTATAATAAAAATAATTATTCCAATAATAATTATTCTAAAATCCACTTAAAGTAACTTCATTAGTAACAAAAATGCGGGTGTTTTTGAGCATCAAAATAAATAATAAATTAATTAAATTTTTGGATCAAAACATTCCCAATAATCTTCCCCTTTTGATGACCATAAAACCCATAAAACAAATATAAACTTAAACATAAAAACATAAGACTTAATTAAATAATTAAAAACCCAAAGATAATTCAATAAAATTTATACCAAATTTTATAACGTATACGAATTATAAAACAATATAAAAAAATATAGAAAAGTTGTGTTTATCCACCATATTTTCATAATATTTCCCATATAAAAAAAGAAATATATTCTTATAAATATATTTCTATTAGACTCATGATGCTCCTGAAAATGGACCAAATACCCCATAGGCCCACAACCAAGGTCTGTGCTAAACTGGGCCACCAACCTGGGTCGGGTATCATGAACTATCCTTGTTAAACCCATGATGCTTCTAACAATAGAACATATACCCTGCAGCCCACCATACGATGGGCTCTGCACAAATTGGGCCAGTTATCTTGATATCTCCCCTAGCCTACTGGGGATTTATTTCACCTCCCCTGAGATTCGAACATGGGCTTGACTGGCATAATATCCACCAGGGAGAATATCTGGTACCACTTCTCCATATGGATTAGTGGTACCATAGATGCTCCCTCGTGGATATTATGTCAGTCAAACCCAAGTTTGAATCTTTGGGGAGGCGAAATAAATCCCCAGATGGCTAGGGGAGATATCCAGATACATGACCCAGTTAGCACAGAGTCAACCAGATGGTGGGATGCTGGGTATATGGTCCGTTGTTGGGAGTGTCATAGGTCCAAAAAGGACAATTCTTAATACCCGACCTAGGTTGGTGGACCAATTTAGCATAGACCCCAGTTGTGGGCCTATGGGGTATCTGGTCCGTTATAGGGAGCGTCACAGGTGCAATAAAAGGAACCTTTTTAATAGACCTCCACCACAACTGGGTTGTAGTTTTGCCACTCCCCAACCCCTATAACTCAGGAATGGGATCAACTAGGGTTGGCCCATGTGATAGGTATTGTCCTCAGTACCTTCTAAAATTTAATACACTTCCCCCACGATTCAAACCTCAGACCTAAGGCTTAACCAGCCACCAGGGAGCATCATGACCAATTGGTTAAATTCCAATCATCATTGGGTTCGAATATCTAAGGAGGAAAGATTAAATCCCCAGCTGGCTAGGGGACAGTGCCTGATACCCGACCCAGGTTTGTGGCCCAGTTGAGTGCATACCCTGGTTGTGGGATTACGGGGTATCTGTTCTGTTGTTGGGAGCATCACAGGTCCAAAAATTTCTTCCCATATTTCTACTCATATTTCTCCACCTTTTTGTGATATCATAAATAAATTAATAAATAGATTAATACACATTTTATATAGTAAAATATTTCATAGTAAATTTAATTTTTATAGAAGAATGATATTAAACTGAGAAAAACAATAAATAGAAAAAATAGAACATTTTGTTATTTTAAAACAACCATGATTTATAAGGATGTTTTGGTTTCTATTTTAGAAAGGATAAGATAGAGGAAAATGATCAAGTATATTAGAAAGATTAAATGGTGAATCTTCACACTCTAAACGTTGAACTCTTTTACCCAAAATAGGTAGAACTACTGATAATAGTTCTATTCTTTTTTTAATATATGAAGATCTTTGATCCATTAAAGAAGAGGAAAATCGTACAACTAAAAAATAATTTAGCTCATTAATATCTGATTTATAAATTGTTTCATCTGTGGTGTTCTCCATTTTACTTACCATATCCACTTTAAACACATTAAAATGATCTCTATAAATTGATATTTCATGTATAATTTGATACTTCCTTTGAATAAAATCAAAACCCACTTTTGAAACATAAGAGTTTTCCTACTCTACAAAAGATCCCCTATATTTTTAGATCTTTATTTAGCCTCAATAATTCTCTTTTCAAAATTTTGAACTTAGATTTCAACCCTATAACACTGAAAATAGATTAATTTCTATAAAATGAATCATCATTATCATTAGATGGAGACTTTGTAAAGGGAATTATACCATTATCCATTTGAAAAGATTGAACTTTTGGTTCTTCATAACCAAGGATTTATGTTCCATTACTAGAAGATTTTTCTAGAGATTCTTCAAAAAAAGATACTTTCTACTCCCCAAATAGACCAATCAAAGAATCAGATAATGAAATATCTCATTTAATGATTTCTTTAAAAACATATTTATTAGTAAATTATGAAGAACTATAAAATTACTCTAGACTATGAACACTTTTCATATGAGGATGAAATATTTTAGATCAGGAGAGACTTAGTATATTTGAGTAGCTTGGACTAGATTCATCAGAGGTATTTGAATTTTAAATTTTAAGGAAGGAAGGTGGATGTAATATCCTATCTTTTTCTTGGTATATCCCTCTTTGAGTTTTTCATTAAACCTCTTTTGTTTGGGTTTCCTTATCTTTAAAACCTGCTTGTTGTGTCTCTTTCAGATACATAGATCTTTTTTTGGGGAAAATGACCTAAAGTTTAGGGGTATATATATTTTTTGAATTAATAGAGTTTGGTTATAAATGTGTTAATAGGATTACGAGAGTAATTTATGAGTTAGAAGGCTTCAGAGGTGATTCAAGATTTTATATATAATTTTGGGATTAAAACTACTAGAATGACATTTAAACTTGGTGTATATGTATTACATGATGTGTAACTATTTATAGGAAGATGTCATGAATGGTTATATCCTGTGAACTGGTTCATGGTATGAATAAGATTAAACACTGTGAATCTATATTACATGTAATGTAATGTTCGAGTAAGGTTAAATTTAGTTGAGGTGTCGATTTTTTCAGTGCAACTCTTAAATAAGAAATACATGACGTGAAAGGGGGTTACACGCCGTGTTTTTATCAAATATAGCTATTTTAATATGGAAGTGTGCTAATTTTTTTTTTCATTTTTCCACATGTATCCCTCCTCTCTCAAGCCCTAGGTGATTTCCAGGTGATTTTGTAGTGTCTTCCTCTAGGAACATCCCGATCAAGTAAAAAATTTCTAGTGAGTTATTTTGATTTGGTTTTCCCCTATTTTATGTTGCTCTAAATTATAGAGGTTGAATATTTTGAATGTGATTATTTTGGGTTTTGATATCATTATTGTGTGATCTAGGTTCCTTCTTGTGATATTCCTCACCTTTTTTATTTTTGGCGATTCCTTTTGGAAGCATTGTCTTATTTTATAGATAAAGTTGGGTGGCCTAAATCTAATCCCTACTCATATGATTTAATTATCCATAGTATATTTAATAGGTTTGATCATGCTCACACACCACGTGTGTAACCAAATTAATTGGACAATCCCTATTAAATAATAATTATTATTTTTTAAAACCACCATTAGATCTCATCGGGTCCATAGGCATAGAAACTGAGACCCGCAACCACCCATAGGTGTGCCAAACTTGGAAATTATTGAGACTTGGTCCACTATACATTATATCCCTATAATAAACTAGAAAAATTGATTAATTGTTGGCTTAATATTATGAATTTACATAACAATAAATTGTGTGATTTCTTATGGTAGAATCAACTCAGTTAATTTTGGTTAAATGATATATGAATTGAAATTGGGGTTAAATGATAAATGAAACAAGTTTTATATAATTATGATGATTATTAAGAACCTGAATCAATGGAATATATTTTGTTAGAAAAATAACAATTTGATTAATTTATCATTGTATCATATAATGATATATCGGGTATGTGTGTTTTTCCCTTGTGAGTTTGCTTATATATCTTTTATATTTATTTGAAACTAATGTGATTGATTATTGATGGAGAGATTTATAATATGACTAAGGGTGAGATTCTTATATTCATTAGGGTGATATATTTGATATGTCTGAGGGTGAGATTCTGATATGCTAGAGAGCTAGATTTCTAATATGCCCAAGGGTGATATTCTGATATGCCTGAGGGAAAGATTTATGATATGCCTAAGTGAAAGATTATGATATACTTTAGGGATAGGTTTTTGATATTCCTAAGGGAGAGATTATGGTATGCCTAAGGGTGAGATATTATTATGCCTAAGGAAGATATTCTTATTGGTCTGAGAGCAGAGGATATTTTTTATGATATTTTAGGAGTGATTCATCCCCAGTAGAGTAATATGCCATTGAATTGGGTGATCCATTATGATGCAGGAGGATCTATCCTCAGACTGAGATACTAGGTAGGTAACCAAAGTAGGTTTTATTGGACTCAGGTGTTAACCCATGTCATGAGGGTCAATAGGTTTATTACATATGTAGTATTAATTGATTAAATTAATAACATGTTATTTTCCATATTGCATACAATATTTTTCTCAGACTTGATTTGTTTAGACATAGTGATTTTGACCTGTTGAGTTGTAATCATGACATAGATGGGTTTTCATTTGGTAATCAGACATATTTCATGGATGTAGGTTTATTTAAGGAAAAGGGACCCTGTTGTAGATTTTTGGCTTGATGGATGGGTTATATCTTAGATATAGAACCAACATGGGGTTTTGGACCACGAGTTTGAAGTTTTTATTTGGTTCTGCTTAGTATTTTATTTTCATGAATTTCAGAATGTAATTTAGTTACATTTATCCTATCATTGCATTATTATTTCATTTTTTAGATTTCTTTAGTTTTTTCATTTATCAACTTTGGTTGTATGATTATTTATTCATATTTTTTTCTAGATATTTTTGCTACTCTTCTATTATTTTCTAATTTAATTGAAAATATTTTCTAAAGGGTATAATATCCCCATTATATTCTTTAGACCCTCACTGCTAGTCAGCTACCTCTAGAATATAGGGAGGCACACCTATGATCACATAGCTAACAGGCTCAGTCACTTGAGGGAACATCGGGTCAGGGATATTACTAAGTGGTATTAGAGTATCAGGTTTATTTTTTATTACTTTATTATTTGGGAAATGTGTAAAGGATACTAGGACATGTCCGGACCTAGTAAAGATATTTTTCATGAGAGTATCTAACCCATGCATGGGGGAAAATCCGAGTGCCCAGGGATGGGATTGTTGTTCATGATGTCCACATATTATAGTTTGTTTTTATTTCACCTAGGGTGATTCACATATTGTGTGATGTTATTATTTCTTGATATTTATACTCATTACTTTGTATGGCATGAGATAAGTATGAATGCATCATTATAGGCACATATGGATATATAATTACATGAATTGTTCATGATAAGGACACATTTATTGCATGAGAAATATTTTCCTATATGAATTGTGAAGTACGAAACCTATTATATCAGATGGAAAAGGGAATAAATGAACTATTATGTTATTACAATTCACTTGTTAATCCATGTTTATAGAGACCATGAACTAGTGTTTCCCTATTTTTATCACCTTTTGGGGTCGACCATGTTGTTATGTAGTGTTCTAAGGAGCGTGTTTCTCTTATAGAGAAAATACCTCCCTGATATCTTCAAATTGAGTTCTTGGAGAGCAATGATAATCATAATCCTAACACAGATGAGTTGGAGATTCCTGTATATCCTTAGGTTCATATAGATGTCCAGCTTCATGATAGCTTCATGTGAGTCATGCAATCCATGGAAAGGGAGATATTTCACACTGTTCCTTCAATTTCTGAGCTAAAAAGAGAGTTTTAGATACATCATCTACCAAATTTAATTGGGTAGGGAGGCCCCTAGGTAGTTGATTTTTGGATCAATTTAGTCCATATGATCTTCAAGAACCTTGAGACACTTGCAGATAGAAGGGTGAAGCATGCTGCATATAAGCTTCATAGACCTTCCATGTGTTGATGGGACATTATTGAGAAATCTAAATAAAAATAGGATTTATCCTGGAAGGACTTTGAGGTGATGTTTCTGAGCCACTTATATCCTGAGACATTGAGGTATGAGAAGGATCTCAAGTTCATGCAACTAACATAGGAGAAGTTTCTAGTGATGGACTATGCCCAACGCTTCACTGACATGTAATAATTTTCTCTATCATTAGTAGCTGATGATATTTACAAGGTGAGATATTTTTAGGATGGTATTTACTATGAGATATATTCTCAAGTTAAAATCTTTTTTTTGAGATTTTTTGGGTGTGATGAATCAGGCTCTAATAAAAAATAGGAATAAGAGTGAGGCCCTGGGTAGCAGCCATACTGTTTCAGTAGGGCATATTATGAGCTCTTATTCTAATGAAAAGAAGTGCTTCTATGATAGTTATCTCCAAGAAAGTGGTGAGAATATTATCATGGGTAGTGGGAACCATCTCAGGACCATGTTATGTTATAGTTCTATCAATGTGTAAGGTTGGGCCACAAGTGCCTGTAGTGTCCTTAACCCACAGTGGAGTTTGTGTCTATGAAAATTTTGGTCATATTCAGAAGTTTTGTGTAAATTTTCCACTATAGTGTAGTGGTAGGGGATCAGGATAAACACCTGAGTCTGGAAGGGGATCAACTACCCCTCAGTAGACTAGTTCCTAGAGTACCACTGATCATTCAGGCCGAGGTAGTGGACATGGTACCCCAGTGCAGGAGTGACGATACCATCTAGAGGGAATAGTATAGGAGAGTTAGAATAGAGCCCAATGTATAGGGGAAATATAGATACAAGATATATAGTATTCTCTAACTAGTTTGTATGTATGAAGTTCTACCATTATAGATATGATTCTCATATCTTCTACCTTATCTTGTGTTTGGTTCTATACAGGAACATCACATTCCTTTCTATAAGCTCTTTTTGAAAATTATTTGGGTTTGGATATGGAGAGTATGGATTGAGTCATGACTATTGAAACACCATTAGGAGTGTGTTTGTAGGGTATTAGGCACTAAAAATAGTGTTCTCTTGAAATTGGTGGATATTTTTTCCTTTGAGAACTTTTTGTGTTAGAAATCACATGATTGGATTTGATTCTTGGTATGGATTGGCTAGTTATATACTAGGATCATATCAACTATTATTAGAGGAGAGTTACCTTTATATATCTAGATAGAGGCATTTATACTCACTAGGGTGAGTATTATCTTTAGGATAGTTATGTAGGACTAATTTAATGAATATTATATTGTCTTATGACTTGGATAACAAGCCATGTTCTGGATGATGGAAGAATGCGGCATGATACTTTTCCTCTAGCGGTGGACCATTTTTAGGACATCTTTCTAGAAGAGTTATTTGAATTACCACTCTATTTTTGTAACATCCCTCTTATTATCATTATCTTGAGTGGATAGAGAGATGTTACATGGCCTTAAGAAACATACCCAAGATGCTAAAGGCTAGTAATAGATGACGAAGGTCTTAAATACATGTGGGGGAAAATTTTACCTATAAGAATAAAATAACTAACCAGACAATCCATAACCAAAAAAACCACTATACGATGCATGATAAAAATGAAATAAAACTAAATATTTCATTTATAAAAATCATACTAGAAAAAAATACCATAATGGAATACTATAATATCAAAGTAAAAAATAGAAGAAAAACTAATAAAACTACAAGAAAACCACAAGACTCCAAGACCCACAAGATCCATGATCCAAATTCACCAAACAACCCAAGTATCATGAAGTAGTGCTAAAGACATGTGATACTTCACCTTTTCCCATGTCTTGATAGATGACATCTACAAAATAACCAAAGTTACAATGTAGGGGTGAGTACTAAAACTCAATAGGTTTTCCTAATGAATTCCCTACTCACTCTACTAGGATAGAAAAGTTAGAAACTTTTATATAAAATAGTTTATATAAAAACAATTTTTAAAATAGTTTATAACTAAATATAAATAAGTTCCATATCAATAATTTTTTCAACAAAATCAATTTTTCAAATAAAGAAACCAAACAATGCTTTTAAATTGTTTCACAAGTTCCCTTTTACATAACCATTCCATTTATCATATCCACGCTACCAACCATGCATGCATCCTTATGAAATTTTCATACTCATAAGCAGTATCTCTTTGATCTACCAAGTCTTCACAAGGTAATTATATCCCATGTGCCATTACACCTTTGACACCAAGCACAAGGTCATATTTCAACGAAGCCTTGTAAATGAATTATGAATAGATACACACCAAGTATGCCCAGAAACCATGCCAATCCAAACATGAAAAAAACATTTCAATAAAAAAACCTTTCCCCAATAATAAATTTAAAAAATCTAGAAAATATAGATTTTAAAATCAACATTTTAAAATTAAGAAACCAAAGAACTTTGCAGAACATGTCACCACAATTCTAAAATTTCATTAGAAACCATAAATCATCACTAAAAAGGATTTATATCATGATTTTTACCACAATTTCACAATCAATTTCAATCAATTAAATCAATTTGAAACCAATCCAATCAGTTTTAGCAAGAGGAGTCAAGAGTGAAGTCACCTACCTTAAGAGTTTTGTCAAAACGATAAACGACACAAAAAACATCACAAAATTGGGTTAGAAACTCTATGAACCCACCTTATATCTCTTCATATATCATAAATCAATACAAATATAAACATATTTGGCATTAAAAACTTTAGATATACCAACAGTAGGTATAAATATGAGAAACCGAGAGATAGGGTGAAGTATATCTAAGAAAAACATCAAGAATGATGAAGAATGAAACCTTACTATAGGAATCGAGCTTCAACACACCAAGGAATGTCTCAGGATCACTTCCAATTCAATGGTAGAACATTCTTTGACCTTTGAGAGAGAAAAACCCCAAATTAGGGCTGCAAAGGGGAAAAAATGAGCGTGTTAAAGGAAAAAATGAGTGAGATCCACTTTTTAAGAAAGTGGTTTCTTTCTGAGAATGGTTTAGTCGCACTGTTAGACAAACCATGCACTAACTATGTGCCAACCACTGACTTAAGGAAACCCTTTCATAGTCAACTTTCACGACCTCCAAACCACGTTCCAACTATGCCAAATCCACCACCTTAAAAAGACCAAAGTCACTTTTCAAAGTGAACGGTTTATACTAGGCATCCGCACGGTTTGGAAAAACCATGCACCACCTATGTACCTTCTTTTTTACCCTATCTCACTATACACAGTTTCCTAAAAGTGTTTCATAGTTTTTACAAACTGTTAACCACCTATGAATTTGTAGAAAATACTCAAAAACTCTCAAAATTTCTCCAAAATCTTCAAAACCTCACCCTTATACTTTATATACTTAAAAATCATAATTAAAATGTTACTTACTTGAAACCAAGGGTGCTAAATTCTCCCCACCATGGGTATTTATATCCCCAGAAAGTAGAAGACCATAGATACCATGAAATAGTTTCATCCATTTCTCTTTAATTTCCTTTTCATGTTTCCAAGTGTCTTCCTGAAACAGACCACGTTGCCTCAAAATCCGCACTAAAACAATGATTTTTTCCATGCAAGAATTTCTCTTTCATATCCAAAATCTTCACTGGGATATGTACCAACAAATAATCTAAATATAGTTCAATGTGACCCCATATGATCTCATTGTCAGGGTCAGGCTGGTACCTTTTCAATTAATATACATAGAACACATTGTGTACCTCACTAAACCATGGTAGAAATTCCAACTGATATTCCACCTCTCTAGCCCATTCCAGTATCTCAAAAGTCCTATTTATCAAGGAGATAACTTGACCTACTTCCCAAGACAATGATGTCCAATCCTTGGATAAATCCTCAAGAACACATGATCACTCACTGTAAACATGAACGACTGTCGACAATGATACACATAAGATTTCTGACAACTCTGATCCATCTCCATCCTCCTAGAATTCAATTAAATATTATCCATTGTTTCTTGGACAAGACTTGTCCCTACCAGTGAATTATAACTTGTTTCCACCCAAAAAAGTGGAGAACGAAAAGGACACCCATACAATGCTTCGAAAGGATCCATATGTATTGAAGAATCATAGCTGTTATTATATGAGAACTCCACCAATGGAACGTGATCTTCCCACGAGCCACCAAAATCCATTACACAAGCCTGCAAAATATCTTTCAATGTTTGTATTGTCTTTTCAGATTGGACATCTGTCTGAGGATGATACGCCGTACTCGTAGTCAACTGAGTCCTAAGGGTTTTCTGTAAGTATTTCTAGAAATGAGATGTAAACCTCAGACCTCTATCTAATATGATCAAAACTCGTATTCCATGTATCTTTAAAACTTCTTGAATATATATTTTAGATAGATCCTCCACCGTATGAGTTTCACAAATAGGGATGAAATGGGATGACTTTGTAAGCTGATCCACTATCATCCATATGGCATCATGTTTCTAAACCATTATAGGGGAACCTGTAACAAAATACATAGCTATCTTCTCCCATTTTCACACTATAATAGGTAAAGACTGTAACATACCTTCTAGTCACTGATGTTCCTCCTTAACTTTCTAACAATTCAGGCATCTTGAAACAAACTCAACCACCTTCCTTTTTATGCCGATCCACCCAAACTGTGCTTTCAATTCCTTATAAATATTATGTATTCTATGATGAGTATCCCATCTTGAATATAGGTAAGCATGAATAATTTGTTCCTAAAAATCCATATTTACAACCATTCAATTCCTAAACCACAACACTGAACTCCCATCCAACCTCCATCCCTCAATGGTCTCCCCACCATTGAGTTTGTAACTCATTGAAACACATTACGCATAAGACATCTATGCCTCCTTTACTATCTTTACCAAATCAGGAACCACCAAAACTGAATAAAATCACATCACCTCGGTCTTCACATTCCACTTTCATTTCGGCTAGAATCGACATTAGTTACCACTCATCTGAAGCTTCTTTTTTTGTCTGAGCATATGCCTTTCTTATTAATGCATCAGCCATCAAATTACCTTTACACAGTGTATACATAAAGTTAAAGTGAAAAATTTGGAGATACATCATCCATATTATTTTCCTTAGATTGAAATACCAGTGTGAGAAAATATTTTTTAAGCTCTTATGATCTGTAAAAATTGTAAAGTTATCACCAAATAGATAATAATGCCAAGTCTTCAAAGCATAGATGACTGTAGCTAACTCCAAATCCTATGTTGGGTAGTTCTTATCATGCACCCTTAACTGCCTTGATCCATAAACCAAAACATGGTCTCCTTGCATGAGAACACATTCCAAACCATATCTTGAAGCATTATAATACACCACATACCCTTGTCTTGATTATGAAAATATCAAGATAGGTACTGATGTAAGGTGAAATATCAACTCTTAAAAAGATTTCTAGAATTCCTAAATCTATTGGAAAGGAACAATATTCTTTTAAAAAGTTTTCATAGGTGAATCTAGTCATGAGAAGTCATGAAAAAGTGTTGCTAAGAACCATATAGACCAAGAAAACTCTATATTTCAAATAAATTCTTCAGTAGTTTCCAAGAGATAACAACTTCTATCTTTTCTGGATCTACTAAAACACCTATTTCAAAAATTACATGTCCAAGAAAGCATACCTATTTTATCCAAAAATCACACTTTGATATTTTTGGCATATAACTGATGGTCTCTCAAGATTCCCAAAACCATCACTAAGTGTTGCTCATGATCATGAACTGTCCTTGAATACAAAAATATGTCATCCAAAAACACCACAATAAAAGAATCCATATATTTTTGAAATATCCAATTTGTCCATTCTATAAATACCATTGGTGAATTTTTAAGACCAAAA
This sequence comes from Viscum album, assembly GCA_963277665.1. NCBI lineage: Eukaryota > Viridiplantae > Streptophyta > Magnoliopsida > Santalales > Viscaceae > Viscum > Viscum album. The sequence continues at coordinate 1,029,772,002 of OY728147.1, forward strand.
GGCATTACTACATATTCATAATGGCCATATATGATTATGAAATCTGTTTTTGGAATATCCTCCTTCTGAACTCACAATTGGTGATATCCTGATTGTAAGTCAATCTCAGAGAACCACTGAGATAACATAAATTGATCAAACATGTCATCAATGTGTGTAAGTGGATATTTATTATTTATCATAACTTGTTTAAGCTTATTATAATCAACACACAACCTAATATTTCCATTTTGTTTTTCACAAATAGTACCAGTGCTGCCCACTGAGATGTGCTTGGCCGAATGAAACCCTTGATTTTCAGTTCTTCCAACTATAATTTTAACTCCCTTAATTTTATTGGTACCATTTGATAAGACATAAGTGAGATAGGATTGGTCCCTAGGATGAGATCAATCATAAACTCCACTTATCTTATAGGTGAAAACCCTCATAAATTTTCTAGAAACACATCCAAAAACTGATCTATGACTGCTATAAAACTACTATTCTTGATCTCTTCCATCGATGTCAAAGACAACACTACCAATTGGTAAGATATCATTCCCACTACTAGTCCCAATAATTCAGTTTCACCTACCTTCACATTCCTTTCTCCTCTAAAGATATTATCGACATCATCCTTATTCATGAAACTAACTGTTATTCTATAATAGTAGATATGAGCCTTGAACATTGTCAACCAATCCATACCTAGGATTACATCATAAACATCCATCTTCAGTATAGATAAATACCAGTTCAACTCAACTCCATCAATAATTATAGAACATTATCTACACAGAAAGGATCAATATTCTCTTTGACCAAGAGGAGTTTAAAGTTTTAGCATAAAAGGCATCATCTCAAGTTTTAAACTCAACAAATCAACAACATGAGAAGCAATAAAGGAATGTGATGCACCCGTATCAAACAAAACTTGCATAAGGGTAGAATTAAAAAGAATCATACCTCTCACCTTAGATGGTCTAACCTAATCATCCACATCACCCATTCAGATCCATATAATTGCTTCATCACTGCACTTTGTTCTTTATTTCCCTGCTAAGTTTTCCCTTGTTGAGGAGTCATGGTATTCCTAGAATCACCATGACTAGCTCTATTCTGTTGTCAAGATTGATTCTTCTATCCTCTCCCCATCAAATAATATTATTCCTATGATACCTGAGAAGTGTATCGAGCATGCGAACTCAGAGCACTACAAAAATATTGCTGAAGATTACCCATCTTGTTGTAATTATGGCATGCTCTTGGTGGTGTTGTGCACTCCCGCTTTATGTGGTCAAGCGGACCACATTAGAAACATCCCTATTTTTTCATAGGTCTTAGAGGAATATTCACTGATCCATCCATTTGATTCTGATACACACTCCCACCTTAGAAGTAAGTGTACCTATTCTGCATGCTCACAACATTAGAGTTCCCACCGGTTCTTATGGGTATCAACATACTTCCTCCTTCCATAGCTCCTAATATGTCTATTTTAGCCAACATCACTCTGTTCACTATCTCTATATAATCCATAATATAGAGCACAACTCTCTTCGAGTGAATAAATTAAATTAGTCCTGATTAAAAGACGTATGCCTTCAAGGATGATATGGCTTCAACCTCAGGTGAAAAGCACACTAAATTCATAATTTTTTCTGAATCCTCTGTGATAGAGAGATTTTCCTACTTCAAGATGAAAGTATGTCATTATCTGAATCTTGAATGTGTGAGGATGGAATTTTTTGTTGAAAGATTCTTCAAAATCCTCCCAAAAAAGGCTTGGTCCACTTTACCCTACACTACTATATCCCACCACTAGTGTGCAAGATCCTCGAGCATATACATTACCAGGTTGAATTTCAGCTCTATTGGTGTGCCGATAAAATTGAAGATAAAATTCATTATTTTAAGCCACACATCTACCTTTTATGGTTTAGAATAACCCCAAAATATGGGTGGATTATGCTTATGGAATAGGAATAAATGATCCAAATTTCATGGATCATCCCTCCGGTTCCCTATATCCACAACCTGAAATGCCTGTATGATACTATAAACTAGTTTTTGGTTCACCTTTAGTTCAAGTGAAACCAAATTCTCTAAAACCTCTTTCGGTTGGTTTCTATGATGCTTACTAGGTGCTATTTTCTATAAAAACAAAAAATTCCATAAGTCTCACTCTTTAGAAATGGAAGGATTAACATTTCAAATTCTGTCACATCAATTATCACACAATTTCTTTCCAAAATCAACCCTTTCCATGTTCAACCATTTTTTTGAAAAATTTCTACTTGCATTTGAAAATAAAACTATTTTCAGAATACCACAATCATTCTCTTTTCAAAGTTTTTCATTTGAAAACAATTTCTACATTTTTAAAAAATTTCCATATTGCACCATATCCTATATCCTGACTCCGAATGAGATATGAAATCGTAGTGGGATGTAATTACTATAATTCTTGTCATGATCATCTCATTGGTAAAACCATGACAATGAGATTCAAATCCTATAAGTTTCTCCAAACCACTCATGTACCCAACTCCCTGGTAACTTGAAGTTCAACATAAAAAGGTTAGCTACGTCTTTTTATGCTCTACATTTCAATTCCCAATAATCCTACTCCTTTCTATGACCCAAAATCAAGGTATAGAAAATAATTAAATTCAACTCCAAGACTAGTAGAACTGATGACTACTTGTTCCATAAAGAAAGGAACACATTGATAACATTTGTCTCAAACCAAATTTTGGACCAAACAAAAATGATACCATTTGTAATTTCCCTCTTATTATCATTGTATTGAGTGAGTAGGGAGACATTAATTGTCTTTAAGAAACATACCCAAGATGCCAAAGGCTGGTAATAAATGCCAAAGGGCTTCAATACAAGTGGAAGATGATTTTCCATATATAAATAAAACAACTAACCAAATAATACATAACCAAAAAAACCACTATATGATGTATGATAATAATGAATAACAACTCAACATTTAATTTATCAAAATCATACTAAAAACAAGTACCATAATGGAAGATTACAATATCTAAGTAAACAACATAAGACATACTAATAAAACTCCAAGACAACAACAAGAATCAAATATCCACAATATCCATGCTCCAACTTCACCAAAAATCATAAGTATCATGAATCAGTGCTAAAGACGTGTGATACTTTACCTTTTCCCATGTCCTGGTAGATGACATCTGCAAAAGAACCAAAGTGACAAAGCAGGGGTGAGTACTAAAACTCAGCAGGTTTTCCCCAATGACGTTCTTACTCATGCCACCAGGATAGAAAAGTTATCAAAATTTATATAAAAATATTTATATAAAAACAATTTCTAAAATAGTTTATAACTAAATATAAACAAGTTTTATATATACTAGTTTCCAAAAAAATCTATTTTCAAAGAAACCAACCAAACTATTCTTTAAAAACATCTCACAAGTTCCCTTTGGCATAACTATTCCATTTATCATATCCACACCACCAACCATGCATGCATCGTTATGACAGTTGCATACTCATGAGTGGTACCTCATCAATCTACCAAGTCATCACAATTTGATTATATCCCATGTGCCATTACACCTTTGGCACTGAGAACAAGGTCATATTTCAACCAAGCCTAGTAAATGAAATATGAAAACACACACCAAGTATGACCAAAAACCATGACAATCCAAACATTCCAAAACCATTTCAATAAAACAACCTTTTTATTGAAAACATTTTTCCAACAAGATATTTCAAAAAACTAGTAAATCCATATTTTAAAATCAAGAAACCAAATCACTTTATGCAACAAGTCACCACAATTCCACGATTTTACCAAAAATCATAAATTATCACTAAAGAGGATTTATATCATTCTCTTCACCACAATTTCACAATCAATTTAAAACAATTAAATCAATTTGAAACTAATCCAATCAGTTCTAGAAAGAGGTGTTGACAATGAAGCCACCTACCTCAAGAGTTTTGGAAAAAATGATAAATGACACAAAAAACATCACAAAACAGGGTTGGAAACTCTATAATCCCACCTTAGATCTCTTCCCATATTATAAAAAAAATACAAATCTAAACATATTTGGTATCCACAACCTTATATATACCCAAAAAGGGTGTAGATATAAGAAACTGAGAGAGAGGGAAAAGTAGATCTACGAAAAACATTAGGAATGAAGAAGAATGAATCCTTACCACAATAATCGAGCTTCAACGCACCAAGGAATGGCTCCAGATCACTTCCAATTTGATGAGAGAACATTCCTTGAACTTTGAGTGATAAAAATCCCTATTTAGGGCTATAAAGGAAGAAACAAGTGGGTTAAATGAAAAAACAGGTGAGATCCACTTTTTAAGGAAGTGGTTTCTTGCTGAGCATGGTTTAGTCATACAGTTAGACAAACTGTGCACTAACCATGTGCCAACCACTGTCTTAAGGAAAAAACTTGCATGGTCAACTCTCACAATCTCCAAACCATGCAAAAAATGTGCTGAATCCACTACCTTAAAAATACTAAAGTCACTTTTCAAAGAGCTCAATTTCTATTAGAAAAATGCACAGTTTGAAAAAATCGTGTGCCGCCCATGCGCCTTATCTTTTCCCCTGTCCCACCATGCATGGTTTCCTACAAGTGTTTCATGCTTTCCAAAAACTGTGAAAAACCCATGCATCTATAGAAAATCTCAAAAAACTCTAAAAATTTCTTCAACCACTCCCAAACCTCACCCTTATACATTATATACTTAAAAATAACAATTAAAAGGTTACTTACTTAAAAATAGAGGTGCTACAAGTGGGAGATTGAGTTCATGGTTGAGTTGTCTCCAAGTCATGAGATGATTTTTATTTCAAATTACAGGATGGAACCAATAGGGCTTCATGAATTGAATGTTTATTTGAAAAATATAGAGGCCAAGGTTTTCATATGGCCTAGTACATATCCATGGGGTTCTTAAATTATTTTCACCAAGAAGGATTATAGTAAATTATGATTATGTGTGGGTTATCATAGACTGAATCAGATGATGTTCAAGAATAAATATCCCCTTCCATGCATTCATGATATCTTATATCAACTGATAGCTACTAGGATTTTCTCCAAGATTGATTTAAGATTAGGGTAGCACCATTTGAGGGTGAGACCATCAGACATACCTCAAACTAATTTTAGAATTAGTTATGGATTATATGAGTTTATATGGATTCTATTTAGTCTAATTAATGTACCAACAGTATTCATGTGTTTAATGAATTAGATATTTTATCCTTTCCTAGATCAATTTGTGGTAGTTTTTGTTGAAAACATCTTAGTGTACTTCTATTCTACTGACGATCATGCCCAACATATTGACATCATCTTGAGTACATTTAAAGATTATATTCCTTACACCAAGATATCAAAATGTAGTTTTTGGATTGATGGTGTGAACTTATTGGGCCATGTCATCTCATAGGATGGAGTGTCAGTGGGCCCAGAGAAAGTTGCAGCCTTGGTGTCTTGGGAGTGACTTAAGAATGTCTTAGAGATTCATATATTTCTAGGTTTAGAAGTTAATTATCGACATTTCATCCAGGTTATATCCTATATGGAAACACTGATGTTTGGGATGACCAAGAAAGGGGTGAAGTTTGTTAGGTCATATGATTATGATACATATTTTTTGGAGATGAAGAGGGACATCATATATGGTGGGGATCCCCTAAAAGGATGGTATCTGGATGTTAGTGACATTATTCTCTTTCATAGATGAGTATGGGTTCCTACGGACTTGCATGGGGAGATGATGAGAGAGTTTTATGCTTCTAGATTGGTGGTAAATCCTGGTTTGAAAAAGTTGTATCATGATCTATATAGACAGTATTAGTGGCCAAGAATGAAAAAGGAGATAACATGACTCATTGCGATATATTTCACCTATCAGTAAGTGAAAGATGAGCATTAGAGGCCAGCTAGGATTTTTAGGCCTTTGCCTATTTTATAGTGGAAAAGGGATGATGTCACTATATATTTTGTGACATGATTACCTAAGAAACCTCACAAGAAAAATGTAGTATGGGTTATTTTGGATAAACTGATGAAGGTATCCCACTTCTTTCCTATTAGGAAGACATCCACCATTGCTGATTTGGGTAGTATTTATATGCTCAAGATATTTTGTTTGCATGGTGTTCTGAGGAGTATCATTTATAATAGAGATCCTCATTTCACCTTATGGTTCTATAAAGGTATTTAGAAGGATCTGAGATCATGGATTATTCTAAGTACAACCTATTATACTCATACTAATAGTTAATCTAAGAAGAATATTTAGATTCTTGAGGACATGTTACAAGCCTGTGTTTTAGATTTTAGTATTTCATGGGAGCAACATTTGTCCCTCACGAAGTTCACCTATAATAACAACTTCTAGGAATCAATCCAAATGGATCCTTTATAGGCTTTGTATATAAGTTCTTTTCATTCCCCTCTTTTATAGATATAGGTTGGTAAGTTAGCGCTTTTTGGGACTAGTCTCATTTAAGAGATGACTGAGTAGGTTTAACTGATTAGAAAGTGGTTGGTGACCACATGTTGATGAAAACAATCAAACGTTTAACATCAAAGATGACATATGAATTTTGAGGTTGGTCATCATGTTTTCCTTTATGTGTCACCTAGGTTAGGGAAACACCATATCAGAAAATAGGGAAATATAGTGCCTAGGTTTTTGAGGCTGTTTGAGATAATGGAAAGGGTTGGTCCAATGGAATACCGATTATACCTTCCACATCAGTATAGTGCCATGCATGAAATGTTTCACATATCTTAGATTTAGATATATCATTATAACTCTTATCATGTGGTAAAAAATGAGTACATCAAGATTTTTATAGATGCCTTATCTGAGGAGCATCTGATATAGATTGTTCATTGTACTGAGAAGTATCTCTGAGGTAGGAAAATACCTCTAGTTCAAGTTTAATGGAAACATGGATGTGTTTAGGAGGTGATCTAGGAGAAGGAATATGATATGTGAGAACTGTGACCAAACTTATTCACCGGGACCATAAAGTGATGCTTGGAGAAGCTTGAGGATGAACTGTTATATGGTAGGGATGTTGTAAGATCCTATCTTTTTTCAGGTATATTCATCTTTGAGTTTTTTTTTGTTAAACCACTTTTGTTTGGGTTTCCTTGTCTTTAAACCTTACTGGTTGAGTCTTGTTTGGAGATGAAGAGCTTTTATTGGGGAAAATAACCTAAAGTTTCAGGATGTATGTTTTTTTTGAATTAATGGATCCTGGCTATAAACATGTTAATAAGATTATGAGGGTTTTCCATGAGTTAAGAGTATTTAGAGGTGATTTGAGTTCTTCTATTGAATTTTGGGCTTAAAACTACCTGCAGGACATTTACACACCATGTATATGTATTAAAAGATGTGTAAATATCACCAGGAGGATGTTGTGAAGAGTTATAGGATGTTAAATAGTTTATTTCATAATTGGTATTAAACACCATGAATCTATATTACACGTCATGTAATGTTCGAGCAAGGTTAAATTAATATGAGTCATGTTTTTTTGATGTAATTCTTAAATAAGAAGTACATGACGTGAAAAGGGGTCACATACCATTTATTTCTCAGATCTAGTGATTTTAAGAGGGTAGTGTGCTAATGTTTCTAATTCCATCATGTGAATCACTCATTTATTAACCCTTAGGAGATTTCTAGGCAATTTTAGAGAATCTTCCTCCTTTATGGACATCCTGATCAAGCGAACAATCAAAAGTGAGTTTTTTTCTTAGGTTTTTCCATATTTCCCATTTCTCTCCATTATAACAGTGGAATATTTTAACCATAGTTGTTTTGGGTTTTTGATCTCATTGTTGCATGATCTAGGTTCCTTCTTGTGATATTCTTCACCTTCTTTATTATTGGAGATTCCTGTTGGAAGTGTTTTATTAATCTCTAGATAAAGGTGGGTGGTATAAATCTAACCCATACTTTTATGCTTTAATTATCCATAGTATATGAAATAGGTGTGATCAAATCAACACCCCAAACACATGAATAAATTAATTTTATAATACCTATTAAATAGTAATTCTTTTTTTTAAAACTACCTTTGGATATCATCGGGTCCATAGGTGCAGAGACTGAGACCCACGACCACCCTATAGATGTTCCAAAAATGGAACTTATTATGACTTGGTTAGATTTACATTAGAGACCTATGATAAACAAGAAAAATTGATTAATTTTTGGATTAATCTTATGAACTGGAATAACATTTAAATTTCTTGATTTCTTATGGTATAATACCCCCATTTAATTTTGGTTAAATGCAATGTTAAATAACCTTAGGGTTAAATGATAAATGAAATAGGTTTTTTATAATTATAATGATAATTAGAAACCCGGATTAATGGAATATATTTGGTTAGAAAAATGATAACTGGATTAATTGATCATTGTGTATTATAATGATATATCTGGTATGTGTGTTTTGGCCTTGTGATTTTTCTTGTATATATTTTGTGTTTAGTTGACATTGATGTGATTGATGCATGAGGGAGAGATTTTTGATGTCTAAGGGTGAGATTATGATATGCCTAAGGGTAAGATTTATGATATTCCGAAAATTGAGATTCTAATATGCCTTAGGGTGATATTTCTGATATACATGAGGGTGAAATTATAATATTCCTTAGGGAGAGATTTATGATATACGTAAGGGCGAGATTATGATATTCCTGAGGGGGAGATTTATGGTAAGCATGAGGGTGATATTCTGATATGCCCGAGGGTGATATTTTTGATATGCCTAAGGGAAAGATTATGATATACCTGAGGTTGAGATTATTGTATTCCTAAGTGTTCGATTCTAGTTGTCCTAAGGTCATAGTCCATTTTTTATGATATTTTAGGATAAATTCATCCACCTTGGGAGAATATTCCATATACTTGGCCAATCCATCATGATGTAGGAGGATCTACCCTCAAATAGAGATACCTGATAGGGTACTGAAGTAGGTTTGAATGGCCTCGGGTATTAACCCATATCACGAGGGTCAATAGGTTTATTACATGTGTAGTATTAATTGATTAAATTAACACCATATTATTCACTTTATTGGACACACTATTTTTCTAAGACTTTATTTGTTAAGACATGGTGGCATTGACCCACCGAGTTGTACTCACACCCTAGACAAGCCACTGTTTGGTAGCTAAATAAATTTTATGGATGCGGTTTTAGACAAGGGAAAGGGACCATGTTGTTGATTTGTGGCTTTATTGATGGGTTGGAGATTATATATGGAACCAACATGGGGTTTGGGATTAAGGGTTTGGAGTTTTTATTTGAGTATGTTTAGTATTTTATTTTTATGAATTTCATCTTTTCATTTAGTTACATTCAGACTATCATTACACCATTCTTTCATTATTTTGATTTATTTAGTTGGTCCTTTCTCATCTTTGGTTTTCTAATTATTCATTTATGTTGTTTCCACTATTTATGATTTTTTTATTATTTTCTGATTTCATTGAAATTATTTACCTGAGGATATAGTATTCCCACTATATTATTTAGACCCTTGTTGTCAGTTGACAACCTATATAATATGGGGAGGCACTCCTGAGGTCATGCATCCAACCATCTCAGTCACTTGAGGGAGCACCAGGTCAGGGATGTTACAACTAGAATTGAAAGGGTTGAGAAATAGTTAGGATTAGTGTTTGAAGGAAGAATAAGGGTTTTATTCTGAGAGTTTATAGGTGAAATTTCAGTTTCTTGAGCAAAAAATCTAGAGTAATAATTTCATATTTTATAGTTGAAAAGACAGTTTTATGTAAGAAAAATATTACATAAGAATAAGTTTAAATAATCAAATAACACTTATGAGAAAAATAATTTTTCAAAGATAATGAGTTTATTGAATAAAAATATTAATTAAGAGATTCTTTTTTCATTGAAAAGGAATAAACCTATATTTAATTATATGATATTAAATTAATACAATAAATACTACATACTCCCACTTAATTATAGATTATTCCAGAGAAATAGTATTAAGAAGATATATAAAAAATTGTTCAATTAAATAACAAGTTATTTGCAGAATAAAATATTTTTAAAATATTTTCATATATTAAAATATTTTATCAATTTTAACACATATATTATTATATCATTTCAGCACATGTAATTAAATTATATAGTTATTAGAAAAATAGATTATAAAATATTAAGGAGTATACATGATGTTATCAAAATATTTCAAAAAATTGATTCATCACATAAAATATTAGAGTGATAAAAGATTTAATAGTTATATAATATGGATAAAAAATGTAGAGAAAAAATTAAAAAAAGGTAAAAAATTTAAAAGTTTTTACCCCTTTATAAAATAGTTAATGCGTTTAAAATAAAATAAAATACTTCATGGTTTTCAAAATTTCATCTTTAAGGATCTTTCCTTTTAGAAAATGAACTACTTAAAAGCTGATCAAAAATAAAAGAAATCTTTATGTTTCAAATATCCTATCATAAACATAACAATGGTGTTCAGTGGAATATATATGCAGAATATCAAACACAGGTTCCTTTCGGTACCCATATGAATTTGAGTTTGGTAGTGCTAGTAGCTACAGATTTAGGTAACCAAATATATTCATTTTGAGTAGGAACACCATAATTAAATCTAGATAATTCTTTTGAATAATTAACACAATTGAAACCATAAAATTGAGGTTTTATAAAATTTTAGTCAATATTATAAAATCCGTTTATACCAAAATTAAAACATTTAATAGTAGACATTATCTTTCTTTTTGATTAAGGAAAACAATAATTCCTATATAATTTGGGGTTTTATCCATTAATATAAATCTAAATATTGCCTTTATTATTAGATTTTTTTTACCAAGAATTTGATTCAAATAGTTTTCTATATTTATAATCATGATAAATACTTGATTTAATCTGTCAACTTCATCTAATATTTCATTAATTTTATTTTCATGAAAATTAAAAGAATTTTTGGAATGATTAGATCTTAAATTTGCAACTTGTTTTGATAAAAATTATTTATCAATTGAAACAACATCATTAAATTTTATAAGTTTTATATGACCTTTATTTATATATTGAAATTCATATTGAATCATAAAACAATATTTATATAATTTATCAAAATAAAAATTTTCATAATTTGAAATTTGAGAGTAAAAATATTTCACCTCATCAGCATGATCCATAAGACATAGATTTAACATTTGATTTTCATGCTCATATTTAGAGTTTGAAGTTGTTTAGTTTCTTGAATCATCATAATCACTCCAATTATCCTTAATTAATTTATTAACTTTTATTTTATAATCATATTTCCTTTGATATTTAATCCAAGGACATTCAAATCTCATATGAACCTTCTTTTTGCATTCATAACATATGTATTATTTAATCATTTTTAGCTTCTCCTTTCTATTATAGTAAAACTGTCCAATTTTTTTTATAAAGATCTAATATATCTTCAATTAAAACTAAATAAATTTAATCAAAACATTCTTCCATAGTAAATTTGAGTACAATATCTT